>CM077647.1:128400109-129100109 GCA_039707465.1 Rhabdophis nuchalis | reverse complement strand
ATTATTGGAGGCAATATCCTGACTCTATAAGCCACTTAGAGAGAGCTGTAAAGCACTATGAAGTGGTAAATAAATCTAATTGCTATTACTTTTGCTATTTTAGATCTAAGGGAGGACTCCCTAAAGTTTTCCTTCTTAGACATGCAAACAAAACAATTTGACACTTCTGGCTTGCAGGCCAAAAAAAGAAAGAAACTATTCATATAATTGTGGAAGAGTGATGTATAGTTTGATATAATCAAGTGGCACAGTTTGGTCTCTTGAATATTAGTTATTAGTTAATAACTAACATTAGAATATTAGGTATTCTCACCATCAACTAATGAGATCAAAAAGTAGAGAACCAACATGACATATCTGATCAGACATTTTTCTCAAGAAATCTAGTACATGTAATCTTGGTGAGCAGACTGGAGGCATTTCTCAGGTTCAGTGATAAATTGATAATATATCATTTAGCACCTACTAAATTTCTTTTGGCTTCATTTGTAAATTCTTGAAGGTTACATCTAAGAAGCCTCAAATTAGGTTCAAAATTTTCACTGCAGTTAAAATACCCACTGATCATGACACTTTATAATGTCCTTGAGTTCTCTCTGTTTTATAAAGTTTATAAAAGATTCGCTTCCAGTAGGAAATAGCAAATTTATGTTCCATGGATTGCAGAAAACTTTACTACCAAAAAGCAGCAGTATTTTGGATCCAGACTATCTAAATATTTTAAATAAATGGAGTTAATAAGTTTTTGTTATTTTATTATTGTTTTAATTCTTGATTGGAAGCTCACGGTTTGGTATAAAATGAATAGCTATGTAATTGTTTTAAATAAATACAAACTTTTTAATCATTTGGAATTTATTTTTTTATTTTGAATATTTATTAAAGATTGAGCAGTTTCAAAATTATAAGTTTAGCTGTTGAGTTTCCCATTAATATATTTAGAAAGAAATTTATATGCCTACAGTTTTTGTAAGAGTTTTCTTTGTTGCAATATATAGCAAAGGGGTAATTACAGTGTTGATTTTAGAAAGGTTTTTTTTTAAGGATTAAGGGTTTAGATGAATTTAAATTAAAGAAGGACTTTGAAGTTAATTAAAAGGATCCTCTCTTGTGGGAAGAATTTCTTTGCTGACATTATGAACTGATAATAAGACCTTGAAGTTTGGATACTAGAGGGCACTAGATGGCTACTTTAAAGGGATTGCTTGACGCTTTGGGTCCAAGTAATTCTTGAGTTATTTAGATCTATAATGGAACCAAAATGCACTTTTAAGGTGCATTTAAAAACTACATCTTTTTTAATGAGATGGAAATATTGGATTTATAATTGGAATTGAATCATAACTAAAAAACTAAAAAAAGTCCAAATAGTAAGAGTAGTGTGAATTATTTTATTAAAATGGAGTATAAAAAGTTTAGTAAACTACTTCACTGGAACTATAAAAAATACTTTGACAAAGATGCAAGTATTCTGAGAGAATATAAGAAAACAAATGTTGGAAATTTATTGGCGGGATTTAAAGATTGTTGGCAGAAAGAAGAAAAAAATACAAAATTGATGTATTTGATTATGGTTAAATGAATGATTTATTATTTCTGTTGCTGTCTAAGAAATTTCACTGCCAAATTTCAGGCATCAGAATTCTAAGGAACAACATTCAATCTTGCTTTTATGTTCTGTTGCTTGTTGTGTCTTATACCCAGTTGCATCATGGCACAAAAAAAAACCCTTCACTTGGCCACTTTTCTTACTTCCCTAACTGACTTGCATAGCCAAGACATACTGTGGGAACCAGTGCCATCAGCTAATGCCAGTGCACATGTTATTTTTGTAACTAAATGTTATTATTTTAAAAGTATTATCTTAGAATGCAGTTTTTGGTAAATAGTTTGCACCCAATTTGGAGAAGGCACAAATTTTCATTTGCTACCTCCTCAAGTCTAAAAAATATTTTGTGGCAATTGGAATGCAAAATAACAAACCTACATTCAGGGAATGAGTCCAGGAAATTGTTATGAATATCATCTATTTCAAATTTCAAAGATGTGGGAATGGAAAAGGACCAAGAATAATTAGAGTAAACATATTAACAGAGACCACAGACAAATGCAGGGTTATTCACAATTTCATTCCTTTGATTAACCCTATACCATTTCAGACAAATGGCTACCCAATATCTTAAAAGATTTCCAGTGTTGGGGCATCTTTAAGAAGATGTTGGATAGCCATTTGTCTGAAATGGTATAGTGTTTCTTGCCTAGGCAGGGGGTTGGACTAGAAGACCTCCAAGGTCCCTTCCAATTCTGCTATTGTATTGTATTAGTTCAGACTTAAATTTTACTTATTTATATTGCAGCTCACATATCAAAGGGGCAACTTGAAAGGGTTAAAATCAGAGGTGATGTTCTGCCAGTTCTCTTCAGTTCAGGGGAACCGGTAATAGCGGTGGCGGGAGGCTCCACCACCTGCTCAGACATCATCATGAGTCCTTTGGGAGAAGGGCAGCATATAAATCCAATAAATCCTAAATCCTAAATCATGGACACTATGTGCATGCGCAGAAGCGCTGTGCGGTCCTGGTTCTGAACTAGTAGGGAAGGTAAGAGGATTTCATTCCTGGTTAAAATATGACAATATGAAGAGAAAAACAATAAAACTCACCATATCCCCTTCCCTACTCTAACATTGAATGGAATTGAAACCCCAAACATCCATTCTGGAAACATATTCCTATTCCAACAAGCCGGCCTAGCCTAACCTCCCATGGGGACTTTTAGATAGTTTTATTGGGTATTTTAAAATTGGGTTTTTAGCATAGGATAAGACGGTTTAATTTATATTTTAAATTGTGTATTTATTTTTGTATTCTGTATGTTTTTTAAATTTCCTGTGCGCCGCCCTGGGTCCTTTGCGGAGAAGGGCGGGATATAAATGTAAATAAACTAAACTAAACTAATATTCATATACAATTCTTCTGACCTTCATTCATTCTGCATGGCATAGCAAAAAGTGTTCATTCTGTTGCTGTTATTAAACTGTTCAATTTCAGATAAAAACTATAGGTCAGTTTAATTATACATTGTTGTATTTAATAGAATTACTCTCTCTTCTCTCTAATGACTCAGCAGGTAAAACAGCATAATACCCATGTAGTAAGCTTGTCAAACACCCAATACAAAAGCAAACCTTCTCAAAGGAATTAAAGACAAAAGGCAAATCTTGACAGTTTTCAGTAAACTAGCCAATCTCATATTTCTGTATTTATTATTATATTTTGGTCTAATTTTTTCCTTAATAAAGCTCCTGCAGGTATGCAGGAATTTAATATTTTACAAATCTATAGAAGTTAAAATAATAGTGACTTAATGATCTTCAAGCTATAGAAGCATTTGAGCCAGATATATCTTGTTAAAGTCTGACTATTTGCTACACTATAGGAGTTTCAAAAAGCAGCTAAACATCTATCTAGAGAAGAAAAGATTCCTGCCACCCCCCTCCAAAAAAAGTAAGAAGAACAAAATTCCCAAGTATAATTCAATTCCTTGCTGGAATATTTATCCTTAATCAAACGAAAGACCCATCTTTCATCACACTTGACAGTCAGATATCTTAGGAAAGTTCAGAAGCAGAAAATGAGGCAACAGCTCCCTCTCACTGTTGCTCCCAACAGCTTGGTATTCAACAAGATGCAGTGTCTAAAATCTGTGGTAGCATATAGTTTACCATAACTAGTCACCACTAATAAACTTCTCTTCTATTGTCTGATCTCCTCTAAAACTATCCAAGCTAATAGCCTTCATCCCATTTTTGGAGCAATGAGCTTCATATTCTAGTTTGCCCTAAATCTCCTTCCAATTAGTTTACCGGAAAACAGTGAGTTAATATTATGATAGATGCATTTTCCTCTTTATTGCATTATGATAAAGTTTAGCCAGTTTCATATTTTCAAACAGTGCCTAGAACCATTCAAGTAGAAACCCTAATATAACCCACATTTTGCTTAAATGTCATCTATTTAACTTTTATATGATGAAAAGGTTTCTATGGTATTCTATCTGCAGCTCTTTTTAGCAGGGTATTATTATTATTATTATTATTTCTGAGCTTTTTTTAAGAGGTCATGCTTGGTCATGTTTCAGGCTTTGGACAAATACCCACAATGTTCCAACAAGCTGGTACATCAAGATAACCTTCAAAATGTGCCTGTCACCTCCAGAGGCAGGATGACAGCCCACTTGGCTAAGTGTTGAGAGATTAATTCCGCCCTTTCTCTTAATGGAGGTCAAAGATGTGGAATCCATAGAGGTCTTCACTTCCATACAAGTCTCCAGTGATCTTCATTACCCTTTGCAAACCAGCCAAGGACAACCCCCTCTGCAGCAGTCACTTTGCCCTCATTCTAATTCTAACACATCAGACAGTAATTATAGGTATATCAATGGTGTTGACAGATTGGAAGCTTATTATCCTTGCACCTGTCAGTGTTCAAAATGAGACATTTCAGGAGATGAATGAAAAGATGAGGGATGTCTTGCTTTGTTTTCTTATCCCACATCATTTTATTCTGGGCAGATGCATCTTGCCTGCTTATTTTATCTGAAACTTTCCGAAATTGCAGAAGTATAGAAAGAAGCACAGTCTTCTGCCCCACCTTGTAATGTTCATGCTGTTCATGCTACAACTCATTTCTCACCTTTCTGCTTGTTTAATCACTATCCTCTTCCATAAAGCCTAACATAGCCATTCAATGTAATCCATTGAGAAGAGTAATTAAGATCCTGGATCAGGTTGTGAAAGGCCAGCAAGCTTCCACTACAAATTCACTGGCAGCCAAGAGGCATCTAGGTTTTAATATATCTTCAGGCTTGGGATGATATAGATAGATGGATGGATGGATGGATGGATGGATGGATGGATGGATGGATCCCTAATTCTCACTTTTTTGCTGGCTAGAAACAATTTGAAATAAGATTTTTATCCAAAATAAAGCTTGATATTATATCTTTCTTGTGAGATTAGATCATGTCTTGCAGGAGCAGGATAGAAAAAAGTCTATTCATTTAGTTACACATCTCAGTTCTAAAAGGGGGGGGGGGGTTACATATTTATTTCAAGATTAGTCCTTTTTACCTTTTTTATTTTTTATATACAAATTGTGGGAGTATTATCTTTTATACCAGTATTAGAGGAAGGATGTCTGATAAAATGGTTCCTGGAAAGATAAGGATTAGTTACATTAATTACCAAGCCATTTCAAAGAGGCAGAAATTTGAGCTTCATTATGTATTAGTTCAGAAGGGCCGTGGTGTCTCAGTGGCTAAGACGCTGAGCTTGTCGATCAGAAAGGTTTGCAGTACAGCGGTTTGAATCCCTAGCGATGCATAATGGAGTGAGCTCCCATTACTTGTCCCAGCTTCTGCCAAGCTAGCAGGTCGAAAGCATGTAAAAATGCAAGTAGAAAAAATAGGGACCACTTTGGTGGAAAGGTAACAGCATTCCATCTGCCTTCGGTGTTTAGTCATGCTGGCCATATGACCACAGAGACATCTTCAGACAGCGCTGGCTCTTCGGCCTTGAAAAGGGGGTGAGCACAGCCCCCTAGAGTTGGGAACGACTAGCACATATGCGTGAGGGGAACCTTTATCTTTACCTTATGTATTAGTTCAAGATGTCTAACCTTTCATCCTACATACTTAGCCATACAATCTGGCATCACGGACACCTAATTCAAGCCCCAAAATTAACTTTGGGGCATGCTGGCCAATTATGGATCAGTTATTATATCTCAATCTATTCTACTTGGTAAGGCTGTTTTAAGAAGACAATGCAGAGGTCCCACCCTATACAGTCTTTAACTCTCAGAGGAAAGATGGGATATACAGTAAATGTAATAATAACATTAAAATCTCAATAAGCATTGTTGATTGGCAAACTGAATTGCTTAATGTATCATTTTTTAAAACTACAAATCCTGAACTTTGAGCAGAAAACTGTCAGGCATACAAAGCATAATGGCAATTATCTAGGCTTTCCTATAATTCAGTGTTAAAATATATATCATTAAGGGATATTGAAAGGAAGAAGGTACATTCTTAAATGAGCATATGGAAAGTTGATGATATATAGTGGATGCTATTACCCACCCCACTTGCCCAGAGATAAAAGGTTAAAATATAGGCAATGATTGAGAAGATTATATGAAATTTTACAAAAGAAAAAAGAGGCCTAGGAAAAGAGCCAGAAATCTACCATTTACAGTTAGAAAATATTCTGTTCCATTAAAGATTAGCAGTGTCCATTGGAGAGCGTATCAAATCAAATCTATCAAATCATCAAATAATTGCAATATATGCTTGCCTTGTACACAATACATTTCATTAAAAATACTGGAAATCTTCACAAAAGAAAACATATATAAAGTCTGGAAATTTCTACCATTGAAAGGTAGCAATTGATTTAAAAAATTGATAAAAATCAGGAAGAATGAACCACATTATAACTAATGAGAATACAGGCAGTAATTCTGCCAGCGTGACATAAAATTGATATGTCAGCCTGTAGAAAAGTACAGAATAACTTTTAAGGTCAGCAGTGGCTTTGAATCTCCTATTTTTATAATCCAGTGCAGATGTATCTGCAGTTTCTAATTTGGAAGGTGGGGGGAAACTTAGGAAACAAAAGACCCAAACTAATATTTAGTTGTCAGAAACATAATAGTGAAAAATCATGATCATCCTGCCATGGCAGAACTCATATGAATATTGTTAGAGCATTTCTTTTCCACATTCTCTGTAACACTCACAGTCTTTACTGGGGGTGGAGAATGCTAATGGGGTGGGAGGGAATGAAGCAGGACAGTTCACTTAGGTTTTTTTCACAACTCCTACCTGTATGTTATGCTAAATATTTTTAAATAAATGTTTTACACCTTTTGGAAAGAGTGCTAATTCCATGTTCAAGGACAACTTGGTGATAGGTAAATGGCATGGGAAAGAAGTACAGAGAGAAGTGGAGGGCAGGGTAGCAATTAGAAATTAGCAGCTCCATCCTTGACCACTTCTGCAAGGGAAATGTCCTGGTAGACAACAAGGAATTCAATTTTGAATCCAGAAGTAATCAGTGCCCAGTCATGGAGACCATGCCATTGTGATTGAAGACCCATGGTGGCGCAGTGGTTAGAATGCAGTATTGCAGGCTAACTCACTGCTCACACCAGGAGTTTGACCCTGAATGACTCAGCCTTCTATCCTTCCAAGGTCAGTAAAATGAGGACCCAGATTGTTGGGGCCAATATGCTGACTCTGGAAACCCCTTAGAGAGGGCTATAAAGCATTATTAAGCTGTATATAAATCTAAGCGCTATTGCTATCGCCTAGAGGTAATCATAGCAATCAGCACCAAAACTTCTAGTGCTACCCAAATTAGAGTGGCAAAATGGGGCCATCTTCCCCATGAAGGCCAACACAAGTAACTATACTGTCTTGCACCACCAACCAAGCCTATGTAAGACTTGCCAAATTCTATTGAAAGTACTATGGAAAACAAGAGGCTCTGGGGAAGCCATGATCATCTCTCCTGCAGTCTACGCAAAAAGAAGATAGTTCCCAATAATCAGAAAAGAAGGACAGCAATCTAAAGTGGTTGCATCATTGGTGAAGCATGCCAGATTGTATCTGTGGCATAAATTATATAAAGAGAAACTGAACAGCTCATAATTGTTTTAAGTTGCTTCAGCTATGGAATATGAATAAGATGATAAAATGAAATTCAATTGTGAAAAAACGAAGGTTCTACATTTAGGCAAGAAAAACAAAATGCATAGGTACAGTATAGGTGGTACCTTGCTCAATAGTAGCAACTGTGAGAGGGATCTTGGAATCCTAGTGGACAACCATTTAAATATGAGCCAGCAGTGTGCAGCAGCTGCCAAAAAAGCCAACACAGTTCTAGGCTGCATAAACAGAGGGATAGAATCTAGACCACGTGAAGTGTTAATGCCACTGTATAGTGCCTTGGTAAGGCCACAATTGCATACAGTTTTGGTCACCACGATGTAGAAAAGACATGGAGACTCTGGAAAAAGTGCAGAGAAGAGCAACCAAGATGATTAGGGGACTGGAGGCTAAAACATATGAAGAACGGTTGCAGGAACTGGGTATGTCTAGTTTGATGAAAAGAAGGACCAGGGGAGACATGATAGCAGTGTTCCGATATCTCAGAGGGTGCCACAAAGAAGAGGGAGTCAAACTATTCTCCAAGGCACCTTGGGGCAGGACAAGAAGCAATGGGTGGAAACTAATCAAGGAGAGAAGCAACTTAGAACTAAGGAGAAATTTCCTGACAGTTAGAACAATTAACCTCTGGAACAGCTTGCCTCCAGAAGTTGTGAATGCCCCAACCCTGTAAGTCTCTTTAAGAAGATAAAGGCGATGTCATGAGGATGTCATGAGGACATGGCCAGAAAAAAAAATTACAGTTACTGGGATTTGGTTAAACCAGACTGGTGGAAAAGTGAGAGTCTCCAATCTCTCTATTTCCCCTCTGATTTGAGTCAGCTTCTCCCAAAGTAGAAAAAATTATTTGTATTATCACTTGCAATCTTTTCATAGTTCTGACAACAGTACACTTATTTTGTATCTAGAAATCTCAAACTTATGCTAGTGCTAGAGATTAGTCTGATTTAGAAGTTGAAGAATTTTATTCCCAACCACAGGTATTAGATGGAAAAACTGTACAGAGAAGGCACAAATGCAGACTGAGTCCAATTATTTGGTGCCGTGGTTCCCAACCTTTTTTCTGGTCATGCCCCACCTAATCTTCTTTAAAATCCTGATGCCCCCACCCCCACCCTGTGACATATAATTCTTACTTTACTTAAAAAGTGAACTCTACTCACATGGAAGAAGCCTAAAAGGCCATTAACCTGGTTTAAACAAGGTTCAAATTGCCCCCATTAAAAATCTAATTGCCCCCCTGTGGAACGTGGGCCCCATGTTAGGAACCACTGATCTAGAGTATGAGCTAGCAAAAGCCTGCACTCCAGCAATGTATCACAAATTAAGAAGAGCAAAAGACCTGTATGTTATGCTAAATATTTTTAAATAAATGTTTTACACCTTTTGGAAAGAGTGCTAATTCCATGTTCAAGGACACCTTAACCTTGGTGATAGGTAAATGGCATGGGAAAGAAGTACAGAGAGAAGTGGAGGGCAGGGTAGCGTGGGCCCCATGTTAGGAACCACTGATCTAGAGTATGAGCTAGCAAAAGCCTGCAGTCCAGCAACGTATCACAAATTAAGAAGAGCAAAATACGTCAAGAAGAGGGAAAAAATCTACTTGAAAGAAAGAGGCATGACTCAGAGAATTAGTCTAGCTGGGGTGGGCAACATCCTACCTCTTATCAGCCTGAGACCCTGTCTAGTGCATGCTGCTTTGGGTTACCTGGCTAAATTTTGGACTGAAAATTGACTACTTCACAACATTCTTGAACTGGCATCTTGAATGTTTTGGCTATCTGAAAGTTATTGGATGCTTGTTTTCTAAGCTGAAAGCTTGCAATCAATCTTTTATTGCAGTCACAAAGTTTTCAGTTTGTAACATGTTTCTGTTACTACAGCTAACAATTTATGACTGCAATAAATGCCTTTCGTATTGGAAAGGGTGTGTAATTGTCAACAGAGAACATTTTGAACATTTTCTGCTACAAGTAGTCAATGGTATCATCAAGGCAGAACTTTGAGACAAAATTTAATGCCTCACTCAGTCAAATGAGCAGAATAGCCTGCAAAAGCAATAGAACTAGCTTATCTCATTTGAAATAAATGAAGTTGTACAACTAAAATCAAGAGTTGGTTATAGATGAGAGAGAATTTATTTACTTTTTCCATGGATGATGGAAAATGATGTGTGTGTGTGTGTGTGTGTGTGTGTGTGTGTGTGTTCCAGCATAATTCTAGAATGCCTTGAGCAATTTCAACCAAACTTGGTACACAGATGACTTACTCTCTGGAAACAAATACAGTGGGAGTAAGACACCCAAACACCTATTGGGGGCATGTTCTGTTATGATACAGTTTGTTGTGTTTTAAAATATCATGCTTCTACTGTACAGCGCAGTGGAGTTGCCATGGTAATGGCTTCACAGTACTCCACAAGGGGGCTCCCTCTGGTAAGGGGCGAAATCCATCATTAGAAATTACGTTTGGTCCGGACATTTTCCGCTATAAATAAATACCCAGGCAACGCACTGGCTTATCAGCACTAGTCTAATATAAAATGAGCTAATCAGATGTGACCTGAGAGAATCCTTAAGTAGAATAAAATCCGCAGGGACAATATATGGATTATCTTAATTAGGGAAGGGAATACAAGCAGGACCCAAGTAGGTTTTTAGGAAAACTTGTTGCTATTGCAACTTTGAAAATACAAAGAGGAAAGTATTACATCATTATAGTTTTGGGTTTTTTAGTTTTTAGCTTTTGGTCTAAAACTACATTGGATGTTCCTGAACCACATCTGCCATTTGATAATAAAGAATGTTTGATTATGCACTTTTCCCCCAATTACATGTAGTGATGCAGGCTAGGAAACAACCACTAGATAAAAAGAAAAACCTAATGTTGCTTTTCATTATTAACTTTTTGTTTATTGAAAGAAAAAGAACAAAACAAGATGATAGAGATACATGCATTGTCAAACAGAAAAGAACATATTACATTTTTTTAACAAAAGTGAAAGAAATGCAACAAAGGGAAAAGAAGTAGTATGATATATCTTCATAAGAGTAAATAATTACAGTTTTATATACTTATCTCAATCAATCAATCAATCAAATTTTTATTTGTATACCGCTCCCTCTCCCCGAAGGGACTCGGGGCGGTGCACAGGGGATTATAAAACATACAAACATAAAACAATAGAAATATCTAAAATCAGATTAAACTACTATAACCCTGCGCTAAAACCTAAAATCCTAAAACACTAAAAACCCCTAAAAACCCAATTAAAAATTTAAATATACAGATTGGAGGCAGGAAAGATAGATTAGGCCAGGCAGATATCTAAGGCAGATATTATCTAAGGCAGATATTATTCAAATTTTCTAATACATATATATGACTATCATTTTTAACTTATTGTATTCTGTAACAGTCAATATCATAATTTAATCATATATGTATTTATAAGTGGCAAATAAAATCAAATATTTGATCCACTGAATAAATTGAACCATACTTTTATCTTTACAATGATAAAATGTCACTCTTTTAGCCATAGTAAAGGCATGAACAATCCATTTCTGTTATCCAGCTGTCAAATTCAAAATTCTAGGTACCCTGTTGCCCCCAAAATAAGACACTCCTCCCCAGATAGAAAGCCCAATCAGGCTTTTGAGGGCATGCACTAAAATAAGCTCTCCCCCAAAAAATAAGTCCACCCCAAACATATTGCAGCACAGCAGCAGCCATGAGGTGACCATGCTCACCACCTCCTGCACCTCAAAAATAATAAGACCTTCCCAAAATAAGGCCAAGTGCTTATTTCGGGGACCAAAAGAAAATAAGAGTTTAAAAAAATATTATCCTCTGAAAATTTTAGTTTTGGTTGCACAATTGCATTTATATAATCTACTACATTCTCCCCTAATTTATTTGGGGTAAATATAAGACATTGTGGAAATACGTTTTAAAGAAATACTGTTTTTGACTGACCTCTTCTATAGAAATGTAATGGAAATAGGTTCTATTATGTTTTGCTGCGTAAATCATAATTTAAAATCCATCAACACTCTTGTTATAGAAGTTAAGATACTCCAATAATTCTAATAATATAAGAACTTTTAATTTAGTATTCCTTTCATTCAGATGTTAATATGTATATTCTGCATCAAATTGATTTATTGATAACAAATATGTATAAAAACTAACCTTTTTTTTAAGGTTTGAACAAATTGTTCCAATATTTCAGTGTCTCAGAAGAAAATGCTGCTGGTCTAAACAATGTTGTTAACAAATTTAATTGTAATATTGGACTGTAATGTTCCTTTCATCAGAATGGATTTCTGGAGAACAATACATAGCCAGAATCCAATCAACAGGCAGCAAACAAATTTTAAAAATGCAGCTCACTTGGTTTCTCTATGCTTAAAAATAATTAAAAATTTGGATAAGTGTTGAGATGGCTGAGTTTATGGACAATGCATATCATTTAGAGTAATTTTTAAAAATTTCATGAGCATTTATGTAGGCTTGGTATCAGAGCATAGTGGAATCAAATGTAAAGAGTTGCATATTGGGGCAGAAAAAAAAAATCCCTAATTATAGATTCATTGGATCTAAGTTAGTAGCCATTGACTAGAAAGATACTCGGAGATGGCCAAAACAATGAAAATATTATTCAACATGTGGCTATTATATAAATCCCATCTTGGCAATCAATATTAAAGGAACTGAAAATAAAATTCCTATTACCACAACGCACCTAACTCAATTTTATGCTGTGACTGCACTTGAACATAGTTCTGATCAATGCATTGCAAAATAAATATTGTTAAACTAGAAAAGTAGACCCTAAAAGGGCTAGAATAATCTAATTCTAAAATATTATAATGTCTGGAATGTTTAAACTTTGAAGTTCAAAATTTGGAAGTTTTAAACTTAAAGCGGAGGATAATAATCTGAAAAAATACTTATTATTGAAACTGGAAAATACACTCCACTTTGGAGAGCTTTCAAAGTTGCTCCCGGTAGTTCTTCTGAGTAAAGGTCTGATTACATTTATATTCTGGGTTATGGTTATTCTATCCTTCTGTCTATCTAAGGATGCGGTTAAATAAGTGAAGCAAATAACCTAAATTGATTTTTTTACTAAATCCTGAGTTGAACATCTTAGATTTATATGGAGAGAAAAGGAAAATGGATCCATAACTTAATTGATGTCGTAAAAGGATTCCATTGTTTGTTATCATGGGGCCAAAAGCACATAGGTCTTGGGGAACCTATCTAGGTCAAGAGAAGGTTGAATGTACACCCAAGAGAAGATTGGTTGTACAAATTCCAATGTATGAGGATGGGATCAGTTTCCTACCCCCGCCCTCCCACATACCCGAAAGTTATGTTGTTAACTACTTATGTTGTTAGGAAAAATGTTATTTTAATTAAAAGTCAAAATGGAAATTGACTCAGAGTTATTAAAAAACCATTGAGGCAGTGACTTATTCCTCCCTATGCTGCCTGCTTTGGGAGGGCAATTATGCTGCAGCTGGGAGTGCTAATGGCTGGTGTCCCTAAAGAGGTGCTAAATGGGAGAGACAGAAACAGTCACCAAGCAGCTGAGAAGAGCAGGTTCTTTTCATCTCCTTGACCACAGATCTGCTTACCTACTTATTTTATTAAGAAAACTTCTCAGCTGCCCAATCATTTTTCTTTGGCTTCTGAGCTTGACCAGCAAATATTAGCATAGAAAAGAGTCTCTCTAAAAGTAAACAGATGTAGCTGGTCCAAATGTGTCTCATCTCTCATCTATATCTACTGTCCAGCATTTGCTGGCAATAATTGTGTAGTAGTTGACCCTACAATCAAATTCACTAGATATTGTAGACCAGGGGTCTCCAACCTTTGCAACTTTAAGTCTGAAGGACTTCAGCTCCCAGACTTCTCCAGCCAGCAAAGCTGGCTGGAGAATTCTGGGAGCTGAAGTCCCTCAGACTTAAAGTTGCAAAGGTTGGAGACCCCTGCTGTAGACCACTCCACCTAATGTTCCCAGTTTTCAGGATAAAATGAGGCATAGCTATATCTTGACTTGAGTTCACAGAAAAATAAGTAAAACAGCCATGTAGTTATCAAATACTCAACAATGAAAAAGGGAAACAAAAGTGAAATGAATCTGTGCCAACAGGAATCATTTACAACATTTATGAAACACCTGAAAAATATTATACATTTAGAGGTTTTGTATTCGAAAGGAAATGTATAGCTTTAAAAATTACCAAAAAGGGAAATGTATCTTATTTTTAAAAGCTATCATCTAAATTTAAATGCCCATTAAAATTTGTATCCTGGAAAATATTCAAAATTGATTAGGATAATGTAGGTTTTAGAAGTATGTATTTTTGAGCTTTAAAATGTTTATAATTTATATTGGGAAAATTTGTATACAACACTCTGCTTTTAATGTAAAATTCTACATTAATGGAACACAATAATATCGCAAAGCCTTAATATTAGCATGGACCAACATAGTGGTGGGTACTACTATCAGATACCTCTTTTGCATCACCTTAGGAATTAAAGTGACAACACTCAAAATGACACTATCAAAGACAAGTTTCCTTGCACTAGATGAACCCCTCTTTGAGGGAGATGGGAGGTTCAGAAATGTGAAAAATGCATAAACAAACAAATAATAAAATGACTAGAGGGGGAAAAAATTCCAGTAATTCAAGACAAAAGTAACAGAATCAAATTGTGGAATTTGCTTCCATCAGAAATGATAATCAGGATAAGCCATTGCATTTGGAAGGAATAACTAACAATTTAAAGGAAGATGGGACCGAGTTTAGAAACTTTGCTGAAGGATTAAGCATTCAATAGCACTAACCATGCAGACTATGGATTATCTTTGGTACTAAAACGGTAAGCTTTTCAAGAGCATTATTGGAGAGGACAGGAGGGGGAGAATACAGTTGTTTATTCATGGGATTACCAAAGGCATCTGTCTGACCACTGTTGCTACTCAATGGCCTTTAATCTGATCCAACAAGTACATCTTTTCTTACCTAAAAACTGCTGTGGATTTCACAACAAGGTTCCAACATGTTAAAGTGTTTTCATTTCCTACCAAACAGCACTCATGAATAGTGCTGTGGTGTCACAAAAGAATACTGAAAAAGAAATTAAAGAATAAAAAACAGTAGGAAGCTCTACATCTGTGCTTTCTTTGGCCTCCCATGTGTGCCAGAACAGGTTTCCTGCTTGGAATTTCATTGCATTCTTACTCAGGCAATCAGCTTTTGGCAGAGCTCATTCATTTTCAGTCAATTACTCAACTCAACCAAAAGAAAGAAAAGATACACTGAGCAGCATCTGAAAAAATAAAGCTGAGGATAGTAAGGAAGAGAAGAATTTCCATGTTAGAAGCATCACCAGTTATCTATGTCCTTGGCCATCGTTACTTCTTATAGCAATTAATTCCATGGATTAATTAGACATCATCTGAAGGAATATTTTCCTTTGTCTCCACTGAACTTGCTACAGATCAGATTTGGGTGATTTACTATGAATCTTAGGCCTAAACAGATGATCAATTAAAGATACACCATGTCTTCATATTAATGGCTTGCTCTTTCCCAACCTAGTGCTTTCTAGATGTAAAATTTCCAGAAATTTCCAATCATCAGCATTCTAGCTTGGAATTTTGGGAATAGTATTCCCAATACACTTAAATACCATCAAATTGGAGATAGTCAAAATAAATCCTTCCCTTGCTCAATTAAATGGAAAGGGTACTGGAAGAGAGCTGCAATCTTCTCCATCAGTGTTATCAAAGGCATCACCCAACAGATGCCCCTGGCAGTGATCCAAAGTATGACACAATAAATTTGACAGCTGGATAAAAATTGAAATATGTGCTCCCATGAGGGAACTGCCCAAGTGCAAGCAACCTATGAAAAAGCATATACTTTGAGGTAGAATGTATAACATATCATACCACTTTGAAGAGATATTTACATATTTTCCTCTATTCACCCTTTTTAAAGGCTTTGAGGTTTTATACAGTATTTTCACACATGGAGTTCTGATAATTACAGAACTAAGTGACTTCGATGTTTAGGGACAGAAAACTAGTGCTTTGGGCACGAAAAACAGCTGGGCAGCTTTGGGCCAGTCACTGTCTGTCAACCCAACTTGGTTCACAGATTGTTGTGGGGGAAATTGGAGGAGGAAAGAGTATTAGCTATGTAAAAATTCCTCAGTGAAGGTAGTTGACATGATCAGTTTCAAAGGCTCACATGGGCCTTTGAATGTGGTCTGTGAATTTGTGAAGCAGACCTGACCTGAGGTAATATAAAATATAGCCAGCTCTGAAATAGTGAGCATTCAAAGAAATTTAACTACTTCAAATCTATGTTTAATTAGGTCTTGGCATGTCTAAGCCTGATATATAATGAATCCAAATTACACAAAGGGAGCTACATAGCCTATAGCAGGAAAAGGTTTTTTTTTTAATGTTTTTAAAAAAACAAATTATTAGCCTGTGGTTTTGAGGAAGGGGGACTGCAGAAGCTGCAACAAGAAAAATCAATGCTTATTTTTCTGGCTGCAACACCATGACATTGGTGAACATTTTCTCTAAAGCATAATTGCTACATGTGAGCAATTTAAAGATTGTTAGCAGCAGATTCAAGCCCTCATGATCTGTAAAATATAGTCTGTGTTAATTCTATTAAAATCTAACATGAATGCAAAAAAATAAAAATTAAGACTCTCTCAATTCAATAGAATTTACTCACTTGCAAGGGTACTTAGGACTTAAGGCTAATGGAGGCAACATTTCTACAAACACCTAAATATAAACCATCACTGAATACAGTGGAAGATATATTTTAATACCATTTTAATGCTATTTGATTTTGAAGGCAAATGCAATGCATTGCAATGGCATTTTAATTTATTTTTATTTTCTTTATTAGTTTTATAAATAACTCAAAGTGGCAAATATGCCTATTATTCCTTCCTCCCATTTTCCCCATAATAACCCTGTGAGATGATAATAAACAGGGAAATATATTTGGGATATTTTATATTATATTTGTAGGCCACCTTTGTTTTTGTGCCTTTCACGTTGATATACTTAGCTCAGGGGTGGGTTCCTGTATCGGTTGGTACCGGTTTGCTGTGCATGCGCTTTGCAATAAGGCCACTTGGGCTGAGACAGATTGACTGCCCCAACATCATCCAATGGGCTTTTACTCCTAAGGGAGTGGCTATAATTCATTAGTTCTGGCCTAGAGGTTTAGACATAAGAAATGTCCAGCCAGCCACTTGGCTCCTAATAACATATAGGAGAGGGCCCAGCACAGTTGATTCTCCTTCAAAATAGTAAACATACTATATGTGGATTATTTTCCTAACTATTTCCAGTTAGGAAAAAAAATCTTTGACTAAATGGCGTTTGGGTGGTGCCAGTATTGTGAGACTGACATGAATGATAAATAATGATAGTGCATGTTTTTATTCCTTGCCTGTAGGATTTTTCCTTTTTAGACTCCATTTTCCCTTAATTTAAATAAGCTAAAGCTCTTTCTTGGCAGCTGCTTCACATCAAAGTATTCTTTGTTCAGAATGTTCAACACTGGCCCTTGCCACAGAAATAAAATCTATTACAGTGACAAAAACAACTGCCGGACGGCAATGCCTTTAGCTTTCCTATTATATTTTTATTGTTGTTTTGTAAGTCTACCGAATAGCTCAGCCACGGTTATTTTGCTAACAAATGAGTCTCTCAGAACAAAGCCAGCTAGATTAAAGATTTGATAATATGGGTAAAGAAGATGCTGTAGCCAAACTTTCATGCCAAGTCTTTAAACGTTTTCAATAAGAAATAGTACGTGGCACCAAAACACACAATTTCCATTCCTCTTACAACAGCTTTTTAGACTGTACCACATTTACAGTCAAAAGTCAACAGGCCAAACAATAATTTTGCATTAGTACCAGAAATGACCATATAGTGCTCACCCGCACCCTTAGATAAAAGTATAAAAGAAATTTGGTCAATCAGAAAAAAAAATATTTTATCCACCTTTCTATATATAGTAGGTGGCAAACCTAATATTCCTTCCTTCTATTTTCCCTACAACAGTGTTCTGAAATGACTTGGGCTGAGAGAGAGTCTGACTCAAAGTCACCCAGCTGGCTTTCATAGCTAAGGTGGGACAAGAACTCATGGTCTTTCAGCTTCTAATCTGGTGCCTTAGCTTCCAAACCGGCTGATTTGCCAGTTTAGTATCAGTCTAACTTGCTAGACTGCAATGATCTCATCTCTTATGTACACTTCTTTGTTTGAAATTAAAAGTAGCTGTGGCCTAGAGGTGGAGCTCTCACCTCCCAATCAGGAGGTTGTGAGTTCAATCCTAGGTAGAGGCAGATGTAGGGTCTCCTGCTTGGGCAGGGGGTTGGACTAGATGACCTGCAAGGTCCCTTCCAACTCTGTTAATCTGTTAAAATATTGGGAATCAGCTAGAGAACAAGCAAGCAAGGTGACTTACTAACTTCTTCCTTCTATGCTGACTTCTCAGACTTAAACCATTCCCACCTGCTACTATTTTCTCTACTAAATATTATTCTTTCTACTTTTCCTGGAATTTCCACTCTCACTTGTGAGGAAAAGCAGTAGCTAGAACTAGGATGTATAAAATTAGACTAGGGATAGTTCAACATACTTTACCCCTCTGTGTCCATTAGTTCTAAAAAGCTTTCACCCACAGATCTCCCGGCATACTTTTAACCATAGCTCATTCACACATTATTGTGTCAGGCAAAGTGTAAATGCAGCAAATCTGTTTCACAAATAAATACTGTGATCGAATCAATAACTAGATGTGGCTAGGGCTACTTAAAACCCACCTTTGGGTTGGCAGGATAATTAATCTCCTCTTTCATCTCTTTTTCTTGTGGACCTTCACAAATAAATGTATCCACACGAAATTGAATCTCAGATTATTTTTAAATCAAATCTTAAATGATTCTAAAATAATTAGTAGATGATCTTTTTTCTTGTTTTCCACTGAAGAATGGAAGCCCAAGAGAGAGAGTTCCATCAACGGGAACAAGTGAAATTCACTTTCATTTCTCACTCTGGAAATAGTGTTAACTTGGCTTAGAGGGCAAGGCCAAAAACCAGGTAAAAGCAATAAGGTGACATAGGTAAAACTAAGTTCTCCAAGGACAGTTTAGAATCTGCAGAAACATGAAACCAAGAACATCAGCTGAGCAGAGCTACCAAATATAAGAATACATTCTTGTTGGTTCTGAGACACACAGTTATATATCAATAACATTGAACAACCCTGGACATGAATGCCTCAGAAGCCTGCTTAAGACAAACTACTTCACACCATGACTTCCATAAAATGATAAATCCTCTCTTTGGCATATTCAAAACCTCCCATCACAATCAACAAACCACATAGGTTACTTTCCTACAGAAACAGTTCCAAGAATCTAAACAGAAAACCATCAGTGGGGATCCAAATGCTACATGAGGTGGTTGCAGTGAAGAGAATGATGTCTAGGGTAAATGGTTTGGTGAAGGATGGAAGGAAGAGTGGCTGACAAAACTACCCCACCCATTTAATACAACCACTCCATTTACTAACCTGGTGACTTTAAACAAAGGGAACAGAGTCCAGGTTTCTTCCCTCCTGCAATTCGCCCGACGCCTGGTTAAGGACAGGAAAGGAGGACATTCAGGAACAAACAAGTTCAGCAGGGCATTGGGAGTAGGCAACAGGTGGGATGAATGGAGATTGTAAGAGATAAATGCATCAGATAAAACAGTGATGTGGATCTCTTTTTTTAAACAAATACCAGAAAATATTTTTGTTTAAAAACCAAACACGATGAAAAATGGGGAAGGAAAAGCAGAAGGAAAGGAGAGGAGTTTTGCATCACAACATGTAACCTTGGGCATTTCTTTCTGTACATGCAGATGGCTTGCCGGCTACTACAACAGACACCCGGGGTGGGGTGGGGGGGTTTGTTAGATTCAGGCTTACTTCATTCATGCAACTTACCAGCCAGTGCAGAGTACAGGAACAGAAATCTTGGCATCTTACACATAACCTGGTATTCTGGCAATCTACATATACAACTGCTTAATAAAACAACATGAACAGGTGTGCTGCAGATGTGGCACCTACAAGCTAGAACATTTGTACATCTATTCTGGGGCAATGAACACATCTGGCGTACTGGGAGCATGTAATAGACACTCTCACAAGCTGCCAATTTCTTCAAAATGTCCATTGCCCAGAAAGCAAATTGATAAAATTACTCCCCACTCTATAGCTACTAAGGTTGGTCTCTACCACTTAATCTTATTTCATCTGAAGGGACAAAACCAGGTGGATCCATTTCCAAAAAACTGGGGTATAGTCGCCTAGTGTTACACTTTCTAAGAGTGTTTCTGAGTTTATGCCTGACCCAGAAAACTAATTAGAAATACTGCTTAACTTTAGGGCATATGTTTTATAGCATGCTAGCTTTCCATTTATTTTTAATGTAAATCACCCCAATGGCTGCTTACCTGATCCTGTCCTAAAACTTGTGTCTATTCTTTTAAGTGCTGGAAAAGCATTGTAATAGCTTTTCTTCACTCCTTATACCTATCAGCCTTCCTACCTATTTCATCAAGATGCTGAGCTGTATAACAGTAGATGAAAATATGTATAAGGTGAACAGAAGAGCTTCTGATGATTTGAAAGGCATAGCCATCAACTCCCTAGTTGGGGATTGGCAACCTAACAGCCATTAATAGAATATTCTGAAATTTTCAGACTACCTATAAAAGGATATGCAAATAGGTGAGTCTTATGATTCTAGAATACATTTCATATTTTCTTGGCATTGTTAGGCTTGTATATATGCTGCGCTTATATAGAAGACAAAACTCGCAAAATAGAAGATTTAGTGCAGAATTTGGATTTCCAAGAATTCCAGCTGTCATCTACAAATTAAAAAAAAAAAATCAAGACTGTGAATTATAAAAGCGTGCTTATGTAGCAAATTACTGAATGGGTCTCTAGAAATCAGTGAGCTGATCACAGGAATTCCCATGCAATCAGCAAGTTTTAGATTTTTGTTTTTTTTAAATACTCTTTGCTAGTAGGAGCAGAATAAGTTGTTCCAAAAAATTGAAGATGTCATATACACACATGCATGTGTGTTTGTATACACATACATACACATATACAATATGTACATGTCTATACACAAAATACACATAATTAAAAGAAAATTTCTCCTTGGCATCCCTTTTTAAAGGTTGCACAATTATCAATTTATCAAAACTCTTATTTATTTTCTGCTAAATAAAAACAATTTATTTCCAGGAAATTATATTTAAAAATAAATTATCAGAATAAAAATATGATTGCTGTTAGGGGTAGGGGAGAAATGTGTTTAGTTCTCATTTAAAATAAAAACATACCTCCCTCCACAGTTCTGAACAATTACATTGCCAGAATATTTTCACACAAAGACTATATTATTCTGAAAGTAGCTGCAGATTTCTTCAATTTTCTCCATTTGCCATATTTTGCAATTCCTATAGCCACTTTCCCACAAAGCAAGCACAACCTACATGATGCAAATGAAGAGCCAATGTCTACCAACTATTTTGAATAATATTAACTTTGAGAAAACTACCTTTTATGCAGGAACAATCAGACAGTTGCTTTCTTCCTGAAAGAAATACATACTCAGCTGCATGTTGTTACAAGTGTGATGGAATTTTGATAGTTAATACTGTCCTGGTCTATTTATGGCATATTTATAGATAAATGGACTGCACTGAAGTACTACAAAGTGGCATACATTTTATATTTCCAAGCTGCTGATTATATATGTAGATCCTTCTGCCCTTTCCTTTAATGGAAAGTAGCTGAGATCTTGCCTATGGAAGATTCTGTAAATCATCAGAAGTGATACTACTTTTTCATATTTGAGTTTAGATTATTGTCTTCAATCTTCCATAGGGAAGTCTGATTAGACAAGATATTTGGCTTTAACTCTCAAAATTCATAGGTAGTAGAAGAGACTGTAATATTCATACAGTACACACACACACACACTCTACCCTAAATGTATTATACTGCTGGAAGCAATGACCAAAATAATATAATACAATAGATCAACCTTCCCAATATGATGCTTTGTAGTGTTGCTGAAGAAATCAAGTTGTATAGTTTTGGAAACAAAAGCCTGTGTATATTATGGACTCTATTCTTTTAAATTTAAGCACACAAAAACTGGAAATGAATAAATTGATAAGATGAAATAATTCAGTATGGACAGATGCAGGATGAAAGGTTCTAAAGAGGACTTTATCAAAAAGAAGCCTCATAATTTTATGGAATGATGGCATTAAAATCAACAATCTATTTTTCTGTATTCCAGATATGGAGGTTTGGAACCAGTCTGTTGATATTATAATGGGTTACATTTGAGCTTGGGAATGACCTAACTCAGGGTTTCTTAAATTTTCAGCTGTGAAAACCCCTTCCCACTTTTAAAAATTACTTCCTACATTTAAAACCTCCAGAAGAGCTTTTTTAATTGAAATGGATTATATTTATCAAATGTTACAGTCTTAACCCATTAGACAGTTAACAGTAATAAAATATTTTTCATGAAAACCTAACTTTTTAATGAATTTAAAAAAAATAAGAAGAGTGACATTGCTTTAAGATTTTGCAAATATCTTCGATATCTGGTATATATATTTGATTTTCTAGACTCCTGAAAGGGTTTGGAGGATTCCTAGGAGTCCTTACACTACACTTTAACACACAGCTGTAGCTGTAATTCCCACTTACTTTGTTCAGCCCCCTTTTCAACGAGCTCTCAATAAATGAAAAAGAATATTGTGCTTTGAAAACTGGATGCCTGGTCCTAATTTCTGCAGGCTCGCACCTACTCGCGAGAGCCGGTTGGTGAAATTTAGAGAACCGGTGAGAGGGGGTTCCATCGGCATACCTGGAAGTAAATCTGGCCCACCGCTGCCAGTGACCCAACGGGAAGGAAAGGAAAGGAAAGGAAAGGAAGGAAAGAAAGAAAGAAAGAAAGAAAGAAAGAAAGAAAGAAAGAAAGAAAGAAAGAAAGAATTTATCATCACAATTGAGTCCAAAATTTTGGTTGCTAAGCAAGAGCGTTGTTAAATGAGTTTCACCACATTTTAAAAGGTGGCCACTCCCACCCTGTCACATGACTGCCAAGCCACGCCCACAAAATAGGCCACACCTACAGAGTAGGTTCTAAAAAATTTGAAACCCACCACTGCTCCAGGGCCTGGCTGGATAAAAGACAGATAAGAGATGAGTGGGTAATAGATGACACTGCATAAAAACTTTTGCAAAAAGCCTCATTCCACCAATTGACAGAAATTGAGGAAAGAAGGACCAATGGAACTGGCACTTCCACTGTCCTTCATCTTTCAAGATATGTTGCCATATGACCCTCTTGTCATATTTTTCTGCTCCTGGTCTTCTAGTTGTCACTCAGCAGCCAGACTTTGCATTTATACTCTAACTCCTGTAAGTCTGCAACGTCTGTCAATGGACAAAGGGTTCATGACAAGGCTTATGCTTGTTTTTCCCCATCCGCTCACCTCACCAGCTCTAATATTCATAGTTACTTCCATTTATAAAATGAAACAGCGAAGAACAAAGGAACCAGGCAAGAATAGGTTTCTGTGAATCTGAAGACCAAAATTCTTCAGATTCAACAAAACCTCAATTCAGTACCCTTGACCAACAGCAAGCTTCCAGTTTTCATAAATTTCCATACTAGTCTTCTGGCAAGTTGGATTTCTACTTTCAAATAGGCAATATGCCTATAGGCAAACCCCCGTGCCCAATGGTGGGTTTCAAAAAAATTTAGAACCTCTTCTGTAGGTGTGGCCTGCTTTGGGGAAGTGGCTTGCTGGCCATGTGACTGAGTGAGAGTGGTTTGGCAGTCATGTGACTGGGTGGGCATGACCAACTTGTAAAATGTGGTGAAACTCACTTAATAATGCTATTGCTTAGCAACCAAAATGTTGGCTCAGAAACTCTGGCATTTAAAGTACACAAGTCTTAAAGCTGTCAAGTTACAAGACCCTTGCACCCCTAACTCTTTAGGGGGAAAAAACCCCAGGTGTGTTCAAACTTGACAGCTTTAAGACTAGTGTACTTCAATTCCCAGGATGCTTCCTCCAGTCAGGTTGGCTCAGGAACTCTGGCATTGAAGCACGCAAGTCTTAAAGCTGTCAAGTTACAAGACCCTTGCACCCCTAACCCTTTAGAAAAAAAACCCAGGGGTGTTCAAACTTGACAGCTTTAAGACTTGTGGATTTCAACTCCCAGAATTCCTCCTCTCACTCTTCATCTTGATGATGTGGGGATGGGCGGGGGGAGGGAGCTGGAACCGGTTCTAAACGTCACTGTAGATTTGTGGAACCTCTTCTATAGAAGAGGCTAGAACTGGCAGGAACCCACCCCTGCCTGTGCCTATTTGGTTCTTTATTTAAAAATAGAATAGAATAGAATTCTTTATTGGCCAAGTGTGATTTTGGATACACAAGGAATTTGTCTTTGGTGCATATGCTCTCCGTGTACATGAGGAGAATAAAATACATTCATTCAACAAGAATAAAAAGACACAACACTTAGTGATAGTCAAGGTTACTAATAAACTATCAAATTGAACTAGGAAACAAAAAAACAATATAATAAATTGAAAAATGCAAGCAACATGGTTACAGTCATAAGTGGGGAGAGATAGATACTAGGAAAGAAGAGAAAAATAATAGTAATACATTCTTAGTAAATTATTGACAGTGAGAATTAGTTGTTAAGCAGAGTGATGGCATTCGGGGGGAAACTGTCCTTGTGTCTAATTGTTCTGGCATGCAGAGCTCTGTAGCGTCGTTTTGAATGTAGAAGTTGAAATAATTTATGTCCAGGATGTGAAGGGTCTGTAGATATTTTTTCCATATTACAAATCTTATTATTATTATTTGATTTTGCCTTATAAAGACCTTTAGCTTTGATTAGTTAATTGCTCTATATATTCACTAAACCAGGATGTTTCTATATTTTTATACTCCCCCTGTAATGCATCATAAGGAACAAAGGGTATCCTTTTTGTACAACTCTGTGTGGTAGTCCTGACAGATGCTACATATACATATAAAGGCCTAGAAAAATATAGGAGAAAAACTTAATCTCCCATCATATATTTCATTTGTTCAATACTATTGTAAATTTGCACTCAGGCACTGGAAACCAATAAAGTTTTTAAAAATTATATTTGTAATTTATGCTCATGCCAATTTGTCTCCCCTGTTCTCCTTCTAGAGCCTTTGAATTTCAACAACAATATAACATTATTGTTCTAAAATCCTTTGATGAACTACTGTAATTTCGGATCTATGATTTTTTTCTACTAATAGCACGTGTACAACACAAGTTGCAAATTAGATCACCAAGAATAAATGAGATATTTAGCCCATCAGAAAATCTATTCATTTTGAACATGATAAAAATTCAAAATAACCTGGAATTGTGCTTATGGATTCCACATCCCCACCCCTCCACACACAAACTATTTTGACTTGGTTCACAACTCAAAAAATGTAACGAAAGTATATGTAAGGAAAAAAATACACATAGAAATATAATTAAAGAAATACATACAAATATTTATTTCTCGATTAAAAAACTGCTTTAGAGCAGAGCACAGTTTAAGAAAGATTAGGATAATAAGTGCATATATTAACATTCATGCATAATTGAAAACATGTATTTTTTTCTGAAAAATTTCACAACACTGGAGTCAAAAGAGAAAACTAAAAATGAAGAAATTGTTTATTATTAAGCAGTAATGCCAAAGCAAACTATCTTTTATCAAGCTGCAGCCTTGTTGTGTGATGTAGCACCTCCTCCTCCTGCTCCTCTTCTTCCTTCCATTGCTCCTCCCACTCTCCCTCTTTCATATCTAGATCAAACTTTAAGCTGCCAGAATGAAGCCACCTTCTTAGCTTTGTGCTTGGCCAAAAATAAGTCATTATTAGTACATATTTCTGGTAATAGTCAACATATCAGCAGATGGGCCAGGCTTTGCTTCTCTCCACACTCACACAGTATGTTGTTATCTGCTAAGAGCCATTACCTATTGGTTTTACACTTAGGCACTCCAATGCACAACCTATTCTCCAAGTTCTCCAGGTAGTATAAGAGACATTGGATTCTCCAGTCATATCCTTCTTTGATGTCATTCCTTGCTGATTAGTCTCTTTTAGTTAGATTTTGTTCTTGCATATCCTCAAGAATGTTTGTTCTTCATTTATTTTACCGTCATTCCCCCAAAATAAGGCAGGTCTTACATATTTTTAACACACAAAATATGGCCTTGGTCTTATAATGGGGGGGGGGGCTTATTAGTTTGGGGTTGCAAGAGCGGCTTTTCTGCTCCCCGCTCGCACAACTCCCAGGATCATGATGCCCTTTACCTGTTAGGTTAGGGCAGCTCTGCTGATGCTGCCGCCACCACCACATAGCTTTTTCTGCAGCTTCCAAAGCACGGATATTCCGGCAGTTGCTGCTCTGGGAGTACACTCTATGGTTCACAACCATAAAGTGTGCTCCCAGAGTGGTAACTGCCAGAAAAAAGCCACACGGCAGGCGGCATATGGAGCTGCCCTGACTCCACGGGTAAAGGCCATCATGAGCTTTGGAGTCGTGTGAGCAGGGAGCAAAAAAGCTGCTCGTGCAACCTGCTCTCCAGTCATGGAAAGCTAGCGGCATTCCGAAGGCACCAAGCCGCGGGAGCCAGGGGGCGGAGAACAGGCACTCCCATGGCTTGGCGCTTTCAGGATACCGTTAGGCCGGCAAGTGGTGCTCTGCCTGGTCGGAGGGTGAGGATTGTCCAGGGGGCTTATTTTGGGGGGAGCTAATATTGTTGCCCACCCGAAATATGCGGCATGGCCTTAGTTTCAGACCATGTCATATTTTCGGGGAAACACAGTATTTATTTATTACAATTTGTCAAACAAAAACGAGCACAAGAATAAAAGAAAGAAAATACAATGACAGGCATGTTGATGATAGGCATGTTAGTGCACTTATGCACCCCCTCTCTATTGACCAATTAAGTATGAAGTATGCCATAAAGGTTTTCTTAGATCTGAGTTGGCATATTTGGGTCATAAGCCCATTCAGAGCATGTCAAGGATCATTCTCTTGCTTAGTTATCTTTGCTACTACCTCTCTCCTGATCATAGATGGACAATGCCAGCCATCGGATATGTTTTTTTCAATAGGTGGAGATTTGAGAAACCTATCATCAAACATATTGATTCATTGGTGGCAATATCAAACTTGTTTCTCATGTACAGATACATCTTACACTGGAGCAGCAACAGATATAATACACCAATATGCATCAAAATCAAAAGCCATTCATGGAAAGCAGGCTACACACCTATGCATCAGAGGTGGTATTCAGCAGGTTCTGACCAGTTCTGGAGAACCGGTAGCAGATATTTTTAGTAGTTCGGAGAACCAGTGATTACCAACTCTGACTGGCCCTGCTCCCATCTATTCTCTGCCTCCTGAGTCCCAGCCGATTGGGAGGGGGATTTTGCAATAACCTTCCCCTGGAGTGGGCAGGGAATGGAGATTTTACAGTATCCTTCCCCTGTCATGCCCACCAAGCCACGCCCATCAAGCCACACCATGCAACACCCACCAAGCCACACCCACAGAACTGATGGTAACAAAAATTTGAATCCCACCACTGCTATGAGTCTTCCCAAGCAACAACATTTCTTTCATTTTTGAGGTAAACTCCACTTTAGAACTCCTTGCCTTTTTATATCGTTTATCCTATGTCCTCGGGAGCAATAGATACAGTGAAAGTATCTATTGGGCAGCTATGCATTACCATTATGACACACCTAGTACTGTGCTTTTAATTGGCTAGACTGATTTTCTCAGAGCTACAATTAGTTCCATGTTCTGTTTCTTGTTCCAACAATTCTTCCCTCCATTGATAATAGAAAAAATGCCATTCCTTTGATTAATTTACTTAGAATACAGCTGCATCATGTATTCTTAGCATTTTTTTGTCTAGTAGTAATTTCCTAATAAAGGTTTTCTTCATGAAAGAGCAGGTTTTTCCAGAAATCTTTCTGAGTTATTCCATTACTCCCCCCCACTCTTCTCTGCAGGCATATTCTGCTGCTTAATGCTATTCCCACAGCCTTCAGCCTTGTTTGGTTTCAGTAGCTAATGTTGAATTTAGAATGTCTCCTTGATGTGATTTCCCTCCCCCCTTTCTCATAATGCAAGAAAAAGAAGAAGAAAATTGATTCTGTTGAAAAGAAATCCATACAGAAAGAAAAATTAGCCATGTTAATTTTTCACAAAGAGTACTTTGTTCATTTGTTTTAACAATAATTTATGCTGAATTATTTACATAGTGTTTATTTACATCCACTGCTGGCCCCCACTAAACAGGCAATCTGAATGCTTTGTTTTTAACTATACAAAACTTCAAGTATTTAGGAATAAGTTAATAAAGTTTTAGCCATGAACCTGCAATAATAGTTCATCATTTGCCTCTTGCAAGAGAACAATCTAATGAAAGTGGGATGGGCAAAACAAGGTGGATTAACCCTCAGACTCAGTTTCTGTTTGAGAGCTTACATAAGGTTCTTAGTACCTGACTCAGCTGAAAGCAAGATTCCCACAGAGTCTTCTTTAACAAGATTTATTGAAACATTAAGGAATAAAGCTACAAAAGCTCTAGCAACTGGATTATGTTCATTTTGGAACTCCATTTATCTTTCACATCGTTAGGGTGGAGACTTTCTTTTCTCAATGTCTTTTCTGTGAACCAGTATGCTAATTTCACTTTTCCAAGCTAACTGGGGGAAGTATAAGTATTGTTTTAGATCAGGGGTGTCAAACTCAAGGTCCGGGGGCTGGATGCGGCCCACAGGGTGTTTAGATCTGTGCCACAGGACTACCCTCAAAACAGTGAAGGATTGGCCCATGGTGCCTTTGCCAGCAAAAATGGAACTCAGGAGTGTTACGTATGGCACTACCCTGCTCCGTTTTCGCTGACAGAGGGTTGCAAGAGGCAGTCACATTCAAAAACGGAGCCCAGGAGCTTGTTTCCAATGGCAGAGCGCTCAGGTCACTACAGGCGCCCCTGACATGAGTGGTGTCCAACTGGCCATGCCCACCCTGGCCCCCCTAGGTCAAACACAATCCTGATGTGGTCCTTAATGAAATTGAGTTTGTCACCTCTAGAGTCTAAATACCTAGAATGAAAGGGATTCTGAAACAATCTGAGATTCTAGGTCAAATCTATTACTGGCTATTATGCTACTGCAGGGGTCTGCAAAGTCGGCTCTTTTAAGACTGGTGGACTTCAACTCCCAGAATTCCCCAGCCAGCCATGCTGGCTGGGGAATTCTGGGAGTTGAAGTCCACCAGTCTTAAAAGAGCCCACTTTGCAGACCCCTGTGCTACTGGAACAAGAAATGAAATACTTATTCCAACATTTAAAGAATGCAATTTCAATATTTCCTATATTTTTTTCTATATTTTTAGTATAAACAGTGTAAAAATACTGAAAGTGGCAAATAAGGACTGCATCAGAACTAACCTCCTTTTTGAACCGAGGATATATTTTACTCACTTTACTCTATGGGGGAAAATACTGAATGATCACTGCCCAAGTTGTAATGTTCAGCTGGAAGCAGAAAGCACTGAATCAAAATCAAAAGGAAAGACTTGAATCCTTGGGATGAGTTCACACAACATATGGAGTCACAAGCTATAGTATTAGCTACACACATTGCTGCTTATAACCCATGATTAATAACTGGGCACAGGATGAACCCAGCCATTCCCTGCCTGTTCAAACACTTGATTGGCTGATAAGAAAGAATGTAAACAATTGTTGAAGACATAACTTGACAATTGGGGAAATAATTAGATTGTCCATGTTACAATGACTGCTTAGTAATTTGCAATGGGATACATTCCACGTATGATAGCTTAGATTTATACCTCTGAATGCCAGTGTTATTTGAGCAATATATCACCTATGCTGAGCCACATGCTGCATACATATGCTGAGTCACATACCCTATGCATATGCCTTTGGCTTCCCCCTAAACAGCTGCAACAAATTTTACATTGCAGACCCAGGAAATTTTCAGCTTTGTTGTATTTCATTGTGCAGACTGGAACAAACTGTCAAAGAATTAAAGGGACATTCAGGGTTTAATCTGGGCCAAGTTTAAACCACAAAACGGATGTCAATTCATGGGTGAGCCCCCCAATACATGAAAGAACAGAGATGTGTTTCTAAACATGCAGAGTGCCTTTCGCTCACCACTGAGTATCTGCAACAAGCCCCTCATACATCTGGGAATAGGGGCCAGTATGATATCTCTTCTGGAAGACTCCTCGTCAGAAGACGAAGAAGAACTGGACATGCCACAGGCTTTGCACGGCTCAGGGACAGATGTGCCACAGGCTCCACACGGCGCAGCTCCAGGCTCAGACCACCAGGAGGCAGATCGTCCCTCTCCTGGGTCAGAAGGAGAAGCCGAAGCTCCACCAAGCCCTAGGGAACATAGGCATTTGCAGGTTCAGTACCACAGATGCAGCACACATCCAAGAACAGGTCTCCTGTACAAGAGTGGAGCCACAGTCACAAGGAAGAATTACTTCTGTTGGATGTAATGGCCAGCGCTGGGGCATTAGCAGAGACTACAGATGGAAAGAATCTTTTTGAATGTTTAGTGACCAATGCAGCCATTCTACTTGCCTACTTGGCAACATAGTCATTCCAAAGGCTTTGGTAGAGCAGATAATGTTTTCAGGTCTACCACTGTTAAACATTGTGAACAGGGGATGAAAAAAGATATTTCAAGTAGGGTTTTACTATAATCTATCTTTCTTTTAATCACACCTGTTTATCAAATGCAAAAATCAGTTTGAGTTCAGGTTAAACACCTGAGACAGAAACCCAGGTGATGGTGGCATCCAGCCCTGCCTTTGCCGTAAACTTAAGGGTAGCCTTAAGCAAGACATTCCCCCTCAGTTCTAGGAAGAGGTTTGGGTAATGCCAAACTACTGCTAAAAATGCTGCCACAAAAACTGCATCCAGGCAATTGCCAGGAGTCAACAATGATTCCCAAATGTGCATGCGCGCGCGCGCACACACACACACACGTATAAGCCCACTTTCTTTAAAAGAAAAACAAGGGATATGAATTATAAAAAATGGAATTCCAACATATCTTTTTACACAACAGGGTAACACAGTGGTAAGATTAAAAAAAAATTCTACCAATACTGTGGGTGTGGTTTTGTGGGCATGGCTTTGTGATCATGGCAGGGGAAGGATACTGCAAAATCTCTATTTCTTCCCGATCAGTTGGGACTTGGGAGGCAGAGAATAGATGGGGGCCAATCAGAAATGGTATTTACCAGTTCTCCAGAACTGGTCAGAACCTGCTGAATACCATCTCTGGAGTAACATCAGCCAACTTGTACACCTGTTATAAGACAGACTTTTGCCTACCTCTTTCACATGTTCCTTAGCATTTTAGTTAGAAAGTTGGTTTTTATGCAGTACTTCATGTTTTCATTCTTAATTGTGTTTTATTTTTAAATATAATTAGTTGACTTTTTTCTAGATCTATGAATCCACTTCAAAAATAGTCGCTAGTGGGTAGCCATATAAATTCACTAATCAATAAATTGTGTCCTTTGTGTTTATCAGTGACATTTGACTCTTGCAGGGAACTGATTCTTGTAGTTCTGGAATCTATAAATCAAATATCTTAGGAAATTTTTCATCTTTTAAAGAAGTGTCAAAGGACATTTCTGAAATCTATGGAAATTCTGAAAGGCACAAAATGTAGCAAAATTTCTACATCCTATTTGTAGGCAGCAGAAACGATGCCTGTCTACAATTAAGGCTTCATCATGAAAATTCTTTGGAAAATGGCATGGCAACTCTGAGAGAATTAACTAGAAGAATGTTGATTTTTTCCCCCTCCTTCCTCAGGAAGAGGGTGGGGGGAATTGTCAGTAGCATTGTCCTTGAGCGTCCTTTATCAGCTTTTTACATGCAGTGCAGTGGGTAGGAACAGACTGAGAAATCCCCAAATGATTTTTGTTGATTTCATTTCTTCTTTCCTTTCCTACCCTTCATTCCAGTGAATCCACTAACACAAAAAGGAAGAGAAAAGACATTAAAAGATGGAATTTTAAAGAACAACAGAAGCTAATAACCATTTTATATATCTGAAAAAAAGTGAATATGAATGAGGAATCTTAAACAGAGTTCTGAGTACAAGTACCTGAACACTTTTCTTTTTTTTTTGCAATCCGCCCCTGTTACAAATTTTAAGTCTGCTTATTCTGTGTATGACGTTTCCTTAGCCTCCTTGTTTATTTATATACTGCCCTTGCCCTGGGGACTTTGGTGCAGCACATACTATATGAGGAAGGTTTTCTGATGCCATCTTTGGAGCAACAACCTCGGGAGTTAAATAGGTTATGAAATAATGATTCATTCAAAGTCTGCCAGTATATACATATCCCATGAATGGGTAGATTTAAGGAGGTAAGTTACAGGCTGATTTACATACTGCACAAACACACAGCAAACTGTTTAACATGTAGACCTTTAGTTGAGATAGGGCACAATAATGCTCTCTAAAGCATCTGGCAAGTTGGCCACATGGTGAGACGTCTGAATAAATGGAATTATTGTTTTCCCTAAAAACTTTTCCAATATAACCCATCCCATTTATAACATGGTACAATTAGGGAAAACTAGATTGAGCCGAAGGGTTGCCAGGAAGGTGGGTTTACCCACTCATTAACTTCTGATTTCAGTATTTTTATTTGATATGCAATGATACCTATTTTTTCCATAACAGAGCTGAGAAAAACTAACTGAGCCAGATTCAGCCGGTGAGCTTGTGTGACTGAGAATACATAAACAGCATCATGCTAGATTGGATCCCTGGTGCATCCAATCCACAGTCTGTTCTCACAGTGGCCAAGAAGCCACACAAGGAGGCCCACTAGTCTTCCAGCAGATGATTTGCCATCCAGATGACACTGCCATCCAGGCTAATTCACATTGATTCCCATGGTCCACCTCTTTTCATGCAGGGGTGAAATGCTACCGGTTCGGGCCGGTTCTCCTGAACTGGTAATAAAAATACTACTGCTTCGCCCAAACCGGTAGTAAAAAAAAGGCTACCAGTTCAGGCGAACCATTTTTTCTGACAATCAGCTATGACGTACAATTTATATTTGCTAGAAAGCAGGATTTCCTAATTGAAATTGCATGGCTCAGCAGATTCCCCCCCCCCTTTGCTATTCACTTACCTTTGCAGGTGCGCTCGGTAGCAGGATCCGCCCAACCACCTGGACATTATTTTAATGCTCTGCGCATGTGCTAAAGGTCCCCCGCACGCTCAAATTGCTACCGAACCGGTAGCAAAGGTAAGTGGATCTCACTCCTGATCTCATGCTAGTAAATTCCAATGTTTTATTAGAACCCGTATCTCCCCAATTCTATTCCAATAACTTAACTACAGCCATGGTGACACAGGGGTTAGAATGCCGTATAGCAAGTTAACTCACTGCTCAGTCCAGGAGTTTGATCCTGACCAACTTAAGGTTGACTCAGCCTTCCATCCTTCTGAGGTGGGTAAAATGAGGACCCAGATTGTTGGGGACAATGTGCTGACTCTTAGAGAGGGCTGTAAAGCACTGTGAAGTCTAAGTCTAAGTGCTATTGCTATTGCTACACCATCACAGAGGACCTGCTGCCTAAACCTTGGATATCAGAGATGGATTGTTTTTCTTAACTAGGCAAGGCAGGAGCTGATCTTCCCAGAGAAACCAGTTTTCACTTATTTTACACATTTTATAAAACTAAGGCTATTACTCTGGGAAAAAGGAAGAGGAATTATGTCACTGTGTCAGACTTGTCTACAAGTAGTCCAGCAGGGGATCTAGATTATCTGTTTCCAATCATACCATCTGCAATGATTCCTGAACATAGTGAAACCCAAGGGCTTTTTAAAGAAGTAATATGTACCCAGTTGAGCTAGGCTGACTGCATTGATTTTATATGAAAATCTAAGTGTGATTGTTGCTTCTTCCTTTTCATATATTTTGCTTTCCCAAATAAATTCCTTTTTGTAAGCAGATTTGGTGTCATTCATTTTATAAGTTGTGGGGTACCTCAGGGGTCGGTCCTCTCGCCACTCCTGTTCAATGCATATATGGAGCCGCTGGGTGAGATCATCCATGGTTTTGGGGTAGATTACCATCTGTACACTGATGATACTCAGCTGTACATCTCTACCCCAAACCACCCCAACGATGCCGTCGAAGTGATGTCCCAGTGTCTGGAAGCCGTGCAGATCTGGATGGGAAGGAACAGACTCAAGCTCAACCCGTCCAAGACTGAGTGGCTGTGGTTACCGGCGCCCCGGTTCAACCAGTTGACTCCATCACTGGCCATAGGGGGCGAACATCTAGCCCCTGTGGATCGGGCACGCAACTTAGGCATCCTCCTGGATACCCGGCTGTCGATGGAGGACCATGTGACAGCCGTGGCCAGGGGGGCGTTCTACCAGGTTCGCCTTGTGCGCCAGTTGCGTCCCCTATTGGACCGGGATGCCCTTCACACAGTCACTCATGCGCTTGTGACGTCCCATCTAGACTACTGTAATGCTCTCTACATGGGGCTCCCCTTGAGGTGCACCCGAAGACTACAGTTGGCCAGAATGCGGCCGCGCAGGCAATTTTGGGAGCTCCCAGATACTCCCACGTAACACCGCTCCTGCGCAAGCTGCACTGGCTGCCTGTGGCCTTTCAGGTGCATTTCAAGGTGTTGGTCACCATCTTTAAAGCGCTCCATGGCACAGGACCTAGTTATTTGCAGGATCGTATCCTGCCCCATACATCCCTTCGGCCGATTCGCTCCCACAGAGAGGGACTTCTCCGAGTGCTGCCCGCTAGGCAATGCCAGCGGGCGACGCCCAGGGGAAGGGCCTTCTCTGTGATGGGCCCGACCCTTTGAAACAACCTACCCCCCGATATTAGAACTACTACGGGCCTCCGCTCCTTCCGCCAAAAAGTAAAGACCTATCTGTTCCATCAGGCTGGCTTGGCCTAATTTATGCTCCTCGCCCCAGTCTGTAGTTTAAATTATTTAATCTGGTTTTAATGGGATACAGTTTTAATGTTTTATAAATTTTAGTACAGGGTTAATTATTTAATTTGGTTTTAATTATGTATGTATTGTTATGTTTTTAGATGTTCTTAATTTTCCTGTACACCGCCCCGAGTCCCTTCGGGGAGAGGGGGCGGTTTAGAAATTTAATAAATTAAATTAATTAATTAATAAGTGGGGTTTTTTGTTCATACTTGTGCCCATACAAGAATGCCGCATGATTACCTAGCTAGTCTTGTGCTCTAGGATTGGCAAAAGGTTTAAGTATTGGATTCCTAGTTCCTTTTCAAACCTAGGTTTGGGCTTAATTTATCATTATCATTTGTTATGGATTTTTTTTGAAGGAGTTTGCTAGAGATAGTTTAAATATATTCCTGTCCAGGTTATATTACAATATAGTTAATAAATCACAAGTCAAAACCAATCAGAACATGGATGTAACATATGAACCAACTGGAGATTGTAAGTTCGAAACAAAATTATATGAATTCTGAAACCCAGGTCAAGTCCCTGTTACAAACAGGAATTGCAGCATAAATTCCTAATTATGAGTTTGTGTGTTTATCTTTGATAATATCAAATATATCTACCCATAATATGCCCTGAAGCAGAGGGAACATGATTTTAGGTCTAAGTAATATTTCGCATTGGCATGCAATTATCACCATAATGGAATATGAGTCTAGGAACGTAAACTTTCTGTCACAAGTATTTTTTATTTTCATCACAATCCTTGAGTCAAGGTAATCCTGAATCAATGTTTGGAATTAGCAATGAACTGGATGCATGTGAGAAAACTGAAATTTTATTGGGGCTCAACAAAATTTATCTTGTTCTGAAGGAAGAAAGCAGCAAAAGGAATCGTGAGTGCTGCATTTTATGTGGGTCTGCAATCCCCTTAAGAAGCAGGTTTGCAATAGTTATTTAGTGCTATCTATTTTTAAAAAGAAGACCTAACCATTGCTGCACATGCTTTTTTTAAAAAAACCAATATTGAATTAACATAATTGCAACATTCTGAAATTTAGTGCCATAAGTATGTGCTGAACTACATCTGCTTCAAGAGCCTAGCCCCAATGATGGCTAACCTTTTTGTCGTTGCGTGTCAAAAGTGTGTGTGTGTGTGTGCGTGCGCGCATGCGCGCGTGCAACAATATGCACGTGCCCACATCCATAATGCAATGCACACAACACTCCTGCACACTCTGCACCCGTTCATGTGCATGCCACACCCCCGCACTCCCCCTTGCACATGTGCGCGCACCCCCGGACCCCATTTTGGGTCTAGGACCAAAACGGGTCTTGGGGGGTGCCGCACCCCCACGTATACACACACGAACCTCCACCCCTCCAGTGTATGCACACATGCCTTCTGCATGTGCCCCACTCCTGTGTATTTGCAGCAGAGACCCAAAAATTAGCTGGCTGGCAGGAGGCGCACATATATGCACGGTGGAGCTCAGCTGGGCGACAGCTTATGTGCCCGCAGAGAGGGGTCTGTGTGCCACTTGTGGCAGGTGTGCTATTGGTTCACCATCACAGGCCTATCCCATGCCAGGTAGAGATGACAGAAGTGTTGTAATGTTCAATTCAACCTATATGGAGTTGAATTGGTTTGGAAGGTCCAGTTTGTGAAGCAAATATTGAGAAATTCATACAAATTGGTACTCCAATTTATTGTTCTCTGGTTAAAGCTCTAAATGGTTCTTATTCATAACATCCATATGAAAAAATGGAGCTTGCTTTGTCATATTATCATACATTTCCTCATTTTGACATCACCATGATTAGGAACAAATGTCTCTATGGACAACAGCTAGCTTTTTCAACTAGTAGATGTGATTGTGTGCTACCACAACCCCTAATAAGGAACCCATGCTGCATCAGGGACTGGTCAGGTTGAGCCTGTTACAGAAACAGGTATATATTCTTTCTGAGATGGGTGAGTCAATAATATGTCAAATGGCTTACGTCAGGGCACTAGTAGGCTGTAAAGGGCTAGATAATTCAGTAAAATGACTAGTAACCATAGCAACAGACAGGAAAATTGTTGCATGGCACTCTCTGCCACATCTCTATATACAGCAGGATTCTATGCATCTCAAATCAGAAGTAATTCTTGGAAAGTTCAAAGGGCTAATTCCTATTAGATTGGCTGCTTGTGTTTTTGAGACTGATTATTAATAATTGTCTTTAATATCACATATCAATGGCCTTAAGTACTTTAAATTTTGAAAGGGAGATAAGCTTAAAATGCTTTTGATGATAAATAAGTGATTTAGTAATGGCAGTTGTCTTTTCAGACAAAAGAAATTCACAAAGTGGAAGAAGAGTTCTCCTAAGAATCAGTATGCGGCCAACTTGCTCAGCAGACTGTGGTTTTTAGGATCTGCATTAAGATAAGTATTTTCATTAGAACATTTTTATTTATTTATTGGCTGAGAATGGTTCTCTGCTCATTGAGCAACATGTAGAACATCTGTCATGCTCATGCTAGCCTTGATTCTTGAATATTAGCAAGTCCGCAAATTAAATATTGTTTATATTTTTTAGATTGAAAGAGAAAGATGGAGGAGGGTAGGGTGGTAGAGTGGGCAAGCAGAGAGGTAATCCCCAATTTACAACCATTTCTTTAATGACCAAAATGGAAATCTTGAGCTCAACTGACATTGTGAGTCGAGGATTACCTACACAGGTCTTTGACAAACATATATCTTGTACCATGATACAACTGGTGGCTAAATAGGAATCAATCCTATCACAAATTACCTAGCCTTTCTCTCCCATAACCAAAAATCAAGATAAATACATCAGAAATATTTTTTTTAAAAGGTGAGCTCTGCATTCCATAAAGGAGGTCAAGTGACAGATGGCATTAAGCACTTGATTGATCTTGACATTCTTGTTTCTTTACTAAATAGTAGCCATGGTTAAAGGAAGAAAATCCAGACTGGAACTGTACAACTGGGGGAAATCGCCGTTGTCACAATCCCAATCTTTCTATACTGATAGTTTCAGCTACTATTCACACTTCCCACACTTCAACCACTTTTAGAAGCCAACAAATTCTGACCCCTGGATTACCCCTAGTTCAGGGTTGTCAAACTCACGAGGACACATCATCACATGACATATCGCAACTTGTCCCCCCTTCGCTAAACTGAGGGTGGGCATGGCCAACACATGACACATCCAGCCATGAGTTGGACATCCCTGCCCTGGTTTATATGATTAACATTATCAAGTTGTAGAGCTTTGCTCAGATTCCCACTATCAAGGCTGTGAGTTGAGACCCACATCAGAGGTGGTATTCAGCAGGTTCTGACAAATTCTGGAGAAGAGAACCGGTAGCAGAAATTTTGAGTATTTCGGAGAACCAGTAAATACCACCTGTGAGTGGCCCCGCCCCCATTTATTATCTGCCTCCCGAGTCCCAGCTGATTGGGTGGAAATGGAGATTTTGCAGAATCCCTCCCATGCCACGCCCACCAGGCCACTCCCACAGAAACGGTAGTAAAAAAAATTTGAATCCCACCACTGACCCACATGATTTGAATCCTTTGTTTCCTCATCTTTAGCTAATAAGCTAGGAAGCCTAGCTTTTACCGTCTTCTCAGGTTTATTTTTTTTTAAAATTTGATTCTGTTGAATATATAAACCTACTGTCCCTCAGACGGCTCAAGGAAAGGGAAGAGACCAATTTGTCAAGACACTTGGTGCTATTTACAGCCCCCTCCCCTACTTTCTAATACAAACCTTGGAAAAGGCTATCAGGGATGCCTTTGAGCCAGCAAGCACTATTTTGCTTGGTCTGCACAATGTCTTTTTAATGAGCCATATAATGCTGTTCAAATTATGTTGGAATCATTAATTTTTCCGAAATGAGACAGATTTCCCTTCGCATCCTGAGGCAATGCCAAGGCAGCTTGTTATGCTTCTAAGAGCTCTCTCTGTTTTATAACTGTGTCAAGACTCAGTGGTACAGCTCAGCGCTGCCGGTATTCTTTGCAATCTCACGCAAATGAGTTGCATGACCCTTCTCTCTCCCTTTCTCCTGGTATTTCTTAAACAAAGAAAAACAGGACAGTTGGAAAAGCTACCACCAGAAACATAAAAACAAGTAGATCAGCTGCAATGAAAGACTTCAAACAGATGAATGCAGGTGGAGGATGGAGTTGCATACAGATATCCAAAGGCGCCAGGAGCAAGGAGGGAGAGAGTAAGAGCCAAGGACATGGCTAAGAAAAAAACTCATCCTGGCACTAAAATTTGATTTCTTCATTGTGTACCAGATGCTACATACTCCATTCTCCTAAGGCTTACTATTTCTTTTTCCAATTTTGTTTTATTTTAAAAATAAAAGTAAGCGTTCTTAAGTATTTGATGATAATATGAGACATCCCATCCTTAGACTAGAGTTGCAATCAGTGTAACCCATGACTGAGGACAAAAGAAGAACGGAACGACCGAGAATGAGGTAGCTGGATAGAGTCACTGAAGCGGTAGGCGTGAGCTTAAATGGACTCCGGAGGATGGTAGAGGACAGGAAGGCCTGGAGGAACTTTGTCTATGGGGACATGATGGGGTCACGATGGGTCGGATATGACTCCACAACTAACAACAACAACAACAACCCATGACTATACAAGTCCTTTAAAATATATACTTATATCTATGAAAAAAATGACTTTGTGCATTTCTCTGTGGCGCCAATATCTTTGAATTTGGGAAAACCCAATATACAAAAAGTGAGCAGGCACACAGATTTTATTTAAAAATAGGAGAATCTGTAACAAAATATTACAGCATATGAGTATTGATACGTTCACTGTTCTACTCAGTTATCTGAACAAATTAACAAGGCAAAGAAGTTTTCTTGGGAAAAACAGAATGGGAATTTAAGAGAAAATATCCCTAAATCAAGAGCTGTGGTTGATTAATGTAAAGCTTCAGAAAGAAGAAATAATAGCCCTCCTACAAGAGTCTACAACTGTAATCTGCAATGTTTGTGCCATATCTGTCTTCCTGCCCGAAAATAGCATAGTTTACTTTCGTAGCAAATGCCAGCTCATAGCAATCCTTTAAAAAAAAAAAGGATTAGAATAGCAAACAGCCATCTTTCAATTGATTTAAAAGGATGAGGATTTTTAGCTCAAAGAAAAGAGTCGGTAGAAGTAATCCCCCATAAGGAAGACTGACAAAGAGAAGAGCAAACACAATGGTTGAGAGTAGAATCGGAAGTCAGAGATGCAGAAGATACACGGCACCTATGGAACTTAAAAAACAGCTCACAGATGAAACAAGATCTGAGCTTTTAAGGGAAGAAAAAGAGACACTGCAGAATGGGAGAGAAAATGGTGGGGTCTCTGAATTATCCAGCTGAAGGACTGCTGGTACAAAATGGGGGCCAGTCCTGAAAAGGATTGGTAAAAATGAGTATCTCTAAAGCACAGCAGGCTTCATTAAGAGCCTATAAGAAAAATCCTGAGGGAAAGTGGAAATGAAAGCTTTGAAGTTAAGAACTTGGATTAAAAAAAAAACATGTGCCATGTGGAAAGTGGGAATGTTGCTGAAATGGTTCTCTTAAATCACTGGAATAAAAACACTGATTTATAAAGTTAATGGGCTTCACTGTTTATACAAAAATGCTTAGTGCCTGAGCAATAAACACACTGAGCTTGAGCTCTTAGAGCAGAAGAAAAAGTATGATTTAATATGCCAGAATTGTAACAGAGCACTGGGAGGGATGGGTCCTATGACTAGACTATAGTAACTAAAGCATATTATTTATTCAAAAGGAGCAGAACCCGTACAAAGCAGATATTGAACTGTATGCTAAAAATGTCTTGTACTGCTCAGAAATCCAGATCTACCAATTATCGACTACAGAAATCCAGATGAGTGTTAGATGAGAGCAAAGCAATCTTGTTTCCCCATAAATTGAGTACTTCTGTACAACAAAAAATAGTTTTTTATTACAGAGAATATTTTCCAACGATATACTATAACCACAAAACACATTTATAGGCCTTTCTCTTTCTCCTGGATCCATCTACGCCAGTGTTTCTCAACCTTGGCCACTTGAAGATGTCTGGACTTCAACTCCCAGAGTTCCCCAGCCAGCATTCACTGGCTGGGGAACTCTGGGAGTTGAAGTCCAGACATCTTCAAGTGGCCAAGATTGAGAAATACTGATCTACATCAAGACGAGAAAGGGATTGAGATCAATTAAAGCATGGGTGGGCAGAGACCAGATCACAAGCTACTGTTCTTTGCCTCCCACTAGTGATGGGTTGCCAATCTTTTTACTACCAGTTCAGGTGCATTCCCTCATGTGCACGTGACACTTCTGCGCGTGCGCAGGAGCGTCTGGGCAAGTGGCCATCGCTTCCCACCACCGCTACTAATGGCTTGCCCGATCCGATCCGAACTGGGAGCAACCTCTGCCTCCCACGTAGCAAGACAGCAAAACCGGAAGAGCTGCAGAAAGTCTGCTAGGCTTATCAGTACACTTCTGCACACATAAGTGATTTGGCCAACGATGCCAAAAGTTGAGAGCCCAGATAAAGTTTTGATTTTTTTTTTTAATTTATCAACAAGTACAAGGAAACAAGTATGAAAACACATGAAAAAATGGCATGAATAAATGGATATAAATAAGCAAAAGATAGCCATAAACACATAAAAAGAGTACGTATAAATGAGACAGTAGGCACACTGGTGCATTTATGCACGCCCCTTAAGTTAAAGGATCCACCATGCTTTTTCTTCCTGGGCAAGCTTACATTGCTTCATAATATTCTTGAAAAGATCACAGAAGATGTAGAAGCTCTATTATCATACTATCATGCTGAGTTTGGAGGAAATCAGTACAATTGCCTGGCACAAATTCATAATTCCTGAATATCGTTTATAAATATCATGATAGTCATGTCATGAATTAAATAGCATATATTATATTGTTATATAATCAAATGATGCATGACAATTGAACTGGGGTGGGAAAAGAACCAAAAATTATATTGTTATCAACTATTCTCTAGTCTTGGAGATGTATGTGTCCCACTAGATGGCACTAGATGGCAGCAGAATGCCTAAGACTGCTTAGGAAAATCGAACTTACCTGGAGAGAGGTCACACAGAATGACATACAGCATGACCTGGACATCCTCAGAGGACTTTCTCAAACCACTTATCCAAATTAACATTTCCTCAGGCTGTAATATGGAGCAAGCAGGAAGAAGCGTATGGGTATAAATCTATTTATAATCGCTTGTTTAATGACCATTCAAAGTTATGACTTTAAAAAGTGACTTTGGACCAATCCAGTGGTGCAATTCAGCTTGTTCTATCTGGTTTGGATGAATCGGTAGCAGTGGCAGCAAGAGGCTCTATCCACCTGCCCGGACATCGTCACGTTCTGTTTTTGATGTTTTGCGCATGTGCAGAAGGTCCTGCACATACGCAGAGGTGGCGCATGCTCACATTTGCGGACTGGTAGCAAAATTGATTTCACCCCTGGACCAATCCTTTCACTTACAACCATCACAATATCCCCACAGTCTTGTGATCAGAATTTGGGTGCTTGGCAACATCCCAAAATCATGTAATCGCCACCTGTGACTTTCCCAGTCAGCAAAACCAATGGGGAAAGACAGATGACTATGTGATTCACTTAACTGCAGTGATTCACTTAACAACCATGGCAAAATAGGTCATGAGCTTGGGTGTGACTCGCTTACAACCACCTTGCTTAGTAATGGAAATTCTGATCCCAAGTGAAGTTGTAAGTTGAGATCTACCTGTCATCAAAGAAACAAGGTGACCATGGGCCTCCCAATATGGTATACAACTAAATGAAGCCTCTACAACTTGAGAATACAAAGACAAGTCATTCATTCAATCAATCAATCAATTTAATTTATTGCAGTCAAAGACAAAGATACAGATGATAAACAAATAAAATTTAAGGCATCGTTGAAATACTTTTGTAAAATAACCTAACTAGCATTTAATATGTGAAATCCAGGATATAGCCTACACTAAATTATAATGTAAGCGTAATATCTAACTTACACCAAAGTATGATAATGTCTAAAATTTAAATGAATCATAACTACAGAGAATGAATTGTGGGATATTGGCTCATTACAATTGGACAGATCTGCTCTGCTCTACAAAACGTAACTACATGCTGTGTACAACAGTCAGTCAAAAATATGGTAGTGAAATAATGCCTACAATGAGATAAGAGGTGCGGTGTTATATAAAGGTTAAACCCAAGCTCAGTTTCTCATTTAGCCGTGCCAAGTTTATGCTGTTATTATGCTGGATGTTACCACAAGAGTATCCCAATTTACAGTACTATAAAAATCTGCCACAATTAAAGCGAAGGAAATCGCTTGTGGTTTTTATCTCCCTGGACACTGGGATTTCTCACAAGTGATTTGCTTGCTTTTGACCCAGTATACGGTGAAAATCTACCCAATTATGGTTTATTCTGTAAACCGTGATTAGACAAATCACAGGTTAACAGTATTACTTTGCTCAGCAATAAAAGGAAAAAAATGGAGAGGTCATGTAGGAAAAAGCACTACAGCACAACAAAGTATCTCACAACTATTTAAATCCCTCTATTGGCATCATTATCATTATCATCCATTGTTATTATGATTATTACCACTTGTTATTTTGCATGTACACTGAGAGCTTATGCACCAGAGAAAAATTATTTCTGTCTAATCACACTTGGCCAATAAAGAATATTCTATTCCATTCCATTCCATTCCATTCTCTATTTTCTACTTTCTACTTTCTATTTCCTATTCAAGACATAGATTAAATGAAAGATTGATGAGGCTTGTATAATAGCTAAGAGAGAGGAAGTATTATAAAATTGTAACTACGTGCTGAAAAAAATATTGAAAATCATTACTGGTGGTCCCCCACAACTGAGCCCAAAATTTATTTTGCTAAGTGAAATATTTGTTAAGTGAGTTTTGCCCGATTTTGCAACTTTTCTTGCAACTCTTAAGTGACTCACCACAGTTGTTAAATTAGTAACATGGTTGATGAAAGAATCTGGCTTTCCCATTGAGTTTGCTTGTTAGAAGTCTGCAAAAGCTGATCACACAAACCCAGGACACTGCAACCAGTTGTGAAACATCTGAGTTTTGATCACATGACCATGACGATGCTACAACAGTCATCAGTGTGAAAAACAATCGTAAGTCACTTTTTGCACTGCCATTGTAACTTTGACACTGAACGAACTGTTGTAAATCAAGGACTACCTGTTCTTTCTTTAACTTTAGTTTTTTCTATGTTCTTGCACCTTTCCTTTATTTTTTATCTATGAAAATATCATAATAAATATAAATTTTTAAAATTCCACAAATGTGAATGCTACTTTAACTGCTGTATATGTCCAAATACTCAACTGAATTCAACATCAGCAATCAGAAATCTACTAAATCTGGACATTGTTACTTCTAAATGCTAGTAAAAAACACAAATGACCTTTAATACTTATATTAAGGTCTATGGCAGTGATGGCTAACCTTTTTGTTGCCAAAACATTTTGGGTGCCAAAAATGAGAGAGTGCATGTACGATAGTGTACGTGTGAGGCACAGTCATAATGCAAAGCGCGCCCCCACATACATGCACAGCCTCCCCATGCTTTGCCCCAAACACTACTTGTCTCCAGGTTGAGTTTGGTATTTCTTCTGAGGGCCCAGGGGAGGCCATTTTCACCCTTCCCATGCTTTAGGAAACCTCTGGAACCTGAGGAGGGCGAAAAACAGGCCCAACGAGCCAACCGGAAGTTCATTTCCGGACTTCTGGTTGGCCCATTGGGCTCATTTTTCGGATCATTTCCAAACTTCCGTTAGGCCCACTGGGCCTGTTTTATGCCCTCCCTATGCTCCAGAGGCTCTCCTAAAGCCTAGGGAGGGCAGGAATGGCCTCCCGCAGCCCTTCGGAAGGCCAAAAGTTAGCTGATTGGTGTGCACATGCATGCTGAAGCTGACAGCTCACGGGCCGGCAGATATGGCTACGCATGCCACCTGTGGCACCCATGCCATAGGTGTGCCATCACGTGTCTATGGGGCTTTAGAATACATATCTGGGAGAAAGCAGAGCTATAGGTATTATAGCTCTGGGATGCCACGAGAGAGATCTTGTTTGGGAGGAGTTTGACTCCGTTACTTCCGAGGATATGGACAGGCTACGTGGGCGACTGCGAGCCACCACATGTTTATTGGACCCGTGCCCCTCCTGGCTTGTACTGGCATCCTGGGAGGTGACACGAGGCTGGCTCCAAGAGGTTGTCAACGCATCCTTGAGTGAGGGTTCCTTGCCTGCCTCCCTAAAAGAGGCCATGGTGAGGCCCCTCCTCAAGAAGCCCTCTTTGGACCCAGCTCTTTTGAACAACTACCGTCCAGTCTCCAACCTTCCCTTCTTGGCGAAGGTTGTTGAGAGTGTGGTGGCACAACAGTTTCCCCGTCACCTGGAGGAAGTTGACTATCTAGATCCGCGCCAGTCCGGCTTTCGGCCCGGGCATAGCACCGAGACGGCATTGGTCGCGTTGGTAGATGATCTCTGGAGGGCCAGAGATGGGGGATGTTCCTCCATCCTGGTCCTATTAGACCTCTCGGCGGCTTTCGATACCATCGACCATGGTATCCTATTGCATCGGCTGGGGGGGTTGGGGGTGGGAGGCACCGTTTTACGGTGGTTCTCCTCCTACCTCTCTGGCCGATCGCAATTTGTGCGGGCAGGAGAGCAGAGGTCGACCCCGAGACCCCTCACATGCGGGGTGCCTCAGGGGTCGGTCCTCTCGCCTCTCCTGTTTAACGCATACATGAAGCCGCTGGGCGAGATCATCCGTGGTTTTGGGGTAGAGTACCACCTGTACGCTGATGACACCCAGCTGTACATATCTACCCCAAACCACCCCAACGATGCCGTAGCGGTGATGTGCCTGTGCCTGGAAGCTGTGCGGATCTGGATGGGAAGTAACGGACTTAGGCTCAACTCGACCAAGACCGAGTGGCTGTGGTTTCCGGCGGCCCGATTCAACCAGCTCTCTCCAACGCTGGCCATAGGGGGCGAACATCTTGCCCCTGTGGATGGGGCGCGCAACTTGGGTGTCCTCCTGGATACCCGGCTGTCCATGGAAGATCAAGTGACAGCCGTGGCCAGGAGGGCGTTTTACCAGGTTCGCCTGGTACGCCAGTTGCGCCCCCTATTGGATCGGGACGCCCTTCGCACAGTCACTCATGCTCTCGTGACATCCCGACTGGATTATTGCAACTCTCTCTACATGGGGCTCCCCTTGAGGTGTACCCGGAGGCTTCAGTTGGTCCAGAACGCAGCCGCGCGAGCAATTATGGGCACCTCTAGGTTTGCCCACGTAACACCGCTCTTGCGCGAGCTGCACTGGCTACCTGTCGTCTTCCGGGTGCGCTTCAAGGTGTTAATTACCATCTTCAAAGCGCTCCATGGCTCGGGACCTAGCTACCTGCGGGATCGGATCCTGCCCCATACATCCTCACGGCCGATTCGCTCCCACAGAGAGGGACTTCTCCGGGTGCCGTCCACTAGACTTTGTCAGCGGGCGACGCCCAGGGGAAGGGCCTTCTCTGTGGCGGGCCCAGCCCTCTGGAATGACCTTCCCCCCGATATCAGGACAACCACGGACCTCCGCTCCTTCCGCTTAAAATTAAAGACACACTTTTTTCGTCTGGCCGGCCTTGGGTAGTCTCTTTTTAGGTTAAGGGTTTTTAGGGGTAATTTTTAGTTTAGTTTATGGGTTTTAGCGCAGGATCAATTTAATCTATTTTTAATTTTGTATTTTGTATTTGTCTGTGACTTTATTTGTATTTTTAATTGCCTGTGCCCCGCCTCGAGTCCCCTTGGGGAGAGAGAGCGGGATATAAAATTAAATTATTATTATTATTATTATTATTATTATTATTATTATTATTATTATTATTATTATTATTATTATTATTATCAAGTTCAGCAGGGTTAAATTTAGATTAGCCTGGAATCATTGTTATCATCTATTTGTAACATAGTTCAGCAGAATAAGATAATATGATTCTCCTGTACCGTGTGTACAATTTTGCAGTATTTTCATGTATACTTCTGAATAAAATGATCTTTATGCAATACAAGTTAGCCTGTCAGAGATATTGCATATCCTTTCATTTTGATATGCTATCTTTCTGCTTGCCTGCCTGCCTCTGGGTTTACAGGTGATTGCCATTGCAATGATTCCGAGAACCGGGTTAAAAGCAATGCAGAAAGAAAAGAAAAGAAATCAATAACATTATACAACCCACTGTTCACACCAGGAGTATTCACTGATACAACCAAAAATCAAAAGATATACCACTATGAGAGAGAAGAGAAGCACAACTTTGCAGCCCTCAGGGCCTGATGAAATAACCATTTTTTAATGGCCTTCCTAAAACTAGTAAGAAAACAGCATCTGGCTATCCAGAAGAGTGCAGTTCCATAAAATAGGAGCAGTGACTGAAGAAGCTTTGCCGTTTAGCAAATATTTAGTAAATATTGTGCTTTAAACTATCCGTTCAAATCAAACCCTTACCCTTTGCTTTAGAAAAAAGTCAACTTTGTTCAGTTTCGGCAGACATATAAGAAAAGAAAACAATATTATAATCAAATATATTGGAGTTCCCTTTGCACTCTTGTGCTTAGAAAATTCTGAGTAGTTGAAAAGTGTGCACTCTTCATTTTGAATCTAGTTTTCCCAAAACAGAAGTTGCCACTTTGCTCCCTCTGCGTTCTTCCTGTATGGAAAGCACACAGCTGCCAGCACTCTGATACTTCAGTTTTGCACGTTCTAGCTTCACACCCACTTCTCTTCTCTAGAGATCATTTGATTCCAATAATAGAAGACATACTGCTCAGGATTTTTTCATGTACAGTGATCTATAAAAGCAATCATCTCCCCTAGCCCTCCAACTGAAGGAAGCAGAGGGACAAAGCCTAGTTCATTAACATAAAGCCAATCAGACAAACAAACCCATATGTCGTGACAGCATTTGCTTGAAATAACGGGAAAAGCATTGTTTTATTCATCCTCAGTTCTGCCCTTGCCGACAGTAATGGCAACCAGAAACTGACAGGTGGTTGCTTAAGTCCCAATTACCACATCATTTCATGCAACAAGACCTAGTTCCTTTTGTCTTTTCCCGACAAGACTGGAAATATTTCTAGCTCTGGGTTCAGCAGGGAGCAAGCAGAGAGATGTTTAAGAAAGCTCAATTGCTTTAGATGCACAGAAGGAAGGAATTCAGCCTGAGTGACCTTGGATTCATCATCCAGCCTTACCTCGACAGCATGAAGGAGGCATCATGTGCAGTAAATAATGCAGCCTATAGACTTACCTCTAACTTTATCTTCAGCTACAAATATGCTATATAAATAAAACATGAAAGGGGAAAAGTACACTGGAGAAACAAATCCAGAGGACTGTGGGAATATCAAAGAACTGCTGAGCCCATACGTCAGGCCCAAAGTCTTGTCTTCAGAGATATACCCTGAGAGTAGAATAGATTCCTATAGAATAGATTCCATACATGAATACTTAGAACTGGGCAACTGATCAAACAGTTCTGCAACATTCCTGGCCAAATTTTTCTCACTATGATTATACTGTACTTCTATTGTTATTATTTAGTGTATGATGAGAACATGACTGAAGAGAAGTAAGCATATACAAATAACCCATGTAATTTTATTCAAAACTTCTACAGAGGTATGGCAATGGCCTCATGACCGGGTAGCCAATTCAGCTATTGAGGCAGTTGCCTCTGCCATGGCTTCATGCCGTTCTTCTAGGGTAGCAGAGAATGCATGTCATGGGCAAGCCCACAAACCAATTACTACTGGGTCTGTGGCAGGGGTGGGTTCCTGCCTGTTCCAATCTCTTCTGCAGAAGAGATTCCACAAATCTACAGTGCCGTTTAGAACTGGTTCCAGCTCCTCCCCCTGCCTGTCCGCACATCATCAAGATGAAGAGCGAGAGAAGGAATTCTGGGAGTTGACATCCACAAGTCTTAAAGCTGTCACGTTGGAACAACCCTGGAGATTTTTTTTCTAAAGGGTTAGGGATGCAAGGGTCTTGTAACTTGACAGCTTTAAGACTTGCGTGCTTCAATTGCCAGAGTTTCTGAGCCAACATTTTGGTTGCTAAGCAAGAGCGTTGTTAAATTGTTAGCATGAACACCCGTTAACGACTGAGTTTTAGTCTACAAATTTTTTTTTTTTATTGAAAAAGTTTTATTGGTTTTACAGTTTTTCAATAGGGTGGGGTAAGGGATACAAAGAAATTTTGAGAGCATTCACGTCAAAGTCGTCGGCCCTTCCGGGACTTCAAAATAGATCATTAACAAAAAACATTTTTCATACACTACAAAGTGAAAGCAAGTACATATTTCTAAGTTCTCAGTTCTATGCTGTCAGTCATTTACAAAAATCCAGATACACATGTTATACAATATTACTCAAAAAATCAAAGCAAAGTTATTTTTTAGATCTAAGTCTCTTGGCAATTGTATCTTCTATCTCTCCTTCCAGGCCCCCAGCAGGCGGGGCCGTGGCCCCCCCTGCCCCCCCTGGATCTTCCCCCAGGACAGAGGAATGTTTTTTAAGAAAGGCTTCCGCCTCAACAACTGTTTTAATCCTCACTCTTCCTCCTTCCCAGAACACCAGCATCCCTTCGGACGTCACCCACCTGAACCAGATCCCGTGATCAAACAATTTTTTGGACAAGAAGGAAAATTTCCTTCTCGCTTCTCTAATCTTTCTTGGGATCTGCTTCAGGATGGCAACCTCCTTTTGTTTGTAAATTAACGGACCTCCTCTTTGCGCTTTCAAGATTTCCTCTCTGGTTGACCTTCTAACAAATTTAACATGTATCTCTCTGGGTACTTCATTTATCCTGGCATATGCAGAGTTTATTCTGTAGGCTAGGTCAATGTCCCCCCTGATCTCATCCTTAGGTTTATGTAAATAGTCTGCTATAGTTGTGCTCATGAGTTCAGGGAGACATTCACCAGGTTCCTCAGAAACATTCTGAACTCTCGACTTCCGGTATCCGGCTCCAGCGGAGACGGGCGAGCCTAGGGCTCGCTCGCCGCTTTGTTGCCTTTTCTGCCCCCCCACGGGGGCGAAACTCTCCGGTTACCGGAGGTTTCCCGTAGGGTCGGCTCAGAGGGAGCGGCCCTCGTCACGGCGGTGGGGAGGGCGCTCCTCTCTGCGACCTAGGTGGAGAGGAACATGCTAGCGGGTTTTTTTTCCTTCTCCAACGGCTGTCGGTGCCATTCGCTTTAATGGAGAGGGCTGAACGGAGAGATCGGGCGGATCGCCGAGGCTTCAGCTGCGAGAGAGAGTGAGTTTAAAAGAACACCTTTTTTTTCCTTGCTGCCAGCCAGGCTGAACGGACTGGGAGGGGGGTGTTTATTTCTAAAAAAAAAACCCTCGGATTTAAGCGGCACATTAAAATGGCTTCTCTGCAAAGAGAAAGTGGAAACTTTCACTCCGGACGGTCTTTAACAAGGGAAAGTGGAATGCGATTCTTTGCAACATTGTTTCTAGGTCTGGCTGGTTTTTTAAAAAATGCTTATTTTGCTACTCTCTCCCTCTGGCTCTGAGATGGGCGGTGGAAGTGGCTTCTCTTTGTCCCTGCCTGACTATTTCAACTAAGGAAAATTTCCAGCGTCTCTTTGAAAGCAGGACTCTCTCTGGATTTTTGAAAAAAAAATTTCTTTTGATGGATTTGTGACTTCTTCTCTGGAATACCTTCGTTATTACTATTTGCTGACCTGGGAAACTGTGTCTCTTTTGGTTTCTGAATTGTTTGCAACTTCACAGCCCTGAACTGAACTGAGCTCCTGGTTTGCCCCACCAGCCCCACCCGGAAAACGCCATCTTGGTGGCAGTGACTCTAACTTTTAACCATGGCACAAGAAGCAGCACTTGTAAATTTGGAACAAAGGATGGCTTCTCTTGAAACCTCTATGCTAACTTTGATATCAGAAATAAAGGCCCAGAGGGCTGAAAATATTATCTTCAAGAAGGAGTTGTTGGATACAAGAAGACAAGTGCTGGATAACACACAGAAGAATAAAGAACTGGAAGGGGGGTTGGAGGGGGCTAAGGGGGAAATTAAAAATGTTACTAATGAGGTTGTGGAAATAAATGGGCATGTGTCTAGGATGGATATGGAAAGAATGACATACTTTTTGAGATTTCAAAATGTTTCTGAGGAATCTGGTGAATGCCTCCCTGATTTTATGAGCACAATTTTAGCAGACTATTTACAAAAACCTAAGGATGAGATCAGGGGGGACATTGACCTAGCCTACAGAATTAACTCAGCATATGCCAGGATAAATGAAGTGCCTAGAGAGATACATGTGAAATTTGTAAGGTCAACCAGAGAGGAGATCCTGAAAGCGCAGAGAGAGAAACCTTTAACTTATCAACGAAAAACGGTCACTATCTTGAAGCAGATCCCTAGAAAAATTAGAGATTTAAGAAGGAAATTTTCCTTCTTGTCTAAAACCTTGTTTGATCGCGGGATTTGGTTCAAGTGGATGACACCTGAAGGGATGCTGGTGTTCTGGGAAGGAGGAAGAGTGAGGATTAAAACAGTTGCTGAGGCGGAAGCCTTTCTTAAAAAATATTCCTCTGTCCTGGGGGAAGATCCAGGGGGGACGGAGGGGGCCACGGCCCCGCCTACGGGGGGCCAGGGGGGAGAGAAAGAAGATACAATAGCCAAAAGACTTAGATCAAAAAAATAACTTTGCCTTGATTTTTCTTGAACAATTTTGTATAATATTTCTATCTGGACTTTTTGTAAATGTCTGACAGCATGGAATGGAGAATTTAAGTAAATGTACTTGCTTTCATCTTGTAGTGGTATGGAAAATGTTTTCTATGATAACTTTTTTTATTGTGTATTTTGAGGTCTCGGAAGGTCCGACGACTCTAACGTGAATGCTCTCAAAATTTCTTTGTAACCATTACCCTATCCTGTTAAAAAATGTAAAACCAATAAAACTTTTTCAATAAAAAAAAAAAAGAAACATTCTGAACTCTCAAAAAATATGTCATCTTTTCCATATCAATCCCAGACACATGCCCGTTTATTTCCACAACCTCATTGGTAACATTTTTAATCTCTCCCTTAGCCCCCGCCAGCCCCCCTTCCAACTCTTCATTCTTCTGTGTGTTCTCCAGCACTTGTTTCCATGTGTCCAATAGCTCCTTTTTAAAGTTGATATTTTCTTCTCTCTGGGCCTTGATTTCTTGTACCAAAGTTTGTATAACAGATTCAAGAGAAGCCATCCTTAATTCGTAGTCTACAAATTTTTAATTAGAGGGATTTTAATATGTGGTTTTAGCACAGGGTTCTTAAGTTTAATTGTGGTTTTAGGATGTTATATATTTGTATATTTATATGGTGTTTTTAATTTCCTGTCCTGGGTCCTTTTGTAGGAGATAGGTGCAGGATATAAATCAAATAAAACTAAAACTAAACTAAACTAAGTGAGTTTCACCACATTTTACAAGTTGGCCACACCTACTCAGTTACATGACTGCCAAGCCACTCCCACCCAGTCACATGGCTGGCAAGCCACTCCCACAAAGCAGGACACACCTACAGAAGAGGTTCTAAAAAAATTTGAAACCCACCACTGGTCTGTGGGTATGGCTTGGTGGGCGTGGCTTGGTTTGGTGGGCATGGTTTGGTTTGGTGGACGTGGCAGGGGAAGGATACTGTAAAATCTCCATTCCTTTTCCACTCCAGGGGAAGGTTACTGCAAAATCCCCATTTCCTCCCCATCAGCTGGGGAGGCAGAGAATAGATGGGGCGGGGCCAGTCAGAGATGGTATTTACCAGTTCCCCGAACTACTCAAAATTTCCACTACCGGTTCTCCAGAACTGGTCAGAACCTGCTGAATACCACCTCTGCCACAAAAGTTTAATAGTTGCATATCAGACACACAACTGCAACAAGGGTAATCTTTCCATCACCATTGAGGCTGAGGCATTTCCCCCCCAGTATTACAGCTAATTCTGTTCAATTTCAATCAGACAGAATGAGGACTGTATGTCTATTAAAACTAGTGATTATTTCTAAATGTACATCTATTTTTATAAATCAGCATGTGCCAACTGAATGAAAAAAATGTTCTCTTCTAGCAACTCATAAGCATTTACTCCTCTCCAGCATCTCCCCAGCTCTCCTGACTGACAATACATGCTCAGAACATTATTCAAATAATGCATCATATATACACAATGTGTTTTTCTTCATATATGAATGCACCATATTCATATGTATTTGGGGAAATAAATCTATCAATAACATAAAAAAGTGACAGTACCTTTCCTTTCTAAACATAAAAGCTTTGGAGTCCAAAAGAGAGAGGAAAAAGAAGCTGCCACATGCACATATCCAAGCTGCAAAGAATAAATGATAGCACAAACAAAAGGAAAACATGAGGGAAGAAGAGTGACAGTTGAGCACAAGGCATATACCAAATTGTGCCTCCACCGTCTCTTAATGAGTAGGTATTTGGATAGGCGCACATCACCAAGAACATAAAAAACGAGACTTCTCTTTTTAATTAGCACGGTATTCATGAGGAAAATGCATGAGCAGGAAAAAGGAAATAAATATAATGCTACTTGAAGAGTTTGAGCACTAAATGCTTCAAGTCATTTGACTGTATCAAATTTTTCGCCTATCGAGCTAGAAATAGAGAATATGAAGGAAGAAGCAGGTAGCAATAATTATTAGAAGATGATATAGAATACTCTCTAAGGTCAATCCATGAACATTGGAAGCTGCATATAGAACATTACAAGGCTACAAAGAATTATGATATTGGGAAACTAGACGTCACACAAATTCATTTATTTGTTTGTGTTGTTTGTTTTCGCAGTGCTGGCAGAATTATTTTGCTTAAAATGAACAATCGAGTCATTCTTCTAAAACATCTACAGGATTATAATAACGTTCAACCAGTCCCAGCCCAACATCTTACTAGCCCTCCTTTGTATACTAACAACATCCAACACTACACTGATCTGTTTTCAGTAGGATAACTAACTAATTGTTTTATTCAATTCTGTCCTACTAAAATTCAACTAAGTTTGTCCGGATTAATCCCAAAGTTTTTATTAACCAGACTTTCACTTATCTAATGAGAAATATAACTTCATATATAATTATAAAGATTTGGAAGATGCAGAGGCTAAACAAAAGCAGTATCCGGACTGCTTGCTACATATGCCTATGTAAATGAACATAGGACCCATTGCTGCATATGCAGTGTAATGTGAACACAGATAATAAACCAAAACAATACCAACATACGGAGGCAGCTGGTATGATTTTGCAGAATCTGTTTGCTGACTGGATGTGTGTTTGCGTGTTGTCCCCCCAGCTGCCTTTAAGCCAGAAAATGAGTTCAAAAGTCTTCCCCTCAACTGAGCTGACTGTCAGCCATATGTTTCTCATACCAAACCACCTTTTGGGCCATTACAATGTTCACAATGTAGCTGTCATCTTAAATAAGGGTCAGGAATGGTCTATGAAGCACCAAGTACAGTACATCAGATTCCACATTGGACTGAGAGGCAAGTTAACAGAAAAAAGGAAGTCTATGGATTCTCAGAAGTACTGAATATACAGTATATCACTCAGTAAACCAAAGCAAAGACACCACAAGACTAATTCTCACTCACGGGGTTTGTCCTCTGATTCAATAGTCCAGGGTAATTCCAATTAATTATAAGAAATCTATTTACATAAAACAATATCTATATTTATGGCTGGCTAGAGACCTCTTAGGGACTTTTTGCTTGAAATGAAAAAAAATGGACTTATGATTTGTGATTTTGATGATTAGGGAAAAAACTGTATAATAGAACTAAGCCTTTTTCTAATCCGAAAGAAAGAAACAATTTTGTAATTGTATTATGTTGGCTGCAGAGGAAATTGGAAGCTTTTTCTTTTTTATTATTTCTTTTCACACTTTTCTTTCTTTTTTCTTCCTTTCTTCCTCCCTTTCTATCTTCCTTTCTTTTTCTCTCTCCTCCCCTCCTTCCCACCCTCTCTTCCTTCTTCTTTTTTTTAGTTTGTGTTAGTTTTAATGTTCTTTATAAAACTTTTAATATAATTTATTTTAAAAAGGACTCTGGTATTATAATTGATGTTGACTCTGTGCTCTCATGCTTTGTTACTCCACTTAGCAATGTCTTAGTTAAAAGCTGCATTCCCCAACTTTGACTACTGTACATCTGTCTAGTGTTTCAGCTGATTGGATTGCCACAAAGTCTTGCTCTTTTGACTTTTGGCGTGACACATTTCAAACCCTGCATATTCTATTCTATCCCAATCCAATTAAGCTATCAGCCTTCAACAAATCATTCTGTTTTACCTACATTTCTGTACATATTTTGTTTTTCTGTGCTGTACTGATGTGAGCGTAATTATTCATACATTAGTTACTACACATGTGCTCTACATAGCTGTACCCTATGGAGTAATTGAACATTATGATTAGGAAAAATCTGGCAGTAAGTTTGCTAATTGCTGCTTTAATATTTCTGAAATATTGAAGAAGCAGCACTGGTTACTTATTGTTTTTTGGCCCAATTTAAGAAGCTGCTTTTAACCTTTAAAGACCAAATTGGTTTAGACTCTCTTCATTGCAGAACTGTTAAGTCTATTTATTATTATATACAGTTGGTACGATCTGCAGAAGCTCTTGAGGGCATAGTTGCTTTCAGAAACCATCTTAATTGGCATTCATCATACCCAAATTTTGGAATTCCCTTCATGATCTTTGCTTGTAGAAAAATTACATCAAAGTTTTCTCATTTTGACTTTTAAATATAAGTAATGTCTAGTATTTTAATCAGTGTCTCCATATATTATGTTATTATGATTTTGTTACTTTATTTTAATCTTTGTAATGCTCCAATGATATTATAGCACAGGAACTCAATATAGAACTATTTGTTGTAATAAAATTCTAAATAAATGGCAATTGCTATAACCATCATGACTGCTCAAAAGTTTTTTAGAATTCGTAATTCTGTGAAGTTGCTATGGAATAGCTCCTTTTTCAAGAAATCCCAAGAGACAAATTATCAGTTGCATATCTATGCTACAACTACATTCCTATCCCAGGTTTCCCACTCTAAAACAATAATTAGAGAAGAGAGATCTAGTATATGTTACAAGCCCATCTCCCCCCATTCCTTCAAGAAAGGTATCTTCGGTGGGGACATTTACATGGGGGGAAAGGTTAGAGTCTCCTCAGTACAGTTCTTCCCATAATATTCGTAGCTTTCTTCACAATATGAAAATACTGGTGTTAGGGAGGCCAAACACAAATCTCATTACATTCATTTGATAATGCTTTAAAGACAATTGTGCAAGACCCAACAAAGACCCATATCTAAAGCAGGAATGGGCAATTAATTTTCCCAATGGGACCATATTAGAAACTGGGGCCACTGTGAGGGCTGCTGTCACCTCCCTCTTGCCCCCGCCATCCTCCAGATCTGCCTCTTATAGTTACTGCTGCAGGCCAGACAGGGATAGTCATTGGGCCAAATGTGGCCCATAAAATGCCCAGGTCCGATCTAAAAAGTCCAGTTTAAATAATGTTGCAACTTACAGACAGCATAGAAAATTGCTGGAAGAGCCCTACCATTCAGGGGGATTGAGTGGTATGGCTATGACTTCCTAAAGCCTGGGTATCTGCAAAATCTTTCTTATTTTCTGCTGTGAAATTTTCTAGGACTGCAAAATCCACACAGCCTTGTTCCTAAACTAGATTGAAAATATTCAGCTGCTAATTACTGCTGTTGTTTTTTCTTCCATAAACACAATCACTAGAATATTAAAATGGCATCAGACCTCAGAAGTCATTTGGGACCTTGACATGACAGAAAACACAAAATTGGAAATGCAAAAGGGCATCTTCTAATCATCCTAAAAAGTCAAGCTATAGCTACTTTCTATTTCAGAAGACATTTCAGGAGAGAGCAATTTGGAACAAAGCAATGACTGCACAGGGTCACAAAGCCTTTGTTATTAAAAAAAATAAAAAATAAAAGTCAGTTCAAGGGGTATACTAGGGAGACATATAGATACAAGATGTTGCTATATAATTTCTACGGTCAAAATGAGATTTCAGGATTTAAGTACTTCTAGATCCAGATTAACAAAAAGTTAACATTTCAAATAATCTGAAGTACTTCAAACAATTCAAACACTAGAGTCACCAAGTACAAAGTTTGCAATTACAGCAATACAAATGATGCCAGGATCAGCCAGGAACTTTGTTGTTGTTGTTGCTGTTAATTGCAAAAGTCGTATTTGACTCATCACGACCCTATGGACAACATTCCTACAGGCCTTCCTGTCCTCTACCATGCTCTGGAGTCCATTTAAGCTCACGCCTACTGCTTCGGTGACTCCATCCAGCCACCACATTCTCTGTTGTCCCGTTCTTCTTTTGCCCTCAGTCATTTCCAGCATTAGGCTCTTCTCCAGTGAGTCCTTCCTTCTCATTAGGTGGCTAAAGTATTTGAGTTTCATCTTCAGGATCTGGCCTTCTAAAGAGCAATCAAAGTTGATCTCCTCTAGGACTGACTGGTCATCTTACAGTCCAAGGGACTTGCAGGAGTCTTCTCCAGCACCATAGTTCATTAAACCGGGAACTGGGGACCTCTTAATGACATTTGTTATGTGTGTTACAAGGCTTCAGAATGAAGCCTTTCCCAGTTTTTAGATTAGAACTGGGATGAAGAGCTGGAAGAGTTCTGCTGTTGTCAATGTGCTTTTACCCTCTCTTTGAGTAGAGTTATTTGTCTGAGTGTCTGAGTGGTTATAGGTTATGAGGGATTTGTGTTTTTAATTCTTGTTGGACATGAAGAATCAGGATCATACATAAGTTCTACTTCAGAAGATTTATTTCTCAAGTCTACACTGTTCAATTAATAGACAGCACTATTTTGATGCAAGATAAAAGTTAACAGAATTCAAGAGGGGCCGGAACTTGGAGCATTAGGATTCTAGGGTGAGCTCTTTCTTGACTCTGTCCCCAGGCTCTACCAGTTCACCTCTTACATAAACTGCCAGAGTCATTTTTGTGACATCGACAGCTCTATAAATCGTATAAATAAATAAAATCCTGTCATTCCTAAACTGCAGGGACTAATCCTGGCAATTGACAGGAGTCAACTAACTTGTAGGCACACAAAGATTTGAACCATGTGTTTAGAGTTCCCAAGTTGGTTCCACCCCAGGCGCCTGATGGAACCTGAAAGGTTCCAGATGGAGCTTGGGCCATTACCTGAGACCCTGACCCGCGCCCGGGTGGAGGACCTAGTGCCTGCATGGAATAGTGCGGCCACTGGGGCCTGGAAGCGCCTTTGCAGCCTTTGCAGCCTCTCTTGCGGCAGCAAACCACCCAGGCTCCTTGGTTTTCCGAGGAGTTGAGGGTGATGAATCGCTGCAAGAGACGCCTAGAGAGGAGATGGAGATCCACACGCTCTGAATCGGACCGGACACAGGTAAGAGCCCATTTGAGGACCTACCTTGTGGCAATAAGAGTGGCCAAGCGTCAGTATTGTGCCACTCTTATCGCGTCCGCAGATAACCGCCCTGCCGCCCTGTTTGGGGTGACCCGCTCCCTCCTTCGACAGAGGCCGCGGGAAGCACCTCTACAGGGCAGAGCAGAGGAATTTGGGGAATATCTGCAGGACAAAATCGCTCAGATTCGGACGAAGTTGGTCTCCACCGAAAGTGGTCTAGAGGGGATGTCAGAGGCGGGTCTTGAGACACCACTCTGGGAGGAGTTTGACTCTGTTACTTCTGAGGATATGGACAGGTTGTGTAGGCGACTGAGAGCCACCACATGTTTATTGGACCCGTGTCCCTCCTGGCTTGTACTGGCATCCTGGGAGGTTACACGAGGCTGGCTCCAGGAAATAGTGAATGCTTCTTTGAGCGAGGGGTTCTTGCCAACCGTCTTGAAAGAGGCGGTGGTGAGGCCTCTCCTCAAGAAGCCTTCCCTGGACCCAGCATTGTTAGTAAATTATCATCCGGTCTCCAACCTTCACTTTCTGGCAAAGGTTGTAGAGAGTGTTGTGGCACAACAGTTTCCACGTCACCTGGAGGAAATTGATTATCTGGATCCGCGCCAGTCTGGCTTCCGGCCTGGTCACAACACGGAGACGGCATTGGTCGCATTGGTGGATGATCTCTGGAGGGCCAGAGATGGAGGTTGTTCCTCCATCCTGGTCCTATTAGACCTCTCGGCAGCTTTTGATACCATCGACCATGGTATCCTATTGCATCGACTGGAGGGGCTGGGGGTGAGGGGCACCGTGTTACGGTGGTTCTCCTCCTACCTCTCCGGTCGATTGCAATTTGTATTGGCAGGGGGGCAGAGGTCAACTTTGAGGCCTCTCACTTGTGGGGTTCCTCAGGGGTCGGTCCTCTCGCCCCTCCTGTTCAATACATATATGAAGCCGCTGGGCGAGATCATCCGTGGTTTTGGGGTAGATTACCACCTGTAATCTACCCCAAACATACTCAGTTGTACATCTCTACCCCAAACCACCCCAATGATGCCGTCGAAGTGATGTCCCAGTGTCTGGAAGCCGTATGGGTCTGGGTGGGAAGGAACAGACTCAAGCTCAACCCGCCAAGACTGAGTGGCTGTGGTTACCGGCTCCCCAGTTCAACCAGTTGACTCCATTACAGGCCATAGGGGGCAAACATCTGGCCCCCGTGGATTGGGCACACAACTTGGGCGTCCTCCTAGATGCCCGGCTGTCAATGGAGGACCATGTTACAGCCGTGGCTAGGGGGGAGTTCCACCAGGTTCGCCTGGTGCGCCAGTTGCATCCCTTATGGGACCGGGACGCCCTTCGCACAGTCACTCATGTGCTTGTGACGTCCCGTCTAGACTACTGTAACGCTCTCTATATGGGGCTCCCCTTGAAGTGCACCCAAAGGCTGCAGCTGGTTCAGAATGCGGCCGCGCGGGCAGTTTTGGGAGTTACTAGATACTCCCACGTAACACCGCTCCTTCGCGAGCTGCACTGGCTGCCTGTGGCCTTTCGGGTGCATTTCAAGGTGTTGGTCATCATCTTTAAAGCGCTCCATGGCACAGGACCTAGTTATTTGCAGGATCGTATCCTGCCCCATACATCCCTGCGGCCGATTCGCTCCCACAGAGAGGGACTTCTCCGGGTGCCGTCCACTAGGCTGTGCCAGCGGGCGACGCCCAGGGGAAGGGTCTTCTCTGTGGCGGGCCCGACCCTTTAGAACGACCTACCCCCTGATATCAGAACTACCACGGACCTCCGCTCCTTCCGCCAGAAACTTAAAACTCATCTGTTTCATCAAGCCAGCTTGGCCTAATTTATACTTCTTGCCCCAGTCTGTAATTTAAATAGTTTTATTCGGTTTTAATGGGTTCAGTTTTTAACGTTTATATATTTGTACAGGGTTATTTAATTCGATTTTAATTTTGTATGTATTGTCATGTTTTTAGTAGTTTTAATTTTTTCCTGTACACCACCCTGAGTAGAGGGGGCAGTCTAAAAATCCAATAAAATAAATAAATAAATAAATAAATAAATAAATAAATAAATAAATAAATAAATAAATAAATAAATAAATAAATAAATAAATAAATAAATAAATAAATAAATAAATAAATAAATAAATAAATAAATAGAGTGTTTGATATGCATAATTTATAACAAAAAGCTATATGGTTCCCTTCAGATACTTCTTGGGACTATTCATGTCCAGCTAATATAACTAAGATATAAATAAATGCAATAAAACATTTCCCTACAACTAATACTACTGTTTGTGTGTTCAGCCAAAATATCAAATCTATTTACAATGCAGCCTTCTTTTCTTTTTTAAATTAATCTTAGTAGTGCTTTGAAAATATTTGACAATAACTGGAAAAATGCAATATATTTCTTGCCAGATGTCTGGCCTTAGTGACTTGGCCTTGTTCCTTCTTTCAGTGTTCCTCCTTATCTGGCCCTCTTCCAACAATCCTGCCTACTTTTGGTTCGAGTCCCACCATCATAACGCTGTCATTACTCATTAAGTGCGTAATAGAAACTGCTTCTGGATCAGTTGTGCTATGGGTCTATCCCCATCTAGTCCTAATTAAATTGAGACATGCCTACAACACAGCTCTGAAATTCAATTGAGAAAACGAGTTTTCTTTCTTTCCTAAAGTTGTAAGCAGATTAATCTATTCCCCAGTTTCTACAAGAAGATAGTCTAACTCACAAATAAATACAGTCTTTTTTTTAAAGGAATATATTTTCAGGCTTCTAAAATGGCTGTTCATAGCATTTTATTTCATTCATTAGAGTACACAACAAGAGAAAGCACAAAACAAAAGATTATTTGTTATTCATGACTGCCTCAAATTGGTAAAAAAGGAAAGGGATGGGGTGGGGGAGGTGTTTGGCATGCTAAAACTTGAATTATTCCAAATTTCAAAAGAACTGAATAAGTGTGTGTAAAAAGGATCTGCCTTGTCCACTTCAAGGAATTGCTTGTTAATTGCTCATTACAGCTTGATATAAACTCCCTCAATCTACAGCACTCAAGCTGTAGGTCTACTCTCAGAGTGAATCAATAATTGGGAACTTTTAAATTTTACACCTCATCATTCGGCAGCAAGTACTCTTCACTATATAATAGTTTATTCATTTATCCTTTTAATGCATTTATATGCCAACATCAAAGACAAGCTAGGTGGGGAATTTTGAGAGTCGAAGTCCACACATCTTAAAATTGCCAAGGCTGAGTCTTGTCTAAGTCCTTATACAAAGTAAGAAAAATGTGAAAAATGAAAAAACAGGAGAGAAATGTAGTGTTTTGAGAAGGATATGAATATGAATAACAGACTAACAGAGTTGGAAGGAACCTTAGATGTCTCCTAATCCAACCCAGGAGTTGCAAATGACATGGGCCACAAAAGAAAATGGCCATATTTTCTTTAAAAAAAGAAAATACAAAGATATAATCAACATTGTATTAAAGAACTAACTATGGTAAAAATGTTTGAAACTGTTCTGAAATTTTCAATATAAGAAGATAAATTAAATTAGTGTCATTCCCTTTAGAAAGTCATCAATATCTTTTTTTTTATTTACTGTACAGTAGATCAGTGTATGTTTGCGTGTGTGTGTGAGAGAGAGAGAGAGATTCTTTTTAATCTCTAATAATATTGCTTATTCTTTTATTTTTATGAACGTAATCACATTTTTTATTTTTAAATATAGACTATATATGTAATATAGTGGTATTTGAATGCTAAATTCTTTATATAGGTGCTATATCAGTGATGGCTAACCTTTTTTGGCTCGCGTGCCAAAAGCGGGGGGAGTGCATGAGGGGTTGTACGTGGGCGTGCCTCACCATAATGCCATGTGCATGACACCCTACTTTTGGCATGCTTTTTTCTCCCTCCCCAGGCTCCAGATGCTTTCTAGGAGCCTGGGGAGGGTGAAAACAGCCTCCTCCCCACCTCCAGAGGCTTCTGGAGCTTCCCTGAAGCCTCCAGAGGGTGAAAAATGGCCTCAAAAGGAGGCCTAAATCAGATGGCCAGCACACACATGCACGCTGGAGCTGACAGGGCAATGCCTCGCGTGTCCTAAGAAATGGTTCCGCGTGCCACCTGTGGCACCCATGCCATAGGTTCGCCATCACTATTCTATATATATCAGCAATATTAGTAAATAGATATTTAAATAGATATTTGTTAAATGGCACAGGTCATAAAATCAATTGCGATTGGAAAAGTGGGTCAAAATAAACATTTCTGAAGTTAGTCTTAATATATGCAGGTTACAATTTAAAAAACCAAAATGTAATCTTACCATATTTATTAAGGGCAGATAATGCTTAGCACACTAAAACATCAATTAACAATGGTGGTTGTGGTAGTGTAGGAGCAGGAACAGGAGGAGGAGAACTTGCTTATCTGCAGGAGATTCACTTAACAGAGCAGGATAAATCTCTATTAATAAAGAACTGGGTAAGACAGGTTTATTTCACAAATACTTCAATAAAACTTAAATGAGTGGTCATTTTGGTTTGAAAAGGATTTCTAATTGATGTACTGTAAGGTATTACTGATGCAAATGCTGATATTTAAATTTATGTGCTACTGTAAAATAGCAGAGACTGCAATAGTTATGATTAATGTTTATGGTCAGAATTTAAATTCTCATATTTTATTGGTGTTTTCAGCACTTAAATGAGTAATGATAAATTAATAATAAAAAGAAATTTTGGATCCTGAGCTTGATGGAAATATATCAGTTCAAAAAGAAAAGAAAAAATCTCAAACACTAATAAGGAAAACAATGAAGATTTATATGGAAGAATAGAATTTAATAGCTCCCTGACATTTAATATATGTAACTAAAAGAGAATATACATTTCAGTCAAGTGTGCAGCAGAATTTTTTAATGATTGATTATTTCTTAATATCATCATTCTTATATCACCAAATTTGGGGTGTAATATGAATGTATGCTATGTATCTTGAAATACTTTGAAATATATATTTCAGAAACCTGTTTAGGTATCAAGAAATTGGTATTTTAATGTTTCCTTATTGAATGATAGTGAATTTGTTCAACAAATGATGGAGACTTCACAATATTGTGATTTAAATTCTGAAATATCAAGTGTCCAATTTTTTGAATATAGTATATATTTGAAGAATTATTGATTATGTATCATACAAAAACACTAAAAAGTAAAGGAAACATAATTTGAAGGATGAATTGAAACATTTATCAGCACAGTCAGATGCCCAATTACTTTGATACAGAAAAATGCAGAAAAAGAAATATGAATTAATTAATATAAAACCACAGTAAACAGAATTTATGCTAACATACTTAGTCAATGATACTGGGAAGGCAATGAAAGACCCGCTAAGGTTTTGTCTAACTGATTAAAATAAAATAAAGATAAGGCAATGATTCCAATTATTAGAAGTGAAAGAAATGAAATATAAAAAACTTCAATAGATATAACTGTAATTTAAAAAAAAATATTCTGAATTGTATAGTAAATCAGATAATTTATCGAATAATATCTTTTTATATCATTCTGAATTTTTATGCTTTTTATATATCTGATCCCATGCCATTTGCCCCATCACCTCTGCTGATTACAGAAAATGAGGTTCAAGGTCTATTTCACAAACAAAAGCGAAGAAAAGTACCAGGCCCAGACAAGATAACTCTTTCTTGCTTAAAAGCCTGTGCTGACCAACATCTTCACCCCCATTTTCACCTGCATCTTTAATAAATCACTAGAGATATGCTATGTTCTTCTTACTTCAAATGTTCTACTATCATCCAGTGCCAAAGAAACCCTCCATCAAGGAACTGAATGACTTCAGACCAGTTTCTCTAACATCTGTAGTTATGAATACCTTTGAAAGGCTAATGATGTCCCATCTGAAAACCATCATGTATCCACCGTTATACCCTTGCAATTTGCCTACCGAGCAAATAGATCGACAGATGATGCTGTTAATATGACTCTACACTACATCCTACAACATCTTGAATCTCCAAAGACCTATGCAAGGGTCCTCTTTGTAGACTTCAGCTCAGCATTCAATACCATCATTCCAGATGTTCTTCTAACTAAACTAAATCAGCTAGCTGTACCTGACCACACTTGTAAATGGATCATAAGCTTCTTAACAGACAGGAAGCAACAGGTGAAGCTAGACAAAATCACATTAGATACCTGTACAATTAGACAGGAGCCCCCAGGGCTGTGAGCTCTCTCCACTACTCTCTATATACCAATGACTACATCTTAAAAGATCCCTCTTTAAGGTACTGAAGCTTGCAGATGATACAACAGTGATTGGTCTCATTCGAGACAACGACGAATCTGCATACAGACAGGAGATTGAACAACTAGCCTTGTGGTGCAACCGGAACAATCTTGAACTCAAATCTGTAGAAATGATAGTAGGTTTTAATAGAAACCCTCCTATACTACCACCTCTTACAATACTAGACAACAGTAGAGACCTTCAAGTTTCTAGGTTCTGGCATATCTCAAGACTTAAAATGGACACCTAACATCAAAAATGTCATTAAAAATGCACAACAAAGAATATTCTTTCTGCACCAACTCAGAAAGCTCAAACTGCCAAAAGAACTGCTGATTTAGTTCTACAGAGGAATTATTGAGTCTGTCATCTGCACCTCTATAACTATCTGGTTTGGCTCTGCCACCAAACAAGACAGACACAGACTTCAACGGATAATTAGAACTGCAGAAAAAAATAATTGCTGCTAACCTGCCTTCCAATGAAGACCTGTACATTGCATGAGTCAAAAAGGGGGCTGAGAAAATATCTACAGATCCCTCACATCCTGAACATAAATTGTTTCAACTTCTATCCTCAAAACAACATTATAGGGCCATGATGGTGAACCTATGGCATGCGTGCCACAGGTGGCACACGGAGCCATTTATTAGGGCACGAGAAGCGTTGCTCTGTCAGCTGACTTCAGTTGACTTCAGCCTTCTTTTGAAGCCATTTTTTGCCCTCCGGAGGCTTCCTTGAAAAACCAGCCCTACAAGCAAACTGGAACTTCAGCAACGGACTTCCAGTTTGCTTGTAGGGCCATATTTCACCTTCAGGAGGCTTCTGGAGCAAACTGGAAGTCTGTTCCTGAATTTCCAGTTTGCTCATAGGGCCGGTTTTTCGTGCTTTCAGAGGCTTCAGGAAAAGCCTCTGGAGCCTGGGAAGGGCAAACAAATTGCGCCAAAAACGAGGGGAGCACTAGTTGCGCGCACATATGTGCAGGGGGGAAACATGCGCATGCACACAGTGGGGATAATGCACCTAGCATTATTAAGGTGACCAGATTTTAACATTGGTAAAGAGGTACACCATTGACCAAGGGGGAGGGAGGTGTGGGCTATTTTGTGGGAGTGGCTCAGCGGTCATGTGACCGGGGCCGGGGCCAACTTGGAAAATGTGGTGAAACTCATTTAACAACGGTCTTCCTTAGCAACCAAAATTTTGGGCTCAATTGTAGTCATAATCTACAATGATTATCTAGACCCGCACCAGTACAGCTTTCGACCCGGGCACAGCACCGAGACGGCATTGGTCGCGTTGGTTGATGATCTCTGGAGGGCGTGGGATAGAGGATATTCCTCTATCCTAGTCCTATTAGACCTCTCAGCGGCTTTTGATACCATCAACCATGGTATCCTATTGCGCCGACTGGGGGGGGGGGTTGGGGCTGGGAGGCACTGTTCTGCGGTGGTTCTCGTCCTACCTCTCTGGTCAGTCGCAGGGGGGCAGAGGTCGGCCTCGAGGCCCCTCGTATGTGGGGTTCCTCAAGGGTCGGTCCTCTCGCCCCTACTGTTCAACACATATATGAAGCTGCTGGGCGAGATCATCCGTGGTTTGGGGGTGGGATATCATCCGTACGCTGATGATACTCAGCTGTACATATCCACCCCAGACCACCCCAACGATGCCGTCGAGGTCATGCCCCGGTGTTTGGAGGCCGTACGGATCTGGATGGGTAGTAACAAACTCAAGCTCAACCTGTCCAATACTGAGTGGCTGTGGCTTCCGGCACCACGGTTCAGCCCGATTACTCCAACTCTGGCCTTTGGGGGCGAAACACCAGCCCCCGTGGAGAGGGCGCGTAATTTGGGTGTCCTCCTGGATTCCCGGCTGTCCATGGAGGACCATGTGGCGGCCGTGGCCAGGGGGGCGTTTCATCAGGTACGCCTGATGCGCCAATTGCGCCCCTTACTGGACCGGGATGCCCTTCGCACAGTCACTCAAGCACTCGTGACCTCTCGACTCGACTACTGTAATGCTCTCTACATGGGGCTTCCCTTGAGGTGCACTCGAAAGCTGCAGTTAGTCCAGAATGCAGCCGCGTGGGTGATTATGGGAGCGCCTAGACACTCCCACATAACACCAATCCTGCGCGAGCTGCACTGGCTTCCTGTGGCCTTTCGGGTGCGCTTCAAGGTTCTGACGACCATCTTCAAAGCGCTCCATGGCTTGGGGCCTAGTTATATGCGAGACCGCCTCCTGCCCCACACATCCCTTAGACCGATACGCTCCCACAGACAGGGCCTTCTCAGGGTGCCGTCAGCAGGGCAATGCCGACAGGCAACACCCAGGGGAAGAGCCTTCTCTGTGGCGGGCCCAGCCCTTTGGAACGACCTACCCCCTGAACTTCGCACCATCTCCGACCTCCGCCTCTTCCGCAAGTATCCAAAGACACATTTGTTCCATCTAGCCGGCCTAGCGTAACCTCCACAACTGACTTTTAGATAGTTTTAAATTTGGGGATTTTAATTTGGTTTTAGCACAGGATTTCATTGAATAAGTTTTTTAACATTTTATATGGTTTTGTATGTATTTTTAATATTCCTGTGCGCCGCCCTGAGTCCGTTGGAGAAGGGCGGGGTATAAATTGAATAAATGAAATGAAATGAAATGAATGAATAAGTTCTTTCTTTCTTTCTTTCTTTCTCTTTCTCTCTTTTTCTTTCTGTCTCTTTCTCTGTCTGTCTCTCTGTCTCTCTGTATCTGTCTCTCTCTCTCCTCCCTCCTCCCATCTGCCACTGTGTGTCTGTCTGTCTGTCATTTACTCACTTAATCACTCATTCTGTGTCTCTCCCTGTGTCTGTCACTCTGATTCCCTCCCTCTCTCTGTCTCCGATTCAATCCCTCCCTCTGTCATTCTCTCTGTGTGCCTCTCTCTGTCTCTCTCCCTCCCTCCCTCACCATCTCTCTCTCTCTCTCTGTACTCTCTGTGTCTATCAGTCCCTCTCTGATTCCCTCCCCCCCTGTTTCTCTGTCTGTCTGTTTCTCCTCCCCCACCCCGGGAGCCCTTTCAGACCCTGGGAAGCGCTCTGGTATCCTCCCCAGCCAGCATGTGGGTGAGCTAGCAGGGCAGGCGGGTAGCGAATGTTGCTGGGCACTGCCGCTCGCCCCGCCTGCCCTGCGTGCCCGCCCACCCTGCCTGCTGGCTCCGGCAGCCAGTTCCCTTCCTCCCCCCGCGGAGCCTGGTGGGTGAGCTAGTGGGGCAAACGGGTAGCGAATGTTGCTGGGCACCGCCGCCCGCCCCGCCCACTGGATCTGGCAGCCAGTTCCCTTCCTTCCCCCGCGGAGCCCCTTCAGACCCGGGGAAGCAGATGAGTGGCCGGCATGCTGGCTGCCTCCTTGGCCGTGGGGCAGCCGGACCGCTCCAGATTCAGCGACCCGCCGCTGTGGCCGCATTGCCTGCCTCACCCCCTGCTGCTTAGCTGGGCGGCTACGTCCCAACTTCCTGCTCCTATGTCATAGCAAAGTTGCCCGTCTCCTCACCTGCCGTGCGTTGCGCAGCAGACGGGAAGGTTAACAGGCGCGTGCAATGCACGGCAGACGAAGACTATAGCAAAGTCGCACGTCTCCTCATCCGCCATGTGTTGCACGTGCCTGTTAACCTTCCCGTCTGTTCATCACTCGGCAGTCAAGTTTTTTTTCCCCACGGAGCCCCTTGGCCACTCCGCGCCTCCTTTTGGGGAGCCCGCCTCAGCTTCGCCTTTGCTCTGGATGCTTTGGATAAGGTGACCAGATATTAACATGTCTTTCAAAAAATCGGGACATTTTAAAGAGCCCGCGGGAGCGTGACTAATTGTTTGAAAGCGTTATTGTCCCGCCAAATGCAGGACGTCTGGTCACCTTAAGCATTATGGGTGTGGCACCCACATGCACTTTCCCCCTGCAGGCCCCCCGCTTTTGGTACACGAGCCAAAAAAGGTTTGCCACCACTGCTATAGGACATTGCACACTAGAACAACTAGACACAAGGACAGGTTTTTCCTGAAGGCCATCACTCTGCTAAAAAACTAATCCTCACAACACTGTCAAAGTATTTACAAAGACTGTATTTCTATTATTCTTCTCATCCTTCCTATTACCTATCTCTTCCCACTTATCACTATAACCATGTTGCTTGTATTTCAAGATGTATATGTTCTGTTTGTCTCCTAGTGTGATTTGATTGCTTATTAGTAACCTATGACTATCACTAAGTGTTGTAGCTTATGATTCTTGATGAATGTATTTTTTTCTTTTTTTTTTCCTTTTATGTACACTGAGAGCATATGCACCAAAGACAAATTCCTTGTATGTCCAATCACACTTGGCTAATAAATAATTATATTCTATTCTATTAAATAAAATTAATTTACCACAATTAGATATACACAAAACAACTTGCATTTGCTCCATTATCTGAGAGAAAGATTGAACAATTAAATGTTAAAATGGGAAGTGAAAGATTAGATTGATTCCCTATTGAGGGTATAAAAATACCCTCTTTTGGTGCCAAAACTTTGTCAATGTATGAAGAGATATTTAGTAAGGGAATTTTACCATCAGCTTTTAATTACACATATTAAAGTTATACCAAAAGCAGGTAATACTTACAGAGAGTACTTGTTATCACCTAATCTCATTGATTAATGTTAACAAAAAAAACTTTAACAGCATGTTAGTGAATAGATCACAGCAAGTGATATAATTTATTATTAAAATGGTCAGGCAGAGTTTATAAAAACTAAGCAATCAGGAACCAACATTAGGTTAAATGTACTGTAGATCTAATGGAATGGAATAAAAATAGAAGTATTTTATCCCACTATTGATTTGGATTAATAGATAGATGCCTTTAGCAAACTGGCAGGTTACTCTATTAACTGATCCAAATCAGAATTGATGCCAATAGGTGAAAATTGTGTTAATTTTCCATTTAAGGAATATGAAATCCATATTTGCACTGAATCCAAAGGATTAAACTCAATAACATTTAGTAAATATATTGATTGTTTTTTTTCGGATATTGATAGATAGGAGTCATTAAACTCTATCCTCTAGGGAAGCCTGAACTCTCAAAATCAATATTATTGTTTATATTCTGAAAGAAATTCCAGTTTCTACAATTATTTCCACAAAATGAATTGTTTAGAAAATTTCTATAGGAGTTTTTATTTTTATTTTTACAGAAAATGTGTTTACCAGTTAATGAGGGAGGTTTTGATTTTCCAAATCTGGAGCTACTCTATATCACTATGCTTACCGATTGTCAAGTACTAAATACTGAAAGCCAATTGATTTCAGTAATTTTGGAATATATCGTACATATAACACCCTTGGTTGGGTAGACAGTCGTATCTATGGAATCAGTTGTGTCAATTAGAAAACTATGGAATGAAATGTCCAATTAAAAAAGTCTAATAAAAAAGAGTTTTTCCCATGCTAAATTGACCGTATGGTTGGGGAAGCCCAACATTAAAAATTGTGGAAAAGATAGGGATATGGAAGATAGGAATGAAGTAGGGATAATGACTTGGGACCAACTGATAGATGATGAAATTTTTTAACATCCTCTGGGTTAAGAGACAAATATAATCTATTAGATCTAAGCTAAAAGCAATATTTATAATTACAAAATGTGTTAACAACGTTATTTGGACCAGCAGAATTTAAAAGTTAAATCCTTAAAACTAAAATAAACAAGTCTACCCTTGTTAAATCAATTTGATATACAGATGCAAAGAAATTAGAGAAATATAGAAATAGAGATTACTATATTCCCTAGACATTGGGAAAGCGTCTAAAGCAAGAGTGTCGATGCACTTCAAAGTATGACTTATACAACAAGAAACAATATTTAAAATGTATTAGACTCAATTTTGTTTGCATAGAAAAGGACTAGCAAAAACAGCACTTGGTTGGAGATGTAAAAGGATACTCAGTATCTTTACAATGTCCTATATTTTCCAGGTTTTGTGAGAAAGAAGTGGATTATATAAATATTGTTGTGTCACAAAAGCTAACATTTTCAGGAGATAATATTATTTTGACTACATATAGCTAGTTCATAGAATCTGATAACTGAACAACTTACATGAGATTTGCCTATAGACATAGATTTGTAAAGACAAATGATGAAATATAAGACTCATTTATAAAAAACACAGTACTGTAGATTAAAAAATATACATATACTAGCTATACCCGGCCACGCATTGCTGTGGCCCAGTTTGGTTAAATGGTCAACCAATCTGTATGTAGATCTACACCTGCACACACACACAACCACCGTATAAACCCCCAACCTACCTACCTACTGTATTTCTCCCTATCTATCCCTCTACCTACCTACTTACCTACCTACTGTATTTCTCCCTCTCTATTTCTCCCTCTACCTACCTTTCAATTCATTCAATTCAAATTTAATTTGTAGACCGCTCCCTCTCCCCACAGGGACTCGGGGCAGTGCACAGGGAACGTAAAAACAATAAATATACAAATATAAATACATAATATAAAAACAAATTAAATCTATTCCTGTGCTAAAACCCGTTAAACTAAAATACCCAGCAGCTATAAATAAGTTTAAAACCCCATAGAAAGAGAGACTAGCCTAGGCCGGCCAAGCGGAAAAAGTGTGTTTTTAATTTCAGACGGAAGGAGCGGAGGTCCGTAGTCGTTCTAATATCGGGGGGAAGGTCGTTCCAGAGGGCCGGGCCCACCACAGAGAGAGCCCTTCCCCTGGGCGTCGCCCGCTGACACAGTTTAGTGGACGGCACCCGGAGAAGTCCCTCTCTGTGGGAGCGAATCGGCCGTGAGGATGTATGAGGCAGGATCCGATCCCGCAGGTAGCTAGGTCCCGAGCCATGGAGCGCTTTAAAGATGATGACTAACACCTTGAAGCGCACCCGGAAAACGACAGGCAGCCAGTGCAGCTCGCGCAAGAGCGGTGTAACGTGGGCAAACCTAACGGTTCCCATAATTGCTCGCGCGGCTGCATTCTGGACCAACTGAAGTCTCCGGGTGCACCTCAAGGGGAGCCCCATGTAGAGAGAGTTACAATAGTCCAGTCGTACAATAGTCCAGTAGTCCTACTGTATTTCTTCCTTTCTCCATCTATCTACCTACCTACCTACCTACCTATTGTATTTCTCCCTCTCTATCCCTCTACCTACCTACCTACTGTATTTCTCCCTCTCTCTCTATTCCTCTACCTACCTACTGTATTTCTCCCTGTCTATCTATCCCCTACCTTCCTACATACCTACCTACCTGCTACTGTATTTCTCTCTCTCTGCCTATCCCTCTACTTACCTACCTACTGTATTTCTTCCTTTCTCCCTCTATCTACCTATCTACCTACCTACTGTATTTCTCCCTCTCTATCTATCCCTCTACCTACCTACCTACCTCCATCTAGCCGGCCTAGCGTAACCTCCATTACTGACTATTAGACAGTTTTAAACTTGGGATTTTTAATTCGGTTTTTAGCGCAGGGTTTATTTATTAGAATAAGTTTTTTAAATTTTATATATTTTATATATTTTGTATGTATTTTAACATCCCTGTGCGCCGCCCTGGGTCCATTTGGAGAAGGGCGGGGTATAAATGTAATAAAATAAAAATAAATAAATACCTACCTACCTACTGTATTTCTTCCTTTCTCCCTCTATCTACCTACCTACCTACTGTATTTCTTCCTCTCTCTATTCCTCTACCTACCTACTGTATTTCTCCCTATCTCTCTATCCACCCACCCACCCACCTACCTACCTACCTACCTACCTACCCACCTAACATTTCTCCCTATCTATCTATCCCTCTCCCTACCTACCTACCTACTGTATTTCTCCCTATCTATCGCCCAATCTACCTACCTACCTAACCTACCTACTGTATTTCTCCCTCTCTGTCTATCCCTCTACTTACTTACTATATTTCTACCTTTCTCCCTCTATCTACCTACCTACCTACTGTAATTCTCCCTCTCTATCTATCCCCTTATCTACCTACCTACTGTATTTCTCCCTCTATCTATCCCCCTACCTACCTACCTATTGTATTTCTCCCTCTCTATCCACCTATCTACCTACCTACCTACTATATTTCTTCCTTTCTCCCTCTACCTACCTACCTACCTATTGTATTTCTCCCTCTCTATCACCTTATCTACCTACCTACCTGCCTACCTGCCTACCTACTGTGTTTCTCCCTATCTATCTATCCCCCTACCTATCTACCTACCTACCTACCATATTTCTCCCTATCTATCCCTCTATCTACATACCTATCTACCTACCTACTGTATTTCTCCCTCTCTATCTATTCCCCTATCTACCTACCTACTATAATACAATAATACAATATAGTTGGAAGGGACCTTGGAGGTCATCTAGTCCAAATCCCTGCCTAGGCAGGAAGCCCTATACCATTTCAGACAAATGGCTATCCAACATCTTCTTGAAGACCTGCAGTGTTGGGGCATGAACAACTTCTGGAGGCAAGCTGTTCCACTGGTTAATTGTTCTAACTGTCAGGAAATTTCTCCTCAGTTCTAAGTTGCTTCTCTCCTTGATTAGTTTCCACTCATTGCTTCTTGTTCTGACCTCAGGTGCTTTAAAGAATAGCTTGACTTCCTCTTCTTTGTGGCAACCCCTGAGATATTGGAAGGCTGCTATCATGTCTCCCCTAGTCCCTTTTATTAAACTGTATTTCTCCATCTCTCTCTCTCTCTCTCTATGGGCCACCTGGGAGTTTGCTATCTCAGTGCCTTTTTGGCCCTAAGAGGCCTCCATACTTTGCTGAAGAAATGACTTTTGGGAAAGCAGTGGGTGGGAGGAGTTACAGGGAGGTGAAAACCTGATCAGTGGGTACATTTTACATTTGTGTACCTTGCACATGACACACGTGTGCTAGGCACAAAATGAGTACGTATTCTATTATCGGAAATCCTTGTGAACATTGTGTGAAAGTTTGGTGTAAATCGGTGCAGTAGTTTTTGAGATTAGTGGATTCGTACAAACTATTTTACATTTTTATTTATATAGATTCACGCTATTAGATTGGCACAGGGATGAAAAAAGCTGTGGTCCTACCACCTTAGTGCGGGAGCGAAACACCTCTGTACTTCCCTTTGTGCAGCAACAGGATTCCGTCTAGTACATTTGCTGTTGCCGCCAGCAAAGAGGGCTTGGAGAGAACGGTGGGGGCAGATCTTGTGGGGTGCCTTCCTCCTCCCTCATCAGCGGGGCCAAGAGAAAGAAGGGGAAGTGCCCCCCAGGAAGCTCCCAGTGAAGCACTGAGCACAAAAGCCCAGTGGGAGGGGGTGCCTGGCCCGGCAGAAGCGACCCCATTGGCGAAGCAGATGATGGAGAGGCCTGACCTAGCTCTCTCAGCTGTCCCACTGTTCGGCATCTCCAACATAAGCTGCCACCTTTGAAATGTGCCATGCCTTTGAGAAAGCTGTGGCTGTGCAGGGGGAGCAGAGGCATCAGTGTGCTTTTCCACCTCTTCAGCAAGCTGGGCCTGGAGGAGGGCCTGGCACATAGAGTTGCAGGCCAAGTACCGAAGGGTTGCCCCAACATGCACTTCCAGCATGCTCCTTTGTGCCAAAGTGGGATTGAGTGGGGGGGGGGGTAGGAGGAAAGGAACAGGGAACAGGGTGAGGGTAGGGAGGATTCAGAAGAGCCCAGCTGGGTTTCCTTTTGGCGTGGGGTGGGAGGAAGATCCAATATCCCCTCTATGGCCTGCCTGCTGCTTTCACAGTGTCTTGCACACCACAGTGAAAGTGTGTTTCATTATGGGGGAGACTGGGTCCCCTCCTCCTCCTTGAGCCCCTTCCCTGCCCCACTTGCCCCTGGCAACTCTCTCTCTCAGAGCGGAGAGCAGGTCATGTGTCCAGCACCAACAAAGCCAGAAGTAGCTGCCCACCATTTCCTGCTGCAGTCCGGCAGCGAGAGAGACACATAGAGAGACAGATTCAGCTCAATTCAGCTCTGTCTGCTCCCCTTTCCCCACCTTTGCCCAGTTTTGCAAGGATTCAACGGACACTGCCTTGGTAATGTGGGGAGGTGTATTATCCTGCCAGGTGTCTTCGAGGACACCCAGGGAGGGAGGAAAGGAAGGAGAGAGCAAGAGCGAGAGAGAAAGAAAAAGAGAAAGAAAGAAAGAGACAGAGAGAGAGAGACATGAGAGAGATGGGGGGGAGGAGAGAAAGAGAGATGAGTGAGAGATGAGACGGAGATAGAGAAAGAGAAAAAGAAATGAGACAGAGAGAAGAGGGATGGAGGAAGACGGGAGACAGAGAGAGAGAGAGATGAGAGAGAAAGGGATGAGAGAGGGAGTGAGGGAAGGAGAGGGAGAAAGAGAATGGGGGAGAGAGATGGGAGAGATGGAGGAGAGAAAGAGAGAGAGAGGAGAAAACACCTGGACCTGGGTAGGCATGGCTGGGAGGAGTGTCATGTGACTGGGTGGAAGTATCATCAAGTTGGCCATCATCACCCAGATTTTGTGGCTCCAGTGTTTTTTGTTTTCTGTGGGAAATGGATCCAAATGGCTCTTTGAGTGTTTAAGGTTGCAGACCCCTGGCCTATATTATTAAAACTGACCTTTTCATCCATCTTGTTTTCCACATGTATGCATACAAAACTCAACAAAATATATGGAATGCAAGGAGATTAAGAAATGCCTCAACTTATTCATTTTTCATTTAACAATTTCCCTCCTTTTTTAAAAATAATACTTTTATGAAAATATTAACAAATTTGGATTTTTTTTAAAAAAAATTTAAAATAATTGCATGTGTTTTTTTATTATTTCTTTCAACAAAAAGATGTTCTGACTGAGTACAAATCAACAAGCAGAAAATGTAAATGGAATTGTCATGCGTTTACTATAGCTAAAAGATTGATGTTGCAGCTTTGGAAAAGTATGGTAAATGTATGACTCCATTTATTCAGTGGATTGAAGATCTGATTGCACTTGCCACCGTATATACAAGATAGACCCCAAAAAAATCCATTTTCTTGATCTGGCAGATGGATATGTGGGTATAAATAAAATGAAAATCAGTAGTTAAAGTGTTTTCTTTCATATTTAATTTTAAAAATAGTGTAGGCACAACTAAACATATATATGTAAGAATCCATGTATTCAATTAGCCTAATAATATCTTCTGTGACTAGCAATTGAATTATTTATGGTATCGTGTCTCTATCTCTGATATTGATTCCATCTGAATCTGAAATACAACTATTGGACGTGGAAGCTTCAATAAGCAGTACAGTAATCAGTGGTTTAGAATTTTCAAATCATACTTTTATTTAATTTTTTTTACCATAGAAAATGTAACAATTAAATATGGAAATTATTTCTAACAATTGCTACATCATTTCAATACATATATTAAGATGTATATTTTAATCTGCAATTTTATTAAAGTTTCAAAGTTAAATCAGATATTTGTAGCATGAACCGTGCACTTAAACAACCAGAAAATAAAGCACCCCTGGTTGTCATAGTCATGCCATTCTCCCCTGACCCTATGGTCACATATATGGTCAGCTTTATAATTGGTCATGGAGTTCCATGGATGGATTCACTTAACAACTATGGTGTTCACCTAACAACCGCATCATTCATTTAATGACCATTGTGAAAAAGGCCAAGAAATTACTTCTACTCACATGAGTGTTTTGACTTATCACTATATCAATTTACAAACAGATTTCCTATCCCAATTATGGTTGTAACTCAAGGTCTACCTGCATGTCTTATGTAATTTAAAAAAAAACACCAATATCTGCCTGATTATTTTATCCCAGGTTCAGTTTCTGGCCTTTCTAGCTAAGGCAAGAAAGTCTGAAACTTTAGAGGTCTTCTCCCATCATTATCCACCATAATGAGTGAAAGAGATCAATAATTTAATTGTTATAAAACAATTCCCTTTGTTTGTGCAACAGAAATAGAATATTTTGAATTTAAATTTGAATAGGTACTATTTGCACATTTTCAACAGTGCTCACAACTTTTTAAAAAAAGTGCTCACAAATTTAAAACAAAGAAAAGGCATATTCATTTAAGCAAGATTTCTCTAACCTAATGAATTCTAGCCAGGGTAGAAGTTAGAAGACTATTGATGGTGGAAGTCATGATCCTAAACACATGGATGGTCTTTGACTGGGGAAGTCTGATCTAAACCTCAAGCTCCTTGCCACTCCATTTAATCTGGAAAGAAAATGATGTAGGCTTAAATAGGGATTTAAAATAATTAAATTTTATAAGCTATTGTTAAAGGAAGAGATCTTCAGAATATTAGACTCTATTAATTAATAATATATTCCATGATAGAGATAAGCAACTGTTCATAACAATATAGGAAGTCTATTGCAGTTAGAAATGATTACTGTATTTTTTCGGAGTATAATACACACTTTTCCCCACTAAAAGAGGGTGAAAATTTGGGTGCATCATATACACCAAATGTAGCCCCACACCTCACACCCACACCCTTCGGCCTCCGCACATCGCATTTCAGACCTGTTCCAGGATGAAGGGATTGTCGCAAACCATCGCCCCCTCTAGTGGCTTGCGTTTTTGGCCTCTACACCTCACGTTTTCAGTCTCTGAACACTCTGTTTGAGACCCGTTCAAGGCTGCAGAGAACACCAGAGCACATCGCCACCGATCGCCACCTCCACCAATAGTGTTTTCTGTCTCTGCGCATAGCATTTTAGGCTTCCACATGCCCCATTTTTGGCCTCTGTGTGTCACATTTTCGAGTGACGATCGGCAGCAATGTGCTTTGGCAATCCCCGGAGTCTTGAATGGGTCTCAAAAGGAGCATTTAGAGGCTGAAAATGTGAGGCGCAGAGGCCAAAATGGCATCCCGGAACAGCTGCTACCTTGTCTGGCCAGTTCCACACTTTGCCTGCTGTACTCACTGAAGCGCCCAGTGATGATCAGCTGTGTTTTTGAAGCTACGTATTAGCCCCAACCTGCACTCACAACCAGCGAACCTGTTGCTAAAGTTCACTTCTAGGAACAGCTGATTGGGAGTATTCTGGGAGGCTGATCTACCCGCCAATCAGTTGTTCATGCTGAATTGGGCTAATGTGCCGAAGCTGGACAAGCTGTTTGCTAAGGACGCTAGCCACATGAATAGCTATGGATGTTGGTAGGCAGAGGTAGAATTTTGTCGTATTATTTTCCTCCCCAAAATCTAAGATGCGTCTTATACTCCGAAAAATATGATATATTAGTTGATCTGTGTATTAACATGGCTTGCTTGGTTTTACATTTGAGTATTGTGCAAACCTGGTTCACAAAAAATGGTTTATGGCTTAACAAATGGTATGCAATCATTTGAGAGGAGGAGATATCTGAAGATCTGAGAGCCTTATTTCAGACACACTCACAAAATGGTTCTCTTAAGAGATTTTTCTCAAGTGACTCATCCGAAACACTTGTTTACCAGAAGCTGAAGTCGCTCTGTAGGACGTTTTGTGTCATCCCAATGGGACTTTCAGGAAACCAAAGGCTTTATATAAATCCATACAATACTAGAAGCTGGTGAAGCTAGCTTATGATTCAATATTTTTATTAAACAAATCTTTTGAAAAGGTCATTTTTATTGTACTCTGCTTCTGTTATTTACACATGAATTGTGAAATAATGTTTTCCTGTGACACTGGTGCACTCCAGAATATCGAATGGCACAAAGGCCATACATTCATTTTATGTGGAACAATACATAGGAATTAAAAATATGTTTCTATTGCCTTTCATGTCAAGTGGTTGTTTTATAATGTTTCCATTGGTTGTTTTATTTATTTATTGTACCCCACCTTTTTTTTTGTATCATGCCTTTATTATTTTTACAAATAACTCAAGACAGCAAATATATACAGCACGCTTTCCTCCTATTTTCTTCACAACTAGAACCCTGTGAGGTGAATTGGACTGACAGTGATTGGCGCAAGATCATCCAACTGACTTTCGTGGCTAAGGCAGGATTAGAACTCATGGTTTCCTGCTTTATAGCCCAGTGCTTTAATCACTAAATCAAACTGCCTATAACTTATATCCCTTCTCTTGATGGGTGTTGCTAATAAATATAATTTCAGAATTGCTTATAACAAATATTAGTAGTAAACTATTTTATTCCAATTTCATTTTTAATCGTGTTTTAGTCCAATTTCATTTTAAATCAGTGGTAGTCAACTTGGTCCCTACCACCTACTAGTAAGCGTACCAGCTTTCATAGTGGGTGGTAGGGGTTCTGTCCAATACTGAAGCACTTTCCTTTTTTTAATTTAATTGATTTCCCTACTTTATAAATCACCATTACTGTGGAACCGGTGGTCAGTTAGAAAATTTTACTACTAACAGAGATACAAAAGTGGACGGTAGGTATAAAAAGGTTGACTACTCCTGTTTTAAATTGTATTTTATCCAATTCCATTTTAAATTGTTTTTATCATATTTTAGTAATAATTTGTGTCTGGAACTCTGAACTTGATATGGCCCAAGGGCTAATCAATAAAATAAACTAACTAGAAGTAAACAAATAAACATTGTCTACAAGTTTTTCTTCTCGGTTCATGTGAAGAGTGAAAATTTAGTTGGAGAGTTAACTTGGACACTGAGCCCCCAACTGGGCATCATTTAGACAGTTATGATGTCATTGGCTGATCCTTTTAACTAAGCTTCTAGCATGAAGGTATAATTTGGAGGCTAATAAATGGCTTGATATCTAGGCTATTTTTGGAAAAAGATTTATTCCAAGCTTGCTTGCTTGATTTATGACCGGCCATTTATATAGCCATCCACTAATTCTCAGTGACTTTGTGCAGTTTACAAAAATAAAATTCCAATATATAAACAATGGGAACAGTAACCCCTTCCCCATGCTCCTGGCAACAATCAATCAATCAATCAATCAATCAATCAATCAATCAGATAAGCCACTTAATGAGCTTCATCCCACTCTGGTTCACCAGGCCCATTGGCAAAACCAGATCTTCAGGTCCCTGTGAAAGGGTATAAAAGTGAAGGCCAATCTAATCTCTAAATAATAATTTAGAAGTTATACTTATAACCTATCATTCAAATAATACAAGTAATCCTTGACTTACAACACTTCATTTAGTGGCCGTTCCAAGTTACAATGACATTGAAAACAGTGACATGTCCATTTTTCACACTTACAACCTTTGCAGCATCCCCAGGGTCACATGATTTACATTCAGATGCTTGAAAACTGGCTCATATTTAGATGGTTGCAGCGTCCCAGGGTCATGTGATCCCTTTTTGTGACCTTATAACAAGCAAAGTCAATAGGGAAACCAGATTCGCTTAACAACTGTGTTACTAATTTAACAACTGCAGTGATTCATTTAACACAGGTGGCAAGAAAAGTCATAAAATGGGGCAAAACTTATTTAACAAATTTCTTACTTAGCAACATAAATTCTGGGCTCAGTTGTGGCCATAAGTCGAGGACTACAGCGTTAAACAATCTTATATTATTTAAGCTAACAACAGCAAATATATAAATAACTATGAAAATAACTGCAATAAACTAGATCAACCTCCATTTTAATAAGCAAGGGAAGGATCTGTGTTTCTAGTGCCAGAAAAATAGCATGAGCTTCTCTAGGAGGTGCCTCTCGTTTGAACCAAGATGCCACCAATTAAAAGTTCCTCTCCGGTAAATAGCATCTCAAATGGTTGAAGAAATCAGGATAAACATTAACAACCCTATTAAAAATTTAAGGTAGCCTCTCTAGATGTAACCTCTTTGTATGATGCCATATACCAGGGGTAGGGAACTATGGCTCTTTTATGCTGGCTCAGTAATTCTGGGTAGTGAAGTCCATGAGTCATAAAAGAGCCATAGTTCCCTACCCCTGCCATAGACAGTCATAGGCCGCCCTTCCTTATGAATAAAATGGATTTGTTTCTCTATTCCTCAGATGCCTTCACTGGGAGGGAAGCTGTCTGGGAAGGAGAAGGCTGTCTCCAGAAACATCTGCACACTACAAACCAATATGTAGCAAAAAGAAGAAGAAGAATCAGTTTCCACACGTAAATCTCAGATTGTTTCCTTTTTTTATTTAGTTAATTTTGCCCTTTTTTGGTCTTGGAGAAACCTTTCCTCTTACAACAGGCTTCTTTTCTACAGCTATTTGGTTTGACGCCTGGTACCAGGGTTAGCTCCTCAGGAGCCTTGGCTTTGCTGCAGCTGACTGGAACTGGTTGTCTTTTCAACAAGGAGGCTAAGGCTGTTGTATCACTAAGCTCCCAAAGGTCCTTTTTCTTAAAAAAAAAAAAAAAGATGCTGCTGCTATAAAGAAGCCATTGTGAGAAATAAGCACAAAGATTGGCTTTTCTACATTTGGCTTCATACAGACATGGGCAGGCAAGACAAGTTGACTTTTCCAGGGGGGTTGCAGACTTCTGAGTTGTCTGGCCTCACATTTCATATGACCATTCAAAAGGAGTTTCAGAAAATAGCTTGAACTAAGCCAAGATAAGTTATGATCTCTGAAAGTCTTAGACCTAACAACATAAAGAAAAGTGCCATAAAGGAGGGAATACGATGGGGGGATCATTGGATTTCCCCGCACAGCAACAAGCATAGGGTAATGCAACTTCATTATCCAAGTGCAGCTGATAGTGTCAGCATGACGATGCATGATTCAACTGAAGATATCACTGGGTGAACTACAAAGAAGTAGATGGGGGGAAAGCAAGGTTGGTAGGTTGCCAATGCAAGATATTGTAAAAATGGCAATCTTAATTCCCAGAGGGTAGAAATGAAAAGGATATTAATCAGATGGAGGCGCAGAACCCTCAAAGGTTGGCTGTTCTTTTAATGAAACGATTATGACTGTCTGGGTTCAAACAAAATTCCAAAACCAAAAGTTTATTCATCCATTCTTTAAATTAAGAGTGCCGACTTCTTTATCTCAAATTAATAAACCAAGGGGGGGAAATCTTACAAAATAAGATTTTGTAACTAGGAATTAGCCTTATAAGGGTTTACTTTACTATGTATTTAGAACTTTTAATCAATATATTCTATGTAACAGAATTAAGAAAATGAACAACACACTAGCATAACTTTTAAGGGATTAATTTGAATGAGTATCAAGGAGACTCAATGATTGACTGGTGAAGTGCTAAGAACTTGAAATAATTTCTGAAAAGTCCTTAATGGAGCACATCAAGCAGATCAGTAGGAAGAGAAGAGTTGGAAGGAAGAGTTTGGATGTCAGTATGATTCCCTCCATCAAGAAAAATAAAAGAAAGGTGGGATGCAGAATCCAAGAATTCACCTCTTTTCCTTTGTTGTTTTTCAAACTGTAGCCTTGAGGATATCCTGATCAGAACTGCTTGATGGGCCACTCCAGGCTGGTGCTTAGCACCGTGTCAGCACAAGTCGTTCTTTTCTTATTCATCTTTCCAACTACCTCCCACCTTTTTTCTAAAGGTTGCTAGGTAACTATTCTTATTGACCAACTCCAAGTTAATCCCCTGCCAATGTCCCAATGAGCAAGACAAAAATAATGCCTGTTCAAATAAACAAAACAGTCCACTGCTACTTTATTATCCTTATTCTTCTGGATTTTATGTATTACATAGAACATGTTTTGAAAGAGGCGGTGGTGAGGCCCCTCCTCAAGAAGCCATCCCTGGACCCGGCTTTATTAGAGAACTATCGTCCCGTCTCCAACCTTCACTTTTTAGTGAAGGTTGTTGAGAGTGTGGTGGCTCAACAGTTTCCCCGACATCTGGAGGAAGTTGATTATCTAGACCCGCGCCAGTCCGGCTTCCGGCCCGGTCACAGCACCGAGACGGCATTGGTCGCGTTGGTTGATGATCTCTGGAGGGCACGGGATAGAGGTTGTTCCTCTATCCTTGTCCTATTAGACCTCTCAGCGGCTTTTGATACCATCGACCATGGTATCTTATTGCACCGATTGGGGGGGTTGGGGTTGGGAGGCACCGTTCTACGGTGGTTCTCATCCTACCTCTCTGGTCGGTCGCAATGGGTGTTGGCAGGAGGGCAGAGGTCGTCCCCGAGGCCCCTCATATGTGGGGTCCCTCAGGGGTCGGTCCTCTCTCCCCTTCTGTTCAACACCTATATGAAGCCGCTGGGCGAGATCATCCGTGGTTTTGGGGTGGAATACCATCTGTACGCTGATGACACTCAGTTGTACATATCCACCCCAAACCACCCCAAAGATGCCGTCGAAGTGCTGTCCCGGTGTCTAGAGGCCGTACGGATCTGGATGGGTAGTAACAAACTCAAACTCAACCCGTCCAAGACCGAGTGGCTGTGGTTTCCGGCACCCCGGTTCAGCCAGTTAAGTCCAACACTGGCCATTGGGGGCGAACAACTGGCCCCCGTGGAGAGGGCGCGCAACTTGGGTGTCCTCCTGGATTCCCGGCTGTCCATGGAGGACCATGTGGCGGCCGTGGCCAGGGGGGCGTTCTATCAGGTACGCCTGATACGCCAGTTGCGCCCCTTACTGGACCGGGGAGCCCTTCGCACAGTCACTCAAGCGCTTGTGACATCCCGGCTGGATTACTGCAACGCTCTCTACATGGGGCTCCCCTTGAGGTGCACTCGAAAGCTACAGTTAGTGCAGAATGCGGCCGCGCGGGTGATTATGGGTGCCTCAAGGCAAACCCACGTAACACCTCTCCTGCGCGAGCTGCACTGGCTGCCTGTGGCCTTTCGAGTGCGCTTCAAGGTGTTGACAACCATCTTTAAATCGCTCCATGGCTCGGGGCCTAGCTATATACGAGACCGCCTCCTGCCCCATACATCCCTTCGTCCGATCCGCTCCCACAGAGAGGGCCTTCTACGGGTGCCGTCGACGGGGCAATGCCGGTTGGCGACACCCAGGGGAAGGGCCTTCTCTGTGGCGGGCCCGGCCCTCTGGAACGACCTACCCCCCGACCTTCGCACTATCTCGGACCTCCGTCTCTTCCGCCAACGTCTTAAGACGTATTTATTTCAACAAGCCGGCCTAGGATAGCCCCCTGTTCCTGACTTTTTAAAAAAAATAAATAAATAAATTATAATTTGGGAAGGTTTTTAACATGGGTTTTAGCACGGGTTAATCTAATTTAATATATTTTAAATTGATATTTATTGTATTTTTGTGGTTTTAATAATGCCTGTGCGCCGCCCTGGGTCCTAACAAGGAGAAGGGCGGGGTATAAATTTAATAAAATAAATAAATAAATAAATAAATGTTTTCAGGCTACAGAATTTTTTTGTAGTATTAACATCCTTTACAGTCCAGCTTAATCTAGTTCAGATCTACTTCACTTTCATTGGGTAGCCTAAGGATCCAAATCCCCCAAAATGAAAATAGCATGGCTAATATTATGAAATATTTCTCATCCTAGTTTGAATCTCATCACAAATACACACTGTGTGATTGGACTTAGGCAACCTATTTACTTAGGTCACAATCCCCTTCTCCATTTGGGTTGTTCTACTATGTTAGTTTAAGTGATAAGGCATTTTGGAGCAGTAAACTTCATTTTGCATCCTCACTCTATTCTCTATTCATCTCCTCCCTCTCCTTTGGACTTTGAAGAAGCAGGATAGGAAGAATATTGACATTTCTGAACTTTGAAGCTGGAGAAGACTCATGAGAATACCATGAAGAGCCAGGAAAACAAACAAATGAATCATCAAATAAACCAACCCAGAGTTCTCAGTAGAGGCACGAATCAACAAATTATCCTGCTTTGACATATTATGTAAAGAACTAATGAAAAGGGGAAATGCTCTAATCCTGGGTGGGGGGAGTGGAAGGAAAGAGAAGAAAAATTTTGCTAATAGCAAAATTAATTTATTATAAAGAAATGGATACACTTTTAATAAAGGAGAATATTTGTAGCTCAAGGTTGATCGGAGGGGTCCTTGGTGCTCTTTGAATTCATTTGTTTTCTTGCATATATTTCATTAACCAAGCTAGGTAACATCATAAATGCTAACACTGATGATATTTCCAATTTGGGTAATGAAATGTTTCCAAGAAAACAAGCAAGCTCACCAAGGAGAGCACTAAGGATGCATTATTGAAACATTATTGAAACACCCAAAGAACCAGGTAGGGCCAGATCATTATGAAGTCTATCTATGTGGTTGCTAAGAGTTGACACCAACTTGATGGAACATAACCAGTCTTTCTACCCTTGGCATACATGACTTCTAGTCTTCTATGGCTTCTATCCTTTCTTTTTTAAGCCTTACTGCCAACTATTCTTGTTGATTTACTTTCAGGGTCTAGTTAATCTCCACCACCCTATACCTTGCTATACTGTTGGGCAGCCTGCTAAATCATAGGTTTCAGCTGACTGGACTGTATGTTCCACCTAACTGCATTCAAGGTCTGTTTCTTGATTTGGAACATATTACCACTCCTAATCCAAGAACTGACACTGTCTTCCTAACCATTTCCAATGTCAGTACCTCACTTCTAGCTCTTTTCCACCATGTTCTTATGCAACTTTAGCCTATTTTCTGCTCTCAAATTGTGCTAGACTATAACAAACCTGCAGCTGGGGATTTTAGGATTCATAGTTCAATACACCTAAACAGCATCAGGTGGGGAAACACGCAGAAATGTATCCTAGTCTACAATTTTACATTCATTTGAATTTTGATGGTAGAATACCTTGATTAGTATATATTGAGTGCCTGGTCCTGTGCTTTGATCTGCTATTTGAAAAATGATTTACAATGGTGAAGAATTCTAAATTTTATGTGCATGTGCATATATATATATATGTACATGTATGCATATTTATGTATATGTATGTGTGTTTTTTAGAACAGCAATTAGGAACAATTGCTTTAAAAATGAGTATTTTTGTTGTTATCACTTCACTGCTGCTTTCTCTGCTTGTGACCTATACCTTATGAATCTTTTCTTTCCTTTTTGCAGAAGACATAAACTGAGATAAATAAAATATGTGTCATTCACTACTCCTCAGGTTTCTACATTTAAATAAAGGAAAATTTTCCTGCACCTTTATCATTTTATACAAGCTAAACCAATTCTGAATGATAATTATTTGCATTTCTAACCCCAGCTTGGATTTGGGCAGCATAATCGATCCATTTAGGGCTTTAGCCCCTCTTTATTTTCAAATTTCCCTAGTGCCAATAGATTGAACTACACATCTGAAAAGGACAATCACAGGAGGAATGGCAAAATACAAAACTTTTTTAGAGTGGACAACCCTGGTTACAGGCCAAACCACATACATACAAGGAAGAAATAGCAACATCGTGATTTTTTTTCTATAGCTTCTTTCAAGGATAGTCCATCACCATAATAAAAGAGAAAGTCTCAGCTAGATTTTTGTCTCCCATGCAAATTTCTTCTATTTTTTGGAATCTCAAACCAAGATGAATTCAAGCTTTTTCTGTTGCAAAAATGTATTTAAATCCCACTCACACCAAACCTTGTACATGCTGAATAGCACAACACTACAAATGAGGTTATTAAAAAGCTGCCTGCATATTTATTTTTAATGCAGATCATTCTTTTTTTACAGCTGAATCTATTTTGGGCACAATAAAGATCTGAACGCTCTCACACTGAGCTCCTCACACTGAGCTCCTCACGTGCAAGGGAATTTCATTCAGCAGGGGAGTTATTTCTTCTAAAAAGTGCAAGGCAATATCCATTTCTTCTGCAAGATATTTATGGACTAGAGGAAAGTGCTCCTGAATTTTTGCCATTCAAGACAATTAACTAGTGAAGTAGTTTGCCCATGTGGGATATCTTTGACCTTAATATCAAGTAACTGTCCATCCCATTATTTCTCTTATCAGACACTAGACTTGTTTCTCAAGTTGCCACTTTTTGAAGCAAATACACACACACACACACACACACGAAGGGAGGCTTGCTGGACAAATAAAATAATCATGGCTAACCAAACATTTCAGATATGTTCATAGATGCACACAAGTTGCATTGTGTACAAACCATTTATCATTCCACAGGCAATTGATGTTCATTAAAGGTGAACACAAAAATCAGGGCATTCTCCTGCACTCCCATTCTTCTCTGTGAGTTGTATCAATTGGGGTTTTTTGAAGGAATGTTTTAATTGCTGTAACCATGGGAGGAGAGGGCTGACTTAGTGACACCTGAAATCTGAAGATTTTTCCTCCCTGCAATCATGCAATTGAAACACACACACACACACACACACACACACACACCATTCCTTCCTCTTTAAGCCATAACCTCTGCTTTCTTTCTTCCTTCCTTCCTTTCTTTCTTTTCTCACTCACTTACTTTCTCTTCCCTAAGCTTCTTTGTTTCCATCGTTTAATAAACCAGGCCAGCAACAGCCTTACTCTTCATGAGAAATTAAGTGGGTGTGGAAGGAAAGAGGGAAAATAGCAAGGCAACCATTTACAAACTGAGAGCATCCCGGTAAATCTTAAGTGCAAATTAAGCCAAATGGCTAAAATCTTAACAACTGGACTCAAACGTCTAACAAGACCTGTCCTTTCCTCATCTCTCCCTCCCCCCCCCCCCACAGCCCCATCCCCAGCTCTTTTCCAATCTATATTGCTAGGACAATAGGTTCTGTAGCTACTTAATCTCCTTGGAGTCAGCAGCCTTGACAACAACAGGGTGGGGGAAATATACAGACCCAAAGAAAGCAGTGGACGCTCAACAACTCTGATGTACCCTAACATCTTTTCCTTCCCCGTTCCCCGTTCACACTTAAGTCAGAGATATGGTAGAATTTTACCTTTTCTCTCCATCACAACCTGGGGGGGGGGGGGTTTAGAGAAATGAAATTCTCCAACCCACCACACCCCCTTTTCCTTATCAAAAAGAATAATGCCCAATTCGTATGTTGAGATTTAAAGCAAAGACTAACACTATCTGCTAACAAGCATCCCCTCCTAGCAGCAAGAGCATCCTAGAGAATCGGCAGGTTGGGAAAGAGAAAGGAAGGATTAAAAAAAAAACACCAATAAAAAAAATACCTGCTACTTAAGAATGGATGAACATTGACATGCCTTGAGATGGTGTATTTCCCATCGTGGTCTCGGCTTTGTTCCTCTGTCTTCGTTGGTCTGTCTGCCCGTTTGTCTTTCTTTTCTCTTGCCGACTGACTCAGGCCCAGTCAACCAGCAGAGATCGGTGGCAGAAGTGCAAGAAGAGAGTGTGAGTGTTTGTGTGTGTGCGTGTGTGTGTGTGTGTGTGTGTGTGTGTGTGTGTGTGTGTCTGCGTGTACCCGTGCGCGCGCGAGCCTCGGAGATAGTACAAAGGAAAGGAATGGGCAAAACACATTAGCTCATGATAGATTAATGTGCTAGGGGAAGACACCCTCTCTCTTTTTTCTTTTCTCCCCCTCTTAAAGGCCCCTACCTTTTCATCAAAGATGGGTGTCTAGCATAAATGCCAGGAGGATACCATAATAACAGTAATGATAATACCAGGTTGGTGCATAATTATTGCTGTATTCTGGCAGGTCCAGTGAAGGCAACAGGACCATGTGGTCACACACAAAGACTATCTGCATTTTTTTTTAATCCTCTCTCTCATTTATCTTGTGTTTCCATTTCCATCTTGCAGAAAGAAGAACCCTAAAACTGTAATAAGTATGAATATTTTCTTACTTTAGTTTAATAAATTGAGATAGGACTTGGAACCTAAGACCATCAGATTAGCATTCTACTACGTAGCACAGCTGTGAATCTATCTACCAAATCATTTACAATACTTATTTTGTTGACATATTCTTCAAGACATAGCTATTACTAAACCATTGCAATCTGCCCAAATTATGTTCCATGTTGACAGGAGAAAACCTTGACATATATCTCCAAGTATAATCCAACTTTGTAGGGATGCTATGAAAACAAAGAAATGGTTTTAAAAAATGGGAAAGAAAGCTATGCATAAAACATTCACGGAAAATCGTTACATGCTCAGGAGAGCATTTGAAACCCCTTCTTCCCAAACTGATACTGATGCTACTACGAGAGTTAATGTTATCAGAAACAAAAACAAAAAATTAGAAGAGGTGTGATTTTTAGGAAAAGGATATCAAGAAAAACCCAAATTCAATGCCCTTGTTGTAATATTTTTTCCCCAAACAACAGTGACAGGTGTCAATAATAAAGTCCCTAGCTATCCATTATTTGACAGTTCAGCACTTCTCCCATCTAATTAAGAATATTTAGACCTAGTTTTCTGATTGGAATCTGATGCTTCTGTTCCTCTTACAAAGTACCTAGAACTGCAAGGTGCACATTTTATTGCCATTTGACAAAACCAAGTTTCTAGTTCTCTCAGGTTAGCTGAAGAAAAAATGCAAATGTAAAAGCAAGGGAAATGAAATATATTTTTTAAAAAAATCAAATAATTACAGAGATTGAATTTTATCCAAAGGTCTCCAGGACTAGGAAATGGCACATCATTAGAGCTCAGTATGGTTGCAAATCTTTTTTTTTAATTCACAGTTTATGTGGATGTGCTAATTTTCTAAAATGCCATACTTGAGGTGTACTGGGCTATAGCATAAGTAGAGTAGAGTAGAGTAGAGTAGAGTAGAGTAGAGTAGAGTAGAGTAGAGTAGAGTAGAGTAGAGTAGAGTAGCAGGGCAGGGCAGGGCAGGGCAGGGCAGGGCAGGGCAGGGCAGGGCAGGGCAGGGCAGGGCAGGGCAGGGCAGGGCAGGGCAGGGCAGGGCAGGGCAGGGCAAAGTTAGAAGGGACCTTGATGGTCTTCTAGTCCAAGCCTCTGCAGGAGAACCTATAGTCCTATACCATTTCAGATAAATGGCTATCCAATCTCTGCTTAAAGACCTCCAGTGATGGAGCATTTACAACTTCTGAAGGCAAGCTGTTCCACTGGAGTGCAGTAAGGTTTGCACTACAGAAAGTTTTTTGCATACTAGTGACTAGAGGAAATTATGAATAGATCATAAAGTATTATAATATGTGTTCCTCGTTAGTCTAAGAACATCACTGCATTTTCTTTTTATGTAGCAAATGTATATGGGGCCCATGTCACTGGATTCTAGGCAGTATACAATAACAACTAAAACAATATCACAACTATTAAAACACTTAAAAGAATAAAAATAAGTGAAAAGACTGTGGGGGAAATAGCAGCCATCTAAACAAGAATACAACCATCTCACATACTCTCTGTGGGATCCCCGAAATTGCTGAAAATGATTTTTTTTTTGAAAGGTTGACAGGGATAGAGCTAACCTGACCTTTCCTTTTAATATATATGCAATTGAGGCTTATCCCATTTAGAGATTGTTCTTACAAGGACACTTGCAAAAAAAACCACAACCCTTGACTTCCTCATAACAATTTCAAAATGTAAGGCTACCATTCTTAATCTTTCTTACTGTAAGGTTAAGACAAAATTGGTGTTACTATTTTTCCAAATAAAGACAAAGAACTGTGTCGTTGAGAGACAACTAGCTAAGAGACTCAGCAAGTATCTAAGAAAAAAACTAAAGTCAGGACTCTTAAATCAGACACCAGCTACATTATCTGCTAAAGCTTGCCAAATATAATATATGAAATAAGACAGAGTTATTAAAACTCCACTTTGTTAAGTTCTTTGAAAAAATACTAGACACCAATGCACTAGGCAAATAATATTATATTTCAAGACCTCCTTCAATGGCCTCCCAACATAAGCATAAGCATCCTTTTGGATATGCAATAATCGATGGAGTGTCAGTTTGGGGGTTCTGGCAAGTATGTGTTCTTCCTGAAATGCTATCACCTTGAAATCCACGAGATGCTCATTATTAGACACCTGTTGGAAGTCTATCTTCTCGTGCAGACCTTCCCATTATAAATGTTAATACTGATTTTATTTTGCATTCTCTCTTTTGTGAAATTATTTCATGCTGTTTGAATGTACTGTACCTTAATATTATTCTTTTTATTCTGGGTTTCTTAAATTGTATTCTGGCATGCAATCTGCTATAAAAATATATTAAATAAATAAATAAATTGCAAGTCATATATTAATGAAATGGCTTTCACAATTTTGGATTTAATTCTGAAAACTTTTTCAAAGCTTACTGGAGTACAAAACTTGAAAACAATCATATGTTTTTCTAGAAACGTGATTATATTCAACAGCTATCAGGAAAGATACAGCTGCTTTAAAGAGTTGGCAACTTTACTGACATGTCTCAGATGTTGTAAAGCATTGTATGAAACTTGATATTTTTTTTCTCCATGTCCAATCAACTTATCTAAGATAAATCACTCTTTTATGTATTCATCTATATGACACTTCTTTCTAACAAGGGTACACAAAGAAAGATTTATAGGTAGCTGCTCCATAATTACATTGGAGATTCATCAAAATGGAAGGGTTTGTGTCTTTTAAAAATGTTTTAAGTAGGGTGGCGACTCTTAATGATTCTTTGCAAAACACTAGCTTTTAAGAGGCATTACAAAAGTATAAGACAATACCTTAAAAGTCAGTCAGGGGCTGGGGCCTTGTTTGCACATCAACAAATATGCAAAATGGCCTGATAAATGTAATTAAGTTATTTCTGAGCACAGAATTTAAGTTTCTATTTTGGAGAATTCTGCTTTTTGCCTCTATAGCCATTTACTCAGCCTTATTTATGTCTCTTTCCACTAAAATCAAACATGCTTTTAACAGTTTTGCACAATTTCAATTATTACAAAAAAGGACATGCAGAGACTTTCCTGATATCTGACCCATAGTACCAAAACCTCTGTCACTTGAAGAGATCTACTGAGCCCCTTTTGGAAGAACAGAACAATCCTATACATTAAATTCTGGATTTGATTTTACTTAAAATATTCAAATATAAATTGGCTTTCATATTTGCTTTTATTGCCTGAGTAACTTTTTTGCAGAAGAGCATACCAAGAGAGAAAAGTGTATTGCTAATGTGTAATACTAAAGCTTATTCGAAGTGTTTTGCTGCATCTTTATAAAATATATTGTAAGCATTATTCTATGTATATAATACAGAGCAGGGGAAATAGACATGAGAAACATGCTATGACCATGTAAGCAAGATATAAACAGAGAACTGCCTACACGCCTTCAAAATTTCTATACCAAACATTTCAAATAATATCTCCTCTTTCAACAAACCATAACAAACACAGGACAATAACTACTCAACTCAGCACTATTCGTTCAAAGTAAAATATGGAAACAGAATATTAGAAATAGCAACCCTCTTCATACAACTTGAACATTTTCTACTTTGCTTTGTTATTCTAAACTAGTATGCAAGAGAGATTACTTACAAAAAGAAGAACCAAAACAAAGTAGGCAGCTAACATTCAGCTCTAGCATAAAGCTGTGGTGTTCTGATAACAGGCCTAGAAACTGGTGGCCGCTTAATTTTCTTTTTTCTTGCATTTGGTGCCTCTAATTTTAGAAGCATATTGAATTCAGGTGCATACGGCACTTGGTTTTCTTGGGGCTTCCTAGGTGATCAAGTATCCACCTCTGGGAAATGCAAACAATAAGACTAAATTAAAGTTCAGCAAGGCGGGGGTAGGGAGAAGGCTGATTGGTGTGGGAAGGTCTTCCCTGGAGAAGATTTCTCCAACCCTAGAAAACAGGTGTGCCTAAGAATGAGGATGCTTATTGTTCTTGCTACCTCTGATTATCCCCTTACGAACACGTTTGTAGAACACACTGAAAAGGAAATACAGTAAACTATAATATAATGAAAATATGACTCTTGGTTATATATGTCCCGATGCCTGGAGGCTGTGCGGATCTGGCCGGCCTAGGATAGCCCCCCGCGTCTGACTTTTAAATATAAATTATAATTTGGTTACGGTTTTAATAACGGGTTTTAGCACGGGTGAATTAATTTAATATATTTTTAATTGATGTATATTGTATTTATGGTTTTATATAATGCCTGTGCGCCGCCCTGGGTCCTAACAAGGAGAAGGGCGGGGTATAAATTTAATAAAATAAAATAAATAAATAAATGTCCTGGATGTCTGAAAGAACCAAAATGAGTGATAGCAGGCAGAATTAAAGAAATGAAACAAGGATAATTTTTTAAATAACATTTTCCCCCCAAAAAAACCCTTAATGTTATTGAAAAACTGCAAGAGAAGGAAAATCAACTTGAATATACCATGAATTGGTCGGAATAAGGTATTCAACTACCTGCCACATGCACTGGATAATCAAGTGCCTATACTGTTTCCATGAAAAGACCTCCCTGGATAATAAGCCCAATTGGGCTTTTAAGCACATGCGCTAAAATAAGCTCTCCCTCCAAAATAAGAGCCCCCCAAAAATATTGCAACGCAGCAGCAGCTATGAGGTGACCACACTTGCCGCCTCCTGCACCTCAAAAATAATAAGACCTCCCAAAAATAAGACCAAGTGTTTATTTTGGGGATCAAAAGAAAATAATATCCTTATTTCCACGGTAGAAATAATATAAGTCAATAGAAACATCTGAAGTTTGTGCAAAGGGACAATGGGAGAAAATGGGAGATACATATGTTGGTCAGTGGTGATAGTTTGGGAGAGGTTAATATCAAAAGAGGAACCTGTCAAGGAGCCTCACTATCTCCACTACTGTTTGTCATTGCACTGATTCCTCTATCAACAATCTTCTATCTTCTATATAAATAAAAATTTAACAATAGTTTGTTCAAAACCGCTAATCTCAGAAAGTACTGCAGGGATCGCCACCAAATTTTCACACAATGTTCCTAAGAAATACAGTAACAATGATATGTATAGATTGTGTGGATGGCACACAAATGTAAAAGTGCCGCACTTATGAGTTTTTTACCTCCCTTTAGCTCCTCCCACCCGACTGCTTCTTATGCTGTGTCATGCACGCACACGTGTAGCATCGTGTTGTAATGCCCTTCCTCCATGCTTTCAATGTCTTTCTTGCCGTGACGATCCTCTCGCAGACCAAAGGGAAAGACCTGTGGGGGGGAGAGAAGGAGGAGGAGATCCAGAGCACAGACCTGGGGCCCTCTGGGGGAGGGGAGGATCTGATGGTCACTGCGAGGGAGGGGGGCCTGGAGGAGGTTGACGGGGGGCGGTCTTCTGGGCCTCCGACATCTCATCACCACTGCCGCTGCCCTCGGCCTCCTTCCGGGCCTCCAACCATGAGGAGAGGGCTCAGAAGGAGCCATCACCACTGCTTCCACCTGGCCTAGAGTGTCCACAATCACGCCGGCCAGCACCCGCACCCGGACGGGGATCCAAGACTGTTGCCCCCGCCCTCCTCCTCCTCCCCAAGGCCGGTGGCAGTGCCACAGGACACTTGGCCCACGGAGGGGCAGCTGTCGCTGCCCTGGCCATGGAGGAACTTTTGTGCCTTTTCGAGCCTGCCCTTCCTTTCTTTTGGGCAGGGGGAGGCATGGGGGAGGGGAGGGAGGATCTGATGGTCGCTGGGAGGGAGGGGGGCCTGGATGAGGTTGACTGGGGGGGTGGTCTGGGGAGGGGAGGGGGAGGTAGGTAGGTAGAGGGATATAGAGAGAGGGAGAAGTACAGTAGGTAGGTAGTTAGAGGGATAGACGAGAGGGAGGAATACAGTAGGTAGATAGGTAGGTAAAGGGATAGAGAGAGGGAGAAACACAGTAAGTAGGTAGGTAGAGGGATAGAGAAAGAGAGGGAGACATACAGTAGGTAGGTAGGTAGGTAGGTAGGTAGGTAGGTAGGTAGGTAGGTAGAGGGATAGACGAGAGGGAGGAATACAGTTGGTAAGTAGGTAGGTAGGTAGGTAGGTAGGTAGGTAGGTAGGTAGGTAGATAGATAGGGATAGGGATAGAGAGGGGGGAGAAATACAGTAGGTAGGTTGATAGGGAGGAAGGGAGGGAGGGAGGGAGAGAGAGAAGGAAAAATACAGTAGGTAGGTAGGTAGGATTAGGATTAGGATTAAGATTTATTGGATTTATATGCCCCCCTTCTCCCAAAGGACTCAGGGCAGCGCACAACATAAAAACACATATTACAAAAGTTTTTAAAAAGATTAAATAGTAAATTCAATAACCAATTCACAATTTACAATTAAATTTAAAATTAAATTAACAATTAACAATTAAAATTAATAGTTTGTTTTACTCAGGCCAGGCCGTCTTGCTGGAAAAGCCAGCTTTTTAGGGTGCGCCGGAAGGAAGGGTGGTCGGGAATTATGGGAAGCTCCAGGGGTAGCTCATTCCAAAGGGAAGGTGCTCCCACTGAGAAGGCTCTCCCCCTGGGGGTCGCCAGCTGACACTGTCTGGCTGACGGCACCCTGAGGAGGCCAACTCTGTGGGATCGTACTGGATGATGGGAGGCTACCGGTGGCAGTAGGTGGTCTCACAAGTAACCTGGGCCTAAGCCATGGAGTGCTTTGAAGATCATAATTAATACTTTGAATTGCACCCGGGAAACAACTGGCAACCAGTGCAGGCTGCCTAAAAGAGGTGTAACATGGGAGTACCTAGGTATCCCCATGATAACCTGTGTGGTCACATTCTGGACCAGTTGAAGCCTCTGGGTGCTCTTCAAGGGCAGCCCCATGTAGAGAGTGTTACAGTAGTCCAGGCGAGAAAGGATGAGGGCATGAGTGACTGTGCACAGGGCATCCCGATCCAGAAAGGGGCGCAACTGATGTACCAGGCAAACCTGGTAATAGGCCCCCCTGGTCACAGCTGTCAGATGTTCTTCTAAGCTAAGCCGCATATCCAGGAGGACTCCCAGATTGAGAGCCCTTTCTGAGGGGGGTAAAATTTCTCCCCCTATCACCAAAGTTGGAACCAGGTGGACAAATCGGGATGATGGGAACCACAGCCACTCAGTCTTGGAGGGATTGAGCCTGAGCCTGCTCCTCCCCATCCAGATCCGCACAGCCTCCAGGCATCGGGACATCATGTCAAGGGCATCGTTGGGCTGGTTTGGGGTAGAGATGAAAAGTTGTGTATCATCAGCATATTGATGATACCATACCCCAAAACCACGGATGATCTTGAACAGGAGGGGCAACAGAACTGACCCCTGGGGCACCCCACAAGTGAGGGGCCTCGGGGTCGATCCCTGTCCTCCAGTCAACACAAACTGTGATCGATCCGACAGGTAGGAGGAGAACCACTGCAAAACAGTGCCCCCCACTCCCAACCCCCCAAGTCGTCACAGTAGGATACCATGGTCGATGGTATTGAAAGCCGCCGAGAGATCTAATAGAACCAGAACAGAGGAGCAGCCCCTGTCCCGGGCCCGCCAGAGATCATCAACCAACGTGACCAATGCCATCTCTGTGCTGTACCCGGGCCTGAAACCTGACTGAAACAGATCCAGGTAGGCAGCTTCCTCCAGATACTGGAGAAGCTGACGTGCTACCACAATCTCAACAACCTTTGCTACAAAGTGAAGGTTGGAGACCGGACAATAGTTAGCTAGAGAAGATGCATCCAGGGAAGGCTTCTTGAGGAGGGGCCTCACTACCACCTCCTTCAGGGCGGTAGGAAAGAACCCCTCTCTCAATGAAGCGTTGGTAATCACCTGGAGCCAGCCTCATGTCACTTCCCGGGAAGCCAAAATTAACCAAGAGGGACACGGGTCCAGCACACAAGTGGCAGCACTAAATCTCCCCATAATCCTGTCCATGCCCTCAGGGGTCACAGGATCAAACTCATCCCAGATGGTCTCCACAAGATTCATCCCCCTCGACTCACCCAAATCTACCCAGTCAGAGTCCAAGCCTGTCCGAATCTGAGCAATTTTATCCTGCAGATACTGAACAAATTCTTCAGCCTGACCCTACAAGGGGTCTTTCCCAGTTCCTTGGTTGAGTAAGGAATGGGTCATCCTAAACAGGGCGGCTGGACGGTTATCTGCGGATGTGATTAGAGCGGAAAAATGTTGCCGTTTTGCCACTTTTATCGCTACTAAGTAGGTAGGTAGAGGGAGAGAGGGAAAAATACAGTAGGTAGGTAGATAGGTAGAGGGATAGAGAGGGGGGGAGAAATACAGTAGGTAGGTAGGTAGAATAAGAAAGGGAGGGGAGGGGATAAGGAAGAGGGTTGCTGAGAGGGTCTATGAGGGGAAACCTTTTCATTTAACCAAACTTGGCCACAGCAATGCGTGCCTGGTACAGCTAGTACTGAATAATTGTCAAGCATTGTGGAAATCAGTAGATTTAGGAAGTTCCAATGAGTATAAAGATTAAATTGCAAAGTTAAGCTCTCCACAAGAATCTGACCAACTAACAGTCAAAAGAAAGAGCAGGAGATAGCAGAAGCATTCAAGGTAGACTGCATTTAAATCACTTGTGAGTAGACAGGGTTTCAAGACTTACGAAATATTTGACCTTTCCCCCAGGCTCAGTCTGGTCATCTCCTACATCAATACAATACAATACAATACAATACAATACAATACAATAGCAGAGTTGGAAGGGACCTTGTAGGTCTTCTAGTCCAACCCCCTGCGTGGGCAGGAACCTTATGCCATTTCAGACAAATGGCTATCTAACATCTTTTTAAAGACTTCCAGGGTTGGGGCATTCACAACTTCTGGAGGCAAGCTGTTCCAGAGGTTAATTGTTCTTACTGTCAGGAAATTTCTCCTTAGTTCTAAGTTGCTTCTCTCCTTGATTAGTTTCCACCCATTGCTTCTTGTCCTGCCCCAAGGTGCCTTGGAGAATAGTTTGACTCCCTCTTCTTTGTGGCACCCTCTGAGATATCGGAACACTGCTATCATGTCTCCCCTGGTCCTTCTCTTCATCAAACTAGACATACCCAGCTCCTGCAGCCGTTCTTCATATGTTTTAGTTTCCAGTTCCCTTATCATCTTGGTTGCTCTTCTCTGCACTCTTTCCAGAGTCTCCACGTCTTTTCTACATCGTGGCGACCAAAACTGTATGCAGTATTCCAAGTGTGACCTTACCAAGGCACTATACAGTGGCATTAACACTTCACGTGATCTAGATTCTATCCCTCTGTTTATGCAGCCTAGAACTGTGTTGGCTTTTTTGGCAGCTGCTGCACACTGTTGGCTCATATTTAAATGGTTGTCCACTAGGATTCCTAGATCCCTCTCACAGTTGCTACTATTGAGCAAGGTACCACCTATACTGTACTTGTGCATTTGGTTTTTCTTGCCTATATGTAGGACCTTACTTTTTTCACAATTAAATTTCATTTTATTAGATAGTGCCCAATGTTCAAGTTTGTCTAGATCCTTCTGTATCTTAAGCCTATCTTCTGGAGTGTTGGCTATTCCTGCCAGCTTGGTGTCGTCTGCAAATTTGATGAGTTCCCCATTTATCCCCTCATCCAAATCGTTGATGAAGATGTTAAAGAGTACTGGGCCTAAAACAGAGCCTTGGGGGACTCCACTGCATACTTCCTTCCATGTAGATGCAGTTCCATTGAGGACTACACGTTGAGTGCGGTTGGTCAGCCAGTTGCAAATCCATTTGGTGGTGGTGCTGTCTAACCCACAATTTTCTACTTTATCTAATAGTAGGTTATGGTCTACTTTATCAAATGCCTTACTGAAGTCCAGGTAAATTACATCAACAGCATTCCTCTGGTCCACTGATTTTGTCACTTTGTCATAGAATGCAATTAGATTCGTCTGGCATGATCTGTTTTTGACAAACCCATGTTGGCTTTTGGCTATTACTTTGTTTGCTTCTAGGTGTTCACTTATTTGTTGTTTAATTATCTTTTCCAGAATCTTTCCTGGTATTGAGGTTAGGCTGATGGGTCTATAGTTTCCTGGATCTGTTTTTTTTCCCTTTTTTGAAGATGGGAACCACATCAGCTCTTTTCCAGTCTTCTGGCAGTTCCCCGGTGCTCCAGGATCTCTGAAAGATATAGTTCAGTGGTTCTGAGATCTCGTTTGCCAGTTCCTTCAGAACCCTGGGGTGTAATCCATCCGGTCCTGGTGATTTGAACTCGTCCAGGGCAGACAGGTGCTCACTTACCATTTTCTTCCCTATTTCAACTTGTGTTCCTAATCTGATTTTTGTGGTGCTGTTTTTGATTGGTTGGACTGTTTTATCCCTTTGTGTAAAGACAGATGCAAAAAATAGAGTTAAATAGTTCTGCTTTCTCCCTGTTGCTTATCATCTTCTTGCCATTTTCTCCCAGCAGTGGACCAATTGTTTCCTTAACTTTTTTCTTATTTTTAACATGTTGGAAGAAGCTTTTTTTGTTATTTTTTACTTTTTTGGCAAGCCTTTATTCATTGCGAGCCTTAGCTTTCCTCACTTCATCTTTACAGGCTCGGGCTATTTGCTGATATTTTGCCTTAGTTATGTCCCCCTTTTTCCACTTTTTATATTTATCCTTTTTGTCTTTCAATTTGTCAGAGAGTTCTTTATGCAGCCATGCTGGTTTCTTTTGGGAGCTGTTATTTTTCTTCTTCATTGGTATTGCGCTGGACTGGGCTTTTATAATCTCATTTTTCAAAATTTCCCAAGCTTCTTGAGTTGTTTTCCCCTTGAGGATTCTCATCCATGGAATCCTTCCCAAGCTCTCTCTGAGTTTATTGAAATTAGCTCTCTTAAAGTCTAAGACTCTAGTTTGACTTTGTTCAACTACTTTTGTTTGCATAATGTTGAATTCCAGTATTTCATGATCGCTTGCCCCCAAAGTTCCTGTAGCTTCTACACCTTCTATCATTTCCTCTCTGTTAGTGAGAATTAAGTCCAATATTGCTGATCCCCTTGTTCCCTTCTCTACCTTTTGGGAAACAAAGTTGTCTGCTAGGTTTGTTAGGAACCTGTTGGATCTTCCACTTGGTGCAGAGTTTGTTTCCCAATTGATGTCAGGGTAGTTAAAATCTCCCATTACTATTGTATTGTGCTTCCTACATACCTTAGTTAGCTGGTTAGCAAAAAGTACATCCACTTCCTCTGCTTGGTTGGGTGGCCTGTAGTATAGACCTATGACAATATCATTCCCCCCCCCAACCTTTAATATTGACCCAAATACATTCAAGATAGTTCTCATCATTGTTGTGCTCTATTTCTGTAGAGATGTAATTATTACTTATATATAGTGCAACTCCACCTCCTCTTTTATTTGGTCTATTTCTTTTAAATAATTTAAATCCTTCTAGCTGTATGTTCCATTTGTGGGTTTCATCCCACCAAGTTTCTGTAATGGCAACAATATCGTATCTGCCCTCATTTACTTGAATTTCTAATTCACCCTGTTTATTCCTCATACTCTGTGCATTGGTGTATAGACATTTGAGTCCATTTTGATTGACCCTGTGTTTTCTGTCTACGAAACCTGTGTTATGCCTGACTATGGTTCTCTTTGCCCCTATTTCTTTGCCACTTGTATGGTTCATGCACATGGTATGGCACTCACTGTTAATTGTTTGGTTTTGCTTGACAGCAGTGTTGATAATATTACCCGCACAAATATCTATGTTACATGCACTGATAACCCTATGAATTTTAGTTTGCTGGGGACAGAAATGTTCTTTATCTATTGATTCTCTGTCCCCACTATTCAGTTTAAATGTTTAGCCAGGAAATCTGTGAATTTAGTGCCAAGTAACTCAGTCCCTTTCTTGGATGGGTGCAAACCATCTCTTTTGTACAGTTTATCATTGGACCAGCTGCAGGCATCATGACTAATAAGACCAAAGCCTTCCTTTTTACACCATTCCTTTAGCCACACATTAAACTCTGCTATGCGCTGGCCCTTTCCTTTTTGTTCCTTGTATACTGGTATAACCTCTGAGAAGATAAGCCTACAACCTGTACTACTAAGTTCGTACCCCAAACTCTGGAAATCATTCTGCACAGAAGCTACATCTTTTTGGGACAGATCATTTGTGCCAAGATGTATAATAGCATCAACTTCACAGTCCTTACTTTCATTCTTGACTATCTTAAGAATACGCCTCTTGTCTCTGCTGGCTGTAGCAACCGGCAAACATCGGACATCTTTCAAAACCTCCATATCCTTACCTAAGTTTACATCCCTTACGATTGAGTCACCAATCAGGAGGTGACTTCTCTTTTTGGGTACCTTGCTCAAATCTGGCCAAGGCTATCAAATATCAAAAACATCTGCCAGTTTTTCCCACGTCTTGCACGTGGGCAATTTGAAGCTATATAGAAAAACAGTCTCTGAAAAATAAACACTGCTTAACATTATCCATGTTTACAGCAAATATATTGCAATATAATTTGGTCTGGACAAAAATGTCACACTTACCATCAAATGGCGAAAATAGTGAAAACTGAAGGAATGAAGATGCACTATGGAAAAAACATCAAGAATCTGAATGTATACCTAGGCATCCTTCAAGTGGACAACAGCAAACACACAGAAGTCAAGAAATAAGTTAGAAATAAATACATCAAGAGAATAAAAAATATCATAAAGTCCAAAGTCAGTGATTGAAATAACCTCAAGGCAATTAATAGTCAGGCAATTCCAGTCATTAGGTACATAACTGGAATAGTAGACTGGACTCAAGCAAAACTGAAGGCCCCGGGTAGGAAAACCAGAAAAATAATAACAATGAATAATGCCCTTCATCCATGCAGCGATGTTGACAGAACCTATTTACAAACACAAATAAGTGGGTGTGGAATGTTGCAAGTACATCAGATAGTTGAGATATTGAAAGAATATCTGAAGGATAGTGAAGAAAATGCACTGAAGCTAGTGTACCAAAGTGGCTTACAAGAAAGACCAAATGAAGACCAGAAAATAGATAGATAGATAGATAGATTTTATTTTTCTATACCGCGTCCTCTCCCCAGGGGGACTCGGAGCGGTGCACAGGGAAAATTAAAACAACATAAAAAGAGGCATGGAAAGACAAACAATACATGGCTAGTAAATTAAAAATAGCAGAGACAACAGATAATAATACCTGGCAATGGCTATGAGCGTGAAAGTGGAAGAAAGAGACATGGGGGCTAATTCTGGCTACACAAGATCAAATCCTAAGAATAAATGCGTACAAAGCCAGAATTGAGAGGACAGCAACAGATAGCAAGTGCTGCCTCCTCAAAGAAGCTGAAAAACAGTGGATCGCCTACACAAAGATGACACAGACTGACTACGAAGAATAGAATGACAAAGTAGCAACAATTAGTACATTGGAAGATCTGCAAGAAATGCCATTTGCCTGCAGGCAAGAACTGGAGAGAGTAATGAAAATAGAGAGAGTAATGAAAAATGAAGTTCTCTGGAACTTTAGAATTCAGACAAGCACTTGTTGCAAAACACCCCAGATATAACAATTGTTGATAAGAGACAAAAAAAGTCTGGATAGTGGACATGGCAGTACCTTCAGACAGCAGAAGAGAAGAGAAAGACCAAAATATAAAGATCTGTAAATAGAAATAGAATGACGGTGGTAAAAGACAACATAGATTGTACCAACAGCAGAGGTGGTATTCTACCGGGTTGAACTGGTTCACCCAAACTGGTAGCAGAAATCGTGCGTGGCCCCACCCATTCACCCCAGCTATACGGCATCCCATTTAGGCCATTTTTTCACCAAAAGCACATGCGCGGAAGGCTGCGTGCATGTGCAGAGGTGGCATGTGCAAGCAAAGCTTGCATATGCGCGCGCTCACATTTGCGAACTGGTAGAGAAGGTAAGTGAATACCACCCCTGACCAATAGTAATAGGTGCTTTGGGTGCAATACCAAGCCAACTGGAGCACCACTTGAACACCATTGGCATTGGCAAAACCACTATCAATCGATTATAAAAGACAGCTTTACTTGGAACAGGTTTTCATCCTGTGACGAGATCTTTAACATCATCAAATAGCAACATCTGCCTATCTCATACCCTTGGGAAGGACTTGATAGGGGGAGAAAAATGCCGAATCTACTCTAAACATCTGGCTAACTGTGCAAGCAACCATAACAATAATTACTTTGGGGAACATAAGGATAGAAAGTAGTTTAACCCTGTCCTCAGCATAAATTCTGAATGTAAGTCAACGATTTCTGACAACAGCTATGCCTCTTTTTCTAAACAACACCTTGCTATAAATTTTATCAGTGCCATTGTATCTTTGCTGCACATTCACATCTTTATTTATATGTTTGCTTGTTTTTTCTTAGCTGCCCATCTCTGGGTGCTGAATTAATGATATTAATGATATTTTATTAACCATATATCATTAATAAAATTAAACATTAAAATTAGTAAAATTTAGGATAAAAAATTAAATATTAAAACAATATTATATTAAATAATATTTATTTAGTGTGCCTAGGGAAGATAGGTCATGAGACGTGGGCGTGGTCAACTCAATGTCACTCACATCAAGGAGCACCTCACCAGCCTCTACTCGCCCTTCCCCTCCCACCCTCTCCTTGCCTGCCCACCCGGGCTCCTTAAGACCCCAACAGGAAGCAGTTGTTGAAGCTAAACTGCCATCATGAGAAAGAGTTGGCAAAATAGCTGGCTCAGTTCAAATTGGATCTGACCGAGAAGGAGACTCAGCAGAAGCACCTCACTGAGGCTATGAGCATAGGCTTTCCAAGCAGAGGGAAGACCTCCAGGAATGCAAGGCCAGGTACTGGTGCCTGGAGGCTGAGCAGGCTGAGATGGTCAGCCAGTTCCAGGCCATGATGCAGCCCCAGTGGAATAAGGCTCTCCTGCTCTTCACCATCAGCGGCACTTCCCTCCAGCCTTTGCCCAAATCCCCGCACCAGGAGGCTGAAGCAGACCCCAAGTCGGAATTTCGCCCCCCCCCCAACCCACACAAAAGATCCTGAAGGGGGAGACACAAATGTTCATTGCATGTATTCAGCTCAGGGGCCGTAGTTTGAGGACCCCTGATTTAGTGCAATATAAAAAATGCAAACAATTGTTCTGCGGACCACCAAAATTTTGTCACAGACCACCAATTGGTGACCATTGGTCTATAGCAGGGGTCTGCAAAGTTGGCTCTTTTAATACCGGTGGACTTCAACTCCCAGAATTCCCAAGCCAGCCTTGCTGGCTGGGGAATTCCGGGAGTTGAAGTCCACCAGTCTTAAAAGAGCCAACTTTGCAGACTCCTGATCTATAGCATATCTTCCCTGCCTGAACAAGTGGGATGGACTGATGGACTGATATTGAAGTGAAGACAGTTCTGTAGCTAACCTGGGCCTATGCCATGTAGGAGATAACCAACACCTTGAATTGGATTCAGAAGTGAATTTGCACCCAGTGCAGCTCACAGAACAAAGATATTATATGTGCCTCTTTTTTTATTACTTACTTAGTATGGCTCATGCAGTGACATATTCTGCATCAGAGGAAGTTTCCGTATACTTTGCCCCATATATAATGGACTACAATAGTTTAGTCAGGAGATAATTAGGGCATGAGTAGCTGAGTGGAGGACCTCCCTATCCAGGAAGAGTGTAACTGGTGCACAACACAAAGTTGGAAAAGTAGCCATGGTTACCCCCTGCTCTTTGAGCAGGACTGCAGGTCCAAGACGACTCCCAAGTTATATACCAAGTCTGTTTAGGGTAGTGCAAACCTATCCAAAACTAAAGATAATAAACTTATGGATACAAATGGCTACTACCCACAGCTACTCCATCTTATTAAGCTTTAACTGAAGTTGTTTCCCACCCAGACTCCCATAGTTTCCAGGTACTGCATAGATTATAGTTTTGCTGCAGCTTAAAGCATTGCAAGGTCTATTGAATAGCAGCAATAAATAGCTTAATAATCTCAAAGTTATTCAAATACAAGTCCATGTTTGTACCTAGAAAAATGGAGGCCACTATGTTTATGCACATAGAAAATATCAGCTGCCCCATTTGCACATGGAGCCAGCACATAATCTCAGAAATCAATTTATGCAAGGATTCCAAAGCAAGAATCAAGAACTATCTATATTGCTAGCTAAACAGTCAAATACCTTTTGTATTGTAGTTTTTTACAGATCATCAACACAAGGTTTTTACAGATCACCAACACTGTAGAGTCTAATTTTTAGGAAGACCATAGTGGCAGATAAGGCTTGCGTGAGCTGCACTGGCTTCCGGTGGTTTTCCGGGTGCGATTCAAGGTGTTGGTTACCATCTTTAAAGCGCTCCATGGCTTAGGACCTGGGTACCTACCAGATCGCCTTCTGCCACCGAGAGCCTCCCACCGGCCCGTACACTCTCATAGAGAGGGTCTCCTCATAGTGCCGTCAGCTAGACAATGTCGATTGGCGACACCCAGGGGGAGAGCCTTCTCCGTGGGAGCACCTGCCCTCTGGAACGAATTGTCCCCGGAATTAAGAACTATCCCTGACTTATGCACCTTCCGCCGCGGTCTCAAAACCTTTCTCTTTCAACAAGCCGGGCTTGCATAAAGCATGATTTTTACATTTTTAAATTTTAAATTTTAAATTTAATTTTTTATTATTTTAATTAGGGTTAGTTTGGGGTTTTTTCCACGTTTCGGCCAATATTTTAATTATGTCTTTTAAAAGCTTTTTTAACTTTTATATATTTGTTTTTATTTTGGCTGTACACTGCCCTGAGTCCTTCAGAAGTAGGGCAGTATAAAAAACCAATAAACCTAAACCTAAACCTTGCCAGGAACCAGAGGACTTGAGGCCTTGCTGCATCACACTAAAACCATACAATTCTTATTCCATCCAATACTGGTCACCAGACTTTGCTTCAGATTTAATAGACAGAAAAGTGTAACAGATTTTACCAAACCTTGCAACTGCTACTTAAAACCATTGGCTTAAGGGGGAGCTAACATTGGTAGCTAACCATTGGCAGGAACTAACACTGATACAACTAGGAAATGTATAAGCTTTACTCATGAACTGAGAGTGAGGTGAAGGGAACATCATCAAGACATAGCAGAAAATAAACAGAGTAGGTTTGCACTATAACTGTAGTATAGTGCATGAATTAAAAGAGTCTAAATGTTGCATCCATGCCATTAATTAAATTTGAAGAAACTTTGTCCTGTTTTTTTGCAACTAGAATTGTGAGTTGAAACTTCTTGGGTCTTAAAGAAGCCTATTTTTTCTGTATTATTAATAGCTATGCAAAATATATTTTAAAATATTTTTTAATCCTAGGCAAGACTGGGCTCTACACACATTTGTGTGCATTCTGTAAATCAGGGGTCCTCAACCTTTTTGGCACCAGGGACCGGTTTCATGTTAAAAAAATTCCGCGGACTGGTGGCCATGGCTCGGCCAGAGTAGAGGGGGAGCGGGGGGAGGGGGAACAGGCGGCGCATGCACACATGAGGGGTGAGTCGGCTCACTCACCCCTCTCGGGCCCCCAATGGCACGAGCGGCCACGCCTGCACTATCCCGCCCCTGGTGCGCACTCTGCCCAGGGGGCTGCCCCCTCCTCCTCGTCTCTGGCCCTTTCTAAGAGTTGCGCCGCTCACTGTGCCCGGTTCCTATCAAGCCACGGACCAGCACCGGTCCGCGGCCCAGGGGTTGGGGACCCCTGCTGTAAATGAAGTACAGCATGCTGTAATTCAGGCTTCAGGCAGAGAAAACAATCTTGTAAATATGCAGGCAGTGTTTAGTGAATCTCCCCCAGAAGGAAATTGACATTTCCAATAGAGTAGTGCATATTATATTTGCAAAAATTAGCAATAATTTTTTTTTGCAAAAAAACAAAAATTAGCAATAATTCTGTGCAATATACAATTCCATACACAAACCCTCAAACATCTATACGATAATTGGTCTGCTTAATGAGACATAGCAATGGTGTTATTTCTTTCCATTCATATACAGATTTTACTAATGCTCAAGCTCCATTCATTTGCCCCAACTTCACCCCGATGCAACGAATTAGAGGTAATCTGCGATTTATGATCATTGAGCCCAACATTTTTGTTGCTAAGTGAGACATTTTTTCAGTGAGTTTTACAACTTTTCTTGCCACAATTGTTAAGTAACGCACTGAAGTTGTTAAGTTAGTAATGTTGTTGTTAAGTGAACCTGGCTTCCCCATTGACTTTGCTTGTCAAAAAGTTGATCACCTGACCCCAGGACACAGCAATAATCATAAATATGAGCCAGATGCCAAGCACCTGAATTTGTAACCGTGAAAAATTGTCATCAGTCACTTTTTTCAGTGCTGTTGTAACTTTGAATGGTCACTAAATGAACTGTTGTAAGTCAAGAAGTACCTGTACAGAGTCATTAAAAGAATCTCAATCTTCCTCTCCATCTCCCTCCCTCTCTCCTCTCTCTCTCTCTCTCTCTCTCTCTCACACACACACACACAGATTTTGTAAGGAAGAGTGTATGCTATTTTATATGAGGTTCCTCTGAACAGAGAAAAAGCCTTAAAGCTATGCATCTAAAAACAAGTGTATTGTGTATTGTTTTTAGGGATAGAGAGTTTTGTACAAAAGTGATAGTGTGTGTGTTTTATATATTTAATATCATCTTACTTTTCTAAATAAATCACGTTTATGCATAAACACACAGCCATGTCCACATTACACTACTTCGCCAGGGCACAATTATAGAGACGATAATATGACTAAGGGACAGATGTGTGTGGGCAGCTTGTGTGGGAAGACAGTGGTATACTTGGGACATAGACTTTTATAAAACTATGAGTCACTTTTAGTTTACCTCTTACAGCACACAATCCCCCCTCCTTAATATTTACAGTACATTTCATAAGCAGTATTTTTCTTCTGGCTTGTAGACATGTGGAGGGGGGAATATGTCTAACAAGGCACTCAGGGTAAATCAAATTATACTCCTGTCCAAGGTAGCTGTTCTATAAAAACCCAGAATATGAGCCCAGAATATTGCTTTGCAGTAGAAGCTACAACAACATATTGTGTATAGATGAATTGAGAAAACTGTGAAGTATCTCAAGGAAGAATGGGATATATCTATCAGGTGCATCATAAGGCAACAAGGATTGTGATGTTACATAGGTACAATTCCTATATGGCAGGGGTGTCAAACTCAAGGCCTGCAGGCCAGATCTGGCCCACAGGCTGCTTAGATCTGGCCCCTGGGGCTGCCCCGGAAACAGTGGCGGACTAGCCTGTCATGCCTCTGCTATCAAAAATGGGCTCCCAAGCTCTGTTTCCAACTGCAACGGCCTCCTGCAACCCTCTGCCAGTGAAAACAGAGCTCCGACAGGTGGCCCTGACATGAGTGCTATCAAGCAGGCCATGCCCGCTCTGGCCATACCTACCCTGGGCCCCCAAGGTCAAACAACCCAGATGCAGCCCTCAGTGAAATCTAGTTTGACACCCCTGCCAAATGGTCTGCAGATATTAAGTTGGACCAGCATCAAACCCAGCATTGTCATGGACAAAAATAAAAATGAAGAGTCAACATACTGAATTAAATAGAGTTTTTTACTACTGTTGTTAGAAATCAGAGGTACTTGTAGTTGTAAGGATGTGTGCAACCTAAAGAAAATAACCCACCAATATCTTAATCTTTACTTGACAATGGTGTAGACATCAATCAAGGAGAAATAAAAATAATGAGCAACCAAACTGAAAATAAGATGAACTTCTCCAGGCTAATATTTGGTAATCCTGCTCAGTTCGAACATAGTTTTAACATTAAACTTCAGATAATGGCTAAACTGAATGAGCTTTGAAGGATTTTGATGATAGCATTGTCCCAAATTCTCAGGGTCTACCACAAAGAAGAGGGAGTCAAACTACTCTCCAAAGCACCTGAGGGCAGAACAATAAGCAATGGGTGAAAACTAATCAAGGAGAGAAGCAACTTAGAACTGAGGAGAAATTTCCTGACAGAAGAATTAATCAGTGGAACAGCTTGCCTCCAGAAGTTGTGAATGCCCCAACACTAGAAGTCTTTAAGAAGATGTTGGATAGCCATTTGTCTGAAATGGTATAGGGCTTCCTGCCTAGGCAGGGGGTTGGACTAGAAGACCTCCAAGGTCCCTTCCAATTCTGCTATTGTATTGTATTGTATTGTATAAAAAGTTCAGTAACTGTGAGGTTATGACTGTGATTCAGAAAATATAAATAACTCACCTGTCAAGATGAGGAAGAATTACATGGACATATAAGTGAATTATGGCATGTAAACTGTGGTGTTTTTTCAGAAATCAAACCTAAGCAACTGAAGATAATAAAGGAAGAGCCTCAGTGAACCTTACCACTTTCCTTTTGTATTACATGCATTTATTTACTTATATATAAGATAAGAAAAAGAAACAAAGGAATACAAAGAATTGATCACACGTCACAATTTTTCTGCTGACTAAAGAGTCCATTGTCCCTCAAAGCTAATATTTTCCACAGTTCTTCTGCTTATTTTTTTTTTAATACCGTATAACAGGAATATTGTTGTATTAGTGGTAAGGGCAGCTAGCCTAATTTGTTAAAGATGGTTCTTGAATTGCTTTTGGTATCTAGCGGCTCTTACTTGCTCAGCAAGAAATACCTACTTAAGATTAGATGCCAGAGACAAATTGGGAATTGGAATATACACAAGGAACGAAACATAATTCTGAAGGCTTTTTAACAGACTGGGGACTCTAAAGAGAAATGATGTTATTGCTTGTACTTGGTTATTCCTTCAAGTATATCATTGCCAAAAGTTTTCAGTCCTCCCATCTGATAAAGTTGTAATCACTTGCTGAACTGAGTGATATAAAAGAATATCAAAAATAAGTATGTATTAGCATATGCAAATCTCTTAATTGAAGTCAAATAAGATATACAATGTAGATATATAGATAGTAAATAAAATGAATGTATCGAGCAGGAATATCTAGGAATGTAGTAAGATGGTATACAATGTTACTTGGTAACTGTGTACATATAGGGGGTGGGTTACCCCCAGTTGTATCTGTGAAGTTTTGCTTTGTCTTGTCAATGTCTTATTTATGTTATTTTTTCTGTTACTAATTTACAATAAAATTATATATTAAAAAAAAATACTGGTAATGCTCAATTTATAACCATTCATTTAACAACAGTCTGGAATTACAACAACAGTCACAGAATGTGTACTTTATGACCTATAAAACACTTCTGGCTATCCCAAAATGTCACACCACCACCCAGCATTCACATGATTGTGATCTGTTCACCCTTACGACAGATTGCCAACCAGCCTGCAGTCATGGGGTCACTATTTGCAGTCTTGTCTGCCAGCTGCCCCAGAAAGTCAATGGGGAAGCTGGCAGAGAAGGTTGCAAGCTCCTGCTGCCTACTGTACAGCTGAGATTCCCACCCAGCAGGCAGCTCTTTGAGAACACAGGGGCTGCCTTGTTTGTGTGGAGGGAATTTCGGCTCCACACACATTTCCCTCCCCCCCCCACACACACACACTTTTAAGGGCAAAAATCCCGCCTGCTGAGGGAAAGGGAATCCTCCTGCAGGCTGCAGAAATGAAGGTGATGTCCCAGAAATCTGAGCTCCAGTTCCTGCAGCATCCCAGGGAAGTTCCCCTCCATGCATAGAGGGGAGGGGAATCCTTCCAAAGGGCTGCAGAAATGAAGCTCAGATCCTAAACAACCTCTTTGAAGGAATTTCCCTCCATGCAGTTGAGTTCCATTCCTTCGGAACAAAATTTCATGGAAGACCTGCATAAATAACAACAGAAAAGAAATAGAATTCTGGGAGGCCTGGAACTCAAATAAAGAAGCCCTCAACAGATCAATAGAACTTGATCCAACCCTACAGTCAAGCACCCAGTTCAAACTATACACAATAGATTGACAAAGCAGACCAGCCAAAATAGTGTTGGCACCAATCCCAACCACCAATCAAGGGATACTTTGCAAGAAGCCTCCAATTATAGTATGCTGGCTTTGAATACTAAAGGCGATCTCCATTTCTGAACTGAAAAAAGCCTTGCAAACTCTTGCAAAAAAACCCAGTATATCTACTTTGGTATTGATCTCCCTAAGATCCAAGAACCGCAAAGTAGGTAAAAATTGTACTAACTCCAATCTTTTCTTACATTAATGAAGGTTTAAAATAGCTGTCTTTAAAACGTACAGTATAATTGAGAGACTTGCAATGTATAGGCAGTTCAGTGTCCCCCAGATTCAGAACTATACATTTAACTCAGTGGTGGGGTTCACTTACCTTTGCTACCAGGTCCCAAATGTGAGCACGCTTGTGCGCATGGCAGAAGGTCATGCGTTCTGTGGGGGAGGTGGGCGGAGTCTCCAGCAACCGCCGCCACCGATTCACCCGAACCGGTAAGCACCGGCTGCACACCACCTCTGGTACAACCCTATTACTATCTAAAACAGTTTGAGTAAGGAGGCTGTAGGCCTAGAGTTGATGTTTGTTTGTTTATTTTTGCTCCTATCTGAAACAGCCAATACTGTGGATCAGCAAAAAAGTTTTTAAAAAATGCAACATAAAAACATCACAGATTAGTGAATCCCTAATTATAAAGGATTTATAATTATATAACTATAAAGCATTATAAAGGGAAGGAGGAAGATCTTAATATGTTGCCACCATTTTTAACAACAGCCAGTATGTGTAAATGCTCTGTTAAAAAGAACTATAGGAAATTTGGTAAACTTGAGAGGAGGAATTTTGCCTGTTTTATAATTCTATTGATTTATACTTAGCCTTTTCCCCCTTATGGCAACCATGCCAAAAATATATTAGATGATGAAACTTACCTGACAAAAATTGTAATTAAGACCATGCACTTAATATAAGACAAGAGATTTTTACTTTATTTATATGCCCATTATTTGTGTACTAGCAGAACTACGGGAATTCTAAATAGTTCACACAACCAAGTCATTAAAAAAACATTAAAAGCTAGGTAATAGCTGTAATAAAAAAAAATAATCCCTATAATTTAAGTAGCATACTGCTGATCAAGTGTCACATAAAGCACAGATATCATTGTCAGCAGGTTCGTCAGAACGCATTTGATGAAAAAATTCTGGGGGGAAACTTGTTTGGGAGGTTTTGTCAGGCCCAAAGAATTGGGAACAACATGAGGAGTTACTTCAGAGTAGATTCTTTATTGTTGCTCACCTATAGATAGGAATCTTGGCAGCCTAAAGTATTTGAATTTGAATTTATTTATATTTATATCCCGCCCTTCTCCACAAAGGACCCAGGGCGGCGCACAGGAAATTAAAAAACATACAAAAATACAAAAAATAAATACATAATTTAAAATATATATTAAACTATCCAAATCCTATGCTAAAAACCCAATTATTAAAATACCCAATTTAAAACTTTCTAAAAGTCCCCGTGGGAGGTTAGGCTAGGCCGGCTTGTTGGAAAAGGTATGTCTTTAGACATTGGCGGAAGAGGCGGAGGTCGGTGATGGTGCGTAATTCAGGGGGTAGGTCGTTCCAAAGGGTTGGGCCTGCCACAGAGAAGGCTCTTCCCCTGGGTGTCGCCAGTCGGCATTGTCCAGCCGACGGCACCCTGAGAAGGCCCTCTCTGTGGGAGCGTATCGGTCTAAGGGATGTATGGGGCAGGAGACAGTCTCGCAGGAGGCGGTCTCATACTAAGCATAACTATCACATATACTCTATGAAAGGCTAGGGAGAGTCCACCTCCACTCTCTTCCTGCATATCCAAGATTCCAAGTTGAGTTGCATCTTAGTTCCTTGGGAAAGACCCCCTCCCTTCTGGGATTCTGAACCACATTTTACTACAGACTAAGACTTAATGTACCCTTTCCACACCCTTAGCCCATTCATCTTCTCAGCTGGTGGTAACCAAAGCATTTCTATTTTCTTCCTATATAAAAACAAAAGCATTCTAAAGCCAGCTTGAAAGAGACCCAGAGTTAACTGGGGTTTACACCATTTAAGACTTTGTTGATAAATACCAGCATCTTGAATCTCAGAAATCTATTGAAAGTAAATGGTATGCCCAACATGAATTTATTTATCACATTTATAGAGCCACCCTTCTCACAAAAAGCAAATCTGGCCATCATACGGCCATCAAATAAAACAATTGTTATAAAAATAGAAAACGTCATTATTAGAAATGAAAATATTATGAAAAATTTAAAATGTGGAAACTACACAGAAAGTAAAAATATAAATCACAAAGGAGCCATATCAGGAGCCCTTTCGGGTCTATAAAGCAAAGCACAGCTCAAATAAGATCATAAGCATAGTTACAGTTTCATTCAATGTACACTTTGCTTAACAACCAAGTTGTTGGTTCCAATTGTAGTCATGAAATGGTGACTACCCGTATGGCTTCCAGCTCTGTGGGAATGTTAGCAACTTTATCAGCTAAGTGCTTCGTTGACATGTCATAATACTCCAAAGGAAAATTTGCTGACCTGCCTTGCAACCACAAGGTGGGTAGATCACCTTAAACAGGGCTTCTGGATGACATTACGTTAACAACTTATAAGTACCATGATGGCACAGTGGTTAGAAAGAAGTATTGCTATCTAATTCTGCCCACAACCAAGAAGTTCAATCCTGACTGCCTCAAGGTTGACTCAGCCTTCCATCCTTCCGAGGTGGGTAAAATGAGAACCCAGATTATTGGGGGCAATATGCTGACTCTGTAAACCACTTAGAGAAGGCTGTGAAGCACTATAGAGCAGTATATAAGTCTAAGTGCTACTGCTATTGCTATTAATACAATAAGAGGGAGAAATACTACTCTTTTCCCCACACTTACCATTACAGTGAAAATATCTGGGGTCAGTTGTAGTAACTCCTTGTTTTTTTGTCAGAAGTACCCCAGAGTCCTGCAGTAACCCAAGAAGTCTCTTAGGACCTATGGTAAGAAGAAACCTATCATGCTGCTGAGGATTTGAGGCTCAATACTTCTGTGGAATAATTGCTGATGCTATCGCTGGTAAACTTGCAAGCACCTACTGTAATCTTAGTGGATCCATAAGACACCTGTCACAGAACCTCTTAATTGATTCCTTACCCTCACAAAGATCAGCTTTGACACTAGCCACAGATTGAATCAGAAGTGACCCAGTTTTGATAAAGGACAAGTAACTAAATCCTTTAGATTATACTTGGTCTCCAAATGAAAACTAGATTTAACACATATCCAGTTAGTTGGCTTGGATCTGAGAACAAGTGGAACTAGCTATGGTTGTCATGGAGACTAGGAGCTCCTGAGATATCCTTGATCCCAGGTTGTTGGCTGTAGTCTTTCTCTCAGGTCTAATACGCTGGCAGCAATTGTGTGAATAAGCTTTTCTGAGAACAGCTATTAAAATAATGTAAATTTTACATGGCTCTTTACATAAACATGGCTCAGACAACTAATTAACCACTATAGGCCCACTCTGATCCTGCATATAAAACAAGCCACTCATTCCATTGGTCTCAGATATGCAACCACAGCCCTTAGGGATATGATCAATTGACCCAACCGCTTAGTCTATGCTTCAGCAGAAGCCTTAATAACTGTTAAATAATGCATTTCTTGGCAGATGTTGGGAATCAGCGCTATCAGACTAAAAGAGCTGCTTTGTGTATTTGCTACAGTGTGCTGTCACAAGAAAAGAGTTCACTGCTTTGTTGCTTATCCCCTTCCCACTAGAACAGGGGTCTGCAAAGTTGGCTCTTTTAAGACTGGTGGACTTCAACTCCCAGAGTTCCCCAGCCAGCATAGCTGGCTGGGGAATTCTGGGAGTTGAAGTCCACCAGTCTTAAAAGAGCCGACTTTGCAGACCCCTGCACTAGAATATGCTGAGAAACCAACAGTCCATCATTGAACTGGTCCATAGCTAGTGTATTGGAAAACTCACACAGATAGAACTGGCATTGAAAAGATCTCTCTCTCTCTCTTTCTCTCCTAGATTTTACATCTTTTGCCCACTATTCTTCTATTGGACCTGTAGGCAAAAGAAAATAAATTAAAATGTCTGAGAGGGGGGGGAGGAAAGTTACCTCTAGACTCAGCCAAATTTGACCCAGATACTGAAAAGAGGGAAGAATAAATTAAATTCGGGAGGGACGGCTCTGTTCTGTATTCTAACCAACAATATAATAAATAAATAGGCTTTGTGTCCTCTGCCATACTTTCCATTAGAGATTCTGTCCTTGTAAGGAAAGACTACACTACAGGGATTATAACATATTAAGAAATACCTAAAATTTCCGACAAGGATTTACAGAAGCAAGAGAAAGATACTCACAAGGATGCTTCTGTAGAAGTGCTTATTTTACACCCATAAACATTTCTATGAATGGAGATTCATAGTGGTGATTTCTATAATTTACGTTTTTACAGATCTGTGAAAGTATCATTCAAAATTAGAAACCTAGAAGGATGCATTCACACACACACATTTCAAAATGCTTATAAAAGTAATAGATTACAAATTTTAAAGTGCTTAAATGAAACAAATAACTTAAATATATCTAGGGGGAGGGAATTAAAATTTGATCCCCACAACATATAGAAGACTCCAAACGATAAGGGCATAAATTAATGTGGATTACTTTTGCCCTATTCCTTGAGCATATAATATTTCCAAAATTAAATATAACATTCATGAAACACTAACACAGGCATAGATACATATTCTCTAACACCTGGATGGGCATGTCCATAAGAAGATACTTGGGATTTCTGCTTGGTTCCTGGACATTTATGGTGCCATATTGCAAAATTTTGTTTTATCATGCATGCTGTTCAACATCTACATGAAACTGTTATTATTTGGAGATTTAAAGTAAACTATCATCATCACAAGGACAAGGACGAAGTAGATAATCTTGCTCTATCTCTTCTTTTTTATCTGAATCAGGGATTCTGTGTAATTGTTGAACAATACAATACAATACAACACAATACAATACAATACAATACAATACAATACAATACAATACAATACAATACAATACAATACAATACAATACAATACAATGGCAGAGTTGGAAGGGACCTTGGAGGTCATCTAGTCCAGGGGTCCCCAACCTTTTTGGCACCAGGGACCGGTTTCATGTTAAAAAAATTCCGTGGGCCGGTGGCCATGGCGTAGAGGGGGAGCAGGGGGGAGGGGGAACAGATGACGCATGCGCATGCGGTGTGTGTGTGAGTCGACTCACTCACTCCTCTTGGGCCCCCAACGGCGCAAGTGGCCGCGCCTGCGCTCTCCCGCCCCCGGTGCATGCTCTGCCCAGGGGGCTGCCCCCTCCTCCCTCCTCCTCCTCTCCGGCCCTTTCTAAGAGTTGTGCTGCTCACTGCGGCCCAGTTCCTATCAAGCCACGGACCGGCACCGGTCCGCGGCCCAGGGGTTGGGGACCCCTGATCTAGTCCAACCCCCTGCCTAGGAAGGAAGCCCTATACCATTTCAGACAAATGGCTATCCATCATCTTCTTTTTTTTTATATTGAAAAAGTTTTATTGGTTTTACATTTTTCCATAGGATGGGGTAAGGGATACAAAGAAATTTTGAGAGCATTCACGTCAAAGTCGTCGGCCCTTCCGGGACTTCAAAATACATTGATAACAATAAAAAAACATTTTCCATAACACTACAAAGTGAAAGCAAGTACATCCTTGCCAGGTGGAGCTGCGCGTGCGCAAGATGGCGGGTTAGCTCCGGAGCTCCGTGCGGGCTGTGGAGGTTCGTTAGCCTTTTTAGTGCTCCCAGCCCTCTTTTATGGTTTAGAGGGCTGGGCATCTGTAAGGAATCCATCCTGGCACTACAGGATGAGGTTCGCGGCGATTTCGGAGGTGTCGGGCGTGGGCATGGCTCCGGGGACGCTCAGACGGTGAGAGCGTCGGAGCGGGCCGTTTGGAGTGGGGGCCGGAGCCGGAGCGGAGCGGTGGCCGGCGTTCCCGATGCCGGAAACAGGGCGGAGGCGCCGGTCGCGGCCAGAAGCTCCCGACGCTGATGTCAGCTGTGGCTCGTCCGGGGGGCAGAGACGGTGGTGAGAGCGCCGTGAGGCCAGCGGCAACGGCGTTAATGGTAGTAACGAGGATGGCGGTGCGGAGAGGTGTTTGAAAGATGGTGAACGGGGCGCAGCTGCGGGAGTTGGAGTGGCAATGCGGCTGCGGGAGATGGCGGCGGTGAGAGCGCCGGAGAAGGGAGAACGCCGGAGGCCAGTGGCGATGGCGATGGCGAGTATGGAGGCTAAAGGATGATGGCGGCATGTGAGTGCCGAGAGGCTGGTGGAGGAACCCTGAAGCGGCCGCTGGAAGCCTGGCCAACGATGGTGGGAGCGTTGAGAGGCCAGTGGAGAAGGCGGTGGCTCAGGTGAGATAGAGATGGCGGCGGTGAGAGAGCCGAAAGAGACGCGAACGGCCATGCTGGCCATGCTGACCAACTTAACTTCCCCATGAGACTGAGAACTGAGAACTGAGCCATGCTCCCGAAAGACGGGATTTGTCCTAAGATCTTGGGCCGGAACAACTCATTGATTGACTATTTTCAACTGACATTGCGAGCTGTACCATCTTTATATCCTTATTGTTTGCACTTTATCTCATTTTAATATCAATTGAGGACTTTAAATCTTGGCTAACGACCTTCTAATTTCTTTTAAAATCTTTGTATTTTAAATCCCAGCCCCACTGATGAATTTCACCTACATTAACTATTTATTAATTATTTATTAACAACTTTATTATTTATGCATAGTATAATGTACTCCAGAGCTAACCTTTTACTGCTGCGAGAGTCCCCGCTCTCGCAGGTCTGGCCCTCTACACTATCGAGGGCCCGTCTCGATGATGGATATATTAATCCGGAGAGACGGGCGAAGCGCGGCCTTAGGGGATTTTTAATTGGTAAATTATTGGTTATTTTAGGGGGTCCCAGGGAGGGTAGACAGATGGAGATGGAAACAGCAATTAGTAGTAAGGGCCAGGATAGCAGTCGACGGCGGGAAGCGGAAGGCGAAAGGCAGGGGGATACTCGAGTCGTTCCTCAGGAGGGCATACCAATTCAGAGGGTCGTGGGGAGGGGCAGGACCGAGGGGAGACAATTTTCATCCTCCCGGTTGGTGGCACGCAGCCGTTGGTTAAAAACGGTCGGGTGCCACAACCCTCGCAGGCTAGGTGGCCAGGGAATACAGAGCCAGGGTCTGCGGCTGATGTTTTGCAACGCCAGGTCCGTTGTCAACAAAGCCCCCCTCATTAGTGACCTTGTGTCAGAGGGGGAGCCGGACCTGGTAGGAATTGCGGAGACCTGGTTGGGCCACGAGGGAGGTCATCCCCTCGTTGAAATGTGCCCTCCAGGCTACCGCGCATTTCATCAGCCGCGGGCCCTAGGCAGGGGTGGTGGGGTAGCGGTCATTATCAAGGAAGGCCTGGAGCCGAGAGAGACCATTGTGCCGCAGACCTCCGGCTGTGAGTCCCTTTGCATGAAGTGGGGCCTAGGGAGGCAGTTGGGCTTGCTGGTTGTATACCTGGCTCCCCGCTATGTAGCAGCAGCCCTGCCCGAGCTCCTGGAGGTGATCGCCACGGTGGCAGTGGAGACCCCCAGACTTATAGTTATGGGGGACTTTAATCTGCCATCGTTGGGCGAATCATCTGCGGTAGCTCGGGAGTTCATGGCTTCCATGACGGCCATGGACCTGACCCAAGTAATTCAAGGCCCCACTCATGAGGGTGGACATACGCCGGACCTCATCTTCGTCTCGGGCCAATGGAAGAGTGATCTGGGTACAGGGGACATAGACATCATACCCTTGTCATGGTCAGACCACTCACTTCTCCGACTCGACTTTCCGACCGCTGCTCCCCTCCGCGGGGAGGCGGAACCAGAGTTACCAATCTGGTACCGCCCCAGGCGCTTGATGGACCCGGATGGGTTCCAGACAGCGCTTGGGCCATTTCCTGTATCCCTGACCCGCGCCCCGATGGAGGACCTCACGGCCGCATGGAATAGTGCGGCCGTGGGAGCCTTGGATCGGGTCGCGCCCTTGCGGCCTCTCTCGCGGCGGCGAACCACCCTGGCTCCTTGGTTTACTGAGGGGCTGCGGGTGATGAAACGCCGCAAGAGATGCCTAGAGAGAAGATGGAGGGCTAGCCGCTCTGAATCTGACCGGACACAGGTGAGAGCCCATTTACGGACTTACATTGTGGCGCTGAGGGTGGCCAAACGTCATCATTGCGCCACCCTCATAGCATCCGCAGAAAACCGCCCTGCCGCCCTGTTTAGGGTGACCCGTTCCCTCCTTCAACAGAGGGAGCGGGAAGCCCCGTTACAGGGTAGGGCAGAGGAATTTGTGATTTTTCTGCAGGAGAAAACCGCCCAGATACAGAGTGAGCTAGCCACCATTCATGGCCCAGTGGGATGCCACGAGGGAGATCTTGTTTGGGAGGAGTTTGACCCCGTTACTTCCGAGGATATGGACAGGTTACGTGGGCGACTGCGAGCCACCACATGTTCATTGGACCCGTGCCCCTCCTGGCTTGTACTGGCACCCTGGGAGGTGACACGAGGCTGGCTCCAAGAGGTTATCAACGCATCCTTGAGTGAGGGTTCCTTGCCTGCCTCCCTAAAAGAGGCTATGGTGAGGCCCCTCCTCAAGAAGCCCTCTTTGGACCCAGCTCTTTTGAACAACTACCGTCCAGTCTCCAACCTTCCCTTCTTGGCGAAGGTTGTTGAGAGTGTGGTGGCACAACAGTTTCCCCGTCACCTGGAGGAAGTTGACTATCTAGATCCGCGCCAGTCCGGCTTTCGGCCCGGGCATAGCACCGAGACGGCATTGGTCGCGTTGGTAGATGATCTCTGGAGGGCCAGAGATGGGGGATGTTCTTCCATCCTGGTCCTATTAGACCTCTCAGCGGCTTTCGATACCATCGACCATGGTATCTTATTGCATCGGCTGGGGGGGTTGGGGGTGGGAGGCACCGTGTTGCGGTGGTTCTCCTCCTACCTCTCTGGCCGATCGCAATTTGTGCGTGCAGGAGAGCAGAGGTCGACCCCGAGACCACTCACATGTGGAGTGCCTCAGGGGTCGGTCCTCTCGCCTCTCCTGTTTAACGCATATATGAAGCCGCTGGGTGAGATCATCCGTGGTTTTGGGGTAGAGTACCACCTGTACGCTGACGACACCCAGCTGTACATATCTACCCCAAACCACCCCAACGATGCCGTAGCGGTGATGTGCCAGTGCCTGGAAGCCGTGCGGATCTGGATGGGAAGTAACGGACTTAGGCTCAACCCGACCAAGACCGAGTGGCTGTGGTTTCCGGCTGCCCGATTCAACCAGCTTTCTCCAACGCTGGCCATAGGGGGCGAACATCTTGCCCCTGTGGATGGGGCGCGCAATTTGGGTGTCCTCCTGGATACCCGGCTGTCTATGGAAGAGCAAGTGACAGCCGTGGCCAGGAGGGCGTTTTACCAGGTTTGCCTGGTTCGCCAATTGCGCCCCCTATTGGATCGGGACGCCCTTCGCACAGTCACTCATGCCCTCGTGACATCCCGACTGGACTATTGTAACTCTCTCTACATGGGGCTCCCCTTGAGGTGCACCCGGAGGCTTCAGTTAGTTCAGAATGCAGCCGCGCGAGCAATTATGGGCACCTCTAGATTTGCCCATGTAACACCGCTCTTGCGCGAGCTGCACTGGCTACCTGTCGTCTTCCGGGTGCGCTTCAAGGTGTTAGTCATCATCTTCAAAGCGCTCCATGGCTCGGGACCTAGCTATCTGCGAGATCGGATCCTGCCCCATACATCCTCACGACCGATTCGCTCCCACAGAGAGGGGCTTCTCCGGGTGCCGTCCACTAGACTTTGTCAGCGGGCGACGCCCAGGGGAAGGGCGCTCTCTGTGGTGGGCCCGGCCCTCTGGAACGACCTTCCCCCTGATATTAGAACGATCACCGACCTCCGCTCCTTCCGTGTAAAACTGAAGACCCATCTCTTTCGACTGGCCGGCCTTGAATAGTTCTCTCTGTCTTTTAACGATAAAGTTTAATGGTTTTTTAATTGTATTTTTAGCACGGGTAATTTATTTAATTCTATTTTAGTAATGTTTGTATTATTGTATATTGTTTTAATTATGCCTGTGCACCGCCCCGGGTCCCTGTGGGGAGAGGGTGCGGTTAATAAATTCTAATTTATTATTATTATTATTATTATATACCTAAATTCTCAATTCCATGCTGTCAGACATTTACAAAAAATCCAGATACAGATATTATGCAAAATTGTTCAGAAAAATCAAGGCAAAGTTATTTTTTCGATCTAAGTCTCTTGGCAATTGTATCTTCTTTTTCTCCTCCCTGGCCCCGAGTGGGCGGGGCCGTGGCCCCCTCCGTCCCCCCTGGATCTTCCCCCAGGATAGAGGAATGTTTTTTAAGAAAGGCTTCTGCCTCAGCAACTGTTTTAATCCTCACTCTTCCTCCTTCCCAGAACACCAGCATCCCTTCGGGTGTCACCCACTTGAACCAAATCCCATGATCAAACAATGTTTTAGACAAGAAGGAAAATTTCCGTCTTGCATCTCGAATCTTTCTAGGAATCTGCTTCAAGATAGTGACCGTTTTTTGTTGGTAAATTAAAGGGTTCCCTCTCTGTGCCTTCAAGATTTCCTCTCTGGTTGACCTTCTAACAAATTTCACATGTATCTCTCTAGGCACTTCATTTATCCTGGCATATGCTGAGTTAATTCTATAGGCTAGGTCAATGTCCCCCCTGATCTCATCCTTAGGTTTTTGTAAATAGTCTGCTAAAATTGTGCTCATAAGATCAGGGAGGCATTCACCAGGTTGCTCAAAAACATTCTGAAATCTCAAAAAATATGTCATTCTTTCCATATCAATCCTAGACACATGCCCACTTGTTTCCTCAACCTCTTTAGTAACATTTTTAATCTCTCCCTTAACCCCCACCAACCCCCCTTCCAGTTCTTCAGTCTTCTGTGTGTTTTCCAGCACCTGCTTCCTTGTATCCAATAGTTCCTTCTTAAAATTAATATTTTCAGCCCTCTGGGCCTGAATTTCATTTACCAAAGTTTGTATGACAGTTTCAAGAGAAGCCATCCGTTGTTCTAAACTTGCCAGTGCTGTTTCTTGATCCATGATTAACTGTTAAAGTCAGTGCCAGCCAAAATGGCGTTTTCAGGGTGGGGTTGGTGAGACTAACCGGGAGCCAAAAGTTCAGATCAAGGTTGAAACGTTGTAAAATTCAGGAACCAAGAGAGAAACAATTTTCCAGCTCAATAATTATAATAACGAAGGTAATCCAGAAAGGAATCACAAATCCAAAAAAAAAATTCTTCATTAATATCCAGAGAGAGTCCCACTTGTAAAGAGATGCTGGGAATTTTCCATAGTTAAAATAGTCAGGCAGGGACAGAGAAAAGCCACTTTCCACCGCCCATCTCAGAGCCCAGAGGAGAGAGTAGAAAAATAAAATTTTTTAACCAACCAGACCTAGACACAATGTTGCAAGTAGTCACATATCACTTTCCCTTGTTAGAGACAGTCCGGATTTAAGGTTTCCGCTTTCTCTTCCAGAGAAGCCATTTCCAAGTGCCGCTTAAGTCCGAGGGGGGGTTTTTGGAAACAAACTCCCCCCTCCCAGTCCTTTCAGCCTGGCTGGCAGCAGAAAAAAAGTTTTTTTAAAAACTCACTCTCTCCTCGCAGCTGAAGCCTCGGGAGACCTTCCGACCGAGACGATCAACCCTCTTCATTGTTGTAAATGGCGCCGTCTTCCTTAGGCGAAGGGAGAACCCCCCGCAGCATGTTCTCCCTCACCTAAGCCGCGCCGGGAGCCACTTCCTCCACCGCCGTGGGGGGGGGCGCCCCCCGACGAGCCGGCTTTACGGGAGACCCTCAAACAAGAGGAGTCTCGCCCCCGTGGGGGGGCAGAAAGAGATACAAAGCAGCGAGCGAGCGCTAGGCTCGCCCGTCGCCGCAGGAGCCGGAACCGGAAGCCTATCCAACATCTTCTTAAAGAGTTCCAGTGTTGGGGCATTCACAACTTCTGGAGGCAAGCTGTTCTACTGGTGAATTGTTCTAACTGTCTGGAAATTTCTCCTCAATTCTAAGTTGCTTCTCTCCTTGATTATTTCCACCCATTGCTTTTTGTTCTACCCTCAGGTGCCTTGGTGAATAGCTTGACTCCCTCTTCTTTGTGGCAACCCGTGAGATATTGGAACACTGCTATCATTTGTCCCCTAGTCCTTCTTTTCATTAAACTAGACATACCCAGTTCCTGCAACCGTTCTTCATATGTTTTAGTTTCGAGTCCCCTAATCTTCTTTGTTGCTCTCTCTGCACTCTTTCTACAGTCTCCACATCTTTTCTACATTGTGGCGATCAAAACTGGATGCAGTATTCCAAGTGTGGCCTTACCAAGGCATTATAAAGTGGTATTAACACTTCACATGATCTTAATTCTATCCCTCTATTTATGCAGCCTAGAACTGTGTTGGCTATTTTGGCAGCTGCTGCACACTGCTGGCTCATATTTAAATGGTTGTCCATTAGGACTCCAAGACCCCTCTCACAGTTACTACTATTGAGCAAGATACCACCTATGTTGTACTTGTGCATTTGGTCTTTGTTGCCTAAATGTAGACCCTTACTTTTTGCACTATTAAATTTCATTTTGTTAGATAGTGCCCAATGTTCAAGTTTTTCAAGATCCTTCTGTATCTTAAGCCTATCTTCTGGAGTGTTGGCTATTCCTGCCAGCTTGGTGTCCTCTGCAAATCTGATGAGTTCCCCATTTATTCCCTCATCCAAATCATTGATGAAGATGTTGAAGAGTACTGGGCCTAAAACAGAGCCTTGGGGAACTCCACTGCATACTTCCCCCCATGTAGATGCAGTTCCATTGAGGACTACATGTTGAATGTGGTTGGTCAGCCAGTTAAGAATCCATCTGGTGGTGATGCTGTCTAACCCACATTCTTCTACTTTATCTAGTAGTAGGTTATGGTCTACCTTGTCAAATGCCTTACTGAAGTCCAAGTAAACTATATCGACAGCATTCCTCAATATAGTTTACTAGTGCCTGACTGTGTTAATGCACAAAGAAAGAGGTGGTATCAGATCATTTATCTTTACAAGTGAATGGTGTTGCACTGTCCTGAAGGTTTGAATATGTAACTTGTGAGGACTTACATTGCAATGCCTTTTAACCTGCTTTCACACACATATATCAAATAATCTAAGGTTCTTAAGATAACCACCAGAGGCCTTGCTGCAAATACCCCTTAAATTAAAATATAGTGAATAGCTATTTAGAAGAAACATTTTTAATGGCAGCCTCCAAATTTTGGACTGTTCCTAGAGATATACTTGGCATCATTATCTTTCTGGTTCCAATAAAGAGCACTTATATTCTTCCAAATATTTTATTAATATATTAATATTCCTATGATGTTTTCAAAGTGTTTGTTTCTGTCATTATTCCATTTTGTTTTAATATTTTATTGTTTATTTTATTTAGCATGTTTTATATAATATTTTAATGTATAGTGTTATTTCTACCAATTGTTTAACTCACAGTTTGAAATGATTGCATTTTGTTTAACTGAGTTTTTTAATAGGGAGTTATATACAAATGCTATAAATAAATAATAATAAACCCAAGCTTCTGAAAAATATTGTTCCCTATTATAACTTAAGGAGAAATGCATCTCGGCTCTGTAACAGGTGGCATACCATCTTAGTAGATATACAGCCAATCAACTAAAAATACCTCTATCTCATCACATTTTTGGCTTAAGTCTATTATTGATACCAAGCACTAGTATTTATAAGTGGTTTCAGATATTAATTAAAATACTTAATACTACTTTAAATTCTAAATGTGTTCAGCACTAAAAGGGATGAGTTCCTACGAAATATATGAAAGAAGTCATGCTTCATCAGTTTAAGATTCAGTTGCTCAGGCTCCATTTTAATTTAACCTACTCTGAGTCCTAGTTTTCCTCCTTGGTTCCTTAACATCTTCATGATGTTTCTCTTAGAGCTATTACCAAAACTCTCTTTGGTTGATTTTGATACACAAGGTTCCAGAAAAAGAGTTGGAATATTTTACAAAGATACTAACTTTCCACTGACATGATAGAAAATTGGCCTGACATGTTTGTAGTAACAAAATACAAAAAAAGTATTTTTGTAGGAAGTTTTTAGAAGAGACCTTAGAGCAGTGGTGGAGAACCTATGGCACGTGTGCCAGAGGTGGCACTCAGATGGGCACATGTGCCATCACCCCGGCCAAGGTCCATTGTGTTTCCCCCACAGGGGGGAGAGAGAAAAGAAAGGAGAGATAGATAGATAAATAGATAGATAGATAGATAGATAGATAGATAGATAGATAGATAGATAGATAGATAGATAGATAGATAGATAGATAGATAGATAGATAGATAGATAGATAGATACAGAGAAAAAGACAGAGACAGACAGACAAAGAGGGAGGGAAAGAGAGGGGGGACAAGAGAGGGGGGGAGAAAGAGAGAGGGGGGAAGGGAGCAAAAGAGAGAGGGGGAGAAAGAGGAAGGGAAAGAGAGACAGGGAGGGAGGGGAAGAGAGAGTGGGACAGGGAGGGAATGAAAGAGAGAGGGGGAAGAGAGAGAGGGAGGGAGGGAGACAAAGAGGGAGGGAAAGAGAGAGGGGGACAAGAGAGATGTGGAAAAGAGAGAGAGGGGAAGGGAGCAAAAGAGAGAGGAGGAGAAAGAGGAAGGGAAAGAGAGAGGGGGAAGAGAGAGGGGGGAGAGAGAAAGAGAGAGGGGGAGAGAGGAAGAGAGAGTGAGACAGGGAGGGAGGGAAAGAGAGAGGGAAGAAAGAGAGAGAGGGAGGGAGCAAATGAGAGGGGAGAAGAGAGAGGGAGGGAAAGAGAAATAATATTTCAAAAGCAGAAAAGTGCATTTATCATGTTTTTTCTTCAAACAATTAGCTGGACTCTGCCTTGTTTATCATTATTTTAGATAGTGGATTCTGCCTTGTTTATCATTATTTTAGATAGCACCTCCATCTTTCTCTTCCAGTTCCGGCTGAGCAAGATGGAGTTGCTGTAGGACTAGCTGCGCCGAGAGGGAGAATGTTTGCCCGACCGGCCCTGGGTGTGTTACCAGTGACGGGCTACAAATTTTCCATCATGGGCTCCGGCAACACCTAGGGGAGCCAACGGTGTGAGAATTGCCTGGGGAGCCGGTCGGGAGTGACGGCGGTGGCGTGTTTGTCTCATCCGTGTTTGTCTCTGGGCTGAGAGCGTTTCTGACATTGGGGCGTGTGAGGCCATTGCTGCTGATGCCCCCACTCTGCCCCGCCTCGTTCTGTGCTCTTCCTGACTCTCCTCGCCCGATATTTCTTCCTCGTCCTGATGTTTCGTTTCATCCTGCTGGTATTTTCTTTTTTACTTTGTCGTCTTATTTGCTCGTTGTCGGCGGATGGCACGCAGTTAGGCGCTGGGCCTTGGTCGTGCCCCAAACATGCCGGCTTCCGGCCAGGGAGCAACCTGACATTACATCACAGCTGCCGCCGCCGCTGCCGCAACCTTGACTTGGCTTCTATTGATTTGGTGTCTTTCGTTCCTGCTGTTTCCTTGATGTTCCTGCTGTCAGCTGGCGCGCGATCCGACGCAAGGACCCTGGCCGCGTCCCGGCCTTGCCGGCCTCGGCTGGCTTCGACCAGGGAGCGGCCTGAACATCGTGGCTGTGCCACCGCTGTCGCTGACTGCTTTCCATGGACATGTCTACATTACTCGTCACCTATTTGTTCGCCGCTCCTCCTTTTATCTCCCTGCCATGGTTTTGGCTGTGTGGCCTTCTCCTGGACTGTTTTTGCTTGTCCTACCATGTTTTTATTGCCATCTCGTCGTTTCGGTCATCCTGCTGTCATCCTGTCGCTCTGTGTCCTGGTCTCCGCGTCCCATCGCCATTTCTCCCCTATTTTGCCATCTTGCTTGCTCCCCCCCAGCAGTTTGTTTCTGTGGTGATCCATCTTGCTATGGCTTGCACTGTTTGGAACCCTGCGCGGCATTGGTCTGCCCGTCATCATTACTACTATCCTCCGTTATCGGATATGTACATTTAGGACCGCAGGGAGTTTGGCAACACAGATACTATTTTTTTAACTTTAATTTCATTTCTATACTTGGTGTCAGAGGGGGAGCCTGACCTGGTGGGTATCACGGAGACCTGGTTGGGCACGGAGGGGGGAGTGCCCCTCGTGTAAATGTGCCCACCGGGTTACTGGGCATTCCATCAGCCACGGGCCCAGGGTAGGGGGGGTGGCGGTTGTTATTAAGGAGAGTCTAGAGCCAAGGGAGACCACTGTGCCGCAGACGGCCGGTTGTGAGTCCCTATGTGTGAGGTGGGGTCGCGGGAGGCAGTTGGGCTTGTTGATTGTGTACCTGGCTCCCCGCTACGTATCAGCAGCCCTGCCCGAGCTTCTCGATGTGATAGCCGAGGTGGTGGTTAACACCCCCAGACTGTTAGTCATGGGGGATTTCAACCTGCCATCAGTAGGCGAAGCATCCGAGATGGCCTGGGAGTTCATGGCTTCCATGACAGCCATGGACCTGACCCAACTAGTTCACGACCCCACACACACCGGGGGACACACACTGGATTTGGTTTTCGTCTCCGGCCAGTGGATGAGTGATCTTGGATTAGGGGATTTAGTCATCGAGCCCCTGCCATGGTCAGATCACTCTCTCCTCCGGCTTGTCTTTCCAAACGCTGTTCCCCACCGCGGGGAGGCGGAACCAGAAATGTTAAGGTGGTTCCGCCCCAGGCGCCTGATGGACCCAGAGAGGTTCCAGACGGAGCTTGGGCCAATACCTGAGACCCTAACCCGCGACTCGACTGAGGACCTAGTGGCCACCTGGAATAGTGCGGCCATGGGGGCCCTGGATTGGGTCGTGCCCTTGCGGCCTCTCACTTGGCGCCGATCCACCTTGGCTCCCTGGTTTTCTGAGGAGCTGAGGGTGATGAAGTGCCAAAAGAGATGCCTAGAGAGCATTTGGAGGTCCACTCGCACTGAATCCAACCGGACACGGGTAAGGTTGCATTTGCGGACCTACCTTGTGGCGATAAGAGCAGCAAAGCGGAATTACCTCTCCGCCCTTATTGCATCTGCAGATAACCGCCCTGCCACCCTGTTTAGAGTGACCCACTCCCTCCTTCACCAGAGGCTGCGGGAAGCTCTCTTACAGGGTCGTGCAGAGGAATTTATCATATCTGCATGATAAAATCATTCAGATCCAGAGCGAGTTGGCCTCCGATTGGGATAGTCTGGGTGGACTGACAGAGGCAGGTCTTGAGACCATTATTTGGGAGGAGTTTGATCCTGTGATTCCTGATGACATGGACAGGATACTGGGACAGCTGAATGCCACCACATGTTTATTGTACCCATGTCCCTCCTGGCTAGTACTGGCCTCCCGGGAGGTTACACGAGGCTGGCTCCAGGGAATTGTCAACACTTCCTTGAGTGAGGGGCTCCTACCGGCCGCCTTGAAAGAGGAGGTTGTGAGGACCCTCCTCAAGAAGCCCTCCCTGGACCCAGCTGTGTTAGCCAACTATCATCCGGTCTCCAACCTTCGCTTTCTTACGAAGGTTGTTGAGAATGTGGTGGCACGACAGCTCCCCGGCACCTGGAGGAAACTGTCTATCTAGACTCGCGCCAGTCCGGTTTCCGGCCTAGGTACAGCACAGAGATGGCATTGGTTGCGTTGGTGGATGATCTCTGGATGGCTCGGGATAGAGGTCATTCCTCTATCCTGCTCCTATTAGATCTCTCGGCGGCTTTCAATACCATCGACCATGGTATCCTTTTGCACCAGCTGGAGGGGCTGGGGTTGGGAGGCACTGTTCTGTGGTGGTTCTCCTCCTACCTCTCTGACCGGTCGCAATTTGTGTTGGCAGGAGGGCAGAGGTCGACATCTAGGCCCGTCACATGTGGGATGCCTCAGGGGTCGGTCCTCTCACCCCTCCTGTTCAACATCTACATGAAGCTGCTGGGTAAGATTATCCGTGGTTTTGGGGTAGAATTCCATCAGTATGCTGATGACACCCAGCTGTACATCTCTACCCCTGACGATGCCATTGAAGTGATGTCCTGGTGCCTGGAGGCCGTACGAGCCTGGATGGGGAGAAACAGGTTTCAACTCAACCCATCCAAGACCGAGTGGTTGTGGTTTCTGACATCACGATATAGCCAGTTGGTACCATCTCTGGCTATCGGGGGCGAGTTATTAGCTCCCGCAGAAAGGGCCCGCAACTTGGGCGTCCTCCTGGATTCCCGGCTGTCGTTGGATGACCATCTGACGGCCGTGGCCAGGGGGACCTTTTATCAGGTTTACCTGATACGCCAGTTGCGCCCCTTTCTAGATCGTAATGCCCTATGTACAGTCACTCAAGCCCTCGTCACCTCCCGCCTAGACTACTGTCATGCTCTCTACATGGGGCTTCCCTTGAGGTGCACCCAGAGGCTCCAGCTAGTCCAGAACACAGCCGCATGAGGGATTTTGGGAGTGTCGAGATACTCCCATGTAACACCTCTCCTGCGTGAGCTGCACTGGCTGCCTGTGGCCTTCCGGGTGCGCTTCAAGGTGTTGGTAACCACTTTCAAAGCGCTCCATGGCATGGGACCTGGTTATCTGCGGGACTCCTACTACATACCTCCCTTCGACCTGTCCGCTCTCACAGGGAGGGCTTCATCAGGTGCCGTCTGCCAGACAATGCTGGCTGGCGGCCCCCTGAGCGAGAGCCTTCTCTGTGGCAGCCCCTGCCCTCTGGAATGGCCTACCACTCAACCTTCGCACGATCATGGACCTGTGCCTCTTCCTCCCGGCTCTAAAAACATGCCTCTTTCACAAGGCCGGCCTGACATAGCTCTGAATTTCAATCTTATTTTAGAAATGGGTTTTAATTGATAATTTTAGCACGGGTTCAACTTAATTTAATTTATTTTTAATATTTCTGTATTTATTGTTTTTTACATTTTATTCCTTTCCTGTGCACCGCCCTGAGTCCCATCGGGAGATTGGTGTGGTATATAAATTTGATAAATAAATAAAATAAAATAAAATAAATAAATAAAATAGTAAAACCTCATCATTCAGATTAAATTGCCGCATTGGCACTTTGCGATAAATAAGTGGATTTTGGGTTGCAGTTTGGGCACTCGGTCTCCAAAAGGTTTACCATCACTACCTTAGAGTCTTCTAATCCAACCCCGTGCTCAAGAAGGAAATCCTATACCATTTCAGAAAAAATGATTGTCCAATCTTTCTTAAAAATCTCCAGTTTTGGAGCATTCATGACCTCTGGAGGCAACTCATTCCACTGATTAATTGTTCTAACTCAGGAAATTTCTCATTAGTTCTAGGTTTTATTTAATTATTTATTTATTTGTCGAATTTATATAACCGCACCCTCTCCCCGAAGGGACCCGGGGCGGTGCACAGGAAGTTAAAACACATAGTATCACAATATAAATAATTAAGGTTAGTTCTCTCTTTGACTAGTTTCCATCCATTTTTTCTTGCCCTGCCTTCAGATGCTTTGAAGAATAGGTATACCCCCTCTTCTTTGTGGCAACCCCTCAAATATTGGAATGCTGCTATTATGTCATGCCCAGTCCAGTGGTGGGTTTCTGCAGGCTCGCACCTACTCGCGAGAGCCAGTTGGTGAAATTTAGAGAATCGGTGAGAGGGGGTTCCACCGGCATACCTGGAAGTAAATCTGGCCCGCCACTGCCAGTGACCCAATGGGAAGGAAAGGAAAGGAAGGAAAAGAGAGAGAGAGAGAGAGAGAGAGAGAGAGAGAGAGAGAGAGAGAGAGAGAGAGAGAGAGAGAGAGAGAAGAAAGAAAGAAAGAAAGAAAGAAAGAAAGAAAGAAAGAAAGAAAGAAAGAAAGAAAGAAAGAAAGAAAGAAAGAAAGAAAGAAAGAAAGAAAGAAAGAAAGAAAGAAAGAAAGAAAGAAAGAAAGAAAGAAAAAGAATTTATCATCACAATTGAGTTCAAAATTTTGGTTGCTAAGCAAGAGTGTTGTTAAATGAGTTTCACCACATTTTAAAAGGTGGCCACTCCCACCCTGTCACATGACTACCAAGCCACGCCCACAAAATAGGCCACACCTACAGAGTAGGTTCTAAAAAAAATTGAAACCCACCACTGGCCTAGTCCTTCTTTACATTAAACTAAACATAGCCAATACCTGCAATTATTATTCATATGTATTAGCTTCCATTCCTCTAATCATCTTTGTTGCTCTTCTCTGCACTCTTTCTCAACGTCTTTTTTATATCATGGCAAACATAATTGGATGTAATATTCCAAGTATTGTCTTACCAAGGCATTATAAAATGGTATCACACAATGTGATCTTGATTCTGACCCTCTATTAATTCTGCCTAGGACTGCATTGGCTTTTGTGGCAGCTGCAGCACATTGCTGACTCATATTTAAGTGATTGTCCACTAGGACTTCAAGACACCTCTTGCAGTTACTACTATTGAGCCAGGTACCATTCTATTCTATACCTATGCCAGTGTGCCAAAAGTGGGGGAGCGCAGGGGGGGTACGTGGGTATGCCACACCCATAATGCTATGTGCACGACCCCCAGCTTTTGGCATGCTTTTTTCGCCCTCCCCAGGCTCCAGAGGCTTTCTAGGAGCATGGGGAGGGTGAAAACAGCCTCCCCCCACCTCCAGAGACTTCCTTGAAGCCTCCAGAGGGTGAAAAACCGCCTCAAAAGAAGGCCTAAATCAGCTGGCCAGCACACACATGCGCGCTGAAGCTGACAGGGCAACGCTTTGCGTGCCCTAAGAAATGGCTCCACTTGCCACTTGTGGCACCCGTGCCATAAGTGGCCTATGCATTAGGTTTTTCTTGCCAATATATAGAATCTTACTTTTCTCATCATTGAATTTCATTTTGTTAGATAGGGCCCAATGTTCAAGTCATTCTATATCTTTCTGTATTTTAACCCTATTTTGGGGAGTATTGGCTGTTCCTACCAACCTGGTGTTGTCTATAAATTTGATGAGTTCTCCTTCTATTCCTTCATTTAAGTTGAGTTCTGGCTGAAAGTTATGTAAGTTATACTGCAATAATTGAAGTTTTAATAAACGTACCTGGAAGTTAAGATAATGGGATAATTGTTAAGGCTATAATATCTGAAGTAAACATAAGAGTCACCAAGAGTAGGTTGGACAGATATCACTAAGCTACTCCAACTTCATTAAACTGGAAATCTAGATATTTAGACATTTAAATCTTGACAATGTCGACTGGCGACACCCAGAGGGAGAGCCTTCTCTGTGGGAGCACCTGTCCTCTGAAACGAATTGCCCCCGGAATTAAAAACTATCCCTGATTTACGCACCTTCTGCCATGCTCTCAAATCCTTTTTTTCCCAACAAGCCGGGCTGGCATAAAAATTAATTTTTAAAAATTAATTTTTAAATATGAATTTTTAAATATTAAATTTATTAATTTTAATTGGGGTTTGTTTGGTTTTTTAATTTTAAGAGAGGTCAAATTGTTTAATATGCTTTTAAAACTGTTTTTTTTTAATTTTTATATATCTGTTTTACTTTGGCTGTACACCGCCCTGAGTCCTTCGGGAGTAGGGTGGAATAAAAAACTAATAAACCTTAACCTTAAACCTTAACCTTAAATTTTGAGAAGTATTTCATCATCATCCACTTTTCTCTGGTTGTATTTTTGTTTTGTGGGTGTTGGATTGAGGGAGGGCATACAATCTTCACTTTAATGGTTTTGGCACCTTCAAACTTGGTAATGATAAATTAGAAAAATACTAATCTAGCTAGTGTTTTTATATGTAATTTCATTAAGTTTTAGTAATAAAAATATTACCAACCAAATTAGAACACTGGAAAAAGCAAGGAAAGAATAGAAAAAGCTGGACATGCAATAAAAAAAGAACAGAGATAGAAAAAAAGAGCAAGATATAAAGAAAGGTATAAAGATATACAGGTAGCTTTCAATTCATCACCAATCGCTTAATAACTGATTGAAATTATGATGGGGTACTTACAATTCCCAGGGGTACTTACAATCCAGATTGCCTTCACATGACTGGACTTTGGGTGCTCAGTAACTGACATTTGTCTGTGTTTTTTTAATTCCAGTTTTTGGCAAAACTACTGGTTTGCTTAAGAATTGTGGCATCCACTCAATGACTGCAGATTTCACTTAATGATTGCAATGATTTGCTTAATGGCTGCTGAAAACAAAGTCATAAAATTGGGTTGGTCACATGAGCGGCCTGATTTATGACAATTGTGAATTACAACTTTGATGGGTAGTCTCCATTACTGTCATAATTCGAGAACTATCTGTAAAGAAGTAGTTTCCAATACTCCTCACTGCACTTATAAGTAGAAGATATTTTAGCCTCTCTCTCTAGAACAAGGGTGTCAAATTCATGGCATCACATTGTCATGTGACATATTGCAACTTTTTCCTCCTTCGCTAAGTTGGGGGTAGGTGTGGCCAGTGAGTGAGTTTGATACCCCTGCTCTAGAATTACCTCATGACTCTCTTCTTTCTGTAATTGACTCCCTCTTCTCTGTGGCAACCCCTGAGATATTGCAACACTGCTATCATGTCTCCCCTAATCCTTCTTTTTATTAAACTATACATATCCAGTTCCTGCAACCGTTCTTCATATGTTTTAGTCTCCAGTCCCCTAATCATCTTTGTTGCTCTTCTCTACACTCTTTCTAGAGTCTCCACATCTTTTCTACATCATGGTGACCAAAACTGAATGCAGTATTCCAAGTGTGGCCTTACCAAGGCATTATAAAGTGGTATTAACACTTCACGTGATCTTGATTCTATCCCTCTGTTTATGCAGCCTAGAACTGTGTTGGCTTTTTTGGCAGCTGCTGCACACTGCTGGCTCAGATTTAAATGGTTGTCCACTAGGATTCCAAGATCCCTCTCACAGTTACTACTATTGAGCAAGATACCACCTATGTTGTACTTGTGCATTTGGTCTTTGTTGCCTAAATGTAGACCCTTACTTTTTGCACTATTAAATTTCATTTTGTTAGATAGTGCCCAATGTTCAAGTTTTTCAAGATCCTTCTGTATCTTAAGCCTATCTTCTGGAGTGTTGGCTATTCCTGCCAGCTTGGTGTCCTCTGCAAATCTGATGAGTTCCCCATTTATTCCCTCATCCAAATCATTGATGAAGATGTTGAAGAGTACTGGGCCTAAAACAGAGCCTTGGGGAACTCCACTGCATACTTCCCCCCATGTAGATGCAGTTCCATTGAGGACTACATGTTGAATGTGGTTGGTCAGCCAGTTAAGAATCCATCTGGTGGTGATGCTGTCTAACCCACATTCTTCTACTTTATCTAGTAGTAGGTTATGGTCTACCTTGTCAAATGCCTTACTGAAGTCCAAGTAAACTATATCGACAGCATTCCTCAATATAGTTTACTAGTGCCTGACTGTGTTAATGCACAAAGAAAGAGGTGGTATCAGATCATTTATCTTTACAAGTGAATGGTGTTGCACTGTCCTGAAGGTTTGAATATGTAACTTGTGAGGACTTACATTGCAATGCCTTTTAACCTGCTTTCACACACATATATCAAATAATCTAAGGTTCTTAAGATAACCACCAGAGGCCTTGCTGCAAATACCCCTTAAATTAAAATATAGTGAATAGCTATTTAGAAGAAACATTTTTAATGGCAGCCTCCAAATTTTGGACTGTTCCTAGAGATATACTTGGCATCATTATCTTTCTGGTTCCAATAAAGAGCACTTATATTCTTCCAAATATTTTATTAATATATTAATATTCCTATGATGTTTTCAAAGTGTTTGTTTCTGTCATTATTCCATTTTGTTTTAATATTTTATTGTTTATTTTATTTAGCATGTTTTATATAATATTTTAATGTATAGTGTTATTTCTACCAATTGTTTAACTCACAGTTTGAAATGATTGCATTTTGTTTAACTGAGTTTTTTAATAGGGAGTTATATACAAATGCTATAAATAAATAATAATAAACCCAAGCTTCTGAAAAATATTGTTCCCTATTATAACTTAAGGAGAAATGCATCTCGGCTCTGTAACAGGTGGCATACCATCTTAGTAGATATACAGCCAATCAACTAAAAATACCTCTATCTCATCACATTTTTGGCTTAAGTCTATTATTGATACCAAGCACTAGTATTTATAAGTGGTTTCAGATATTAATTAAAATACTTAATACTACTTTAAATTCTAAATGTGTTCAGCACTAAAAGGGATGAGTTCCTACGAAATATATGAAAGAAGTCATGCTTCATCAGTTTAAGATTCAGTTGCTCAGGCTCCATTTTAATTTAACCTACTCTGAGTCCTAGTTTTCCTCCTTGGTTCCTTAACATCTTCATGATGTTTCTCTTAGAGCTATTACCAAAACTCTCTTTGGTTGATTTTGATACACAAGGTTCCAGAAAAAGAGTTGGAATATTTTACAAAGATACTAACTTTCCACTGACATGATAGAAAATTGGCCTGACATGTTTGTAGTAACAAAATACAAAAAAAGTATTTTTGTAGGAAGTTTTTAGAAGAGACCTTAGAGCAGTGGTGGAGAACCTATGGCACGTGTGCCAGAGGTGGCACTCAGATGGGCACATGTGCCATCACCCCGGCCAAGGTCCATTGTGTTTCCCCCACAGGGGGGAGAGAGAAAAGAAAGGAGAGATAGATAGATAAATAGATAGATAGATAGATAGATAGATAGATAGATAGATAGATAGATAGATAGATAGATAGATAGATAGATAGATAGATAGATAGATACAGAGAAAAAGACAGAGACAGACAGACAAAGAGGGAGGGAAAGAGAGGGGGGACAAGAGAGGGGGGGAGAAAGAGAGAGGGGGGAAGGGAGCAAAAGAGAGAGGGGGAGAAAGAGGAAGGGAAAGAGAGACAGGGAGGGAGGGGAAGAGAGAGTGGGACAGGGAGGGAATGAAAGAGAGAGGGGGAAGAGAGAGAGGGAGGGAGGGAGACAAAGAGGGAGGGAAAGAGAGAGGGGGACAAGAGAGATGTGGAAAAGAGAGAGAGGGGAAGGGAGCAAAAGAGAGAGGAGGAGAAAGAGGAAGGGAAAGAGAGAGGGGGAAGAGAGAGGGGGGAGAGAGAAAGAGAGAGGGGGAGAGAGGAAGAGAGAGTGAGACAGGGAGGGAGGGAAAGAGAGAGGGAAGAAAGAGAGAGAGGGAGGGAGCAAATGAGAGGGGAGAAGAGAGAGGGAGGGAAAGAGAAATAATATTTCAAAAGCAGAAAAGTGCATTTATCATGTTTTTTCTTCAAACAATTAGCTGGACTCTGCCTTGTTTATCATTATTTTAGATAGTGGATTCTGCCTTGTTTATCATTATTTTAGATAGCACCTCCATCTTTCTCTTCCAGTTCCGGCTGAGCAAGATGGAGTTGCTGTAGGACTAGCTGCGCCGAGAGGGAGAATGTTTGCCCGACCGGCCCTGGGTGTGTTACCAGTGACGGGCTACAAATTTTCCATCATGGGCTCCGGCAACACCTAGGGGAGCCAACGGTGTGAGAATTGCCTGGGGAGCCGGTCGGGAGTGACGGCGGTGGCGTGTTTGTCTCATCCGTGTTTGTCTCTGGGCTGAGAGCGTTTCTGACATTGGGGCGTGTGAGGCCATTGCTGCTGATGCCCCCACTCTGCCCCGCCTCGTTCTGTGCTCTTCCTGACTCTCCTCGCCCGATATTTCTTCCTCGTCCTGATGTTTCGTTTCATCCTGCTGGTATTTTCTTTTTTACTTTGTCGTCTTATTTGCTCGTTGTCGGCGGATGGCACGCAGTTAGGCGCTGGGCCTTGGTCGTGCCCCAAACATGCCGGCTTCCGGCCAGGGAGCAACCTGACATTACATCACAGCTGCCGCCGCCGCTGCCGCAACCTTGACTTGGCTTCTATTGATTTGGTGTCTTTCGTTCCTGCTGTTTCCTTGATGTTCCTGCTGTCAGCTGGCGCGCGATCCGACGCAAGGACCCTGGCCGCGTCCCGGCCTTGCCGGCCTCGGCTGGCTTCGACCAGGGAGCGGCCTGAACATCGTGGCTGTGCCACCGCTGTCGCTGACTGCTTTCCATGGACATGTCTACATTACTCGTCACCTATTTGTTCGCCGCTCCTCCTTTTATCTCCCTGCCATGGTTTTGGCTGTGTGGCCTTCTCCTGGACTGTTTTTGCTTGTCCTACCATGTTTTTATTGCCATCTCGTCGTTTCGGTCATCCTGCTGTCATCCTGTCGCTCTGTGTCCTGGTCTCCGCGTCCCATCGCCATTTCTCCCCTATTTTGCCATCTTGCTTGCTCCCCCCCAGCAGTTTGTTTCTGTGGTGATCCATCTTGCTATGGCTTGCACTGTTTGGAACCCTGCGCGGCATTGGTCTGCCCGTCATCATTACTACTATCCTCCGTTATCGGATATGTACATTTAGGACCGCAGGGAGTTTGGCAACACAGATACTATTTTTTTAACTTTAATTTCATTTCTATACTTGGTGTCAGAGGGGGAGCCTGACCTGGTGGGTATCACGGAGACCTGGTTGGGCACGGAGGGGGGAGTGCCCCTCGTGTAAATGTGCCCACCGGGTTACTGGGCATTCCATCAGCCACGGGCCCAGGGTAGGGGGGGTGGCGGTTGTTATTAAGGAGAGTCTAGAGCCAAGGGAGACCACTGTGCCGCAGACGGCCGGTTGTGAGTCCCTATGTGTGAGGTGGGGTCGCGGGAGGCAGTTGGGCTTGTTGATTGTGTACCTGGCTCCCCGCTACGTATCAGCAGCCCTGCCCGAGCTTCTCGATGTGATAGCCGAGGTGGTGGTTAACACCCCCAGACTGTTAGTCATGGGGGATTTCAACCTGCCATCAGTAGGCGAAGCATCCGAGATGGCCTGGGAGTTCATGGCTTCCATGACAGCCATGGACCTGACCCAACTAGTTCACGACCCCACACACACCGGGGGACACACACTGGATTTGGTTTTCGTCTCCGGCCAGTGGATGAGTGATCTTGGATTAGGGGATTTAGTCATCGAGCCCCTGCCATGGTCAGATCACTCTCTCCTCCGGCTTGTCTTTCCAAACGCTGTTCCCCACAGCGGGGAGGCGGAACCAGAAATGTTAAGGTGGTTCCGCCCCAGGCGCCTGATGGACCCAGAGAGGTTCCAGACGGAGCTTGGGCCAATACCTGAGACCCTAACCCGCGACTCGACTGAGGACCTAGTGGCCACCTGGAATAGTGCGGCCATGGGGGCCCTGGATTGGGTCGTGCCCTTGCGGCCTCTCACTTGGCGCCGATCCACCTTGGCTCCCTGGTTTTCTGAGGAGCTGAGGGTGATGAAGTGCCAAAAGAGATGCCTAGAGAGCATTTGGAGGTCCACTCGCACTGAATCCAACCGGACACGGGTAAGGTTGCATTTGCGGACCTACCTTGTGGCGATAAGAGCAGCAAAGCGGAATTACCTCTCCGCCCTTATTGCATCTGCAGATAACCGCCCTGCCACCCTGTTTAGAGTGACCCACTCCCTCCTTCACCAGAGGCTGCGGGAAGCTCTCTTACAGGGTCGTGCAGAGGAATTTATCATATCTGCATGATAAAATCATTCAGATCCAGAGCGAGTTGGCCTCCGATTGGGATAGTCTGGGTGGACTGACAGAGGCAGGTCTTGAGACCATTATTTGGGAGGAGTTTGATCCTGTGATTCCTGATGACATGGACAGGATACTGGGACAGCTGAATGCCACCACATGTTTATTGTACCCATGTCCCTCCTGGCTAGTACTGGCCTCCCGGGAGGTTACACGAGGCTGGCTCCAGGGAATTGTCAACACTTCCTTGAGTGAGGGGCTCCTACCGGCCGCCTTGAAAGAGGAGGTTGTGAGGACCCTCCTCAAGAAGCCCTCCCTGGACCCAGCTGTGTTAGCCAACTATCATCCGGTCTCCAACCTTCGCTTTCTTACGAAGGTTGTTGAGAATGTGGTGGCACGACAGCTCCCCGGCACCTGGAGGAAACTGTCTATCTAGACTCGCGCCAGTCCGGTTTCCGGCCTAGGTACAGCACAGAGATGGCATTGGTTGCGTTGGTGGATGATCTCTGGATGGCTCGGGATAGAGGTCATTCCTCTATCCTGCTCCTATTAGATCTCTCGGCGGCTTTCAATACCATCGACCATGGTATCCTTTTGCACCAGCTGGAGGGGCTGGGGTTGGGAGGCACTGTTCTGTGGTGGTTCTCCTCCTACCTCTCTGACCGGTCGCAATTTGTGTTGGCAGGAGGGCAGAGGTCGACATCTAGGCCCGTCACATGTGGGATGCCTCAGGGGTCGGTCCTCTCACCCCTCCTGTTCAACATCTACATGAAGCTGCTGGGTAAGATTATCCGTGGTTTTGGGGTAGAATTCCATCAGTATGCTGATGACACCCAGCTGTACATCTCTACCCCTGACGATGCCATTGAAGTGATGTCCTGGTGCCTGGAGGCCGTACGAGCCTGGATGGGGAGAAACAGGTTTCAACTCAACCCATCCAAGACCGAGTGGTTGTGGTTTCTGACATCACGATATAGCCAGTTGGTACCATCTCTGGCTATCGGGGGCGAGTTATTAGCTCCCGCAGAAAGGGCCCGCAACTTGGGCGTCCTCCTGGATTCCCGGCTGTCGTTGGATGACCATCTGACGGCCGTGGCCAGGGGGACCTTTTATCAGGTTTACCTGATACGCCAGTTGCGCCCCTTTCTAGATCGTAATGCCCTATGTACAGTCACTCAAGCCCTCGTCACCTCCCGCCTAGACTACTGTCATGCTCTCTACATGGGGCTTCCCTTGAGGTGCACCCAGAGGCTCCAGCTAGTCCAGAACACAGCCGCATGGGGGATTTTGGGAGTGTCGAGATACTCCCATGTAACACCTCTCCTGCGTGAGCTGCACTGGCTGCCTGTGGCCTTCCGGGTGCGCTTCAAGGTGTTGGTAACCACTTTCAAAGCGCTCCATGGCATGGGACCTGGTTATCTGCGGGACTCCTACTACATACCTCCCTTCGACCTGTCCGCTCTCACAGGGAGGGCTTCATCAGGTGCCGTCTGCCAGACAATGCTGGCTGGCGGCCCCCTGAGCGAGAGCCTTCTCTGTGGCAGCCCCTGCCCTCTGGAATGGCCTACCACTCAACCTTCGCACGATCATGGACCTGTGCCTCTTCCTCCCGGCTCTAAAAACATGCCTCTTTCACAAGGCCGGCCTGACATAGCTCTGAATTTCAATCTTATTTTAGAAATGGGTTTTAATTGATAATTTTAGCACGGGTTCAACTTAATTTAATTTATTTTTAATATTTCTGTATTTATTGTTTTTTACATTTTATTCCTTTCCTGTGCACCGCCCTGAGTCCCATCGGGAGATTGGTGTGGTATATAAATTTGATAAATAAATAAAATAAAATAAAATAAATAAATAAAATAGTAAAACCTCATCATTCAGATTAAATTGCCGCATTGGCACTTTGCGATAAATAAGTGGATTTTGGGTTGCAGTTTGGGCACTCGGTCTCCAAAAGGTTTACCATCACTACCTTAGAGTCTTCTAATCCAACCCCGTGCTCAAGAAGGAAATCCTATACCATTTCAGAAAAAATGATTGTCCAATCTTTCTTAAAAATCTCCAGTTTTGGAGCATTCATGACCTCTGGAGGCAACTCATTCCACTGATTAATTGTTCTAACTCAGGAAATTTCTCATTAGTTCTAGGTTTTATTTAATTATTTATTTATTTGTCAAATTTATATAACCGCACCCTCTCCCCGAAGGGACCCGGGGCGGTGCACAGGAAGTTAAAACACATAGTATCACAATATAAATAATTAAGGTTAGTTCTCTCTTTGACTAGTTTCCATCCATTTTTTCTTGCCCTGCCTTCAGATGCTTTGAAGAATAGGTATACCCCCTCTTCTTTGTGGCAACCCCTCAAATATTGGAATGCTGCTATTATGTCATGCCCAGTCCAGTGGTGGGTTTCTGCAGGCTCGCACCTACTCGCGAGAGCCAGTTGGTGAAATTTAGAGAATCGGTGAGAGGGGGTTCCACCGGCATACCTGGAAGTAAATCTGGCCCGCCACTGCCAGTGACCCAATGGGAAGGAAAGGAAAGGAAGGAAAAGAAAGAGAGAGAGAGAGAGAGAGAGAGAGAGAGAGAGAGAGAGAGAGAGAGAGAGAGAGAGAGAGAGAGAGAGAGAGAGAAGAAAGAAAGAAAGAAAGAAAGAAAGAAAGAAAGAAAGAAAGAAAGAAAGAAAGAAAGAAAGAAAGAAAGAAAGAAAGAAAGAAAGAAAGAAAGAATTTATCATCACAATTGAGTTCAAAATTTTGGTTGCTAAGCAAGAGTGTTGTTAAATGAGTTTCACCACATTTTAAAAGGTGGCCACTCCCACCCTGTCACATGACTACCAAGCCACGCCCACAAAATAGGCCACACCTACAGAGTAGGTTCTAAAAAAAATTGAAACCCACCACTGGCCTAGTCCTTCTTTACATTAAACTAAACATAGCCAATACCTGCAATTATTATTCATATGTATTAGCTTCCATTCCTCTAATCATCTTTGTTGCTCTTCTCTGCACTCTTTCTCAACGTCTTTTTTATATCATGGCAAACATAATTGGATGTAATATTCCAAGTATTGTCTTACCAAGGCATTATAAAATGGTATCACACAATGTGATCTTGATTCTGACCCTCTATTAATTCTGCCTAGGACTGCATTGGCTTTTGTGGCAGCTGCAGCACATTGCTGACTCATATTTAAGTGATTGTCCACTAGGACTTCAAGACACCTCTTGCAGTTACTACTATTGAGCCAGGTACCATTCTATTCTATACCTATGCCAGTGTGCCAAAAGTGGGGGAGCGCAGGGGGGGTACGTGGGTATGCCACACCCATAATGCTATGTGCACGACCCCCAGCTTTTGGCATGCTTTTTTCGCCCTCCCCAGGCTCCAGAGGCTTTCTAGGAGCATGGGGAGGGTGAAAACAGCCTCCCCCCACCTCCAGAGACTTCCTTGAAGCCTCCAGAGGGTGAAAAACCGCCTCAAAAGAAGGCCTAAATCAGCTGGCCAGCACACACATGCGCGCTGAAGCTGACAGGGCAACGCTTTGCGTGCCCTAAGAAATGGCTCCACTTGCCACTTGTGGCACCCGTGCCATAAGTGGCCTATGCATTAGGTTTTTCTTGCCAATATATAGAATCTTACTTTTCTCATCATTGAATTTCATTTTGTTAGATAGGGCCCAATGTTCAAGTCATTCTATATCTTTCTGTATTTTAACCCTATTTTGGGGAGTATTGGCTGTTCCTACCAACCTGGTGTTGTCTATAAATTTGATGAGTTCTCCTTCTATTCCTTCATTTAAGTTGAGTTCTGGCTGAAAGTTATGTAAGTTATACTGCAATAATTGAAGTTTTAATAAACGTATCTGGAAGTTAAGATAATGGGATAATTGTTAAGGCTATAATATCTGAAGTAAACATAAGAGTCACCAAGAGTAGGTTGGACAGATATCACTAAGCTACTCCAACTTCATTAAACTGGAAATCTAGATATTTAGACATTTAAATCTTGACAATGTCGACTGGCGACACCCAGAGGGAGAGCCTTCTCTGTGGGAGCACCTGTCCTCTGAAACGAATTGCCCCCGGAATTAAAAACTATCCCTGATTTACGCACCTTCTGCCATGCTCTCAAATCCTTTTTTTCCCAACAAGCCGGGCTGGCATAAAAATTAATTTTAAAAAATTAATTTTTAAATATGAATTTTTAAATATTAAATTTATTAATTTTAATTGGGGTTTGTTTGGTTTTTTAATTTTAAGAGAGGTCAAATTGTTTAATATGCTTTTAAAACTGTTTTTTTTAATTTTTATATATCTGTTTTACTTTGGCTGTACACCGCCCTGAGTCCTTCGGGAGTAGGGTGGAATAAAAAACTAATAAACCTTAACCTTAAACCTTAACCTTAAATTTTGAGAAGTATTTCATCATCATCCACTTTTCTCTGGTTGTATTTTTGTTTTGTGGGTGTTGGATTGAGGGAGGGCATACAATCTTCACTTTAATGGTTTTGGCACCTTCAAACTTGGTAATGATAAATTAGAAAAATACTAATCTAGCTAGTGTTTTTATATGTAATTTCATTAAGTTTTAGTAATAAAAATATTACCAACCAAATTAGAACACTGGAAAAAGCAAGGAAAGAATAGAAAAAGCTGGACATGCAATAAAAAAAGAACAGAGATAGAAAAAAAGAGCAAGATATAAAGAAAGGTATAAAGATATACAGGTAGCTTTCAATTCATCACCAATCGCTTAATAACTGATTGAAATTATGATGGGGTACTTACAATTCCCAGGGGTACTTACAATCCAGATTGCCTTCACATGACTGGACTTTGGGTGCTCAGTAACTGACATTTGTCTGTGTTTTTTTAATTCCAGTTTTTGGCAAAACTACTGGTTTGCTTAAGAATTGTGGCATCCACTCAATGACTGCAGATTTCACTTAATGATTGCAATGATTTGCTTAATGGCTGCTGAAAACAAAGTCATAAAATTGGGTTGGTCACATGAGCGGCCTGATTTATGACAATTGTGAATTACAACTTTGATGGGTAGTCTCCATTACTGTCATAATTCGAGAACTATCTGTAAAGAAGTAGTTTCCAATACTCCTCACTGCACTTATAAGTAGAAGATATTTTAGCCTCTCTCTCTAGAACAAGGGTGTCAAACTCATGGCATCACATTGTCATGTGACATATTGCAACTTTTTCCTCCTTCGCTAAGTTGGGGGTAGGTGTGGCCAGTGAGTGAGTTTGATACCCCTGCTCTAGAATTACCTCATGACTCTCTTCTTTCTGTAATTGACTCCCTCTTCTCTGTGGCAACCCCTGAGATATTGGAACACTGCTATCATGTCTCCCCTAATCCTTCTTTTTATTAAACTATACATATCCAGTTCCTGCAACCGTTCTTCATATGTTTTAGTCTCCAGTCCCCTAATCATCTTTGTTGCTCTTCTCTACACTCTTTCTAGAGTCTCCACATCTTTTCTACATCATGGTGACCAAAACTGAATGCAGTATTCCAAGTGTGGCCTTACCAAGGCATTATAAAGTGGTATTAACACTTCACGTGATCTTGATTCTATCCCTCTGTTTATGCAGCCTAGAACTGTGTTGGCTTTTTTGGCAGCTGCTGCACACTGCTGGCTCAGATTTAAATGGTTGTCCACTAGGATTCCAAGATCCCTCTCACAGTTGCTACTATTGAGCAAGGTACCACCTATGTTGTACCTGTGCATTTGGTTTTTGTTGCCTAAATGTAGAACCTTACTTTTTGCACCATTATATTTCATTTTATTAGATAATTATCCTGTCTAATCATCAAAACCATAAATCAGAATTTCAGGGCAGGGATGTCAGGGGAAAATGTTTCTAGATGGTTTTCGCTCACCAATAAATGTAGATTCTGGTTTTCTCAAATAAGTCACTTTATCCACCTCAGCAAACTTTTGTCAATTTTATAAATAATTTCTCCAGGGTAGGTAACACCAAATCTTTGCATTTTTCTGTTTACAATAATTTTGCCCCATTAATCATATATTTAAATACTCTTTCATGGCATGGCCATCAATCCTAAAAAAGAAACATTCTGGCCTCAATTGAGTATTAATCTTTAACATCCATTAGCCTAGCTCGTGTTGACAGTCTGTGATCTGCTGTATGCTGCCTCCGTTTGGGGAACTTAGGTAAATTTGTCCTGTGGAGAAAAAAATTATTCTGAAGGGAAATGTAGTGACAGAATTTTCAAATATTTCAAAGAGTGCTGCAAAGATATGGAAGGAATAATTTATCTTTCCTGCCTAGTGGGAATAAGGAAAAAAATCTTTTGACTTAAAAAAATCGCAAGAAGCTAAATTATTATTAATATTGTAAAAAATAAATCTTCCAAACCAGAAGAGCAGGTTGATGATGCAGAAACCCATTTAAACAATACAATACAATAGCAGAGTTGGAAGGGACCTTGTAGGTCTTCTAGTCCAACCCCCTGCGTGGGCAGGAACCTTATACCATTTCAGACAAATGGCTATCTAACATCTTCTTAAAGACTTCCAGGGTTGGGGCATTCGCAACTTCTGGAGGCAAGCTGTTCCAAAGGTTAATTGTTCTAACTGTCAGGAAATTTCTCCTTAGTTCTAAGTTGCTTCTCTCCTTGATTAGTTTCCACCCATTGCTTCTTGTCCTGCCCCCAGGTGCCTTGGAGAATAGTTTGACTCCCTCTTCTTTGTGGCACCCTCTGAGATATCGGAACACTGCTATCATGTCTCCCCTGGTCCTTCTCTTCATCAAACTAGACATTTTCCTTTCTTTGAGGTTTTCAGGTAAAAGGTAGAGTCACAATGGATGGGACCATTACAAAGAGGGGAATTGCCAACTTTTGATAGAGTTTGCATTTAGGGTGTCTCTTTGTTTTTTAAAACTGTATTGAATCTGTTTGGAACTGACATTATGACTTTTATTTGCTTTCCTCTCAAATGAAGTAGGAAACCACTGCTGAGTTTTTACAAGAATGAACTCTGGAAAAAAGAAGAAGGAATGATTATATGGGGCCTCTTATTTGATGACAGGCTGCTAAAATAGGGGGGAATGTATTGAAATGTAGGTGATAGGAATGAGTATTTTATTTTATTTTTTGTCGATACAGTTCATGTGTGTCAGATAATATATTTAATTCTGACAGTAGCCTTATGTTCCAATGGGAAAAAATTATTTTAAAAAATGAAATGGAATGGATTGGAAATATTGGAGAAATCCTGGATTCACATTCATATCCTTTGCCCTTTAAAGAAATCACTTTCTTCCCCCCCTTCCTTTGCCTCCAGCTTCAAGATGGAGAATAATTACCCTTCTCACAAGGGAGTCAAACAGCCTCATTAATGGTTTGTAAAGTGCTTGGCAATCAGACTAAGAAGGACAGAACCTTGACAAATTATTTTTAGCCATTGAAAAAACTCAGTTTCTAGAGATACTAGAAGCAGAAGGAGGGGTGGGTGGGGGGGTGTTGTTGTTGTTGTTAGATAGTTGAAATCTGCATATTCCTTCAAGCAATTATTTGGTTTCCCAGTTTTCTGGCTAAGATACAGTATATGAAGACTGCAATATGTTACATCTATATTAATGGCCACTTCGAATGCACAACAACAACAGCAACAACAACAACAACAACAACAACAACAAAGCAGAACAGTTGGAAAGATGTTCAGAAAGAATATGAAACAATATTTTTGGTGGGAATCCCTGAACATTGTTGAAATATATATTGGGATTACAATGGAAAGAAAGTAAGGGTGTTTTTTTTCAGCAAGGTTCAGAGATCTCCATCAAAAAGGTTGTTTCGTACTGTTATTTCCATTGTTGTGCTTTTGGGTGGACCACTAGGGAGACAACATTGCATTTTGATGGGGAATCCTAACATCTGAATTCATGCTTAAGCTTAAACCTGTGGGCAAATTAGTGTCTCCCAGGGATGCGTGTGCAACCTCTTTCTTCTTTCTGCAGCCTGACCTATTTCACAGGGTTGGTATGGGAATAAATTACCCGCTGGATGTTGTATACATTATCATTATAATAGCAGGTAAAAAGAGCAGAGGCCAATACTCTCCTTCAATTACCCCATTTTCACTCACACCCAAACCCTCTTCAACAGGCCATTTACACGAGTGGTTTCTACATTTATAAATGGATTTTCTCCCTTTGTCTTCTTTTCTGCAGTCTCCTGCACATTAATTTCTGAGAGTGCCTCAGGTCTGCAAAGCAGACTGAAGGAGAGGCTTTTGAGAGGACTGGAATTTGATCCACTGGTTGTGTCCCATTGGTTTCAATTTGCAAGGGCATAGTTATTATTGAGTATTTTGTTAACAAAATGGTCATTGAAGATTTACTGGGAGGGGGGAGGGTGAAAGACAGCCCAGTACAGCTACCTGGATCTTTGTCAGGATTAAAGCAGTGAACCATTCTTCTTTTGTATAACCCCATGCTTTGAAGTTATGGAGAACTGGAGGATTCGTCATCGTACTTTGATTGTTGCATCAACCATGTTTAACTATGGTTAATTTAAAATCGCCAGGAGTGTAGAGTTCCCACATCCTGCTAAGCTACAAACCATGGCTTATAAACCAGTATCTTGTTTTCCTATATTTCATTAGTCCAAAAACAAACAAGCCACTTTATGACATTGCAATGGAAAATCTAGCTACTCTGATCTGCAGCCCTATTTATGATTTAGCAGGATATGGGGGTCCCTGCAAAATGTTTTCTAAATGCATATGTAACTCATAGTAATCAAGATTGTCTCTTAAATCTAATCTGTTTCCACAAAGTGATAAACCATAGTTTCCCTAATTATGACTTAGTGAGTAAGTACCATAATGCTGATTGGTTATTGTGACCCTATTTGGTCTAGTATTAAAATCGCCAAGCTAGTAAATAGGATTCTGTGACTTTTAGCTCCACTTTAGCCCTGAAAGCCAGCTGGATGACCTTGGGCAAGCCACTTTCTCTCAAACCAACCACTTCACAGAGTTGTTGTGTGGAAAATAGGAGGAGGAAGGTGTGTTGCAATTCAAGGTGTCACCACCTTGAATTATTTGTAAAAAAATAAAATAAAAGTGGGATACAAGTAAATAAGCAAAGGTATTATCAATAATCAATTGAAGCACCACTTTTATGCCATTGGCACTGACAAATCCACCATCAATCAGTTGCAAAATACAGCTTTACTCAGAACAGCTTACATCCTGCCACAATACTTCTAACACCATCAAACATCCACATCTGCCTGTCCCCAATCCTTGAGAAAGACTTGATAGGTGGACAAAAATGCCAAATCCAGTCTGAACATCTGGATGACTATGCAATGAACCATATAATGGTTTAGGAGACAATTAATATAATGCATTAAGCCAAAAACAATCAGATCACATTGTGGCTTTAACAAGAAGTGTCAGCATCTAAAGGACGTGACCATAATTGTCTTCTATGCAGCTGAGCTGCTTGTTTATTCTTATGCTTGAGAGTGAGCTGAAGTACAAACTGAATTTTGTTGCTTGCTTTAGGCTCAAGAGTTTAGAAAAATGGTGACTCAGCTATCCCTGAGGCTGTGTGTATATGTACTTGTGAAGTGAAAACTGGAATTGGTTCTGGCAATGATCAGTGTGAGCACTTGGAGGCCGGCCCCCTTAGTTACAGAAACCAGCTTATTGAAATTCACTCCTACTTTAAAGATGAAGATATATTTCCATGATATGTTTTGGACATGGCTAATACAGTTTTGTTGCAACCATGGCAACTGTGGTCATTTGCGTCCTGAGAAGAGAAACTTACTTATACTAGTAACAGCTAGTGTAAGTTTGCCAAATAGCCACAGTTGCCATGGTTGCAAGAAATATATATCCTGGAAATATACCTTTACCTTTAAAATAAAAGTGAACTTCAATAAGATGGTCTTCTGGGTGCAAAACTATGGTATTTACTGCTGGCCTTCTAGTGGCTCAGGTTTAGCTGACTCTACTCATTTATTCTTCTTTCACTTGTGCTATTATGCAGAAGGATAACTCATGCTTCTTCTCCCACAATGAATTCTGTTTATTCCATGTTGATATGCTTGACTGCCACAGGAGAGAAGTATGTCCCTGTTCAGGTGCTTTATCTGTCAAGGGGAAACCAATAAGCATAAGTCAAGCCACCATTGCCATACTTCACTTGCCCTGCATTACTTCTCCTCAGCTCTCACTAGATTTTCCTGCAGTTTATATCTCTTAACAAGCCTTTTTATTTAAAAAAATCCAGGGCCGGTACAATTGAATATTTTTGATGAACGCCTTCTATAAATTTAAAAAAGCATCTTTTCTGTAGACCAACAGAGGATTCTGTTTGAAAGAACCTTAGAGAGGGAACAACTAGCCCTTTTAGGATTCTTCTCCTTCCTCCAAGATTTCCCTTCTTTTTTGTTTGTCTGTTTGGAAAAGTCCCATTAGACATATTAGGCAAGGACTAGGGATGAACAATATGGTTATAAATAGGAAAAGAAACAATCCCTCAACCAAGTGTATCATAAAGGCTATTGAAGGAAGGACAATGAGATTAATTTGTATCAGAATAGAATCCCTCCTTAATCCCATGGGAAAGAAATGTATGGAAATGCAGAAACCCTGAGGACAAAATCAATCCAAAATGTGTGGAATTAAGGGACGAATGGAGTCCAGTCTATGAGAAATCAGAAGGAATGTATCTAATTTAATAGCACAAACTGACTGGGTTTTTTACACTTTGTGTTAGACATGATTTTGCCCTGGCTTACCAAATAAATCATACTTTTTTGGGCTTACACAACATTAAGTGATGGTTTATAAACTCTAAACTTCATTGTCATTAATAGCATGAAGGACACAAATGAATCAGAAAAGCTTGTGCCTTAGAGGAGATACAGAATTCCTAGACTCAAATAAGAGGACCATACATCCTTTGTTATAAAGGATAGCTCTTTATTTCAGAAAACTATCTTTTAGATGTATTTATTTTTCAAAAAATTCACTTTATTTGCCCTTTATTTTGGTCATTTAACTTTTGCTATACAAATCCTACCATTTAATTCTTTCACATTCATGTGAAAAATATGGAAACTGAATTGTGTTTTTAAAATCAATATATGTATACTGTTTGATTCTATATATATTTTATTAGAATATGAATTTTTGTAAAGCATTGTTTGGTTTTACACTTCTATTTTCCTTTCTATAGCAAAGTTATAAATATAAACATTTTTTTAATCTTCTAGAACAGTGGTTCCCAATGTGGGGCTCATGCCCCACAGGGGAGAAATTTGATTTTTAATGAGGGCAATTCAAAAATGAGCTATTAACTGAAAAGAATATCCCAACTGGGGGGCAGGGAGCAACTGCCAGCCAATCAAATGTGTTCCCATTAAAAATCATGGGACTTCGTTCATGACAATCTTATTATTCATAAATTAAGCTAAGAATGTTTTTTAAGTTTCCTTTGTAATGAGACAGAAACTAAATACCCAAATTCAACCTACTTTGTAAGAAAACTGCTGTTATCATTCCATCTTCATATTTAGCTTAATGTGGCTTTAATGCTGTAAATGATTTGCTACTGAAGAAAAGAAATTGATTGGATATCATTGAATGAGGAGACTTGAGAATGAAGCTGACTAAATTGGATCCTAATATAAAATTTCTCTGCAGCAGGCATCAAGTACAAGGCTCTCACTAACTTAAGTAGACTAAAACTGCAATCCTACATTTTCCCATGAGTAAGATAATGGTACTTAACAGAGGTGGTACTTAGCAGGTTCTGACCAGTTCTGGAGAACCGGTAGCGGAAATTGAGTAGTTTGGAGAACCGGTAAATACCACCTCTGAGTGGCTCTGCCCCCATCTATTCTCTGCTTCCCGAGCCCCAACTGATCAAGAGGGGATGGTGATTTTGCAGTAACCTTCCCCTGGAGTGGGGTGGGAATGGAGGTTTTGCAGTATTCTACCATCTGCCACACCCACCAAGCCACAGCATGCTCAACAAGCCACAGAACCAGTAGTAAAAAAAAAAAATGAATCCCACCACTGGTACTTACTTCTGAGTAGACATCAATAGTATTGCATTGTAAATATGATCTTGAGGTGAGCTCAAATTGTATTTTGAATTTGTTAGATACCTTTATTTTAATATATATAGTAAGTAATATGATCAAAGCATTACAGAAAAAGATTTCATTAAAATTATTTATTTATGCATTTCATATGTTTTGAAATTTTATTTGCTATTTTTTCAAATCCCTTCCTACTATTATTTTTTAAGTTTCTTGGTACTTCTACTGTCTTTCATTCTTTCATTTTTACAATACAATACAATAGCAGAGTTGGAACATTGTATCTGAACCTCGTTAAAGAACGGAAACTTTTACTTTTTTCTCCTTTCCTGTGTTGAGGCGGCAAAAATGGCATTCTCTTTGTTCCTAGCGGAAAACCTTTACTGACTCATGACTACATTCCTCCAACTTGTTAAAAATCAAGGGAAAATTTATTTTTAAAACCTTCTCAAGAAGCCCTTGGGGTCCTTCCCAATACGTGGACCTTTTATTTATTTATTACGGATTTACAGGACAGTTAGCTCTCTGGACATTATAAAAAACAAGATTAAAACATTGACTTAGTTTATTTCCGATATCTTGGATTTCACCGACTGCTTGCTCCTTGATGCCATTTTTATTGCAAAATCTTAAAATTACAAATTACAAATGCCTCCAAAAAAGCCACCAGCTGCAATGTCCTTTTCCGCTCCATCTTCAGCCAGAGCTAGCCCAGTTTTACAGTAAGGAAAAATCACCACAATGTTACAGAAAGAGGCGACAGGAGAAGATATTCAAGAATCAACGCTCCATGATATAATGAAAGAAATACAAGAAATGCGGAAAGACCTCATGAACCTAAGAATAGAATTGCTGGAGACACAAAGAACTACAACAACTAATGAACAGAAGATTGGAGAGTTGAAGGAGGGGGCAGCCGAGATGAAAGGAGAGATAAAGGAACTGCAAAAAGAAACTGCAGAATTTTCTGGACATATGTCTAAGTTTGAATTTGAAATAATGTCTTTCTTCCTTAGGTTTCAGAATATCCCTAAGAAAGAGGGGGGACATCTCAGAGATTTGATGAGTGAGATCTTAGCAGATTACATTAAAAAAAATAAAGAACACCTTTGGGGGGAAATAGATTTAATTTATAGAATTAACTCAGCATATGCTAGAATAAATGAAGTACCCAGAGAGATCCATATTAAATTTTTAAGAAGGTCCACATGGGACGAGATACTGAGGGCGCAATGAGAGAGGCCTTTGAAGTATGAGCAAAAAGACATTTCCATATTGAAGCAGATTCCCCAAAAAAATCAGAGAAGCGAGAAGGAAATATTCCTTCTTGTCAAAAAAAACTATATAAAAACGGAATCTGGTTCAAATGGTTAATGCCTGAAGGAATGTTGGTATTCTGGGATGGAGGTAGGATTAGAATTAAAACAACAGGGAAGGCAGAGGCCTTTCTCAAAAAACACTCCTCAATCCTGGGAGACGAAGAAGAAGGAACGGGAGGAGCCATGGCCCTGCTCACTGGGGGGAGGGAGGAAGAAGACATAATAGCAAAGAGATCTCAAAAATAGTTAACTTTAAATTACTGTAATTCCTGAAACGGATGTTAATGTAAAACTAATGACTGAATGCACAAATTTTAAAATGTGATATATATATATATATCTCTTACCACTATTTACTTAACAATATGTTGTATGAAGACCCGGATGTAACCACCATTTCTGACATGGAAGCTCTAAAATATGTATTGTAAACCCTATATACCCTTTTCCCTCATTATAATTTGTAAAACCAATAAAATTCTTTTGGCAAAAAAAAAACAATAGCAGAGTTGGAAGGGACCTTAGAGATCTTCTAGTCCAGGGGTCTGCAAAGTCGGCTCTTTTAAGACTGGTGGACTTCAACTCCCAGAATTCCCCAGCCAGCTATGCTGGCTGGGGAACTCTGGGAGTTGAAGTCCACCAGTCTTAAAAGAGCCAACTTTGCAGACCCCTGTTCTAGTCCAACCCCCTGCCCAGGCAGAAAACCCTATAACATTTCAGACAAATGGCTATCCAACATCTTAAAGACTTCCAGGGTTGGGGCATTCACAACTTCTGGAGGCAAGCTGTTCCACTGGTTAATTGTTCTAACTGTCAGGAAATTTCTCCTCAATTCTAAGTTGCTTTTCTCCTTGATTAGTTTCCACCCATTGCTTCTTGTTCTGCCCTCGGGTGCCTTGGAGAATAGTTTGACTCCCTTTTCTTTGTGGCACCCTCTGAGATATTGGAACACTGCTATCATGTCTCCCCTAGTCCTTCTTTTCATTAAACTAGACATACCCAGTTCCTGCAACCGTTCTTCATATGTTTTAGCCTCCAGTCCCCTAATCGTCTTTGTTTCTCTTCGGTACTCTTTCTAGAGTCTTCACATCTTTTCTACATTGTGGCGACCAAAACTGAATGCCGTATTCTTTTTCATGGATGCCATGTTCTTTGGAACCTTGTTTAAATGTCCTTTTAGGCTTCCTCTGTGTGAGTAGTTCACTTTTTGAATAGTAAGAATTATATGTCAGGGAGGGACATCAGGACTTTAGATATGCTTAGGTGGGACATAGCCAAAAAAAAGTTTAAGAATCACTGCTCTATAATCTTTTTCAGATTTTTCCCCTTTATTGGTTTTGTCCTTTATTTTCTTCAAGAAAGTATGGTCACCATGCCCTACATGTGTCATGAAAAAAAGAATGTAAAATGTACAAAGAATTAAAATGAATGAGGAAAAACTAAAATATTCCCAGACTGCAGAAAAATTGCTAAACTATTATACCTCAAACTAGTCAACATAAGTTGACCAAAAATAGTCTTGCCTTTACAGAGTCAAGGGAATAGATCTGGCTCAAAGAACCAAAATATTGGAGTCAAGCATGAGATAGAAGCCACAGAACGATTCACATATACAGGTATGCTGTTGCTGTGGCAACCAGTCATGAGAAGATGAGAGATGGAAACAGCTACTCTGACATTTTCTTCATGCTCTTCATGCCTCTGCTTCCATGTATTTATCACCCGGTACTCAGGGAAATGCAGGATAGTGTAGGAGGTAGAAGATAGGAAAAAGGCTTCCCACAATTCTTTTTTTTTTTTTTTTGTGGTACCCAAAATAAAGAGAGGGGGCATGAAAATGTTTTGTTCCCTATTGCTAGTATTTTCAGTAAAATAAGAAAATAATGACCCAAAATACCAACTCCAGAAAGAAAAGAATATTTAGTTCTTCTAATTATGCCCACTTCTTCCAATAAAGGATAGCATTGTGAAAATACTATGTAAAAATAGGCTGGATTCACACAACATGTGAAACCAATGTAGTTTGCTCTCTTAAGGTTTGGTCAGGTGGGTTAGCCTTCTCATCCCCATGCAAACCAAGCCTATTGTACCTTATTCGGTAAACTACAGTTAAGCAAACCACAATTTATTGTACTGTATAATATGAATACAACAATAGAATTCTGATTGTTTTTGGTTTTTCAATCATACTGAAAATGGGATAGTGAGTTGTTTAATTTTGAAAAGAACTACAATTTGGATTTTTTTTTACCGATGTATATGCAATGCTTTCAGTACATAATTAAAGAGATCCTGCTAAATTAGGTAATGACTGAATGTCCTAGCTCCTTATTTAATACTTATCCCTAATTTCTAAGTCAGAAGTTAGCAATAGAAAGCCCAAGAGCCACATGCATCATCTCCTTTTCATAGCTACTGGAGGTATCAAGATTTTGCAAAATAGCTTAGGCTGTCTTTATTCTATTCAATAAAGATTTATAGAACTACAACCATAAAATTCAAGTTAGCACATGCTTAGCATTAAGTAGAAATAAGCTTGGAGCATGTATGGCCTAAACCGATTTTTTTTTTTAGACTTTCGGCATTGGCAGATATCAGATCTATTATACTAATTCTTTTTCCTATACACTTCCAGTGCTATTTTTCTCTCAAATTACCCCTCCTTCTCTCTTTCTCTACTGACCTAGTTTTCCTCCATTTCTGGAAAGTAAAATATATGCAGCCAGTATAGTATTACAAGGTGATCTCATGGGAATCTCACCCCCAAGAAGTATGTTAAATTAGTAAGTCTCTACAAATCTAGGAAATTTAAAGAAAGAGAATTGTAGTTGAAAGAGGTGTCCTCTAGTGGACATGGGGGTTTGTCTTTTCAATGAAACTGATTTTTCTGCCCATTTTTATTCTCAATAATAAAAAAAGGATATGTCAAAATTGTACTTGCTATAACAAGATTTTTTCTGATTAGAATTTGCAGTTGACAATTCTTGATTAATACATATCTTGATGATATTTATTTATCTCTTTTAATCTATTTTACACGAACACATTTTACAAACCCCATCTACCAAGGAACTCTGGGAGGCAAACAACAATTAAAGATTAAAAACAATTATGTAGATCAATTAACAGAAAACTGGGTCAAAGTCTCCAAAAATCACATTGTAAAATAATCTAACAAACCATATATATACCAGAGTTCCATTAACATCTGGTTTGTAACAAGTAAACAGAAAATGTGTCATTCCATAAGTGTCTCCTGACATACTGTACTCATGAGACTTATCTGTTGAACCTCAAGCCCTTCAACTATTTATTCATCACAAAATCCAATTCAGAGGTTGATCACTCAGTAGCGTTTTCTAGTTCTCATAAACAGTAAAAAGGTTTTTTTTTAAAGGTAAAGATTTAGCCATATCCAACACTATGGGGCAGTGTTCATTTCCATTCCTAGCTAAGGGAGCCAGCATTGTCCAAAGATGCTTCTATTGTCATTTGGCTTGTGGGACTATACACCAAGGCATGTGGAATGCTGTTACCTTCCCACCAAAGGGGTACCTATTTATTTACTTGTATTTTCATGCTGTTGAACTGCCAGGTTGGCAGGAACAGTTCAGCTCATCATGCAATGCTTGGGTCTTGAACTGCCAACCTTTCAGTCAACAATCCCAGCATCTTAACCATTAGTTTATCCAATTCTGTATGTATTTGTTTGTGGTCAACTACAGCTAATACAGGCCTTTGATGACAGGAAAACTGGTTCTAAGATCTTGACATTTTGTGGCTATTTCATACATGCATCAATTGACCTTTCAATTACTAATTGATTAATTTGAACTGAGGTGTTTTCCATTATAAGACATTATAATAATTTCCTCAAGGTCACATATGGGGGATAGAGGAATATTTATGCGCTAAAGGCATCTACTGCTGATCGTTGAGGTAAACTGCAATTCCATTGCTAAAAAAAGCGTGAGATTTTGCAAAAGTGTTTGTCCAACTCTTGCCATTCTTTTCAATTTGGTTTCAATAAGATGTACAGGAGAATATCTATGGAGATTTTCAATCATCCATGTCATGGTTGTCCCAAAGTTGCTTTTCAAAAGGCAACTGGACTTTCTTGTTTTTTTCCTTGAAAATGTTTCACTTCTCATTGAACTGAAGAAGTGTCTTGGATGTGAAGCAAAGCACTTTCAAAGAAAAAAACAAGAAAGTCTAGTTGTCTTTTGAAAAGCACCTTTGTGCACATAGTCTTTCTACTATTTATGTTGTCATCTGACAAGTGTCTTTGAGCAGGAAGATTAAATTCTTAACTATCATTGCTAAAAATAATTGTTAAATTTACTCTTCATTAATTTATCTAGTTATCTTTTTAAAATGTACATAAGTGGCTATTCATCACATTTCTGGAAATAAATTCCCTAAATTAGATACTGTGTGACGAAACATAACTGTGACTTTGATTTTGCACTAAGCAATGAAATTGTTAATTTAATTTTCACTTAGCTTAGTGTATGAGTACAACCACTTAATGCTTTCTAAACTGTGGTTTGAGATACAAATTCAGCCAATTGTGCTCTGCTTTATAAATTGGATGAATGAACCATAGCATAATGGAAGAGTAAGCTGCATGAAACTGAGGAGGCTGAATTACAAAGTGGGTGAGCACAATTACTCTACGGAGCCTGGTTTAGTTGGTTTCTTCTTTATTTTTCTTTAACTGTGACAAGGCTATGTACCTGATCCTTTGTTTCCCATCTAAAAATAGAATCTAATCCATTTTCAGTCATCATAAAGGGGATTTTATATGAAGCATGATTAAACCAGAAAAAAAATTATTTAAGGGGAAAAACCTACTGGCGTTCATGAGTTCCATATGATTGCTGAAACCTGATGTGTCTTAATTGATACAAGAATAAAAGGTTACTAAAAAGAGCTTGGATGTATACTAGTGGTGGCTTGGTGGGCGTGCCATGACTTAGTGGGCATGGCTTGGTGGGCATGGCAGGGGAAGGATACTGTAAAATCTCCATTACCTTCCCACTCCAGGTGAAAGTTACTGCAAAATCCCCATTCCCACCCAACCAGCTGGACTTGGGAGGCAGAGAATAGATGGGGGTGGGGCCAGTCAGAGATGGTATTTATCGGTTCTCCAAACTACTCAAACTTCCCGCTACCGGTTCTCTAGAACTGGTCAGAGCCTGCTGAATCCCACCTCTGATGTGTACGTATGCTATCACTACTACTCATTTTATTGCTCTTAAAATTTGATCATCATTTATTCAGGCAATTGCTATTTCAGTTTCCTATCTGATATATGATACTTTATATTTTCAAATATAACACATACAGCTTGTTATTAGCATTTGTCCAACATCTTAATTTCAAAAATTAGTCAAGCATTAGGGGTTTTTTTTCCCCTCTGTCCTATTTTTACTGCTTATTTTTAATTTTTCTTTTTTCTATCATCTTCTTACAGCTGCATGTGAGGGGAGGTTATTTTTGCTTTTAGCCCAAAATAGCAGCTGATCACAGCTGCATGCTTCTAGATACAAAGGGCATCTCAGTGCCAGGCATCCATGTATATCCATAACAGTCAGCTCTTAATGGTAATGTATCAGAAATAAAAAGTGACCTTTGCAGATCTATGAGAAGATCTGTTTTTGATCAACAATGCAAGAATACAAGAGACCTGCAGACACAAAAGAGTAATGTATTTTCTCCAGATCTTTTGAGAGTATAGCTACAATACTGCAAAATGTTAACGTGGAAGCTTGTTTTGAAATTAACGTTCATTCACAGATTGAAACGTGGACATATTGTTGGCATTCTTCTGAATTGTATCCTATGGATTTTTAGCTTTGAGTAACTGGTTAATGAATTTGTACAAAAAGGTCTACATTACAGCATCCTTCAGAGAAAAAAAAATCTTGTGGCAATTTGCATTACACAGAAGAGTTAACATGCAGATACAAGGAAACAAGCCAATCATAAAGTGGAAAAGCAGAAAATGCAGTAAGCTCTTAAAAGCCAGATAAAAATTATCAGTAGAACAAAAATTAAGTTGAACAGTAAAGGATTTTGCCTGGTGCTTAAAGAACCTAAAAGTCCCAAAGAGGTTTTTTTGGGAAGATCATTCCAAAAGGAGGATTATATCATTATTTGGAGAAGTAGAGTCTTAATTTTTTGTTATTAGATTAGTACATCACATAGACAGGTTATATACATACCAGCAACCTGTAACAATAATGTTGTGAGATAAACTGACATAAACTGAGATATACCTGAAATAATAACCCAAGGTTACTCAGTGAGCTTCCACAACAGAAAGAGGTCTTGAACTTGGGTTTCCCTGGTCCTATGCTAACATTTAACAGCCTCATGAACTACTACCTGGTAAATCTCGAATCCAAGTCAATTAAGATGACGTGATGGTTGAAGAACAACTATTTATTGTCTAAGTAACACAACGACAACAGGAACAGAATTACCTCAGGGTCCCATCTGACATTATTTATACCGTAGCTGTCAGACAGGTTGCCAATCAACAGTTGGGGTTTCTCCCGCCGGCTGGCAGCCAAGTTACAGCCAATAGAATTTACTTCTGGGTATTTCACAGGTGCTTGGTCGTAAGTCTGAGGACTTAACACCCCTTCCCCCTGGACCACGCCCACATAGTCCTGCAAATAGGCGGGGCGACATCACACCCACCCAGAATGCCTCAGTTCCTGAAGGGTTGTAGTGGAAAGAGGAGAGTCCTGTCCGGCTGGTGCTGGTAATGATGTAAAAGGTTCCCTGGTCATGGGAGACTCCACCCCAGAGTCCTGACATGTATTTGCAGGTAGGTCATCCGTCGAGGTCACAATAGGAAGTACAGTTGATGGCTGTATTGGAAATGTGGAATTTGGCCAGCAGGCAGCGTCTGATCAATCGGGAACAGTAGAACTGACTGGAAACTGGGAGTCCTCAGAGACGCAGCGATGCAGGTGGTTTACATGGTGCCACCATGACCATCCATCCACAAGCTGCACCCTGTAGGAACAGGGCCCGGTTACATGGGTCATCCAACCAGGCACCCATTTAGGGTCCACCATGAAATTATGGGCATACACACCTTCCCCCACCAAAAAACTCCTGGGTAAGGAGGGCTCATTGACTGGGCAGGGTGGTGCAGAGCTGCCTTCCCATAAGTATCTCAGCGGGACTTTTCCCAGTGGTCTGGCATGGGGTGGAATATTGTGCCAGCAAATAGGTAGCAATCCTAGAAGCCCAAGTGCCCTGGGTCATCCGGCATAATGTGTCTTTCACGAATCAGATGGCCCTTTTTGCTAGCCCATTTCCAGCGGGGTGGTAAGGGGCCACCATGACATGCTGAATGCCCAGACTGGCGAGATATGCCTGGAACATAGAGGAAGAGGATTGGGGGCCATTGTCAGACACCAACATGTCCGGCAATCCATGGGTCGTGAACAAGGTAGAAAGAACCAGAATAGTAGCCTCGGAAGTGGTGGTGTGCATGGGGAACAATTTGACCCACTTAGACAAAGTGTCCACCACTACAAGTAACATTTGCCCTGACATAGGACCTGCAAAATCAATGTGAAGCCGGGACCATGGACTCTGGGGAAGCTCCCATTCCTGAACCGGAGTGGCTGCAAGCGCCAGATGGGTCTGTTGGCAAATATGGCAATGTAGAACCCAGTCTTCAATCTCCCCATCCATGTTGGGCCACCAAACATAGCTGTGGCCCAATGACTTCATCCGCACTATGCCCAGATGGCCCTCATGGAGTCGGATGAGGATCTGGCGGCAGAGTTCGGAAGGAACTATGACCCTAGGGCCCCACAACAAGCAGCCTTGCAATTCATATAACTCCAGGTGCTGCCTGTAAAAGGGAAAGAACTCAGAGGGCCAACCCCGGCAGACCCAATCCAGCACACGAGAGAGAACCTTATCAGTCTTAGAACACTGGGTGATGTCCGCAGCCGAGAGGGGCAAATCCAGGTTGTCCATCAGGAGGACCTGAGCTGTGGGGGCAGGGTCAGCCACCAAAAGGGGCAATGGGCAACAGCTGAAAGCATCTGCATGCCCCATCTCCTTACCTGGCCAGTGGATTAGGGTGTAAGAATAACCAGCCAAATATTCTGCCCACTTTGACATCCACAGAGACAGGATCTGAGGGGTAGGCCGATCACCAGTCAGTATTCCCAATAATGGCTTGTGATTCATCACTAAATGGAACAATCATCCATACAGGTAATGGTGAATTTTTTTTACTCCCGCAACGGCTGCCAATGCCTCTTTGTCGATTTGGCTATATTTACGTTCAGCCTTTGACAAAGTGCAGGAGTAATAAGCAAAAGGGGCCTCCAATCCATTGGGGAAAGCATGGCTTAAAACAGCACCAACGCCAAAAAGAGAGGTGTCGCATGCCAGTACCAAAGGAAGCCTATGGCTGTATTGAACCAATACAGCAGAGGATGTCAGTAATTTCTTCACAGCCATGAAAGTGTTTGTTTCACAGCTTGACCAAACCCACAGGGCGGACTTGTTCAGCAGCTGGTGGAGCGGTTCCGCCATCTCCGCAGCATGACCCTCATCCACAGAAATTTTAAGAGTGAGTTTGGATCTGAATAAAAGTCTGCATTGGATTCACTGGTCATGCACTCCACAAATGAATTGTTCTAATAATGCATCATCCAGATCCCCAAACTCACAGTGAATAGCCGCTGCCCTCAAGGAAGTGATATATTGATTAATTGACTCATTTTCTCGCTGGAGGCATTGGTGGAGCGCATATCTGCGGGCAAACCGGGACTGCCCTTTAGCTTGGTCAAGAGGATGTCCCATTCAACATCATGGACAGGAATCAGGGCTGCCAGTGCGCGAGCTGTGGCAAATATTTATCTGCCGCATGAATTTTCCTGTCAGCAGGAAGGCTTGCATAGTCATTCACTTGTAGGAAGCATTGGAAACATCTGAGGAACGCTTCCCAAAATTCCCTCTCAGGGCAGAATTAATCGAATCTGTTAATGGCAGCCATCAATCTCTGAAATACGGTGGATCTGTTAATAGCGGGATCCCACCTTCGTCGCCAGTGGTAAATCTCGAACCCAAGTCAATTAAGACGACATGATGGTTGAAGAACAACTATTTATTGTCTAAGTAACACAACGACAACAGGAACAGAATTACCTCAGGGTCCCATCTGACATTATTTATACCGTAGCTGTCAGACGGGTAGCCAATCAACAGTCGGGGTTTCTCCCACTGGCCAGCAGTCAAGTTACAGCCAATAGAATTTACTTCTGGGTATTTGACAGACGCTTGGTCGTAAGTCCAAGGACTTAGCACTACCTTATTAACTATTTATGTACAAATAGTCATGTAGAATCACAAACTATTATTTGAAAACTCTAGGAAATATACAGTTGGCTATATGTTGATTTATTGATCCCCATCAACTCAATGTCCTTAAAAACATAAACTGATTTTCTCCATGTCAGTTTATTCCTAACCTAGTCCTTCAGGTCTTCCAATCACCTATCCCCATTGTATTTGAGTCCATCCCCCATGCTGATGGTTATCCTCATCTCTTTCCTTCTAGCTTTCACCGTGTAAGGGCTTTGCCAAAAAAGTTAGTTTTTCACATGATAAATAAATAGAATACTTGAGGCTGATCATTTGCACCTTTAATGGGAATTCTTTATTGATTTGTTCCTTCTTCCCTTGTGTCTCCCTTGTTCAAAATTTGAAGTGAAATTAAACCCAGGGGTGTTCAAACCTGACAGCTTTAAGACTTGTGGACTTCGGCTTCCGGTTCCGGCTCCTGCGGCGACGGGCGAGCCTAGCGCTCGCTCGCCGCTTTGTTTCTTCTTCTGCCCCCCAACGGGGGCGAGACTCCTCTTGTTTGAGGGTCTCCCGTAGGGCCGGCTCGTCGGGGGGCGCCCCCCCCCCACGGCGGTGGAGGAAGTGGCTCCCGGCGCGGCTCAGGTGAGGGAGAACATGCTAGCGGGGGGTTCTCCCTTCGCCTAAGGAAGACGGCGCCATTCATAACAATGAGGAGGGCTGATCGGCTCAGTCGGAAGGACTCCCGAGGCTTCAGCTGCGAGGAGAGAGTGAGTTTTTAAAAAACTTTTTTCTCTGCTGCCAGCCAGGCTGAACGGACTGGGAGGGGGGTGTTTATTTTTAAAAAAAACCCTCTCGGATTTAAGCGGCACGTTAAAATGGCTTCTCTGCAAAGAGAAAGCGGAAACTTTCACTCCGGACGGTCTCTAACAAGGGAAAGTGGAATGTGACTTTTTGCAACATTGTTTCTAGGTCTGGCTGAGTAAAAAAAAATTCTTTTTTTGCTACTCTCTCCCTCTGGCTCTGAGATGGGCGGTGGAAGTGGCTTCTCTTTGTCCCTGCCTGACTATTTCAACTAAGGAAAATTTCCAGCGTCTCTTTGAAAGCAGGACTCTCTCTGGATTTTTGAAAAAAAATTTCTCTTGATGGATTTGTGATCTCTTCTTTGGAATACCTTCGTTATTACTATTTGCTGATTTGGGAAATTGTGTCTCTTTTGGTTTCTGAATTGTTTGCAACTTCACAGCCCTGAACTGAACTGAGCTCCTGATCTGCCCCACCAGCCCCACCCGGAAAACGCCATCTTGGTGGCAGTGACTCTAACTTTTAACCATGGCACAAGAAGCAGCACTTGTAAATTTGGAACAAAGGATGGCTTCTCTTGAAACCTCTATGCAAACTTTGATATCAGAAATAAAGGCCCAGAGGGCTGAAAATAGTACTTTCAAAAAGGAGCTATTGGATACCCGGAAGCAAGTGTTGGAGAATACACAGAAGAATGAAGAATTGGAAGGAGGGTTGGAGGGGGCTAAGGGAGAGATTAAAAATGTTTCTAATGAGGTGGGGGAAATAAATGGGCATGTGTCTAGGATAGATATGGAAAGAATGACATATTTTTTGAGATTTCAGAATGTTCTTGAGGAATCTGGTGAATGCCTGCCTGATCTTATGAGTACAATTTTAGCAGACTATTTACAAAAACCTAAGGATGAGATCAGGGGGGACATTGACCTAGCCTATAGAATTAATTCTGCATATGCCAGGATGAATGAAGTGCCTAGAGAGATACATGTGAAATTTGTTAGAAGGTCAACCAGAGAGGAGATCCTGAAAGCGCAGAGAGAGAAACCTTTAACTTATCAACGAGAAACGGTCACTATCTTGAAGCAGATCCCTAGAAAAATTAGAGATTCAAGAAGGAAATTTTCCTTCTTGTCTAAAACCTTGTTTGATCACGGGATTTGGTTCAAGTGGATGACACCTGAAGGGATGCTGGTGTTCTGGGAAGGAGGAAGAGTGAGGATTAAAACAGTTGCTGAGGCGGAAGCCTTTCTTAAAAAACATTCCTCTGCCCTGGGGGAAGATCCAGGGGGGACGGAGGGGGCCACGGCCCCGCCCGCGGGGGGCCAGGGAGGAGAGAAAGAAGATACAATAGCCAAAAGAATAACTTTGCCTTGATTTTTCTTGAACAATTTTGCATAATATTTCTATCCGGACTTTTTGTAAATGTCTGACAGCATGGAAGGGAGAATTTAGGTAAATGTACTTGCTTTCATCTTGTAGTGGTATGGAAAATGTTTTCTATGTTAACTTTTTTAATGTGTACTTTGAGGTTTCGGAAGGTCCGACGACTCTGACGTGAATGCTCTCAAAATTTCTTTGTAACCATTACCCTACCCTGTTAAAAAATGTAAAACCAATAAAACCTTTTCAATAAAAAAAAAAAAGACTTGTGGACTTCAACTCCCAGAATTCCTCCTCTCGCTCTTCATCTTGATGATGGGCAGACGGGCGAGGGGAGGGAGCTGGAACTGGTTCTAAATGGCACTGTAGATTTGTGGAACCTCTTCTATAGAAGAGGTTAGAACTGGCAGGAACCCACACCTGGAGCACAAGCTCTCCTATAAACTGTGTGTGTAAGGGATCTAGGCCACATGCTACTTCTCTAACCAGTCCCTGTTTCAAAAGAGATGGGGGACTGCTCAGTGATGGAATTCAAAATTTTTTACTGCTGATTCTGTGGGAGTGGTTCTGTGGACGTGGCTTTGTGGGTGTGGCAGGGGAAGGATACTGCAAAATCTCCATTCCCTCCCCACCCCACTAACCTGCATTCCAGCTCTGTTCTCCTGTTCAGGGCAACAAAAGAAGATCAGCTGGGAGGCTGGGAGGCAGCGGGGGCAGGGGCAGTCTATTTGTCGGTTCTCTGAGCTATTCAAAATGTCTGCTATCAGTTTTCCAGAACCTGTCAGAACTGGCTGAATACCACCTCTGGGATAATCCATATTCAAGGGATCCCACTATATGGTGTGGTAGTTTATTGGCTGTAACTGACCAAATAAGACCTCTGCCTTTTCCCATGAGGTACCAACATTGCACTTCTATATTTTCAGAAGCACTGTGCAGCAATAGTTTATGAACTGGCAAAATACTTAGCAGTAATCTTCAGTTCACAATGAGCTGTGATTAAGGAAGATTAACTGTGTTTTAGTTTGATGTTTGGATCAACTAATGGAGTTTTGTAGCTAGTAATCCAGAATGTTTTTTTTTTAATGATACACATGTACCATATTATTTTCTATTGTTGTATGCAGATAAAAATGGTTTTATGTGTGCTTGATCAGATAAACAGAAAGAATCTGACAGAAGGTAAGCGCACAGTTTCTCTCTTCTCTCTAGTAGGTTTCTGGATTAAGCATCAATGGATGAAAAACTTCACTGGATTACTAAATAGTAAAATATTGGAACTGAAATCATAAGGAAGTAGGGATTCCAGGGAAGAGAAAGAATAGGTAGTATTATGCCCCCATGTATTTTCAAATGTTCTTTTGGACAGAATTGCTAGCAATTTTTTGTTGCTAGGTTATTTATTTATTTATTTATTTATTTTTTGGGGAGGCTACCAAAGTCAAGAAGAAAAAAAACATAAGCACATAGGCAAGCTAATTATCTTTAGTAAATAGACCAATCAGCTTTTCTTTAATATTATTTGGAGCATTAAAACTGCACCTGCATTCTGCTTTTTGATATATTTTGATGTTGTGTATATCTTAAAATGGAATGTAATCTTAATGTAAAAAAAGTAATAAAATAAATAATCAGCAGTTAGTGTGATCAATGAACCCTGTAAATGTTTTAGGTTCTAAAGTTGCTGTGAATATGTTTTCCGTAAGCCTCTCTTTGCTTGAGACATAGCTAATTCTAATCTTGGACTTGCCAAAAACCGGCACATAGTACAAGATCTTTTGGTTGACAAAAAGTAGGGTTTTTTCCTTTTTTATATAACAGCTTTATTGCTTTAATATAGAAAATAGTAATATAAAATACATAGAAATATAAGGAATACTGCAAAAAAGGTGACTATACACAGTAGAATACATGATAATGAAAGTAACTGTTTTTCAACAACATATTAAATGTGACAAAGCTGCAAATCTCTCTTGTATTACTGGTTCAAATAGGAAGATATTCGTGATAGATGGCTCCTAACACTATCCATCAAAATGTTTTACATGTGTTTTCTGGCTTAATAGATTCTTTGCGTAGGAAGCCAAAAAAAAGCTAATGGCGGGAAAGGGTCATGTGCAAGTTACTAAAATATAATTATTATCTATATCTCTTTAGATTTTGTGAATGATGTAAAGCATAATAGGATAAAAGCCACATTTGTAAGAAACCAAGTTAAGATGGAATATAGAAAATATTTAGGTATATGGGGCTGAATAATACCACTCCTTTCCCAAAAATTTTAAAAACATCAAAAATCTATTGGAGTATTATGCTATATTTGAGTAAATAAACTTTATAGGAAGGAATTTGTGTATGACGTCAATATTCATGCCAAAGACACTAAAACTTTAAGTAATTTTTTGCACCCAAGAGTTCTTACAGTTTGGAAAATTAGACCCTACACAACAAAATTATTGCTATTCTAAACACATTTTCCTTAATTTAATATCAGAGCATCTATCTTTTTTCCACAACCTGTACTGTACCTATTACAAACTTTGAGTGGTTCAAGGTCAATTCTAAAAGGAAGAGAATAACTAATTATCAAGTTCCACAGTTGAAGAATTATTTTTACCTAGCATGTAAAAATATCAAACATGATTGATTATTTTGAGTTGGCATGCCCAATTTAAAAGAGGAAAGTCTTACTAAGAAATGCTCTTTTTCTAGCCAAACAAGAACTCAAATGTGATGTTTGACAAAGTGACATGAGGAGAAGAGATGGGAGTGTTGGCAATTAAATTTTATAACTCTTTAGTAATAAGGAATATTCTTGCTGCTGCAGCAATTTGATTTATGCATTCAGATTCAGCTTGCTGGCTCAAAATTAATTGAGCTGTTTGCTTAGCTTTTTTTTTTAAGTCAAATCTCTCCTACAATGTGACATTAGTTGAGAATTAGAGAGGAGCCGTTCGCTGCACTGTAATAATTGTCAGGTCTGAGAGTTAGCAAGACAAATAGAATCCAAGCTTTGAGAGAAAATAGATGTTTCAGTAGAATACGTTTCTATTAAGCAACATGATAGAAAGTGAACACTAGAACCTGTCCATTTGTAGGAAATACATTATATGCTTTGAACTCAGATGGTAGCCTGAGAGCTTGATGGCCAGTCGAGGATGTAAATCTACAGCCATCTCACAATAATCAACAAAGCTGCATGTTCTAATGAGAAAATCCTCTTGAAACTCCAGGATGAAACCGAATCTTGTTTAAAGCAGCTGGATTTTCTTACTATCTGCATGTAAGATTACTGCTGTGATGAGTTTATTGATAGAAAAGGACAGAGCCAGAGAAAATGGAACAGGAGCTCCGCCTTCCCTTCTGGAGTGGAGTGACTAGAATAGTAATAAAGAGATGAAAGGGGCGGGGGAGGGGGGTGAGAGAGAATTTTTTTCAAAAAAACAACAACCCTAATGCTGCAATACAGGAATTTCTTGCCTGCCAGTTGCCTGAGGGTTATTATCAAGGTACTGCTATCCCAAGGAACGTTGCAGTTCTGTACTTATAGTTCAGAATTTGTAGCCTTTATTTTAATTAAAACTAGATTGGAATACATAACTTCTGGATTGGTTGCAGGTACTGCGTATTTCAATTCAAACCGGTGCTCACAATTAATAGTACTGCTAGGGTTTTATTTGTTTATTAAACAAATTTAAATGGCTGCCCAACTCACACGAAGGCAGCTTACAGCATTAGAAATCCAAAACATCATAACCCCACCCCATCCCCTACCTACCCTACAGCAGCAGCAACAACATCGAATCTGGTTATCTTCATCTCCATTTGTGGACACCAGGCCCACTGACGAACCCATGTCTTCAGGGGTCTTTTGGTAAAGCAACAGGGAGGCGGCCAATTGTATCTCAGATGTGACTAGACTTTGGGATAACAGCTCAGGATCCAAATCCAAAGTCTCAAATTACCCAGGAAGATGGTACATGATCAGGGTGGAAATAAGAAAGTCCAGCATCAATATTACAGAGGCCACCAATGCTGATGTTGCTTTCCACATAATTTCTTCCTTTCTTTAAATTTAAATTATTATGTCCCTGTGCTTTAAATCATGAAGCCAGTAAGATGTTCAATCACTTGTTCCATCAATAATATTTTGGATAAATCACAATTTATGAGTGGGCATCCTTACATATCAATATTCCAATTTTGGAATAATATATAATGTATAATATAGGCCAGTGCCATGACCAGCTGTGACTCAGATGTCAAGGAATTTGTTATGAGAGTGTCAGATGGACATGACCAAAGTAATTGTGGGCACTTAACACCAGAAGCTAATTTAATCAGCAATCATCAAGAGTATTTTCAGTCAGAGGGTGAGGAACAAAACAGTGGTGGGTTCTGGATCCTGTCACAGCCAGTACACTGTGACCGAGCTGGGCATCCACCATGTGCATGCGCACTGAACACACATGTGCACCCACTGCCGCAATGCTCCAGCTGCTCAGCGGAGCATCGCGCAGGCACTGTACGTTGCATGCGTGTGCACAAATGGTCTGATTGGATCAAATACAGCTCAGGAACGCAGGCGGGTGGGTGGGCCCTCTGAAGCTCCCAGCAGGCACCGGTACGCCTGTACCAGGGTGTAACACCCGCAACCCACCACTGAAACAAAAGATGGAGCATCAATCCACTCCATGAACAGAACAATGGTGTTCAGCTTGTCTTCATGCCAGGAAAGAACATTCTCAACTTTGATTGGATTCACTGCCATGGGGTTTTCTTAAAAGCCATCACTAGTTTGGTTTTTCTCATTGAAAAACTGAAAGCCTGGATTCTCAGTCTGAGACTGTGGCATCCTGAAACTCTATTTTTCTGACCCCATATTGCTCCACCCATGCCATCTGAACCTCTGTGCCCTAGCTAATCTTCTGCCCATTTCTGTAGACTTTGGCCACTTGAAACTTGTTTTAAGTGAGTTCGCCAAGGATTTAGGACTTTTTGTTCACTGGATAACAGTAGCTTGCACATAATGGGATGTAGCGAGCAATAATGGGAACCTCGAGGTTTACCCACATAACACCGCTCTTGCGTGAGCTGCATTGGCTGCCTGTCGTCTTTCGGGTGCGCTTCAAGGTGTTAGTTACCATCTTTAAAGCGCTCCATGGCACGGGACCTAGTTATCTGCGGGATCGGATCCTGCCCCATACATCCCTGCGGCCGATTCGCTCCCACAGAGAGGGACTTCTCCGGGTGCCGTCCACTAGGCTTTGCCAGCGGGCGACGCCCAGGGGAAGGGCCTTCTCTGTGGCGGGCCCAGCCCTCTGGAACGACCTTCCCCCCGAAATTAGAACAACTACGGACCTCCGCTCCTTCCGTCAAAAATTGAAAACACACTTCTTCTGCTTGGCCGGCCTAGGTTAGTCTTCCGTCTTTTAATTGGGTTTTAGGGGATTGTAGCGTAATTTTAATAGGGGATTTTAGCGCAGGGATAATTTTTATTTAATTCTTATTTTATCTATTTACTTATTTATGTATTTTATATTAGTATTTTTAATTTCCCTGTGCACCGCTCCGAGTCCCTTTGGGGAGAGGAGGCGGTTTATAAATAAAATATTATTATTATTATTATTATTATTATATGTACCCTGTGTGCCACTGTCTGGGTTTGCATGATTCTGAGCAAAGCTTTTTGCAAAATATTCCTGTGTGTGTTTGTGTGTATGTGCACGTGCACATGTGTGACCTGGAGCAGGACAGCTATCATACTCTGTCCGTCAGGAATTTTCCATTTTCATACAATTGGTGCCACTTGTGGATAGAGTGATAGGATCAACATTATGTCCAAATTGTTGGGGTTTGCCAACAATATTCTCTCTGTGTTCTGTTTTAAGGCATCAGTGTGTTTGTTCTTTTCTAAATCAAATACTATCACTTTCAGGGGTCCTTGGTGCTCTCTGAGCTTGCTTGTTTTCTTGCAGATATTTCATTTCCCCTTAACTATGTAACATCATCAATGCTGGTAAGGAATGCTGTTTGCTGTCAGTTTATATTCTGGTGACCTGCCTGTCTGTGTGGGTGGGGGCAGTCTTGGGGATTCTTTGGTTGGGCTGTTTACTGATGGCTCTTTGGCAGTTTTTTGATTGGACTATTGCTCACTTGATTGTTGGTCTGAAGTTGACCTTGGAGTTAATCTATGCTGATCTTAATGCTGATTACTGGTGGAGAGGTGCTGGAATCTTTTGTTTTAGGGAGGGTGGGCTGGTTGATTATCTCTTTTGCATAGTCTATAGGAGTTGCTAAATGTTAATGCCTATGTGTCTGTTGAAAACAAGCAAACTCAGAGACTACCAAGGACCCCTCATGTCAACCTGAGCTACGAATATTCTCCTTTATTGGTACCATCACTTTCAAATCAATAAATCTCATTTGATGGAAATGAGAACTACAGCTAAGCTTATCATTGTTGTAAAAGTAAAAAATATCCTATTTTCAGAACGTCTATCTTTTTCTAGCAGGGATGGGAAGGACATGTAGCTGGATTCTACCTCTCAAATCCCTGTGACTGCTGTAGTTTAGACTCAATGCCAACTCTACCCATTGCCAAACCAATACACTCCATACTGGAATATATTAAGTCTACTTCAGGGAGAACACAGGAGATAAGCAATATAGAGCCGCGATGGCGAACCTATAGCTTGTGTGCCAGAGGTGGCACACAGAGCCCTCTCTGATGGCACAAGCATGGTTGCCCCAGGTCAGATCTCTGTGGAATTTTTTTCCATGAACTTCTGTTTCATTGATTGCAGGGAAACAGAACTCATGAAAGAAAAATATCTTATCTCTTGCTGTGCTGCCAGTGTTGGGATGCCCCCCCTCCCATCGGCCAGCTGGTCTTTGGGTCTCTGCTGTGCGTGCATGCATGTCTGCACATGTCCATGTGTATGCCTCTTTGCGCAGGTCTGCGCATGTGCACGTTCATGCATGCACCCCTTTCAGTTTGGGAAGGTGCACACATGCAGTTTGGGCACTTGGTATCTAAAAGGTTTGCCATCACTGATATAGAGTATAAGGTGCAATTGCCCTTAGTGTAAAATACTTATTCAGTTCCATGGAAATCAACTATTTAAAATACCAAAAGCAAAGTTTCATTTTTAACATGTACAATCCAGTTTTGACAGTGAATTTACCTGCATCCCATCATATTGTGATATGGCTGCAAGTCCGGTACACCTTTATCTCAAAGCAATTCTCCTTGTTCGCCTTATAATTTAGCAATTCAAAAGCTTGATGGTTATGATAGTTTTTGAAGAATAAGGCATATTTGAAGAATGAGATTTTTCAGCAACTTCATTAAAACCTATACATGGATCAGCAATCTAGGATTTTGGAGAGAAATGCAGGAAGCAAGTGCGATCGAGAGATCAGAAAAACAGATAAAGAGAGGTAAGATACTGTATCAGGACGGAACTGGGATCAAGAAAATGTGAACAGCCTTAAGGGTTCCAAGATCAGGGACAGATCATTGAGAATTACAACATACTTCAATAAAATCTCATCTTATCATCTCATTCTTTTTCTATTTCTCCTTTTTCCCAGTACAATGCCCTCCAGATATAGTAGAATGTAATTTATGTCGTCTTGTTTTCAATTACCTGTGACCTGGAACACAGTGGCAGAGCATATGTTTTACACACAGAAAGTCTCAAGCTCAGTTCAGGCCATATTCAGTAATGAAGTATACATAAAGATTAACTATGGTCTTGCGTGGCTGTAAACAAAAAAATAATTACTTTAAAAGTGAAATGATAAAACCAGGATTTAAGATCTACATGAAACATCTAGGTTAGTGATAGCGAACCTTTTTTGGCTCGTGTGCCACAAGTGGGGGGGAGCGCAGGGGGGGTCGTGCGCAGGTGTGCCACACATGCGCACGCTTTCCCCCTCTGGTTTGCTTGTAGGGTCATTTTTCGCCCTCCAGAGTGAGCCTTCAGGAGCCTTCAGCTCTCCGGAGCCTTCTGGGAAGCCTCCAGAGGGTGAAAAACGGTCTCAAAAGAAGGCTGAAGTCAGTTGGACATGGGCACTGGAGCTGACAGGGCAATGGCTTGCGTGCCCTAACAAATGGCTCCTGTGCCACCTGTGGCACCCGTGCCATAGATTCGCCATCATGGATCTAGGTGATATGTTGATGATACCCATTTATATATCTCCTTCCTGGATAAAGTGAGTAATGCAGTGGAGATCCTTTCATGATGCATGGAAGCTGTAGAAGTCTGAATGGGGAACAACAAACTTCAACTGAATCCCAGATAAGACAGAGTGGCTGTGGGTGGGCCCCTCTGTACCCTGGAGTTCATCATTGCACTAGCCCAGTCAGACTTAGTGCATAACTGGGGGGGGGGGGGTTCCTCTTGGACTCACAGCTCCTACTAAAAGAGAAAGTGGTGGCCTTAGCCAGGAGATCCTTTGTTCAACTCTATCCTGTGTGCTAATTATGCTCTAGATAGGAGCTAATTATGCTCTAGATCTTCTGATCACTCATGCCCTGGTCATCTCCCAACTGGATTTTGCAATGCATTCTAGATGAGGTTACCATCTAGATTATCCAGAAAATTCAGCTGGTGCAGATCCAGAGATATGAACCATACTGGATGACTGAAGAACACATGTAACACCCTTGCTACACAAATGGCTCTGAGTTAGCTGTCTGCTTCTAGATGCAATTCAAGTATTGGTCAACACCACAGTGGTGGGATTCAAATAATTTAGAAACTGGCTTGTCCAAGGTCAGGTTGGCTGTAGTGGGAGGTGTGGTCCATCCCCATCCTCCATGGCTTAGGACCTGGGTACCTACGAGATCGCTTCTGCCACCGAGAGCAGCCCACTGGCCAGTCTGCTCCCATAGAGAGGGTCTCCTCATGGTGCTGTTGGCTAAACAATGTCGACTGGTGACACCCAGGGGGAGACACTTCCCGTGGGAGCACCTGTCCTCTGGAATGAATTGTCCCTGGAGTTACAAATTATCCCTGACCTACGCACCTTTCACCGTGCTCATAAAACTTTTCTTTTTCAACAAGCCGGGCTGGCGTAAATACAAATTTTATTAATTTTAATTGGGTGTGTTTGGTTTTTAACTTTATCATTGGCCAAATTATTTAATATGTTTTAAAATTGTTTTAACTTTTGTATATCTATGTTTTATTTTGGCTGTACACTGCCCTGCGTCCTTCGGGAGTAGGGCGCTATAAAAATATAAATAAACTAAATAAACTAAACTAAACTCCAGCTCTGCCACACACCCCTGCTTTATGGAACTTCCTGCCCCCAGAAAGCCCCCAATCTCTTGGCCTTCCATAAGGGACATGGGCAGCTTAGAAATATGAAATTGTACATGTACATGTACAAATATGACATTGTACATATAGATGCAAACACACTGTTGAATCAGAGCTTACTTCCAGTTACTTATAACATAAATAACTATTAAACATTAAATTCTGCAGAATATACTATAAAAGCATACTGTAATAACATTACAAATATAATTAATTACAATTATGTAATTTGTTTCAGGAACCCTGTCATGAAACAAATGTCACATCTGGTCACTTGTGTGATGATGTCATTATAGCTATGAGGCCCCTCCCTCTTACGGATGTTCATGCATGCTAACAACAGAGTTCTTGGACTGAGTGTGTTCTGTGAACCTACCACTTTGGATCATAAAGATAGTTTCTGACTTCAGAATGGTAAACTAAACCAACTAGTGGTTTAGAGCAGGGGTAGGGAACTATGGCTCTTTTATGACTCATGGACTGCAATACCCAGAATTCCTGAGCCAGCCATGAGTCATAAAAGAGCCATAGTTCCCTACCCCTGGTTTAGAGCATCTTTTTGTATTCCTGAATCCTGATTTGCATGACACTCGTCTCTCCCTCTCTCTTTTTTAAAGAGAGACACAGTCAGTGTAGCATATGGCTTCTGAGTTACGTTTGGTAAGCTTCCAAAAATCTTACAAAATGAATCAAATTAAAGACCTTACTAAATGGCAGTAGAAAGATTGTGGGTTGAATCCCAGGTTTGCTGCAATCGTGTAATAAGTACAGAAGGACTTATGGGATGGGAAATATTCCTGTTTGTAGCATCAGTACCAATCTGCTTGTGAGCAACCCAGAGATTGGTGGTTATAATTAATTGAAATAATAAATACATAATCATAAATACCATGCTAAGTAAAGGAAATGAAAGTTCTCTAACCTGCTGATTACTTTCTTTTCTCAGCTGAGTTTCCATGTGCTATTAGAAAGATATTATGAAAGAAAAATATTTGGGGAAATAAAGATATCCAGAAGAGACCAGCAGGAGGATGTGAATTGTATTAGTTATCTTCAACTCCATCGTTTTTTGGCTTTACTGTAGAAATAATTAGCCATTGCTTTTTTTTTTAATTTTTAATTTTCCACCATAAAATCCTGACATTTCCTAGAAGTCTCCCATCCAAATATTAGCCAGGTCCAACTCTGCTTAGCTTCCAAGTCGAGACAAATCTGAGAAGATACTGCCATCTGCTGAGACAGAAAAGAACAGGTTTTTTTTAATGGACCTTCTTATGGAGCAGGGGTCCCCAACCTTTTTTGCACCAGGGACCGGTTTCATTTTAAAGAAAATTTTGCGGACCGTCTGTATGGCTCAGCAGTCATGTGACTGGGTGGGCGTGGCCAACTTGGAAAATGTTTTCACATTTTCATCTCACTTAACAATGGTCTTGGTTAACAACCAAACTTTTGGGCTCAATTGTGGTCATAAGTTCTTTCTTTCTTTCTTTCTTTTTTTCTTTCTTTCTTTCTCTCTTTCTCTCTCTTTCTCTCTTTCTTTATTTCTCTTTCTTTCTCTCTCTTTATTTCTTTTTCTCTTTCTTTCTTTCTTACCCTCTTTCCCCCCTCTCTCTTTCCCTATTTCTCTTTCTCTCTCTTTCTTTCTCTTTCTTTCTTTTTCTTTTTCTTTCTCTTTCCTTCCATCTTTCCCCCCTCTTTTTCCCTATTTCTCTTTCTCTCTCTCTCTTTCTTTCCCTTTCTCTCTCCTTCTCTCTTTCTTTCTCTCTCTCTTTCCCTCTTTCTCTTTTTCTTTCTCTTTCTTTCCCTCTTTCCCCCCTCTCTTTCCCTATTTCTCTTTCTCTCTCTCTTTCTTTCTCTTTCTTTCTTTCCCTCTTTCTCTCTCCTTCTCTCTCTTTCTTTCTCTCTCTCTCTCTTTCCCTTTCTCTCTCCTTCTCTCTCTTTCTTGCTCTCTCTCTTTCCCTCTTTCTCTTTCTCTTTTTCTTTCTCTTTCTTTCCCTCTTTCCCCCCCTCTCTTTCCCTATTTCTCTCTCTCTCTCTCTTTCTTTCTTTCTTTCTTTCCCTCTTTCTCTCTCCTTCTCTCTCTTTCTTTCTCTCTCTCTCTCTTTCCCTCTTTCTTTCTCTTTCTCTCTTTCTGTCTTTTCTTTCTCTTTCTCTCTTTTTTCTTTCTTTTCTTTCTGTCTCTCTTTCTTTTTTCTCTCTTTCTCTCTGTCTTTCTCTCTTTCTTTCTCTCTCCCCCACTTTCTTTTTCTTTCTTTCTCTTTCTCTCTCTCTGTCTCTCTCTCGTTTGCCCATCTGTCACTCTGTGTGTGTGGGTGTGTGTCTCGCATTCAGGGACTTAAATCACTCATTCTGTGTCTCTGTCTATCTTTCTCTCCCTCCCTCCCACTCTCTGTCTCTCTGTGTGTGTCTGTCACTCTCTGATTCCCCCCTCCCTCCCTGTTTCTCTCTGTGTCTGTGCCTCTCTCTGTCTGTCTGTCTCCCGCCCCCCCCCTCGCCCAAGCCTCCTCAGTTCCTGGAAGTAGCCTGTATTTACTCGCTCGCTCTCTCACCCATCCACCGGACGAAGGAACCTGGCGTCTGATGGGTGAGCAAGCGAGCGAGCGAGCAACCGCGGCCAGCGGGCCAGCGGATTGTTGGGCGCTGCCGCAGCAACTACCACAGCAACACTCGCTCACTCACCCACCCACCGGACGCCAGCTTCCTTCGTCCGGTGGGTAGGTGAGCGAGCGAGTAACCGCAGCCGGTGGGCGGGCAGGCAGGTTGTTGGGGGCTGCTGCAGCAAGTTTCCTTGCCCGCCCGCGCTTGCTTGCTCGCTCGTTCACCCACCCACGGGACAAAGGAACCTGGCGTCCCCGCCCCCGCCGCCGCCCGCCCGCCCGCTCAGTCGCCTTAGCCTGCCCCGGCCGCCCGGCTGCGCGCTCTGCCCAGGGGGCTGCCCCCTCCTCCTCCTGTCTGGCGCTGCGGCCCGGTCCCTACTAAGCCACGGACCGGCACTGGTCCGCGGCCCGGGGGTTGGGGACCCCTGTTATGGAGGATCACCTCATAATTGGCAACTGTTCTATTAGGTATGGTGAGTCTCCATAGACAGAGGGCACTCTTCATTGCATCCTGTTATATCCTGCATTGGTTGACCACAAAGAGAATAGAAATCACTAACATTCTTATCTTTTATGAGGCTTTTATGTGCACCTGTGTAAATGTACACATATTCACATCCGCATATGTAAATATAAACATACCATTCCATATTCCTTGCAGTAACCGCAGTGTTATATCAGTGGTATAAGCCTGATGTTATTTTGTCAATTCCCAGCCCCAGAATCTGGCTGGGTTCAACACTGCAGTTAAGAAGATTTCCTTGCTTTAGATTTGTGTGATGTAGGAACCTAGTCATGATTATATATAGTATATGAACGCCACTATTAATATAAACTCTACAGAGCACCATATCCATAACTGAAGTAAATTGTTTCCTTGTTGCCTGCTCTGCCTTGGTTTATGCAACATACTAAACCAAAACGTTACTTGTATCTCTCATAAGGATGTAAATGTTGTGTCCTTCTGATTCAATAACTTTTATCTGATTCCTGAATAGGAGCACCTTTTTTCTCTAAGGAAGATATTGCAACTTTAACTGAGATAACAGAAATTTGGCACCTATCTCACTCATGCTTGAAAATCCATTAAAGTGTGGAAAAACATCTCAAATAAACCACTATCACCAGAGTTTTCAAGTTGTCACACCAGATGGTACAGAATTCACATATTCAGGTGTGGGTCATTGAATGATGACATTTCAAACCGTATACAAGCATGCGTGGATCCATTCAAATCTCATGTGAAAACAAGTCAAGTCATCTTTCTATTAATGAGGCAGCCAGAGACAACAGTCTTTCTCTGAGAAATGTTGACTCTTTCTCTGCCAAGGCAGAAAAATATCATCTCCAGGGGGGTAATACAGCTCCATTACCAGGAAGAAGTTGCCCCGGGGAATTGATGAGCGGGCAAAGGCCTGCCTTCTCTCTCCCTGACTCCTTCTTTCAGAGGAGAAACAGATGTAGAGTAACTTTCTCTAATTTTCCATCATGGCAATTAAAGATTGCTTTCCACAGAGGCAGTGAGACTTAGGTCTGGGGTTCTGTCATTTCAAGCTGCTACAGGACTTGTACAGTTGAATACTCCTACATATAATAAATGCGTAAAAATAATGTAGAAAGGGAGAAGATGGCAGACTAAACTGTGATAATATGCATCAATGTCAAAAATAACTTTGTATTTAAAGAACAAATCTGATACATGTAGGCTTGGTGTACAACCTGTTGCTTAGCAACCACCCAAAATTCCAACAGACCCCTCCCCAAAGGTGTTTACAACCCAGTTCCAATGACTACCCAGCAGGGGTGGGTTCCGGCCGCCATCACTACCGGTTTGGTGCCTGAAAGATTTTGTGCGAGTGCGCATTTGCACTTAAAATGATCTGCGCATGAGTACAACATTTTAAAACATTTTTTCAATGAAGATTATTTTGCGCATGAAAATCAAGAACAGAAAATCAAAATGGTGTCACCAAGGATAGACCCAGGATAGTCACGTGTCCACTGGAGTTACTACTTATTTGGCCGAACCAGACTGAATAGGTAGGAACCCACTTCTGCTACCCACACCACTGATCACATAACTGAAACTGGCGCATATTTATGGCCTGTCTGCAGGGTCCCTTGGTCAGGTGGTTTCATTTTACAATGTTTTTGCCAAATAGTGAACAATGGGTTCACTTTATCACTGCAGCAGTTACTTTACAATCATGTTCATCATTTTAGAACTACTTAATGACCACCACACAAATTAATCTGGTGGTGGCTCGCTTTATGACCATCACAACTTTCAACTGGTAGGAATATGCATTTCCAAGATTACCTTTATGTAATTTAATTCAACTTGGAAGCCATTTGTGGACTATAATTCTGCATGTGGATTGGTATCACAACTGAAATGTGAGTTTCTCTTAAAGTATTATATTATGCCGAATTTTTTGTATTGAGGATCGCTTTCTAAAATCAATATTTAGCAAAGGTAGCAATAATGTATATATAGCATGTGTGTACATACTTATGTAGTGTTGGTTGGTTGTTTGGAAAATTTCTATAGCCACTTACTCACTCGCAGCCACTCTAGCCGCTTACAAACAATAAAAACACAATATAGAAAATAAAATAAAAATAAAAACCAATAATCCTCTAACCAACCATTCCAGCAACAACACACAGTCAAATAAGCCATGTCTAAGATGTACATTGTACAAGGATGATCAATTACAATGAATGTTTCTACATAACCATTTATTCTAATAGATAATTCCTAGTATATTAGTTACATGTTTAATTGTTGCTTAGTTTTCAGTAATATTTAACATAAATTTAAGGCTATCTTTACATTAATGGTACTTTGAAAAAAAATGGTAATTTCACCAAAAAAATTAAATCTTTTTTTATTTCTTCTTTCCTTCACATTTCTTTCTTTCTTTTTTTTCCTATGGTTGTGCAAGAAGAAAATGAAAAAAAGATTGTACTTGACGTACTTGATTAGTCTCTTCTTTTCAAGTGCAGAGACATTTGGTTACAAGATGTTTTTTTTCAGTCAAGTAGCATCCTGAAGTGGAACACTCAAACCCCTGATGTAGTACCTCAGTGAAAACTAGAATTATGAAGTTTTTGTCCTAAGGACAACTGCATTTTTTTTTTATGTGCAAGTGTAGGTAGTTTGAGACACCATATACACCTCCCAAATTAATGCAAACAAAGATTGCCAAAAAATTTCTGTCATGATTTTCCGCAGTTCTGAAGTGTAAGAAAGTAAAGGTAGATGGCATATGTTGGAATTAATATAGCTTTAAAACAATCCCTACCTGCAAAAAAGAAATAATTAAAATTTATATAATTAATAATAATAATAATAATAATTTTAATTTATAAAACCGCTCTCTCTCCCCGAAGGGACTCGAGGCGGTACACAGGAAATTTAAATATATATACATAAAACCAACAAGCATAAATACAATTAAAATAGATTAAACTAGACCCTGCGCTAAAATCCCAAACTGACTAAAAACTAGACCCCAAAAAGTCCCTAATAAAACAGTTCAATTACCCCAAGCCGGCCAGGCAGAAGAAATGAGTTTTTAGTTTTTGACGGAAGGAACGGAGGTCCGTGGTTGTTCTAATTTCGGGGGGAAGGTCGTTCCAGAGGGTCGGGCCCGCCACAGAGAAGGCCCTTCCCCTGGGCGTCGCCCGCTGGCATAGCCTAGTGGACGGCACCCGGAGAAGTCCCTCTCTGTGGGAGCGAATCGGTCGCAGGGATGTATGGGGCAGGATGCGATCCCGCAGATATTAATTAATACATTAATAGTTCTCTCTCTTTACTTTCATCATTACTTCATTTATTGTAACCTTATATGTGGTCAAATGAATGCCTGTCCATAGAGACAAAAGAATAGAATATTGAACAATAATATTTTTTTATTATACATTTTTTTATTATTGTATAATATAGTAAAGAGTTGTGGTGGCGCAATGGTTAGAATGTAGTATTGCAGGCTACTTCTGCTGGCTGCCTGAAATTTGGTAGTTTGAATCTCCCCAGGCTCATGGTTGACTCAGCCTTCCATCCTTCCGAGGTGGGTAAAATGAGGACCCAGATTTTGGAGGGCAATATGCTGACTCTGTAAACCTCTTAGAGAAGGCTGTAAAGCACTTTGAAGCTGCATATAAGTCTAAGTGTTATTGCTATGCAAATAGAATACAACAGTATAGTAGGGAAATTCAGGAAGGGAAAGGGAAATGGATAGTGGGGAAAGAGAATAAAGAGAAGAAAAAGGTATTCACTTCTGACTCCTTCGGTGCAGTAGAATAAGGCATTAACATCTAACTTTAACTTTGTACTTTTATATAATAGTATAAACTAGTTATTTCTATAGCAACAAATCTATCTAAACCCAAACCCAGTAAAACCCAAAATCAAGTTTAAATTTTTTTTCCATCTCAAGGACAAAGTTTGGAACCAGTTTCCAAGTAGAAATAAAGTTATTTGGTTTTTAAAAAAAATCAAAATAGTCAATTTAGCCATCTCTGCTAACTCCATCAGTTTTTGCAGCCATTCATCCATTTTTGGGGGTCGAAGTGTCCTTCCATTTCTGTACCTAAAGTAGTCTTGCTGCCATCAATTTATATAACATCAAAGTTCCGATTTTCCCCCCAAGTCTTTTTCCATTAAACCCAGAACAATATTTTTTTAAAAACAGGTTTTTGCTTATTAATTGTTTATTTTGGTTTAAATGTTGCTCCTTTCCTAAAAAAAAATAAAAATCTGGTCCATTACAAATAGGATTAAAAACAACAAGAATAACAGACCAGAAGTGGGTTTGCTCCTGGTTTGGCTGAAGTGGTAGTGGCAGAAGCAGGCGGTTCTGCCTGCCCACCCAGATAGAGAGAGAGAGAGAGAGAGTGCACGAGTGAACTAGTAGTAAAACCAGTACAAACCCACCACTGTAACAGAACCAACAAAATAACACTAGAAACAAATAACTCACTGCAGCTCCATATATATATGGCTTTTATGCTCTCTCTAGCTCTGTTAGTGTTGGCAGGAGTAATCTTGGTAGTTATTTTGCTGCAGGCTGTTGTTTATTGTTATCTTGTTTGTCTGAGTTGGTAGTTCCTTCATTGGGGTATTATTTGCATTTTGAATGTTGCTCTAATGTTAATCTCAGTGTTAACCTATGATAATTTGGGTATTAATTGCTGACAAGAAGGTGTTTTGATTTTCTTGTTTCCTTTTTGTCTTTTTGATCGTCTCTTGAATGATGTGTAGATGTTGTTTATCTCTATGTTCTTGTTGATGACCAATTTGTCCCAATTTTAGGACTCTGGGAATTCTCAGGAATTTGTGGACTTGGTTTGGTCTGGGATATTCGTAATTTCCTTGTTGAAACTGTGGCCAAGTATGTCCATGTGTTGTGAAATTAAGGAATTTTTATCATGTCTTCTAAACTGCTAGTTGGTGCTCATGGATTAGCTTTCTTATTTTTCAATTCAGGTTGTGTCCAATTAATAATTCTAGCACATATCATATCAGGCATAAACTAGTATTAACGTCTTTGATGGTATTTCCACCATCAATGAAAGGATGAAAAAACCCAGCAATTTTTTTCATTCTTTGGATGTATTCTTTACTAATCACTGACAACTGCCTGGGCAAGTCCCTGCAGTCTTCCTGACCAAGATTTCAGAAATAGTCTGATTATAATTATTTTGTTTTGTTGAAAACTATGGTATAGTTTCAAGAAAAAAAATTATGAATGGACAGACATTTTGTATATTTCTTCATGTTTTTTAAAAAAGAAATTTGGTTTAATAAATTTTACAGCAATATTATTCAAAATCTGTTTGTATCCTGTTCCTATCGAGGCATGCAATTTTGTAGTCTAAATCTATCTATTTACTTGTGAATATACAGAAAGAAGGCAAGAATATTTTTTTTATTAATTACAGGCTTTTTTCTCCAGAGCACAAGTTGTGTTCTTTCTGTGTTGTAATAATAAAGAATTTGTAGGATGATTTCATTTCATTTCATTTATTCGACTTATTAACCGCCTCCTCTCCCCGAAGGGACTCGGGGCAGTGCACAGGAAAATATAAAAATACAATACATCACAATAAATACATAAATACATTAAAACTATATTAAATTACACCCTGTGTTAAAAACTACCCCATTAAAATCCCTAAAGTCCGATTTAAAATTTCTCTACTAAACAACTGAGGCTGAAAACGGTAGGTTAGGTCAGGCCGGCCTGTTGGAAAAAGTAGGTTTTTAGTTGCTGGCGAAAGGAGCGGAGGTCCAGGATAGATCTAAGTTCGGGGGGGTAGGTCGTTCCAGAGGATTGAATGATAATGATTTTTTGAATGAGAGGGATGAAAGAAGTAAACGTGAATAGGTAGGTTTCAAACAATCTCTCTGTTTAATTTTATACCTTTATAATTCCAGTCACCTGCTGCCTCACAGTGGACACTAGTGGTACTATCATTGTGTCATTTGAAAATTCTGAAAAAGAAATCAAACTCTTAATCATTGTCTTTACAGCAGTTTTTAAAAATGAAAGTGAAAGCATTATTTGCATTCTTTAATGATAGCTGACAACAAGCCTTTTAATCACCTAGAACATTTCTGCTCATATAAATCAATAGTGCTAGAGATATAATAATATATTGTACAATACATTACTAAAAATCAGGTCAAATTCTGAGTAGATTGTAGCAGATAACCCTTGGAATACTGCATCCAGTTTTGGTTGCCATGACATAAAAAAAGACGTGGAGATTAAAAAGAGTGCAGAGAAGAGCAACTAAAATGATTAGGAGACTGGAGACTAAAACATATGAAGAACGGTTGCAGGAATTGGGTGTGCCTAGTCTTTTGAAAAGGACTGAGGAGAACGGGATGAGATGATAGCAGATAGCTAAGGGGTTACCACAAAAAAGAAGGGTCAACCAAAGCACCTGAAGGCAGAACAAGAAACAATGGATAGAAACTAATCAAAGAGGGATCCAACCTAGAACTAAGGAGAAATTTCCTGATGGTTAGAAAAATTAATTAATGCAACAACTTGTCTCCAGAAGATGTGGGTGCCCAACATCTGAGGTTTTTAAAAAGATACTGGACAACCATTTGCCTGAAATGGTATGTGGTTAGCTGCTTGAGCAGAGGGGTGGACTAGAAGACCTCCAAGGCACTTCTAACTCTGTTATTCTATTTGGTTATATAATAGGTTTCAAATAGACCTAGAGCTATCACATTCTGACTTTAAAAAAAAATACCCAAAAATTGAAAGCAAAAATCTGCTGTTATCTTCTTGTCATTCAATTTTTCCAGCGTAGATATAGTAACACTACCTAATAGTAAGTAGAACTTAGATGAACCCATGGTTAATGTGGTAACTGGACATAGATAATTCGTAGTTAAGACAGTATTTTAAAGGATGCAATTCAAGGATCAATTTAAACATACTCAACTTAATTGGTATTCTCTGTATCATAGACTCTTGACATATCGTCAGTCAATCATCACTTTTAAACTCTAGACAAAGATATGAGAATGTGGTACAACCACAGAGTAGTGCCATTCAAATTCCAGCATTTCTTTTTTCCATTATTGTTACACACATACAAGCAAGCATATTTTATAAACACACGTGCATAGTGGGAACATAGAACAGTTCAAAGGTTAACCATACACTTTATTTCACTTCAGTGAGGAAAAATATGTTGAAATCATGCTGGCCAATCCACCACAAAGATGGCTGGGATATCATGGTGTCCTCTTTGAAACCTTAGACAGCCACAATCTTGAATCAGTTTTATCAGAGGTGCTAAATACTAAAATCTCCAGGTTAAGATGATCCAAATGGCAAGAAGCTTTTCAGATTTGGATAATATGCCAAATCTGCAATATCAGTTAAAGTGGCACAGTAGGAAGAAGGTGTAAAATAACCCTGTTGTGTAGCCTTGCTAAGGTTTCCAACAAAGCATGTAGCCAAGATTTACTGTCCAAACCAGGACTGGTACCAGTGGAGATCTTAAGAAAGTTTGGAATCTCTTTTTCCAGTCAATTTCCTCCTATGGATTGCTGAGAGCAATTCTTAAAGTACCTGTTGTTAGTTTTGTAGTCTTATTCTTTTGTGTAGTTAGGAAATGGGGAATGTACAAGGAAATTTCATACTGAAGACACTGTTAAGAATCTTTCTCAAGTGGAATAATCTATAAATCTTCATCTGATCCCTTAAACCAAAGATAATTACATATTTTATGGCCTTAAAGGACTTATTTCCATTGAACCTAAAATTACTAAGGTATCAGAAGGTTCTCTGAGAGAGAAAAAAGTGAAATCAAAATTTATTTGTTTGAGAACTTGAGGAAGAATGCTTGAAAAAAGATATGTGTATAATAGCTTTTTCTTTAAAGTTCCTAGTTTACTGAGTAAGACAGGAGAAAAGAATAACGGGAAGGACAGAAAGCGAAGTATTAAAATGCGGAGAAAGTTAATGAGAAGGGCAGCCAAAATCAGAAGAGCTGGCATATGAAGACTGACCACCAGTCTAAGGAGATGACAATCTGCTGTAACTAGCCTCAGGCTAGTTAATGTAAGCATTAAATCCTCTACATATAGAAAAATAATTCTCCTGCATGGGAAAATTTAAAATGTAGGATTTGTTGTTATTATTAAACTAATCAAATACTCCATTCAGTAATGCATACCAAACAAAAAATGTACATTAATTCTTAATTTGGAGGATGAGGATATTATTCTTTCATGAGTCTTCCCTCCGAAAGAGTTACAATTGGCTGCCATCAGTCAAGTTAACCGCTCCACACTGTTTGTCCAGCTGAGGGGCTGTAAAGGGTCCCTCCCCTCCACTCAGATCTAGCAAAAATCAAAGAGGAAGTGCTTTGATTTTCTTGATCAAAGCTTAAAAGCAGAGACTCTAAACTCCCTCCAAAAAACCTTAAAGATCTGAAATAAAACAAGAGATAGTTGTACAGCTGTGTAGTCCTGCCCATGAGGAATGATTTAGTGGCACGTTCGCTTTTCAAAACAATGCAGATAAAAGTCCAGATATGAAAAAGGGAAAAAAGAGTACATGAAAGTAACACTTTATACATAGAGAATTCAAAATATCATCACTGCAATGATGTGCCCTCTAACTTAACTAGTTGCACGCTATCCACTGGGTAAGAAGATTTTCCCCCCTAATTTATGCTGAATACACTGCAAAGAAACTGAAACTAGAGCATATTTGGCTTCCTGATTAGATACTATTAGGAAGTTCCAACCTCTTATATTTATGGGAAGCTTTTTAAAGCAGTTGTTAGTATTTGTTCAATTAATAACAGTGGTCATTTATTTATAGCAGACTTTGTCATTTTATGGTGTGCGAGCATACCAATCTGACCCATGACACTGATGATGTTGGCGGTGTTGGAGGTATCAGCAGCAGGGTTTGTGGTGGCAGCAGTGATGGGGATGGGGCAACTGTAGTGGGAGGTGGGGTGGCAGCAGAGGGGACAGAAGAGGACGAGGGCATCTGAGACAGGTAGTGATTCAGCATCCCCACCAGCAGCAGGGGCAGGGCAGCACCAGCAGCCCTCCACAATAGCCCCAGTTTCTCATATGGCCCCTTTTGAAAATTAAGTGTCTATTCCTGACTTACAAGTTTGCTCCAACTTTCTACTTTCAACTTCTGACCAGGTATTTGAAACATGAAACAGCTTGCCAATTACTACTATACTATAGAAGAGCATTACTTTGCACATATATGTATATATCCTATTTAAATTATTCAGAATAGAGGCATTTTATACAAGCGCCTGCTTTTTGTTAAGTGTGTGTGGGAATATACATTGCAATCTATATATATATATAAATATATAGTGTTATGTTTGTGCTGATAAATAAAGGGAGATTAGTATAGATCTATTCTAAGCTATTTAGCTCTCATCAGCTAGCCTTGCCCTTACTGGGATTTGAACCTGGGAAGTATTACATGTGAGGCAGTTATAATTGCCACTAGGCCACAGCTTCTCCTTCTAGATCAGCTGAGCCAGGGGAATAAGTATATATTGTGTCACAACACCCTGGTATGCCCCAAATATGGGAGGGAGCAGAAATGCTTTCCTTTTCTGTCTTTCGGCTCATGCAGGCAGAAAGCTATTTTTTCATTGCCTTTGTTATATTTGTGTTACGTTTGTGCTGATAAATAAATAAAGGGAGACTAGCTATTTAGCTATTTAGCTCTCATCAGTTAGCTTTATGCCTGGATGGCTCCTAGGGTGAGCCAAAAGACAGAAAAGGGAAGCATTTCTGCTCCCTCCCATATTTGGGGCATACCAGGGTGTTGTGAATAAATAAACAGGAGCTGTTATAATATTCTCTCATTTAAGAGTCCTGTAAATTGGCTGAGGTATCAGGGATACCGGATAGCTCAAGGCATAGAGAAGCCTATTCTTATTAGAAGGCTAATAAGCCTGAAATGGATATATATGCTGGCATAGCTGGCTTCGGGGATTTTCCCATGTATAAGGCATAGAAATGTTATTTCAACATTTCGACAAGATCTCACTTGTCATCATCAAGCCTGCCTGATGATGGCAAGTGAGATCTTGTCGAAACGTTGCAATAACATTTCTATGCCTTATATACGGGAAAATCCCCGAAGCCAGCTATGCCAGCATACCTACACCCGTGAAAATCTACGAAAACATATATATATATATATATATGCTGGCATAGCATATAGAAGGAAGAGAGAGAAATAGAGAGAGAGAAATACAGTAGGCAGGATGGAAGAGAGTGAGCGTTGGTCCTTACCTGATACGCCTATTTTCTTGTAGGGAAGTCAGCATCTATGCTGGGCAAGACTCCTGTGCTCTCATTGGAGGCTGAGTCTGGGCAAAGTCTTTAGTCCCGCCTATGCTGGCCGCACATGCCCAGTTTCAACGAAGACAATCCCAGACTCGCGGCGTCTTGACCACGAAGGCAGGTGTTGTAGCTCATCCGGATCCGAAACAATGAGAGCCCTTAGTACAAGAAACACTGAGAAGCCCAGTAAGATAACAACCAACACATAACTATAACCATAGTACCGAAAAAACACAGGTACCTGAACTCCAAGACGGATAACTACCCCAGGGCGGGGCAAGATGCTGACTTCCCTACAAGAAAATAGGCGTATCAGGTAAGGACCAACGCTCATTTTCCTTGTTAGGGAAGTCAGCATCTATGCTGGGACATACCAAAGCGGCAGTGTCCCCGGGCGAGAATCGTTACTGGTCAGGTCTCTCAGCTCGAACTACTGACTGTAGGACTCTCCTGCCAAAGGCTGCATCCGCAGAAGCGAACGAGTCCAATTTATAATGAGTGATGAAGGGCGAAGGGGAGGCCCACGTGGCCGCCTTGCAGATCTCCAGAAGGGAAGCCTGGGCAGCCCAGGCCGCTGAGGTGGCCGCGCTCCTCGTGGAATGAGCAGTTAAGCATCCCGGAACAGACGAGGAGCGTGCCTGGTAGGCCATGGAGATGCAGGCCCTGAGCCAGCGGCCAATCGTCGCGGACGAAACCTTCCTGCCTTGCGAGGCCGGCTGGAAGGAAACGAATAAGGCTTCGGAGGCTCGGAAGGGCCTGGTGCGTTTCAGATAAATCTTGAGAGCCCTATGTACGTCTAACTTGTGCCATTTGCGCTCCAGAGGGTGATCAGGGTCAGGACAAAAATTGGGGAGGACCAAATCTTGGGAACGGTGAAAGCAGGAACAGACCTTAGGGATAAAGGAGGGGTCTAACCTTAACACCACTCTGTCCTGATGAAAAACGCAGAGGTCCTCCCTGACCGATAGGGCCTGAAGCTCGGAAATCCTGCGAGCCGACGTGATGGCCACAAGGAAGGCCACCTTGAAAGTCAAGAAACGCAAGGAAACTTCCCTCAAAGGTTCAAACGGGGGTCCCGTAAGGGAGTCCAGAACTAGGGGAAGGTCCCAGGAGGGATACCGGTGCACCGCAGGAGGGGTCAAGTTCGAGGTGCCCTTGAAGAACTGTCGCACCGTGGGCACCTGGGACAATGACAGGGATCCACCACACGTGAGGACAGACGAGATCGCCGCCAGCTGTCGTCTGATGGTGTTTAGGGCCAGCCCCTTATGCAGGCCCTCCTGTAGGAAGTCCAGGACCTGTGGGATGGTAGATTGAAGGGGTTGAATGGACTTACCCGAACACCATCGACAGAAGGCTCGCCAGGTGGAGTCATAAATACGGTTCGTCGCCGGACGGCGGGAGGCTTGGATCGTGTGGATGACCTCGGAGGAGTAGTTGTGACGCCTCAAGATGCCCCGCTCAATCGCCATGCGGTCAGCTGGAACCACCGCGGGTCCGGATGCTCCAGGGACCCCTGTCGCAGGGACACCCGGTCGTTGGGGATCCTCCACGGCCGCTCCACCGAGAGATTCCTCAGGTCCGCAAACCAAGGTCTGCGGGGCCAATGGGGGGCCAGAAGGATCACCTCCGCTCCCTCCGACACGACCTTCTGTAGGACTCGGGGCAGAAGGGGTAAGGGAGGAAAGGCATAAAGGAGGCCGAGGGGCCAACTGCACCGCAGAGCGTCCACCCCCTCCGACCCCCGCGCAGGGAAGCGAGAAAAGAACCTCGGGAGTTGGGAGTTGGAGGGGGAAGCAAAGAGGTCGATAATCGGCTCCCCGAAGAGAGCCACTATGTCCTGGAAGAGGCTGGGACATAGCTGCCACTCCGCGTTGTCCAGCACCTCCCGGCTGAGCCAGTCCGCCTGCACATTGGAAACCCCTGAAATATGCTCTGCAGTCAAGGTGGAGAGATGACGCTCGGCCCAGAGGCCCAACTGCCTGGCCTCGACCATGAGAGAATGCGACCTGGTGCCCCCCTGGCGATTGACATGGGCCTTGGCTGACATGTTGTCCGTAAGCACCAGGACGTGTCGCCCCCTCAGCAAGTGGAGGAAGTGATGGAGGACCAGGTGAATCGCCCGGAGCTCCAGCCAATTTATGCTGTGAGCGAGGTCGGTGGGCTCCCATTCGCCTTGCGCCCACAGACCCTGGCAGTGGGCTCCCCAACCGAAGAGACTGGCATCTGAGGTGACTGTCACCAACTCCTGTTCCTGGAAGAGGCGGCCCTTGGTCACCGCTTGGGACAGCCACCAGCGAAAGGAACGGGACACCTCTCTGGGAAGGTTCACCCTGGCCAGGGAGCAACTGAGGAGGCGCCTCTGAAAAGGCAAAAGAAACCATTGGAGATCCCTGGTATGAAGCCTGGCCCAAGGCACTATCCCTATGCAAGAAACCATAGTCCCCAACAATTGGGAGAGGGACGCCAAGGAAGGCCTGACCTCCCCCCCGACCTGTCGGAGAAGGGCCCGGAGAGATTCCAAACGTTCCTGGGACAGGAACACCCTGCCTCCCACCGTGTCAATCAGGGCCCCCAGGTGAACCAGCCTAGTAGTAGGACGAAAATGGCTCTTGGGAACATTAATAGAAAAGCCATGGAGCTGCAGGGCGTGAATGGTGGAGGCCAGGTCCTCGCGAGCCCCCCCTGGAGAGGAGGATTGAAGGAGGATATCATCCAGGTACGCTGTTAAACGGATCGGGACCTCCCTTAGGCTAGCCAGCAGGGCTGCCAGAACCTTGGTGAAGACCCTAGGAGCTGAAGATAACCCGAAAGGGAGTGCCCTATATTGATAGTGTTCACCCAAGTAACAAAACCGCAGGAATTGCCTGTGCTGGGGGGCGATTGGTATGTGGAGGTAAGCCTCCGTGAGGTCGATAGAGGTGAGAAAGTCCCCCTGACGGATACCCCACAGAATAGACTGCAATGAGTGCATCTTAAAGCGCTTATAACGTATAAACTTGTTTAATTTTTTAAGATCTAAAATTGTCCTCCAACCTCCAGAAGACTTGGGGACCACAAAAATGAGAGAATAAAACCCCGTGCCCTGTTGGTCAATGGGGACCCTCTCGATGGCCCTAATCTCCAGCAAATGCTGAACCGCCTCCTGCATGAGACGGCGCCTCCCCTAGTTGGAGGAGACTGGACAAACCCAAAAATAGGACGGGGGAGGGGAGAAAAAATCCAACAATAAACCACTACGAACCGTGGACCTAACCCAAACGTCGGAGGTGGTGCTATCCCACACATCCGCAAAATAGGCCAACCTACCCCCAATGGGGAAACGATCAACTGGGGAATTAACTACGGCGGTAGGAACGTTGTCCCCCGCCACGAAAGGGGCGCTTGGACTGCCTGCCCCTCTGGAATCGGTCAGATTGGCCCCTGTTTCTGGGGAAGTAACCACCCTGGGAACGAAACCCCTGGGAGCTATAATCCGCCCCCCGAAAGGACGACCCATAGTCGAGGGCGCGAAAGGACGAATTGGCCTCCTGACCTCGAAATGGCCGCCTGGGGTAGGGCGCCGCCCGGTGAAACCCTTTCTTGGGAGCAGTGGGCAAAACTTTGCGTTTATCCTTGTTTTCCACAAGGAAGGGATCAAGGGCATCCCCGAACAGAGATCCGCCCTTGAAGGGAGCGGAAGCCAGGCGCCACTTGTGACGCACATCCGCCTGCCACTGGCGCAGCCACAAAAGACAACGAGAGGCCACGGAGGAAGCCATGGCCCTGGATGCGAATCTGGCCGAGGCCAAGGTGGCATCGGAAGTAAACTGCACGGCCTCCACCAGCTTGGCAATGTCCAGGTGGGCCCTGAAGTCGGAGACAGGAGTGCGCAGCTGTAAATCCTGCAGCCACAGAAGGCAGGGGCGGGTGAAGAAGGAAGCCGAGGTGGCGGCACGGATCGCCCACGCCGCTGCCTGATGACCCCGTTGCAAAGCGAGGTCAGCCTTCTTCTCCTCTGGCTTGAGGACATCCTCCGGGGCTCCAGGCATGTTGGCCGCCGTGTGGAGGGAGACGACCGGGGCATCCACGGTGGGCGTCGTCAGAAACTGTGCCATCTCCTCGGCCACGTTGAAGTACCGCCGATCCGTGGACGACGGGCTGGGCCCCGAGGTAGGAGTGGCCCACTGACGCTGAACCAGATCCACAAAGATCTTGGGCATCGGGATCGTCTCCGAAGGCAAGATGTCGTCATCGAACATGTTCTCAGCTGAGATCAAGGCCGGCCGTGGAGCGGACGTGGAAGGGGCCGTAGCCGGGCCGAAATTTGAAGCTGATTTGGCCTTGTAGAGCAGGGAGGTGAACAGGGCCGAAGGGAACAAGCCGGAAGATGCTTTCTTCTCCGGAGGCCTGCCTTCATCCTCCGAAAGACCACCTTCTCGGATCTCACCTTCCTCCGCGCTGGAAACACTCTCCAGGTCCTCATCTTCCTCCAGGTCGTCTGCAGGAGCTGGGCCCGTCTCCGTGGTCGGATTCACCCCCGAAGGACCAGGCCCAGGTTGGAAGCCCGGTGCCTGATGTTGCAGGCCGGCCGCAAACCCCTGAGACATAGCCGCAGCGATGATGGCCTGAATATTGGCCGCATCCAGTGATGGCTGAGGCAAGGGAACAGGGAAGGCAGCAGAGGTCGAAGGGATTGCTTCCAAGCGTTGAATGCTCGGTGGAAGGAACGCAGACTGAGAAGGAGCCGGCTGATCTGGTCCCCAAATCCCACAAACATCAATGGGGAAGATGGGATTGATGGCCGCTGCCCCCCCCTGTCCCTGGACCGGGGAAGCCATGAGGGACAAGTGGGCCTGTGATATGCGGGAGAGGGGGGAGGCCTGGGCCTGAGCCCTGACTGCCGCTCTGCTCTGCAGCCTCTCCAGGGTTTTCTCACTCCTCTTCTCAAAGGTAGAAGGACTTACTCTGGAAGCCTTTGATTTAACAGACTTCTTCGGAGCTTTACCCTTCTTGGCCGGGGCCTTGCCTTTCCCTTTGGCCTGGGAGGTAGATGGCTGGGGGGACTGCTCTGTTCCAGGTTCCACACAGGCCGAAGAAGGCCCAGCCACTGGTTCTGGAAGGGGAGCGGAGGCCGAGGCAGAAGGCCCTTCCATTGCTTCCAATTCAGAGAAGCAGGGATAAAGCTGCAGTAAAAAAACAACCTCTCTCTAGGACCCTGCGGATGCCTGGGTCCTCCCACGCAGCAGCAGTCTGGCGCCAGCCGCCCACGCTTTTCGCGCGCCTTGCAGGCCGAAAAGCCTGCCGATTAGGCCCAATCGGCCCGGCGCGACTTCCAGACCCCCTGCGGCCTCTCTGGGTCGCTCCGCGGCCGGGGGGATGAAGATGGACGATCCCCCGGACCCCCGGTATACCGCGGGTCGTCGCTCGACCTTCCGGGAGCGACGGAGCGTTCTCCCGGGCCTACGGACTCTCCAGGGGCCTCCGGTAGCCCAGGGCCTCTTCCCAGGCCCTCACCAATACAAGCGGCAGCCTACGAGCCCAGAACAGGGCTTTGAGGCTTGCCGGTAGAGCGCGCTGCTCCAGGAGCAGTCAAAAACGCTTTTCCAGTCCCCTGTACCTTTCCACGATCAGAAATCCTTTTCCAAAAGCAAACGGATCCAGGAGCTGTAGAAAGACGCATGTGCCTCAGAGATAGGCTGAGTTGAAACTGGGCATGTGCGGCCAGCATAGGCGGGACTAAAGACTTTGCCCAGACTCAGCCTCCAATGAGAGCACAGGAGTCTTGCCCAGCATAGATGCTGACTTCCCTAACAAGGAAAATGTGTGTGTATAGGTAGAAGTATAGAGAGAGAGAAATATATAGATAGAGAGAGAGAGAGAGAGAGAGAGAGAAATACAGTAAATAGGGAGGGAGAGAGTGTGTGTGTGTAGTTAGGAAGGTAGAAGGATAAAGAGAGAGAGAGAAAGGGAGAAATACAGTAGGTAGGTAGAGAGAGAGAGAGAGAGAGAGAGAGATTAGGTAGGTAGGTTGATGTTCTCAGGTGTATTTATCTCTGTCCTGCAGAAGGAAATCGCAGACAAACCTTAAAACTTCGTTTCTGCTTGCTCAGAAAAAGTTAAAGAGCCTTCCGAAAGGTGGGGGGGGGGAGCCTTTGCACTCAGCAAACTTCCAAAACAGCCTATTTCTCCGTGAAAATGAGGCTTTTTTTTTTTAAATAAAAAGCATAAGTAGCCTTGGGGGGGGCTAATTTCTGCCCTCCCCAGCCCCCAGGGGCTCTCTGGAAGCCTCCACAAGACTAGGCACAGCCAGTTTGGTGAAGGGGGTGGGGTTCCAGGAGGGGAAAAAATGCTGTATTCGATGTATGACACACTCAGATTTTCAGCCTCTTTTTAGAGGAAAAAAGGTGCGTCTTATACTCCGAAAAATACAGTAATACCATATTTCAACCTCTAATCTGTCCATCTAGCTATTGCTTTTATTCTATTATTGTTTATTCCATTGTATTTAAGTACAATGACAATAAAGATTATACTTATACTTATTATAGAAAAGTGTATATTCTTATTTCTAGCTCTATTCTAGCTTTTAATTAGGCCACCATTATATTAAAAGGCATTTCCTTTCTATCTGTCATCTTTTTCCCGTTTTAATACTTCAGTTCTTATTTGTTTTTTTGGCTTGCTTCCCATACTCCTCTCTTGGATCTTTGTCTTTATCTACATCTTTACTATTCAGTCTAAATATTTGTCCCATATCTACCATTTTATGCTTCCAGACCTCCAGAGTGTCTGCCCAAGTCCCTATCTTCTTTCAAAAGTATCTTCCTCCTTATCCAATTCTATTTTTAAATCTCTTAAAATACTTTTCCCTGATTTGTTCATCAGTCATTATTATCTTTATTGTCTTCTCCTTGTCTTCTTGCTTTATTTTCTGATTTGTCTGTTCTATCTTTTCCTCCATTCTTTCTGTTGTCTCCTCCCTTTCCTGGACATTTTGATCTTAATACATGACCCTTGTAAAATATTTTCTATTTTCCCATCTATTGCCATGCATTAGGTTCTTTATCTCTCTGTGGTTCTTTGTCATAATGTCATTAATGCTTTGGAACATCAATGCCATTTCTTTTAAAATTCCATTCATTTCCCCCTGGTGGAGCATTTCATCTTATTTTAGTAAGTTTCACCATATATTCAGGCCTAATGTTGCTCCTCAGAGAGTACAATAATGATAGTTCTTTATATCCAAGGATTATTCAATCAGTTCCATTTAGGTGGTCCAGGAAGCTTTCCAAATATCTCATTAAGTCTACTCTATAAGTTTAGTCATATATCTTAACTTTCAAGAGTTATGAATCTTTTTAATTCTTGCAGTTTAACCTCCAATAGTCATAAAGAAGAAATGTTTATTTCTCTTATCAGAAATTTTCCCAGATTTGTAGGTATATTTTCTGTTCATCAGTAGGTGGTACCCTCATCTTAGGTTTCAGCATTGTCTCAAATCTGACAGGTATTTAATGCAATTTTAATTCACTTTATGGAAGCAAAGTCAGTTATTTAGGTAAATAGTTCCAGCATCTTAAAATGCCTTTTCAAAACCGCACCCACACAGTTTAAAAGTCCAATTTTCTGTTTTAAATGTTTATTACATTTCTCCCCTTATTTCCTTCCTTTTGGGTCTGGGATTTTTCTCTAACTAATTGTTCACTGCTTTAACAGATAATTCTAAGAGTCTCTTTTCCTGGATTTGTTTTCCCTTTTAGGTTTAGATTCTAGGTAAAAAAAGTAATTTTCTCACCCAGTTCCAATCACTGTTCATCTACACCACTCTTGCATTTTCTTTAATGCCTCAGCTGTCCCAGATTCACAGCAGCCATGATGAGAGGGAAGAAAACCCTGGGTCAAGCGGGAGAGTTGCAACTCTCCGCAACCTGCAAGGAGCCCCTCTTTCCTTTGCCACCCCTACTGGGTGGCTTTACCTCCTTTTGGAGCCCTCCAATGGGAAGAACTCAGCACAGGAGTGCAGAGACGCGCTCCCTGAGTCTGATCTCGCAGCAACATCAGCCCAAAGTCCACAGTGCAATTTTATATACAGGTAGTTCCTGCCTGGTAACCAAAAGTAGAATTGGCAATTCCATCACTAAGCACTACAGTTACTAAGTGGAAAATTCACATGACCATGATGTTACTTCCCCTTCAATCATTAAGCAAAGCATCATATGACAACTTGTGGTTTTGCTTCTACATTCTCCATTAACTCTGCTTGTCCTGTGATCATAAGATACTGCTATGATCATAAAAGTGTGCTAGTTGCAAAACACCTGAATGTGATCATGTGATTGTGGGAACTCGTGAATAGTAAATGTAAGATTTGTTTCCAGATCTGCTTTTTCCCACAATTGTAGCTTCAGCAATTGCTAAATAAAGCATTCAATAAGTGAGAACTATCCATATACAGTATCTGCACTGAAATTGGTGGGTTTTACAGCTAAACATTTATAAGCAACCTAGTGCTCCAAGATCTCTAAAGTGTGGCAAATGGCACAGTTAGACTGAAGCATATAGGTAGCCCTCAACTTATGACTTAACAACTGTTTTGATGACCTCCTCAATAGGAACTTACAGTCCAGATCCAAAGTTCTGAGGGCAGGAATCCTTCCCATGGTCACATAATTACACATCAGATGCTGGACAACTGATCTGCATGTTTTGCTGTTTGCAGCATCATGCAGTCACATGAATCCATTTTAATGACATTTTTGCCAAAAAGCAATATTTACTTCTGGGTTTTGGCAAAAATTCCCCATAAGAAACAATGAGTTCACTTAATGACTGTGGAATTTGCCTTACAGTCACAGTGTCTGCTTTATGACTATGGTATTTGCTTAATGGCCCCAGCAAAAAATAAAGGGTGTAAAATCGGATCAGCTATGTGATTAATCACCTTATAACCATTGTGGCTTTTGATTATAATGGCCTGGTTCCATTACAGTCATAAGTTTACAACTACCTGTAGTAGCAAGCTGACTTTCCCTGGTGTATCTAACTGTAGCCAAAGCTGATGTGAACTATAACTAACAGTAAAATTACATATATCAGAGTTTAGAAAATTGACTGATTTTATGGAAAGCTTAGTGCTTTTTAGTCCTTCTAGTCAGCCACTATTTAAAAAATAATAAATACTTGTTACATTATAGTAAATAGCATAATGACTTTTATGGAATTAGCTGGAAAATAAATTAGGGAAGTAACTTTCAAGTTCCAGCTTCTACATTCTCTGAAACAGTGTAATTCAAACTGGAAGCAATATGTGTTAGGGCTTGTTTGTTTTTCTTTGCAATGTGCTTTTTTTATAACTTGATCTCTATTTTTTGTAAAGCATAGCTTATAGCTAAGTATGCTGCATAAGTGTATTATGTGTCATTACTACTTTTTACTAGTGAGAGCTTTAAAACTATAGAATTAGTCTTGCAATATTTTCTTCTACTGTCACCTTTTAGAAAAAGGCATTTGCAAGCCTGAAATTTGAGACACCTTCAATTTTTTTCCCTTGCGTGGCTGAATTGATTGGCCAGTCCTTTCACTCTCAGAGCCTGATTTTACTAAGCATGTGGTCTTGTGTAACTGCACATATATAATTTGTAAGACCACCAATTCCGTAATCACAGCTCTGCACTATGGCTTGTTTCAAATCTCCTGCTGTAAACAGAAATATGATTTTCAGCTGCTCCTACGTTTAATACACTGGAGTACGGCATTTGATTGTCTTATAAACAAAGCAAGGATCATGTTGTCTCCGTTAATGTATAACCTCAGAGCAACAACTGCATCTGGAAACAAATAGCATAGTTATGATTAAATTTTGCATGCCTGTAATACAAAAGCATTTCCGCTATAGATTTTATCCTGATGCCAACTAGATGTGTTGTACTGCAAACTCTCATTTTCCTCTGAGGATGATGAAACATCTGGAGATCGTTGCCTTAAAGGTGGCTGCTGTAAATAATGATACTGAAGAAAGAAAAGTCTTCAAATAAGTTATTAGGTTCATACAATCTTGCAGCTTTCTTTGCAATTCTGCAGATACTATTTGATGGTACCAACCTGCATTGTTTCAAAGCCCTTGTGTTTGGTTCTGCTTTTGTTGAAGGCAAATGTTTTGCTTCTTCCCCAGATTTTACTTTAAATTCCACTTTCCACTATGTCTTTTATTAGAATAACATGGTTCCTGTAATTATGGATGCTTTCACAAGTACAGAGTTCTTATGAGTAGGGTTTACCAGTCAGAAAGCATAGTTTCCAAAAAGTCAGACTCTTGCCTCACTTTGTAAAAATAATTCTTTACTGAATTATTTATAATTTCAGCCAGTTGGACTTATTTGGTCTGAAAACTGAGCAAAATGCTCCCAAGTGAGGAAAAATGATAAACTAGTCATTTCTAAAAGAATGAAAACGACAGTGTGCGGCAACCACTGACAGACCACCAAACTAAGCCCTTCAGACAAGGAGACAATGAGATATTGCTTCTTGTGCCTGGATGGTTGCTCCAAAGAAAGCAGAGGTGTTATTCAGCCAGTTAGGACTGCTTTGGGTGAACTGGTAGCAAAGATTGCGGGTAGCCACCCACCCCACCCCTGTCCCCCCATCCTCCCCCAAAATATTGCAACAGCAGCAGCCATGAGGTGACCACGCTTGCCACCTCCTGCACCTCAAAAATAATAAGACCTGCCCGAAAATAAGGCCAAGTGCTTATTTGGGGGGGGGGGGTCAAAAGAAAATAAGGCCCTCTCTTATTTTCGGGGAAACACGGTATTATCTTGTCTCTGAGTTTTTTTCTAGCATCAGTCTTACAGATACAAACCAGGGACAACAATCAAAATACATGCCATAATTTGGCAGTACAGTGGTACCTCGGACCACGAACGCCTCTCATCACGTCCAATTCGCTCCACGACCAAAAATTTCCCAAAAAATGTGCCCCGGTTCACGAACACCGTTTCGCTGCACGAACGGAAAAGTTCGTAAAAAATGCTCCGCTGCACGAACTCTGCCTCACTTCACGAACTCCGCCTCGCATCACGAACTCCGCCCTCGCATCACGAACGGAAAAGTTCGTAAAAATGCCCGGATTCACAACCTCCGTTTCGCTTCACGAACCGGAGCTGCGGACATTTTAAAAACAAGGTCAGAACGGATTAACTGGATTTACATTGAACCCTATGGGAAACTGTGCCTCGCATCACAACCAAAAAACAAGGTCGGAACGGATTAATCGGATTTACATTGAACCCTATGGGAAATTGTGCCTCGCATCACAACCAAATCGGATCGCGACCAGAGTCATTTCACGAATTAAGTTCGTGATCCGAGGTACCACTGTATATCTCAATTATTGAAATATTCTGCATCATATTCAGCAATTTGCTTCTAGAAAAAGCTCATAGCCATGATATAGCTTGATAAATCATTTTATGATTGACAAGTTGTCTATTTTATTAAAGAAAAATACCTGATTTCAACTGAATAAGATGCTTATAAGTTTTGTTCCAACTTTGTGAAATATTTCATAGTTTATAAAAATTCTGAGATCAATCAATGACCAGAAATAAACCCATGCAAATATGCATATGTTAAAACCAGGACACTTATTCAGGGTAGCAGTTTATAATCAGAACCAGATTTAAACTTAACAGTTGTTTCACATGAACAGTTTCTCCTAACCCTTCTTCCCATATTGTTCATATTCATTATCCTGGGTGAGGATGATGAAAGCATCTGTGTTGTCATTTTTAAAAGCTTTTACAGATTTATTTATTTTTGTCCTGGTTTTATTATTTTTACAAATAATTCAAGGCAGTGAATATATAAAAACATCCTTTCCTCTTCCTATTTTCCCAGATCAGTTTCAGTTTATTCAGTTTATTCAGATTTGTATACCGCCCTTTCTCCCTTGCGGGACTCAGGGCAGTAAACAGGCAATAATAAAACAACAATAAAAACATCAAATACAATAAATATGCTAAAAATGAATTAAACCACTACGCCTGTTCTAAAATCCCCAATAGAAACCCTTAATAAAAACAGATTAAAAGACTACGCCAGGCCGGCGTCATGAAATAGATGGGTTTTCAAGGCCCGGCGGAAGAGGCACAGGTCCGTGGTTGTCCGTAGGTCAGGGGGTAGGTCATTCCAGAGGGCAGGAGCTGCCACAGAGAAGGCTTTCCCCCTAGGGGTCGCCAGCCGATATTGACTGGCCGACAGCACCCTGAGGAGGCCCTCTCTGTGGGAGTGGACTGGTCGGTGGAAAGTATTTGGTAGGAGGCGGTCTTGCAAGTACCCCGGTCCCTTGCCAGATCAACAACTTTATGAGGTGAGTTGGTGTCATGGATCCATCTCCGGACTTCTCTCCAGACACAAGTTCAGAGGAGGAGTGTGAGTTTGAGTCAACACAGGAAAGCACAGAGCCAAATGTTGGTCGGGATCAGGACTCAGAGTGTGCTAGCCTGATGAAGCAGCTTCAGCTGGGACGAACAGAGGAGCAACATGCTAAGGCTGAGCAAGGCCAGCCACAGCTGCAGCAAATTGGCCAGGAAGCTCCAGGCAAGGTGGTCCAAGGACCCATAGAGCAAAGAGGAGACAGGCACAATGTGGTCAGCTAGACCAGGGGTCTCCAACCTTTGCAACTTTAAGTCTGAAGGACTTCAGCTCCCAGACTTCTGCAGCCAGCTGGAGAATTCTGGGAGCTGAAGTCCTTTAGACTTAAAGTTGCAAAGGTTGGAGACCCCTGAGCTAGACTACTTGCGAGGAGGCAACCTCGCCACTCATGAAGGGCTTCACCAGTGTTGCCTACCAAATCCCGCCCTGAAAGACGTAAGCGTTTGCTGGAGCAAGGTGCCCAGTTCCAAGTCTTGTGTGCTTGTGTTTGTATATCCTGACCCATTCGAGTCGTGGACTGCTTTCCTGGACTCTGCGTGTGCCCATTGGACTCAGTTACCCAATGACTGTTATTGGGCCTGGAATCCAGACTTGCGCAACAGGGTTGCTTTCTGAGGACCCGTTTGGGAGATTTGAATAAACACCTCTAAGACTCTTGCTGTACATGCATGGGAGGAGAGGAGGGGGGTAGCAAAGTTGGATTGAGAAAGAATATCTGGATCAAAGTCATCTAGCTGGCTGTCATGGATTAAAACTCACAGTCTTCTAGTTCCTAGCCTGGTGCCTTAACCACTAGATCAAACTGTCTTTACTGCAGTTTCCTAAAAATGACCAACTGATCTCATCTATTGTATGCTTATACTTGGCTTGCTGGATGCACTGGTCTCACCCTACAGTACAGCTGTTTCTTTCGGGAAATTTTCTATTCCTAAAAGATCCTAATTCCAGATGTATATTATTGTGCAAGTCCATTCTGAGACTGAAGCAGTGGTGGGTTTCAAATTTTTTAGAACCTACTCTGTAGGTGTGGCCTATTTTGTGGGCATGGCTTGGCAGTCATGTGACAGGGTGGGAGTGGCCACCTTTTAAAATGTGGTGAAACTCATTTAACAACGCTCTTGCTTAGCAACCAAAATTTTGGACTCAATTGTGATGATAAATTCTTTCTTTCTTTCTTTCTTTCCTTCCTTCCTTCTTTGCTTTCCTTTCCTTCCCTTCCCTTCCCGTTGGGTCACTGGCAGCGGCGGGCCAGATTTACTTCCAGGTACGCAGGTGGAACCCCCTCTCACCGGTTCTCTAAATTTCACCAACCGGCTCTCACGAGTAGGTGCGAGCCTGCAGAAACCCACCACTGGACTGAAGTGACAGGTTCTGCTAAGACATGGCTTATTTAACCTTGGTTTATTGAATATATTATTGTTGTCTGAAATCTTACATTGAGCTAAGCTATTTACAAACTACAACAATTTAAAAAATTTAAAAAGACAATTAAGAATGCAAAAGCCACATTAAGGAATGTGTCACTTTTGGGCACCAATGGTCTTATTCAGGTTTTGAGCAATTTGCTAGGATTCCAAGTTCTTTCCCAAAAAATAGTCCAGTGAATGTAAAGAAATTGGTGGAGCCAAGAACAAACAAGCACGGTTTGAAATAAGGTACCCCTATGTTATTAAAATTAAATTAACTTTATATTGTTAGCAGGATAGTTCATTGAGCAGATCATTTCCTCCTAATACATGAATAAGATTGATGATACTTTTTAGAGGATCTCAGGGACTATAGCCAAGGATTTGAGAAGTATTTAACCTGGGGCATCAAGTGTATATCTCTGACTTAAGCTACCTCTGAAGCTAAAAAAGAAGGGGACAGATTTTTGTGTTAAATAAAATATGCAAGCGCATCAGATCTGGTTCAAAAGAACATAGGCAATGTTGCAAGCAAACCTGCATGTCTTTATTCACATTCTCATTGAGGCTTCCTGGTGAGTTTTGTGATGAATTGTCTTTTTAATTGCACTCTAATTAGTTTACCATCAGAAATTAACCTTTCCAGGAAGGATTGGCTGCTGTGAAAGTAGCATGTTAAAACAATTGGCTTCAACCTGGTGCTCTTCAGTGGTCATGCTAGCTGACAGTGATGTATAGGGCCCCTCCACAGGTCTAGCGCTAGCCCTCTGAGTGTTTGTGATCCAACAATATTATCTTTCTTTGGAAGCTGAGCCTTGTTTTTTTCTGCTCAGGTTCCATGTCCTTAAAACTCCTGCAAAGTTACTTTATTCGGAGAGATATTCAAGCAGTGTAGAGCTTATGGCTATATGTTCTCCAAAACAGCAGGAACTTGTGCTTTCACCTTGGCTCCAGGCCCTCGTGGAAAAATAGCTTGATGGGTTTTCAACTCGTCTGCATCATGCCATTACCAGACCAATGCATGCCAGGTGAAGTATTTAATAAGTGGTTGCAAGGAATAATTTACTTTACTCTCTTTGAATGTGGAGTGGCAGTTTAGTTTCCAGTTATTACCGCTGCTGTAGAAACTGCAGCGCCTCAGGATATTCCCCATAGTTGAACAGATCTGGAAGATACCTGGTTAAGCAAAGCTGTGCTAAGATTTAACTGTTAAATATTTCTAAGATTTGCCATTTGTTACCACGAATCATATGAATCTCTTTTTGTGAAGGCTAAGTAAGATTTTTAGACTGGGCTGGAAAAAAAGAACAAGAAAGAGATTTCAGAATGGATTCACTATGATTTGCTTAAAATATTAATGTTATTGCAGCAAAAGTAGAACAGTGAAGCTTTTTCTTAGGAAGATATGAAGGCATGGGGATGGGAATTAATGACAACTCAATTTTGCATTAAAAAGCTTTGGGGTAGAGTTTCCAATGTTCCCTAATTGAAAAGATTTGTCTGAAATCCTGGAAAGCTGCTGTCAGGTAAAAGAAGCATGAATTTCAGATTTGGAAATGTATGTAGTCTTCAGACATATTTCAAAAGTACTCAGCACTCTAACAAAAAAAATATGTATTCCTCTACTGGTTGAAAGAAAAAAGTTTTGGGGAAATAGTAGCAGAAAAAGAAAGACAACTGTTGCTCTCATTGTTCACCAATTCTGTTCCCAAGCAATTTTTGTGGCTTCAAAAAAAAAGCAGATTCAAAGTTCCAGCAACGTACCTAGAACAGTGATGGCAAACCTTTTCAGCACTGAGTGGCCAAACCAGAATGTGTATGTGCATGTGTGCACATGTGTGTGCCCGCACCGGAGTAGTGGAAACCAAAAGACTAGGTGGCTAGCAAACATGCAAATGCCAGAAACCAGAAGAGCAGCTGGAAATGGCACACACGCCCACCTAGAGGGCTCTGCACACCACCTCTGTCATGTGTGCCATAGGTTCGCTATCACAGCACATATCTCAAGCCTGCAAAGATGAAGTGAGGAAAACTAAGGTTCACAATGAATAAAGACTTGTGACAAAAGTAAAAAAATAACAACAACAAAACCCCATGTAAAACAAGAAAAAATATGTTAAAAACAAGAAAAAAGTCAAGAAAACAATTAGTCCATTGCTGGGAGAAAGTGGCAAGAAGGTGAGAAGCAATGGGGAGAAAGCAGAACTACTTCTGTCTTTACACAAAGGGAAAAAACAATCCAACCTATCAAAAACAGCACCACCCAAAAAAAAAGATTAGGAACACAAGTTAAAATAGGTAAGTGAGCACCTGTCTATCCTAGATGAGTTCATATCACCAGGACCAGGTGGATTACACCCCGAGGTTCTGAAGGAACTGGCAGATGAGATCTCAGAACCACTGAACTATATCTTTCAGAGATCCTGGAGCACAGGGGAACTGCCAGAGGACTGGAAAAGAGCTGATGAAGTTCCAATCTTCACAAAAAGGGGAAAAAATAGATTCAGAAAACTATAGACCTATCAGCCTGACTTCAATAACAGGGAAGATTCTGGAAAAAATAATCAAGCAATGAATCAGCGAACACCTAGAAGCAAACAAATTAATAACCAAAAGCCAACATGGGTTTGTCAAAAACAGATCATACCAGACTAATCTTACTACATTCTTTGACACAGTAACATAATTAGTGGACCAGTGGAATGCTGTCAAAATAATTTACTTGGACTTTGATAAAGTAAGGAATTTGATAAAGTAGACCATAACCTACTGCTTGATAAAATAGAAAAATGTGGGTTAGACAGCATCGCCACCAAATGGTTGACCATCTGCACTCAATATGTAATCATCAATGGAACTGCATCTACATGAAGAGAAGTATGCAGTGGGATACCCCAAGGCTCTGTTTTAGGCCCAGTGCTCTTCAACATCTTCATCAATTATTTGGAAGAGGGGATAGACAGGGAATTTTCAGCTAGCAGGAATAGTCAACACTCCAGAACATAGGCTAAAGATACAGAAGGATCTTGACATACTTGAACATTGGGTGCTATCTAACAAACCAGTGAAATTCAATGGTGAAAAAAGTAAGGTTCTACACTTAGGCAAGAAAAGCAAAATGCAGAAGTACAGTATATGTGCTACCTTGCTCAATAGCAATGACTGTGAAAGGGATCTTGGAGTCTTAGTGGACAATCATTTGAACATGAGCCAGCAGTGTGCTGCAGCTGCCAAAAAGGCCAACACAGTTCTAGGCTGCATAAATAGAGGGATAGAATTAAGATCACATGAAGTGTTAATACCACTGTATGGTGCCTTGGTAAGGCCACACTTGGAATACTGCATCTAGTTTTGGTCACTACGGTGTAAAAAAAAATGTTGAGACTCTAGAAAGAGTGCAGAGAACAGCAACAAAGATGAGTAGGGAAGTCGAGGATAAAACATATAAAGAATGGTTGCGGGAACTAGGTATGTCTAGTCTGATGAAAAGAAGGACTAGCGGTGATATAATAGCAGTGTTCCAATATCTCAGGGGCTGCCACAAAGAAGAGGGAGTCAAGTAGAGGTGGGTTCCTACTGGTTCGGATCAGTTCGGCCGAACCAGTATTAACTTGGCGGCCTGGGTTGCTGAAACCAGCAGTGATCCAGGCCTGCCATGCCCCTCAACTGGTTCTCCTACAGCACCGTCAACTTGATTTTCAGTCTGCGCATGTGAAGAACAATTTTTATTGCAGAAATGTAATTTCCCCCCCTTTTTTAAACATTTTGCGCATGCACAGATCTTTTTAGATGCAAATGTGCATGCATGTGGAGCAAAAAAAAATTGCACGCTGAACTTACAGTAATGCCGACAGCAATCCAGCCCTGGAGTCAAGCTATTCTCTAAAGCACCTGAGGGCAGGATAACCAGCAATGCATGGAAACCATTGGATAACCATTTGTTTGAAGTGGTCCAGGGTTTCCTGACTAAACAGGGGGTTGGACTAGAAGACCTCTAAGATCTCTATCAACTCTGTTTTTCTATTCTATTCTACCTCCCCATGATCATGTGACCACATATTGGGAACTTGGCAACCAGCCCACATTTATGGCTGTTGCTAGTGCTCCATGGTCATGTGGCCTGATTTATAACGTTTTGTTCCAAAAACCAGCATTTACAGTTTCCAGCAAAAATATGCCCTGTAGCAAGCAATGGGTTCACTTAATGACTGTCACATTCATTTTGACTACCACATTCATCCTGGTTTCGCTAAACAACTGGTGCAATAAATTTAGAACAAGTCTATTTTTATTGTAAATTGCTTAGAAAGATTTCAACCATATATACATATACTAAAATTAATAACTCCCTTGGTTATATTGTTGTCTTCCTTCAATCAATATTCATTTGTTATTAAGTTAGCCATGTATTAAATTATTATCAATCTTTTTTAATGTAATGTGATTTTGTGATCTGCTATTCTAATCCAACGTTTCTCAACATTAGCTATATTAAGATATGTGGACTTCACATGTTTTAAATGGCTAAAGTTAAGAATCAGTAAATCTATGTTATGTTCTATCATAAGAATTATTTTTAAAAGAGAGGGAATAAATTTCTAATTATTATAAATTTGTTCTAAAACCTAAGATGATTTCCAAAAGTTGGAAGGACGATATAAAAGAATTGTGTTTGGGATCCCAGGAAGGATAGTATCCTAAGTGGAATTTAAATTACCAGTGATCTTTATCAAAAAGAATCATTTTCTGACCTCTGGTGGTGATAGAGGAGATGTGCACATATTTGTTTGGAACGAGCCATAAGAAAGACCTGTTTAATAGTTTACATCCTATTTCCCACAGTAACCAAGATGCTTCGAGGAAGCCCACACTCAAGACATGAGTAAAATAAATATATTGGCATTCAAAGGCATGGTACTAATTACAAGTTTGAGTGAAGTACTAGAAGCGTCTAATGCAGATAAGATAGACTAAAACTAAGGTTAGAGAGTCAACATCACCAATATGCCTCCATCATTAAAAATCAAGGGAAATAAGCTTAGACCACATTGGTATGCAGTTTTGAAGGCTACACTTCACATGGCAAAGATCCATCTCTAATCTCACCCTGTTCCCCTTTTTAAAAAGATTCTTCCAGTCCTATATTTCAAACTATTCTGGACATCACTTTCTTTCTTTCTTTCTTTCTTTCTTTCTTTCTTTCTTTCTTTCTTTCTTTCTTTTTTGGAGTTAAATCTGGTACAATTTTTTTTTAAAGAATTTTATTGGTTTTTAAATTTTACAGGGAAAAAGGGTACAAGGTGCAATAACATTTTGGCATCTTCCCTGCCGTTGGCAATGTCCCTCCCAAAAAACTTTGTAGATATACAATTTTAAAAATAAAGGATAAGTATATAGAAAAAATTAGATCTTATACTCCATATAATCAATCATCTTTCCCTTTGCCATTTTCTTGTGTATCAACAATCACAATAAGTTTTCAAATAAATCATTTTTGAGACCGAAGTCTTTTCGCAATTGACTCTTCCCTCCCGACTCAGTTAATGTTTTGATTTTTACCCTGTCCCCTTCCCAGAATATCAACATTACAATTTTTTTTTTGGAAATGCATACACAACCTTTTCAACATTTTAAGCGGCTATGATGGCGTCAGGTTCTAAGAAGCCGAAGTAACTGAGTTGGTACAGATAAGATTTCATGGCAACAGCCAAACTAACAGCAATTGTTACAGAACAATAGAAATACAGTTGCATGCAAGTCCATTCAGGTGCAGATTTATCTCGCTGGGCATTCAATTGCCCCACTATTGATGTCATCAATAATATCGTGGGGGTGTTTGCTGTCTGGGCATCCATTTCTAGCACCATTACTACTTTCGATGATGTTTGGAACAATGGAACATAGAACAATGATGATTTTTTTTCTTTGTTTGTTTTATGGCCTTGTGCTATTGTGCGCTGTTGTTCCAAGTAGGCTCATCAACCCAATGGTGAGACACAAGGACCCCATAAATGTGGAATTAGTGTACTCAATGCTTCCAGAATTAGAATTAAAACAACATCTAAGATTCTGTACTTAAAGCATGGGAAAGCGTGTCTGAATGAGACAATAAGAAATACTGGCATGTCATCATCACAACTGTGTTAGAAAACAATATCGGCATAATTGTGCTGAACTTTACAGCTGGAGGTTACTCTTCACTAATAAGACAATTGAGTGGTTCTGTCCTTAAAGATTTAATGAGCAATAGTTTCAAGCCAGTGATAGGTCCCCACTTCTTTTCCTGTCCCACCCTAGTAGAAAAAATAATCCTCAATTGGTTTTAATAATGTGTGATTGAATAAGATTTGTGGATTCTTATTCTTGGATAGAATTGTAGCTATCTGTCAAGTTGTACAAGGGATAGTTATCTGTCAATCTTCTGAAAGTCAACTATTTCACTGTCAACACCACCAAAAGACAGGAGACTAAATAATGGAGTGTAAGAGGATGTCAGATGGAGTGGGAAAGAGATGCAGGTCCATCAACAGTCACTCCGATATCAACTTACACCTCTCATATAAGCCTACTGACTAATCAGCCACCACTTTTTTTTTTTCTACTTAGGTATATTGATTTTCTGGGAGATTAATATATTGAACTCAAGATCAGTGTTCTGTAGGAGGAGGAGTGGCAGAGCCTGGGGCAGAGTCAAAAGTGGAATCAGCCTCGACTCTCTAGTTACTACAAGCAAACTAAGGGAAAAATAATGCTAATCATGAGTTGACTAAATTCTTGTGCATGGGTATAAGCAATAAATCAGTTTAATTGGAATTTAAGGTATGGTTCTGGTCTGAAGGGTCTGACATATTCCTATGTAAAATGAAACAATAAGTCAATCAGGATGGAACCTGGAGGCTCATCAGCAGAGGGTCACACTGTGCTGTTCTTATTCCCCCATCAACAGAGGTGGGTTGCTCCTGGTTTGGTCCAGATCAGGTGAACCAGTAGAAGTGCCGGCAGGAGGGTCCGCCCACCCACCCAGATGGGCGCATGCACAGAAGCATCACGCACACGCAGGAGCACACCCAAACTGATAGTAAAAATATTAGTAACCCACCACTGCCCATCAACCAGACAGCTAATATGTTGGTTGTTGCTGTTTAACTATGATCCAGGAGTTCCCTGTAATATTTCATTTAAGAAAAGTGAACTTAAAAAAATAATAATGCAGTAATAGAATATTAACATGAAATATACAAATAACAGAAGTAGTTTACAGAATACACAAAATGGTAGTGTAATCCAAATAACAGGGCCCATCATACAATAGACAATAAAGTCAATTGGAGAATGACCAGATGAAGCCCAGTAACACAAACACATATATACACACAAATCACCCTTAATACTCTTTATTTGAAACTGATCGCTGATACATCTCTTTCTCAATTTAATTGTTCCAGCAAAGGGGGGGGGGGGTGTTTCACTGCCTTATTGATCTTTTTTTTTTTTAACATTATTTATGTTTTCAACATCGTGTTTGCCAGTCTTCCCAAAAACTAGTAAACACATGTATACTAGTATATTGAGCAATTCCTGAAATGCAGGCATTTCCTGAAGTGCCAGTTAAATATTGTAACCAGCTTTTCCTGAAGTGCCAGCAAGATGTTATAAAACAGATATATGTATGTCTTGCTGCCTGAGACAAAATGGCCATGGAAGGCAATGGCCAGAAACAGTATATAGGGAGGATTAAATTTAAGCTGCCAATAGGAACTGGGCAGACCCTTATCATGCCATCTCTAGCATCATCATAGATTAACAAGGTTTATGTAGGGAGAAAAAGAAAAAATATTACTTTAATAGCAGAGCAACTGAAGTTGATTTCTATGTCGACAATACACAGAATGAGGGGTGGGGGTGGGCAGAACATCATGAAGACATGTCTCATAAAAGTGGTTATGAAGGAATCAAAGATCTTCATGCTACAGTACCAGGATAGTATGGCAAGATTATTGCCCAGCTTTGCTTAATATGTTTTAATGCATAAACCACAGTGAATATGATAAAGTCAGTATTGTGAGGTGCATGGTATTGAAGGCAGAAAAAATGGCCTTGAGGAACAGGAAGAAAATTTGCCAAGACCATTTTCAACTAAAAGAAATCTGGATTTTGATGACTAGTTTGAGACCCTACCTAGTTCATAGGAATATAAAATGAAACCTGATAATAATTCTACCTAGAAATAAATCTCACTGAAGAAGATTATTCCCAGGTACATGTTTACAGCAGGGGTGGATTACGGCTTCTTCTACTGCTGGTTCACTCAGGGATGTGCTGCGGGGGCGCTATGCACGCATGCGCAGTACTATAAAAATGCTTCTGCGCATGCACAGAAGCAAAAAAAAGATGGCAGTGCCATAGGCGCCGCCAATATGACCACTTTGGGGGTTTGGCGGTCGAGTTACTTCCTACTGGGCCGAACTGGTCCAAACTGGTAGGAACCCACCTCTGAACTACAGGCTTACTATCAATATTGTTTCTGGACTGTTCTCTATCTTTTTATAGCCCTTCTCATTATCAGATGTCTTAAATATTTTTAGAGGGACAGAGGTTGTAGGAGACTCTACATACAAAAAGCAGAGAGAGTATCTCTGGCTAAGCTTAGTGTGCATTTTTCATATCACTGATCAAGTTCCTCTCCTTATCTCAGGGAAGGAAGATTCAGACTCTCAAGTTAAAGGAAGGGTTCTTACCATGTTGGATAGTGGACCCCAACACATTTATTTATTTATTTATTTATTTATTTTATTTATATTAAATTTATATCCCGCCCTTCTCCAGAAGGACCCAGGGCGACGCACAGGAATTAAAAACATACAAATATAACAATATAAAATTTAAAAAGATATTAAACTCCCAACCTGTGCTAAAATCAATTAAAATCCCCAATTTAAAACTGTCTAAAAGCAGTCACAGCAGAAGGTTACGCTAGGCCGGCTTGATGGAAAAGGTGTGTCTTTAGACACTGGCGGAAGAGGCGGAGGTCAGAGATGGTGCGTAGTTCAGGGGGTAAGTCGTTCCAAAGGGTAGGGCCCTTTGGAAGAGAAGGCCCTTCCCCTGGGTGTCACCAACCGGCATTGCCCGGCCAACGGCACCCTGAGAAGGCCCTCTCTGTGGGAGCGGAGCGGACGAAGGGATGTATGGGGTAGGAGACAGTCTCGCATATAACTAGGTCCCGAGCCATGGAGCGCTTTAAAGATGGTCGTCAAGACCTTGAAGCGCACCCGAAAGGCCACAGGTAGCCAGTACAGCTCGCGCAGGAGCGGTATTATGCAGGAGTATCTGGGGGCTCCCGTAATCACCCGCGCAGCTGCATTCTGGACTAGCTGTAACTTTCGAGTGCACCTCAAGGGAAGCCCCATGTAGATGTACATCACATTTTGTATTATAAACTTTTTAGAGTGGGAACAAAATGATGTTACTGCCCATGGAAAAACAACTAAGAAATTTGCTACTTTTTTATTGACCAGTAAGGACTCAGGATGACAATGGGAGGGGGGGTGTAAGTCTTTCCCCACAATAACTGTTCCTTTTTAGGCAGCAAAGTATCTTCTGGCATGAGTGAGCACATAAGGGGTTCCGCCCCAGGCGCCTGATGGACCCGGATGGGTTCCAGACGGCGCTTGGGCCATTTCCTGTACCCCCGACCCGCGCCCCGATCGAGGACCTTGTGGTCGCATGGAATATTGCGACCACGGGAGCCTTGGATCGGGTCGCGCCCTTGCGGCCTCTCTTGCGGCCGCGAGTCACCACGGCTCCCTGGTTTACCGAGGAGCTGAGGGTGATGAAACGCCGCAAGAGATGCCTAGAGAGAAGATGGAGGAATACCCGTTCTGAATCTGACCGAACACAGGTAAGAGCCCATTTACGGACTTACATTGTGGCGCTGAGAGTGGCCAAACGTCATCATTGTGCCACCCTCATAGCATCCGCAGAAAACCGCCCTGCCGCCCTGTTTAGGGTGACCCGCTCCCTCCTTCAACAGAGGGTGCGGGAAGCCCCGCTACAGGGTAGAGCAGAGGAATTTGTGATTTTTCTGCAGGAGAAAATCGCTCAGATACAGAACGGGCTACCCTCCATTGATGGCCCAGTGAGATGCCACGAGACAGATCTTGTTTGGGAGGAGTTTGACTCCGTTACTTCCGAGGATATGGACAGGTTACGTGGGCGACTGCGAGCCACCACATGTTTATTGGACCCGTGTCCCTCCTGGCTTGTACTGGCATCCTGGGAGGTGACACGAGGCTGGCTCCAAGAGGTTATCAACGCATCCTTGAGTGAGGGTTCCTTGCCTGCCTCCCTAAAAGAGGCTATGGTGAGGCCCCTCCTCAAGAAGCCCTCTTTGGATCCAGCTCTTTTGAACAACTATCGTCCAGTCTCCAACCTTCCCTTTTTGGCGAAGGTTGTTGAGAGTGTGGTGGCACAACAGTTTCCCCGTCACCTGGAGGAAGTTGAGTATCTAGATCCGCGCCAGTCCGGCTTTCGGCCCGGGCATAGCACCGAGACGGCATTGGTCGCGTTGGTTGATGATCTCTGGAGGGCCAAGGATGGGGGTTGTTCCTCCATCCTGGTCCTATTAGACCTCTCAGCGGCTTTCGATACCATCGACCATGGTATCCTATTGCATCGGTTGGGGGGGTTGGGGGTGGGAGGCACCGTTTTACGGTGGTTCTCCTCCTACCTCTCTGGCCGATCGCAATTTGTGTTGGCAGGAGAGCAGAGGTCGACCTCGAGACCCCTCACATGTGGGGTTCCTCAGGGGTCGGTCCTCTCGCCTCTCCTGTTCAACACATACATGAAGCCGCTGGGCGAGATCATCCGTGGTTTTGGGGTAGAGTATCATCTCTACGCTGATGATATGCAGCTGTATATATCTACCCCAAACCACCCCAACGATGCCGTAGCGGTGATGTGCCAGTGCCTGGAAGCCGTACGGATCTGGATGGGAAGTAACGGACTCAGACTCAACCCGACCAAGACCGAGTGGCTGTGGTTTCCGGCTGCCCGATTCAACCAGCTAACTCCATCGCTGGCCATAGGGGGCGAACATCTTGCCCCTGTGGATGGGGCGCGCAACTTGGGTGTCCTCCTAGATGCCCGGCTGTCCATGGAAGATCAAGTGACAGCCGTGGCTAGGAGGGCGTTTTACCAGGTTCGCCTGGTTCGCCAGTTGCGCCCCCTATTGGATCGGGACGCCCTTCGCACAGTCACTCATGCTCTCGTGACATCTCGACTGGACTATTGTAACTCTCTCTACATGGGGCTTCCCCGACATTAGAACGACCACGGACCTCCGCTCCTTCCGTCTGAAATTAAAAACATATTTTTTCTGCTTGGCCGGTCTGGGGTAGTCTCTCTCTATGGGGTTTTAGTGTATAGTGGGAATTTTAGTTTAGATTGGGTATTTTAGCACAGGTACTATTTAATTTGTTTTTAAGATGTTCTTGATTGTATATTTATGGTTTTTAGTTTCCCTGTGCACCGCTCCGAGTCCCTACGGGGAGAGGAGCGGTCAAGAAATTAAACTATTATTATTATTATTATTATTATATATCTTTGAGGAAACATTCTAAATTCAAGGTTATTAAGGAAGGTAAATTCTTAGAAGTATGCATTGTTGTAACACATTTATGTTACAACCAACCAAAAGTTTCCACAAGAATGTTACAGCAATAAAGAAATATTTTACATAAGCAGATTCAGAAATTGCTAGGAATTTTTATCTCCTTTTTCAGTTTTTAAGGAAATGCCTGTTCCCTGAACTACTCAAAATTTCCACTACCGGTTCTCCAAAACCTGTCAGAACCTGCTGAATTTCACCCCTGGTTAAGGGGTCCAATTCATCTAAAATTGCCAGTTTAAGTAATCCTAAATTCTGTATCTTTTCTCAGAAAGGTCTGGATGTGTTTTTAATCAAGAAAAATTTCCCGGAAGAATTGAAACACAAGAAAACAATAAAGGCAAACGACATGCAGCGTTTCAGTAACCATGGTAGGTGATTTGATATCAAATCTTTTCCTGTTGGAAGCAGTGATCCCTCCCCTTGATAAACAATGTTGAGATAATCACAGTTGATTCTTACTTCAGAAGTAGTCAGGGAAATCTATGTATTTACGTACCCATCCACCCACCCAGGGTTAGTGGCTGGTGATGGAATATGAAAGAGAACATAAAATAGACACAATTTCATCCTCCAACAACTCAAGTCACATTCTCTCTCAGCCCAAATTACCTCACAAGGCTACTGTGGGGAGGGGATAGGAAGAAGAATGAATATTAAGTATGTTTGTTGCTTTGAGTTATTTATAAAAGTATTAAAATTGGAATAAAAGAAATGTTAAAAAATTAGCTTTTGATGCTTTAGTTACTTCCTCAGTAGAACCAGCCTTCACTCGCTGAAATCATGTCTGTTTTGAACAGAATATATAGAATGTGCTGGACAGATATGTCAATAATTCTGTACGTTAAATTATATTTTCTTCCAAGATAATTCCGTCACTGAACTCAAGTTAAGAATTTATTGGTAAAAAAAGAAAAGAATCCTAGAATGAAGCTGCTAAATTAGAGTATATCTTCAATCTGATTGCTGTAGTCTGTTTAATCAGAAATTTGTGCTTTTGATAACTACAAAGGCTAAAGTAGCATAACGCATCTAGAATGATAGCATTATCACTGTGGACTACCTTAGAAAATGGCTACTTTGTTCTTATCTCATACATCTTTGTATAAGAAATGTAAAAATCTTATCTCTTATGTTTTTATGGCCCTTTGGCCTCAATGTTTAAAACATTCCCAATTCTCCATTCTTCTTATCTATATAATACAATGAATGTCCACCAGCATGCCTATGCTGGCTTGCAAATAAGTACTGTTCTTGAGAGCAACATGATAGATGAAGACGGATATAGTTCATCAAAAGACTGTGGCAGAATATTAAATAGATGAGCTTCTTCATTGTTAATTGTATATTATGTTCTTGATTTTCTTATTTGAAAACTATAAGCGATGGAAAAGTCAGGGTTTATTTAAAACTATAAAAAGATAGTTCATTTAAAATTAACAAAATGCAGATTAAACTAAAGTTATAATGAAGTAGCTTTTGTTTATTCAGAGAGGCCTATTGGATGAAACTGATTCTGTTTATTAATTCTCAGAGTTTAGACTTTGCATAGGTTGTTCTTTTCTTCTGGTAGAAAAATTAAAATCAGTATGCCTAAATTATATATGCTACTAATATTGTTAATAATGTAATAATTCCAAAATAATAAGCATATTAATTGTTATCATCACAGTTAGCTAATCTGAGAAGGCACCTCACCAACTAAATAAACCCTTTAAAGCTTCCAGAAATTGCATCTCGGAAATCAGAGATTGTCAAACATTAGGACAAAAATTTTCCACTAATTTCCAACAAGGAACAAAGGAAATCAGTGCCTTGGCTTTCAAATAAGCTTTGCAACAACTACATTTGCAAATCCATTTTTGCTTTACCATATACTTCATAAGAAAAATCAACCTTATTACCTATAATATTATAGTATCTCTGGTTAGGAACAAACTATATTTCATTATATAGGAAAGAAGTAACAAAATGTATATGATTGTGCTGTAGGATCATCCCACACATTCTTTGTTCCACACATTCTTTGGTAAAGTATTATGTATGAACTGAGAAAGTATGGATAATCTTAAAAACCATGAATAAACCATGAATAAAGTATATGCCTTAGCAATACATATTGAAATCAACAGTTACATGCTGGTCTTACTAGCAAATGTACTCCATTTATTTCTTGTGTATGAGGTACTCTTCATTGTACAGAATCATTTTTCACATCAAGAGGGAAAGAAACTTTGCTAATGATTTCACATGCAACAAGGTGCCTGCAGCTTGGTTGGAAGATTTTAGCACTTTGAACAAAGAAGATATGTGGAAAACAGAAGAAAAGAAAAGTTTCTTCTGTTGGCAATGAAGAACAGCCTTTTTCTTGAATCATTGATATTGTCTAAGATGGATGGATGATTATGCTTATGGAAAGCAAAAAGGACTTGTTTCTGAGTAAACTTAATTAGAACCGAATTGTAAAAACAATTGCAGAAGCTAAACTGACAATTGTTTCCTTTGTAATGAAAAATATTCAAGAAAGACAAAAAGAAACATTTTGTTTTAGAACACAGGAGGGAAATGCCAGGATTTCCTTCCAAACTGACTGTTTTTTGTAAGAGAGATACAGAATATATATTTCTCTTTTGGAAGGCAGTCATACATGTATGGCAATTAAACAAACTGGGAAACAATTCTTTGTGTATAGCTTCTGGCTACAGTCCTAGCCCACCTTGCATATAAATTCCCAAACGGACTCTATGATCCAATATAAACACGTACATTGATCTGTTGATGTGGCTAATTACAAATTTAATATTACTGCTTGTCAACATGTTGCATATTAAAGGTTTTAATTCTTGTTTTTATTTGTATATAATGATTATGGGTTTTCCTTTCCTACCATCATCATTCACCTCCCTTACCATCACCCAACAATATCATTAAATAGAGCTATGCTCTTTGGGGAACTCATTTGAATATTTTCTCTAATATTTGACTTTCAGTTAGTACTTGGTTCAATTTTTGATTGCAGATTTTTTTTGATGTTGCACTAATATATTACTAATCTTGTGGCACCATAGAAACATCAAACAAAAATATATTACAAACTCTTAATCTTTAATAAAGTTGTCCTTCCACACCAAAGATTATGCTATCATATATATACATTGACATTGGAATTTGCTCTAGTTAAGGGAAGGTTTTGTTACATTATGTTTTCTGTAAATTAAAATGAAAGGAAACAGTACTTTAAATTAAAATGAAAAGAAAAATCCAATGAATGAAGAATAAGAGAGAGAAAAATAAACTAAACAGAAAGGAGGGTAAATAAGCATTTGTTTTAAAAATGCATTATTTTATTCTTAGCAATCTCATCATCTCAAAATTTCTCAAATTTCTCAAAGGTCTTTTTCCAAGGAGATCCAGTTTTGTTGAAGATTTGTTCTAAGGACATTTCCTTCCTTCCCTCTCTTTTCTCTTTTATTTCCATATGGCCTCATTTAAGGTAAATTCCTCGCAATTTGCCTAAGCTGGGTCCATTGAGCTATTAACATGCAGATGTTAGCAGCACAGATATAGGAAAAATAGCACCTTGAATGCCTGAGGTTGGCTGATTATTAGGGTTAGGGGTTGTGAGGTTTTTTAGTGCTCTCTCTCTTTCACTCCCTCCCCCCCCCCCCTCTTTTCTGCCCCCTCTGTTATCTGCAAGAAAATAAAAGAGTTTTTTCCTGGGGTGTGAGTTTAGGGAGACCTTTCATTTCGAGCTCATCAGAGATTGATAAACCAAGATTGTCAAGGGCATGGGAGCGCCTTTGTATGTGAGTGAGTCTCTCTCACACACATACACACGCACACACATATATACACCCACAAGTGGGCAAACATAGACACCACTTCCTATGTCCCAGTCAGAAATCATTGTTCCCATTTCACTACTGACTCTATGTAAACATAATAAATGAAGACATTTAAGGAGAACTAATCCTTCAAAAAAAAGAAAAAAACCCTCCCCAAATTACACCATGTTCTCTCAATGACTCCTAGATTAAGGATTCTGAAGGTCTCCTTCTCCCCTTTCCAAGGCCCTTTTAACTTGCTTTTATCTAATTTATCACTGACACTTAAACAACACATTCAAATAAGGAATCTGCACCCCATCCCTCCTCTCGTCTTTCCTCCAATCTTTCACCCCTCCCTTAACTCTTCCCCCCCAACCCCCTTCTCTGGAAATAATGTCTCTGACATTTATTAAACGAAGATAAAGAAACAGAAAATGTTTCCTTCCCAAAGTGCCCATATAACTAACAGACAGCTCTGGAAAATTATTTACTGACTGCCCACATAGAATGAAATCTCCTATTAATCTATTCCACTGAGTGTATCCAAATTGTGATTAATAATCAAAAGAGGTGAGTCTTGAGGTAGATGATCCCCTGAGCAAAGCACTTTTCTGCAGCATCTTTTCACATGGATGAGCTCCAAGTCTCCTTCTTTCCTGTTTCTTTGGCTATCAGAAAGAGGGCTTGCATTTGGGGCCATTACCTGACTGCTTAAACACATCGCATGGAATGGGAAACCTTCCTTTTGTGGAATGCGGTTGTAAAATGTAATTTGTGGCCAGGCTTGAAGTTTTGCTGCAGGCGGGTTAACATTTAATCACATCTCACAGTTCTAGTCTTTTTATTTTCAAGATGTTCCAAAGCAGAATATAATAATAAAAGTACAAATTTCTTCAGTTAGGTTTTGGGGGGGGGGGGGGGTTGGGAGAGACGCAGCTGAAAAAACCTTGTTGTGGATGGTAGATTTGAATTATACTCTTTCCTTTGGAAAGCTAGGTTAATGGAATTTTTGAAATGAAGTTGAAGTTTTCAACAACACATAACTATTGTCCTTGCAGACAAACTAAATTAATATTTACATCTTTCTATTTATAGTAAATACCAGTGTGCCACTTGTATACAATAATGCTATTTTCTATTAGATTAAATATAACAATGGTTAGCATTTATATAATACATTTCAGAGTACCTCATATTGATACATTTATGTATGTTAAGCCATGTTTTGTTTAAACTTAGCTTATTGAATAAGTTATAGTTGGTGTTCACATACCACATAGCAACCAAAACCAATCATGCCATATTATACTTCAGTGTGATATGTGAAGTCAATCATGAGCTTAATCATCCTTATTTTGTAACATAGATTCATATTCATCCAATAATGTAAGTAGGGATTTGAGGCAAAATAGAGAAGGCAATAGCTTTCCAAAATACTGTGATACAAATGCCTGCTTTCAAACCCTAATACTGTAAATATTGATTTCTTATTTCTCCAACATGTTGCAGCCCCACCTGTCCAAACTGCCTTTCCCCCTATTGAGTACAAATGTCCTTTGAATCCTGTGGGGAAGGAAAAAGCTGCTTGATGACAGAGTGACAAGCCCTGTGGTTAACGAGGTGATGAAGCAGTTCCTAGGTTTTTCTCAAATCAGCTTAAAATAAAATTTCAAAAAAAATCAGCACTTCCGTTGTAATTGATAAAATGAACTTCCTCCAGCTGAACAAATGTATCCTGACATGTATACTGCTCTTGAATTTTTAACATATTCTTCTAAACTATTGACTGGATCACTTGAATGGTAAATTTTAGGCTTAAGTAAGATCTTAAAGATCTAGCTCTCTTTTTAGCTTTTTTAGCTTTGCTTACTGTGTTTCTCTTAAGTAAAAAAAAAACCTTAAAGGATGTGAAAATTGTTCTACAAGGATTCAGGACTTTCAAAAATATTTACTATAGATTTGTGAGTAGAAATCAGGTTGACATGTTTATAAATTTCCATGTAATTATTTCATTTCTCTTCTGCAACACTTACAATGCTATTTTAAAAAAACAAAGTATAATCGGTTAGGAAATGCTTAATTCTGCTATATTCCCATTTTGAGAAAAGCCTCTTTCTATAAGGAAGAAACTCCTTCATATAGCTCCTTCAACCTAACAGTTCTAAATAAATTGAGAATTATAGATATACGTTTATCCCTTCTTTTAACAATTGGGGTCAAAGAATATTGAAAGACTGAATCCAAAATTAGAGTAAGTTAATTTAGATAGTAAAGATACTTAGATCTCTCTTTTTCTCTCTTTATGATATTTTGCTTCACTGCAAAATGAATTTAAAAAACAGGAATGTACATTTGATCCAAAATGATCTTAGCCCATTTTCTTCTATGCTAAGGACAAGAAGCAATGGGTGGAAACTAATCAAGGAGAGAAGCAACTTAGAACTAAGGAGAAATTTCCTGACAGTTAGAACAATTAACCTCTGGAACAGCTTGCCCCCAGAAGTTGTGAATGCCCCAACCCTGGAAGTCTTTAAAAAGATGTTAGATAGCCATTTGTCTGAAATGGTATAAGGTTCCTGCCCACGCAGGGGGTTGGACTAGAAGACCTACAAGGTCCCTTCCAACTCTGCTACTGTATTGTATTGTATTGTATTAAGGATGCTATCTAATTTACTGAAGTATAATTCAGAGTAAATATGCTAATTGTTTTATTCTTAAAAAAGCTGAGAAACATTTCTGGCTTGCTTTCTCTCATTGTGCAAGAACTAGGCTGTGCATACAACTGCACACTGGGCTAAAACCAAAACAGTCCCTCCAAGACCCACACACTTGATTGTAGGTGTCCCAGTTTTTTCCCAATTTACAATAGTTAAGCAAACCATGGTTTAACAGATTAACAGAGTTGGATGAGACCTTGCAGGTCATCTATTCCAATCCCCTGCCCAAGCAGGAGACCCTACATGTGCCTCTACCTAGGATCAAACTCACAACCTCCTGCTTGTGAGGCGAGACTTCCACCTCTAGGCCACAGCAGCTTTAGCACAGTGATGGCTAATCTTTTCCAGACTGAATACTCATGCTTGTGTGCGAATACGCATGAGTATGCCTTAACCCCCCAAATGCAATGTGTGGCCCTGCGCGTGCACTCTGTACCTGCGTGCGTGCATGCACTCTCCCTGCATGTGCCCAACCTCCTGCACATGCATGTGCAGCCCTCCATGTGTCCCATCCCATGCATGTGCGCATAGCCCCCCACATGCACCCCTATGCATGCAGCTGGCCAGTGGGAAGCATGCGCAATTGGGACAACAGCTCACGTGCCATCAGAGAGGGCGCTGCATGCCACCTCTGTAATGCGTGTCATAGGTTCACCATCATGGGTTTAGCATCTTTTATAATGCAGCTTGTACATGTATGTGAACTATGAGCTCCAAAATTGTCCAATAAAATTCACAACTATATAGGTAGACTGAGTCAATTTCCTCTAGCTCCCAATCTACTAAGAATTCTCTGAGATATTGAATTAAGCTAAAATGGGTCCTTTGTAGAGAAGGGCGGGATATAAATGCGATTAAAATAAAATAAAAATAAAAATAAAATGACATGGAGCTTTGTTTGCCTAATTGAGATTTTGGAAATCCAGCCAATGTGGCTTACAAGTCCTCCATCCTTATTGCATGCAGTGTTGAATAAACCCAGCTAATTCAATACATGTTAACTAAATCATAGGCTAGCATGACTTTTAATGTACTTTTCATTGACTTGGTATCTGCAAATTGCTCTATCTACATCAGAATTATGAGAATCCTACACATCTTAGAAGACACCAAATTGAAGAAATCTTTACATTGATTTGTTTTCAGAGAGGCTTACATGCTATTGTTATAATGATGTGACATACTTTTTCTCCCCTCACTATAAACATCGGGTTCCTTGTATTGTCATTTCTTATAGTTTCCAGAAAACAAAACAATATGATGCACATTTTACTTATCTAGGATAACTACATTTTATTTTACTTCCTTAAAATGTATAAAAAACAGAATTGTCCCAAATTCAGTTCACTAGTTATTTTGCAACAAGGCACAGAATTGGAAATCAGCACAACTGGTGAACACATACAAATAGCAGATTGTGGCATTGTAAAGAACAGCCATGTTTGATTCTTCACAACAAACAAACAAAATATTACCAAAGTAAGGGAACCATTGTTTTTAATTTTAAAAAATGCTTTAAAAAATCCTGTTTAGTATTTATAGGGCAGAATTTTGGAAGTTGGAACTCTTCTAATATTCTGCAGACGTGAGAAGTAAGAGGTTGATTATACCATTAAATGTTGGGAAATAATATGAAAATATTCATCTTGTACATAATGCATTTGGAATATTCTTGACCACCTAAGGACTACAAATGTTCAGTTCAATTCAGTTCAATACAAACAAGTTTGTTACCAGTACCAAATATTATGGTGTCTCAAAATACATTTAATGTTGCTTGAAATATGAAAGCTTAGTCTAACATTCACATGTTTTCCACAAATAAAACAGAGTTGAATATAACTTTAGCGACACCTAAATTACAATCCCAGGATCAATGTAAGAACTTTATAATGCCAAGGTTTAATTCCACCAGCTTCAGCAAGCCTAATTTAAGTAAGATTTCAGTCTTGATCCAGAAATCATTTTAGTTGTTTTATATCTACAGCAGAAAGTGGGATTACTAACATGCACACAAAAATCCTTCTGTAGCATATAATCAATGCCTCTATTTTAAAAAGTTGAATACACACTTTTTGTTGTTGTTTAAAAATACATTTTTATTTATTTTATTTACTTAGGGTTCCAGATTGCACGGTGAAGGTTATACAGTATATACAGTTTATATACAGTATATACAACTTAAATTCATTTACATGAAGCCCACCTTTATTCCCTTTCTTTTCCAGCTAGCTTGAAGGAGATGACAAAGAAAAATATTCTTTTTTTTCTTGTGTACAACCTTCAAACAAGGAATATTTCAGTAGTGTTGTATTACAGTTTCCATCATAACCAGTTGTCCAACACTTCTGTATCCAAACAAAGGTGAAAATGCTAGTTCACTGTGCTTTTGTTTTGTTAGCTGTGTTCCAAGACAAAACTCTCTCACTTCTTCCTAAACACAGTCAAAAGGAGAATCAATTTTTAAGGAAAAATACTGTTTATTGGGAAAAATAGTTTCTACTCTTCTTAAAATTTACCTGTTTCTAGTTCATAGGAGTCAGAGAATTGTGTTTGGGAACTTTCCAGTGCAAGTTCTACCCGTTGATGTAAATTCTTTCAAATTCAGAGACAACCAACTAGCGAAGCAATTCACAGGATGCTATTTTATTTGTAGTACTGATCATTTCCTTTCTTCAGATATGGAGAAATGTAAGTATCTTTACATTTCAATTTCAGAGGAGAAAGGGGGGACTTGCTACGAAGATGTATGCTTCCTCTTCCACCTAAACACTCAACCTCACCTCCCTGCCTTTCACATTCTTATAAGCTTCTTTCAAGTTTATTTTCCCATCTTTTTCTTGAGTGGCTTCAAATGATTTAAATGAAAACAGAAGTTTCTTTTACCTCATCCTATCTAGCCAGCTATGTAAAAGCAACTGAAAAATATGTGTGTAAATCTTCTAATCAACTCTTTTTGGAACCTTTCCTCTGCAATGAAACAATCTCTGGAAAAGAAACCCTCCAAACTAGAGTTTTTAACAGTCTAAATAACTTTACAATAAGCAGTTGTTTTCCTCTTCCTTTTATAGAAAAAGTTTTCCATTATAAAAGGTTGGCTGACTACAAATCTTGATAAATCCTTCCCTTACCCCCATCTTGTGCCCATTTGGGATACCCCCATTACAAGCCAATGTGAATCCTCTAGAAGGATCTATGACATGGAACAGTTTTGTTCCCAAGAGACAGCTTGCATTTACTGTACTTGGGTCCAAACATCAGTGAGCAATCTACCCTATGACTTGCACTGTGAAAAAAGTTCATCTTAAACTAAAGAACTCCTTGCTGGAAATGTGTGGCCTGAATTATTAACAATGCTTCCTCCTTTTTTATCTGAAAAACATGTTTTCCCTTTGTTAGTTTATGTTAATCGCAGCCAAATATCAGGTTCCTTACTATCTGCATATGATTATTTTTTTATGGTAGAAAGGATACATAAGGCTAGAAAGAAATTTATCATAGGATTACACTTTTGTAATCTAAGGTTTGTCGGATGCATATCATTTTCCACAATATATCAACAATGTAGGTATTGACCACACAATAGTTTCATTTGTTAATCTTGCTCAATAAAGCTTTACTTAAAAATAAGAGGCATATTTTCCAGTAAAAACCTGAGGCCATATTGCCAGCAATTTGGAAGAAACCAAACGGTATATTCGAATTTAAGATGGCATTCAATCACGTTTTTAGAAATATGTTTCACTGAAAGCAGCAAGTCAGTGCATATCAGACACTCAGGATCATGTAAGATGATTTGAAAATATTCCCTTGAACTCCAGACGACCTCTTTAAAATATATTTATTTCCTGGGATTTAAAAAAATAAAATTCAACAATGCAACTCTGGAATTTTCAGCAAAAGGGGCCTCTAATTATCCATGTTTTCATCCATCAGGTTGCACTATCCAACACAAAATATATCCTTACTTTCAACTCATTTTGTTGAACAAGATTGATAATTGACTTCTCCAAGTTTCCAGACTGATCTAAAGGAAATAAGCCTTTCAAACCAAACCTTTGGAACCTGATCTATAAGATAAACTGAAATATTTTTTCTTTAAAAAAGTCTCTAGAAGAAGGAAACATTAAATCACTTCTGTATATCCAATATGTCACTAGGAATCAAGCTCAGATCAAGGCAAGGCTGGTCTTTTACTCCATGGTAAGTGTATTGAATATGATGTGATTGTAGTTTCGCCTGGCTAACTTAAATCTAATTTTTAATGCCTCTCTAGATAGTGCTTCTTTTTAAGATCTATGTGCCTGAAATAAATACCATAACAGTATAGCTGAAATCACACCTAACCCTGAATCAGGATTTGTAGATATATCTGTGTGGGTTCTTGGCTTGCAGATAATGTTATAAGCCGTTGTGTATGGCTTCATATATAATTCTAAATCCAAAACTAACTAACCATATTTTAGCAGAACATTGCATGGGAATCAGACTAATGTCCACTTTTGAAAATAAGCTTTAAAGTTTAACTTTACAAAATTCCCTGTATCTCTATAAAGAAGTCTTTACATGCATGATATTAAAAGTTTTGAAACTTTATATTTCTGTTGTAATTGTGAGCGCCTACTGGCTTGAATGTACAACTGATTGGAAAATATATTTTTCACATTCTATCAAAAAATGCACTAGTATTTACACATGCACACAAAGGAATGTGATTTCATAAAATGTTATAAATCACTTTTCCTCTATACCATAAATGGTATCTTATTTGTAGAAAAACTGTCATTGCTATATAGAGATGACTGATCTGAAGTAGCATGCAAGGAGATCAAAATCTAGTTGTTGTAGTTTTCTTAACACCAATTGAATTTGACTACCCCAGAAAATTCTGAAAAACATGCCAATAATTCACTGAGTAGCCCTGAGTATTTTGAATGCAGTATCAAAACATGACATTAGAGACAAAGGATTTTCATACACAACTCTGAAGTTACCCGGAGCCTCCCTCACAATACATGTGAATGCTGTGAAGGTAAAATAGAAAAAAACAGAGCCAGATTTAAACCCACTATGCATGTTAAGAAATGTGGGATTATATTTGCATTATACTACAAGATCAAATGTACATTCTGTGTCATGTGTGAAAATGTTCTTATTGATGCTCTGAACATCCATTGTGAATGCAGCCTAAGCTGATACATCACAATGATTTATACACCCACACAAATCCCACACATGAAGCAGCTCCATTCCACTCAAAATACAGAACTTGATTACCTGCAAAACCTGTCCTCGCATACATTTGAGTGGAAGAATCATTTAATTTTACAATATTGTTTGTGTTGGGGTATCTATGTCTTTTCTGACAATGCATAGGTGCAGCCCTATACATGTACTGTAAACCACATCAGCAACAAGACATATACATCCACAATATTTAGAGTTAGACTATCCTATTCTGTAATCAACAAAGGTTTCTCATAAAGTACTGAAAAACCAGCATACCAATTCTACAGCATGTTTGTTTAGTAAGATCAGTCCCCAGATTTAATCAGATTAACTCACCTGAGCGTGCAATTTCAATATTATTTTCATTGTTTGAAAATGTATTTTTCACATTAATTCATACATATACCATGATTTTTCTATTCCTAGTATTTGTTTTTGTGCGACATAGAGATTCTGGCCGACATGTACAAACAAGTGTGAATACCACTACATCATGTTTGCATGTCTTAAGGGGCATTTTCATTTTAAAGAACTATGAACTGGCAACTGTATCAGCATTTCAGCACAAAACGGAAGGATCTCTACTGAAATGACTGGGAAGAATTCAGCTCCAAATCATTTGCTAGACGCTTATGTGACAGAATATGCTAGTAGCTTTTACATAGAATAGAATGAACATGGGAAACTGAATAGGTTGACTGAGAAATAGAGGTGAGATTATTTTGGTTTAATATATAAATTGTTTTTTCCCCCCACGGCGATTGTCCTTGCCTCTTTTTTATTTACTACTTTTCCAGTATTTTAATAAGGATGGTAAGTTTATTTTATGGGGTGATCAACATTGCAACTAAACTCTGATCCAAAGAACCAGAAGGCAGTTTATATAATGACAGTACTGTCTGCAGAAAAGCAATCCAAGCTTGGTTGTATTGGAGAGGGAACAAGTATGCCTTGCACCATGGGGGTGCAATTTCTCTTTCTGTCTCATACACACTCACACCCACGTATCCACACCTCTCTTCAGCAGCAATACCCTACAACAGATGGGTCCTTCAGAACTTATTCACGAATACAGAAACTGGATTATGGTGCAAATATAAGATTGGAAGCAGCCTCCCTTCCCCATTTTAACCAATTCTTCATATATTATTTTAGATCTCCTTTTTCTCGTCATTTGCGTGACTCCTATAGGCAAAGCTCAGTGAGAAGTTCAGGAGAGAAACTGGAGGTATGTCAATATTTGGCTTCCATCGAATTCCACATTCCTTTGAATAGTCAGCCCTGCAACTAATGCTGCATCCTGCTTGGCAAACACAGGGACTCCCTCCTTTATCCTAAGCAAAACTGAACTCCTATTTTGAACACCAAAATGACTGGATTGGGGGGAAGGGGGGTTTGCAGGTGAAGACAACTGCAAAAATATTTTCCTTTCTTCTTTGCTTTCTTTCATATTCTTCCTTGGTCACTTTTCTAATCTACCATGAAAGAATTCCAAAGATAATGATCTAGATTTTCCCCCATCCCTGAAAACTCTTTATCTTCTTATTTTTGTCATTCTATATTCTTGGTATATTTTAGCAAAACTAATTCATACCAAATAAATGCTCAAAACTGGGGGAAGAGGGGGTGGGGAGAAAGAGGGAGGGAGGGAGGGAGGGGGAGAGAGAGCTGCCAGCCAGGAAATTCTTAATTCAGCTCTTTCACACAAAGCCTTAAGTTATGTAATGCCCCCAGGAACAACCAGGTTTTCTCATTCTTTCTTTGTTGCTTTCAAATATTTGGGACTCACACAATTCAATGGACAGCTCTTCTGCATAAACACAATGAATGGGAACTACATAAGGACACTGCATTGCCCGATTTTTGGAGAGAGAAAAACCCAGAATATCTCGCTTTCTTCACTGAGAACAATTTTGACAATAAAACATCTCCCACTTAACAAAAATGCAGGCTTCTAGAACAAAACTAAACCAATAATCCTAAGAACATTTATTTAGAAATAAGATTCTGTTGAGATAAATCCTTCTTACTCCCATGTAAAAGAGAATACAGTATAACCACAACCTTTTTTTTTTTAAAGTATAATTTAGCTGCAAAATTTAAATACCGTGTAATTAACCAAAATGGGGAATAGCAGAAATTGCAGTATGGGATTTTTGTTATTGTGATGAGAGTCTTTTTTTTTTTTTTAATCATACGTATTTTCTATACATTCCATATTTGGTTAGTTTCATCGTTGCACTTAGAAATCAATTTGTAAAATTCAAAGTGCTGGAATTTCTTTCTAGATAAAATCTGGCATTTCAATCAATTCATTTCATTCAGCCATCCCCAATAAGATTTTGTTCCCTTTGAGAAAGCCTATTTTAATAATAGATGCAGACAAATATTGGTATCTATTTCCAAAATATGTTACTGTTTGACTGCACAGTTGGGAATAAAGTCAGTTGATGCATAGCTTGCTTATAGATAAAATCATATAGACTTAGGGGTTTAAGGTCCAGTAATTCCAGAAGGACTTACCTCCTGATTAAATTTGTTTTGCACTTTTAAACTTTTTTTTTGGCTTGTGGTCTTCATGGATTGTGTAGCAAGGCCAGATCTATTTAGGGACAACTGTACTCTTTCTTCCCTGAGATAAGATTTTGAAACTGAAGAGATATATATCCCTCTTACAGTCATAGAGGTTTTCTACTCTCAGAGACAAAGATTTCAATTTCAATTTGAGTTTGGTGATACAGGGAAATCTTGGAAGACAAAGACATGAAACAATAAAGAACTATTTGCATGAGAGAAGGGGGTCACTTGTTTTCCCTGGCAAAGACAAAAGAATTCCTCTTTTCTACATTTCACTTTGGAGATCAAATTGTCCATCTGTGTTTCATTCAAATTTACCCCTGGATCCAATTTATTCTTTCCAACAAATGTTTAAATAAACAAAATATTACTTTGGGCTACTAATGTCAGGGATCTATTAACCAAAAAACAATTGCTGTAAAAATTTGATGCAAAAATTTAAACAACTTTTTTTTGCCCTTCATGCAGGAAAGATAAAGACTTTTTGCTTTCTACTTTTGTTTAAAATAATTTTTCTATATTGAAAGAGAAGAAGAAAAGAAGATCTTTCTTTCTTCTCAAAGTTCTGGTATTGAGGATAAAGTAGTCAGATTGGCTTTGCTTAAGTTTTAATCAGGAAGTGAATGGAATGGGGAGGGGAGTGATCCTTTGATGAGTTTAATGTGCTGCAGTTGAAAGGCCATTCCATTTCTCTTCCAAATTAAGGAAGAAAGTTGGGGGCTGGGAAGAGAGCATACTTTTAACTTTGCTAAGGGGGGAGGGGGAGAAGAGAAGGGTCTTTCACTTGGAGAGGGGAGGGGAGCCTTGTTCAGAAACTTTCTCATTCCCTACACCACACCCCCACAGCTTTTCCAAATTTCGCAGCATGGAACAAACCACTGCATGTTAAAAGGAAAGGAGACCAGATTTTCTCCAAAAGGCCTGTATCTTTTTTTAAAATTATTGTTATTGCAGCTCCCTACAATATAAATGTGCAACATGAACAAAAACACTGTATCCCCAACTAAAGCATAGAAGTTAGATATTTATACTCAACTTTATTTTCAAGTTACTTTCTCTTACTGTCAACATTTCTTTTTAATCATTTATTTTGGCTCCCTATAATCATTGTCAAGTAAGATTTAAATTTTTATAGTTTCAAAGGTGTGCAATTTTATTAAGAATTACTGATTGGATGGGTTCTTTAAAACAACACCACTGGTATAAATAAAGGAATGTCAGAAATGGCAAGAGATGGAGATTTTCAGGATTCTTTAAAAAAAACACCTTGAGCTATTTGGGAATCAAAAGTCCATTCTTCTTTTGAAAACTTTTAGGCTTCAAATTTACAGCCACTTATACATAATTAAATCCCACAATTTCTTCTGAATAATTATATATTTGATTGCACTTTTTCTATTTAAAGAAACACTTTTATCTATTTCAGCTAGGCTTGCTTTGGGGCAAATGAGTTTAAACATCATCAATTGTTATTATCACCTGACTTGGAATTAAAGGCCACTGAAACCAAAAAGGTTATTTCCAAGTTTATGTCCTTGAGATTGCAAGATCATTTTCCTTTTCTTTACAGAATATATTCTATTTTTCCTTTCCCATCCACACTGTTCCCTCCACCAAAGATAAATTGTTGCACATAAACTAATTTAAAATCTTCCATCTAGACTTTTTCAAAACCATATCCCCTGAATTTCAGGCTGGGAGGCATGGGGATGGCATTGCCCCCCAGCTGCCAGGTCCAAAGTGGATGCGTTTTGGCGAGGGCGCAGGAGTCTTTGACGCATAGGGATGAAGCAGGACACAGATCCCCATCGGAACCCACGACTAATGCGGGCGTACATGGAAAAGTGCCCATCAAAGTAAATGGATTCCTTACAGGCCCGGGACTGGTGCTGAGCAAGCGTTTGCAAGATGGGGTGGCCCCCTTTGGGGTCTTCTTCCTCGGGATCTTGGGGGGCCTCCCTTTGGCCTGCTCGACTCGACTTCTCCTGGCACTCCTTTCCGAGTCGCTGCTCCCTTTCAGCGGTCTGTTGGCCAGGCTGAGGAGGCCAGCTTTGGAAGTGGGGGAACACCCTTTGGCCTGCTCGGCTCTGCGAAAGCCTTTCCCATCCACGTTGAACCCTTTGGCGTAGCACCACAGTTTCGATTGCCTGATAAGCCTGTCAAAATGGGCCCCTCTGCCTGACCCTTCCTCGGAGGTCTGCTGAAGCGCGGCGTCCTCGGTTTTTTTCTGCTCACCGGCTCGGACACTATCGGGAATGCTCAGGAAGTCGGCCTCTTCGCCCTCCTGGACACCCAACTCCGACGCCTCCCCGACGCCTACATTCTTTGGCTGTGTTCTTTCGCTAGGGCCGACCGGACGAGAATGCCGGGCCACCGATCTGTCCTGCTGAAGCTCCTTGGGCGTAGTGGTAGCAACCGGCTTGAAACTTTCCAAAGTAGAAGCGCGCAACGTCCTGGCCCAAAAGATCAAGTTCGGGTCGGGGCGCAGTGCTTTGGCCACGCTGGGGAAGACTTGGGAAGATGCATTTTGGGGAGGGATGCGGGGAAGGGCGGCCTGTCTGTAGCGCGTGCTTTGCACTGAGTCGCCACTGCATAGAGAACTACTTTCTGACCCAGAGGAGCTGCCGTCTTCGCTACTGCAGGAAGATTCGTCGTCGTCGTCTTCCTCCTCTTCATCGTCTTCCTCCTCCTCATCCTCATCCTCCTCATCTTCCGAAGAATCGCTGGAAGTTGCCGGGCTTGACGCGCCGCTGGAATCCGAATCACTGGAATAGCCAGCCGACGTACCTTGCCTCTTGGAGCCGGCGGTAGAGGCTGAGCGACCTTTCTTGGCCAGGCAGCCGCAAGTGGAGCGCTTGGGGCGCCCGATCTCCGGCTCGCGAGGTGGTTGACCGGTTCCATGCGCCCTGACTGCCGAGTGCAGGAATTGCAAGTCCCCGGGGTAAGCGTTGAGGACGCCGGCCAGGAGGTGCGCTCTACCGTTCCGGCTGTAGCTTTTGGAAGGCGGCGCAGCTTTCTCGCAGCTCCTAACAAATGGAGCTCCGAAGAGCGCTTCGCGCTTGGCGCAGCCGGCACCCAAAGTGGCACGAAAGGCGTGGTGGTCGGGTTCGTCATACGCCGGGAGTAACCGGGACCGCTCGAACAGGACCTCGGCTTCCCTCCTCTTGACTTTCCTCTTCCTCTTCCTCCTCCTGGGAGTTAAGGCCTTGCAGGAGGTGCAGAGGGCCTCCAGGTCTGCCTTGGAAATGAGCGAACACTTGACGGCGCGCATTGGCACCGACTGGATGGCTTTGAGAGTGCGCAGCTCCTTCAAGTCGCACCGGCGACTCTGGATCTTGAGGCTTTCCATTTTTTTGCTCACGGCGGCCCGAGGAATGTCCTTAAAAAGGTCGCTGAAGACCTGGGTCAGAGCAAACATCCTCGTGCCGTTAATCTGCAGGTAACCCAAACTGATGCCCTCGATTTCCTGATAACCCGCTTGGAAATCTCCATTGTAATCCATGGAAGTGGCAGCGGAAGCCGCGGCTGGAGCCATCCCGCAGGTCAGAAACATGTTTAAAATAAAAACAATAATAAAAGGGAGGCCGCCAGTGGAGAGCTAGTAGAAACGGCTTTTCTTCCAACCTCTTCCCATTTCCCATCTATCCCCCCCCCTCCCTCCCAAATCAAGCGCTCATCGTTGAGCGAGAAATTTTCCTTTCAAATGCATCTCTTGAGGATCCAGGGCTGCCTTTTCCCAGCGCTTTATTCTCCACTCTCTAAACATCCCCAGAGAAGTCCAAAGGAGAAAAATGTCTTCTCTCCGGTTATTATTTTTCCTCCTCCTCCTCATATCTTTTCTTCTTGGAATCAAATTTGCCCGGGAAGGGCACCGAAGAAATCATCTCTTAATCAGTCCGATCTTTAAAAGCAAACAGGCAAGCCTTTGAGCAAAGAATCATTCCTGTGCAGCAAAAAGCAGGGCTTTCAGTCCCCCCAGACACCAAACAAAATCCATGGCATGGCCACCTTTTTTTCCTGCTTCTTTCTTTAACAGACTTGAGTACAGTATATTATAGGAAACACCCCACTAAATAATTTTCTCCAGAGTGCAAGCTGATTGGGTACTTTAACCTGGTGATGTCACAAAACCCCCAACATTTAACACACACCCCTGTGTTAAACCCTCATATATATATATATACATACATATAAACCCGTTTCATTTAAAAGTCAATCCGACACCCTCCTCCAAGCTGGAAAGGAGTTTCATATACTCCATCCTGGTGCATGTTCAGAGAAAATGAATGGGAATATTTTTATATATGTATCTGAACAGGTGTGATTCCATATATGCATTGGCTTGTATTCCTGAAACTTAATCCTTCTTATCTTATTTTTGAATTCACATCTGGAAGAAAACTGCAGGATTACTGATTTGTATAGAATATGTTTATTGATCTTTTCATTTTTTCAATGAACTGAAGCATTTTCTCTCTGCACAATCTATAGGTATGTTTACATAAAGCTAAAGGTCTAATTTTTAAAATAATATCTTTTTTGGGGGGGAAGAATGATTTTTGTAATACGGGTGTTGAAATTTTATTAATTTTAGAATTTGCTCCAATATTTTTATTAATTTTAGAATTTGCCCCTAAATCTGTCTGCTCCAGAATGACATGCATTCATGTTTTTCTACACAAAAAAAGCTTGTAGTACAAGCAACAATTAGCCAAATTTTAAAAATCGATCTTCAACAATTACAGCTTCTCTTTAATAGGCTCTTAAGGATCTGGGAAAATTCTCTGGTAAGATGTATAGATATCAAACTCTCAGAATAATTTTGTTTTTCACCACAGTTATTGCTATTATTATTATTATTATTATTATTATTATTATTATTATTATTATTATTATTATTATTATTTCCCTAAGAAGATTATTGCCAGTTTTCATCGGTTTATAACTTACGTTACAGTCTTGCATACAATATCCTACAAGTAAGCTGCCTTAAATACAATTGGATAAACTCTTGGATAAATATTCATAGGATTATGTTATATTAAAAACATATTTAACACAATAGAGGAGGAAGCTGAGCTATGCCTGTCCTAGATGACATGAAATGAATGGAAGATCTGCAAAATCACAGAGAATGTGAGTTGTTTTTTTTTTAAAGGATTGATTTTCAGCTCTGTAGCCAAAGCCCAGAGCAGGATGTATACAAGACTTAAAAATGAAAAAGCCTTGTGAAAATAAATTCATTTGACCCTGAATTTTAAAAAAACATTGATTTCTGATACTGCATTGAATATGCTTTCACACTTAAACCCTCTTAAAACAGAAGAAAATTAAACACACATCTCCAGGTACATATCAGATTCCATACATATATAGGGACTGCCTCATTCATAGCTCACGTCAAATATTTTGCACACGTTCATCTTACCTTTTGCCTAAGTTGATTTCTTTATAGAATTTTTCATAACATTTTCCTTCTTATAGTTGCCCTATACATCTAAGTGATTTCCTGTGTTTGATAAGTACAAAGTATGCTTCTGTAAAACCAATTGCCAACAAAAGTATTTGCCATTGTGTAAAGTACGTCTTTTAATCATCCATACCAAGGATGCCTTGAAATTGGAAGTTTTGGCTTTGATAAATATTCTACAAAATCTCTTCCCAGTTTTTCATTTTTCGCATGAGGGACTTCCCATCAGATAGGCAAATGTTTGGCACAGTTTATAAATGTTCTCAGCTTTGATACCTATATATCTTATAAATCTGGTTCAATATGTAGGGTATCAATGGCTATTAATATACATTTTTGGCATATGATTCCCATTTGCCTCTATTGAGCCTACAGGTTGTTGGAGTTAAGAGGAGAAGAGGAATCATAGCACAATCCTAATTCTTGGTCATATTTACCTTGATGTAAGTTTTATGTTTTTCAGTGAAAACATATAGACCTGTATCATTCTGAACTTGTTCATTTCACAGGAATTTATTTTAAACAAATGTGTTCAGAATTGTTAGAATGTTGTAGCTGTAGGGATACTCAAGCAATGTTTCAGTGAAAGAGAATGCATAGGTGATAGAATTAATTCATCCTATAAAGCCAGTGGAATTTCAATGCAGGACTGGATTTCTAAATGTGCATTTCCTACATCAAGGGTGACAAAGCCTGCATAAGAACAAACAATGTATTGTGTCACAAATGGCTGGAGCAGATGGGTTGTGCCCTTGTAGGAAATTGGGATGTTCAAGCTTGCACACTAGTTGCTCTGTATTCTGGAAGCTGTTAGTTCTCTGTTCCTCTAGCTCTTGTTCTAGATTGAAGTGATAGACCATAATATAACACAGGACTCAACATACTTTAAACACATTTTACCGGGTTTATCCGGATGTTAACCTACTAATGTCTGGCAATACATTGAATAAGAAAGGAGATGAAGATTCTGGAAGTTTTGGTCATACTTCTGTCTGTTCATCTATCTATTCCTTTTGCAATCATTTTTATTCTTGTGTTTAGTAATAACTTGTGTTGAAACATACTCTGAAGAAAATGAGTTTTCCTTTGTACCATAACTGGTAGTTGAGCTTAATGTTGTCGTTTTTACCTCTAAACTAATGCAAGTTAAATAATGCTGAACATCACATATATTACACAACTAATTTTTTCACTACTGCATCCTAATTTTTTATTCATGATTGGAAAGAACATGTCCCCTTTTTTAGAATGAAATTAGTGCTGTGGTAGTACTGAACAAATCTTGCAGATATTAATCATAAATTTGTACACTCTTTCTTTCTTTCTTTCTTTCTTTCTTTTCTTTTCTTTTCTTTTCTTTCATACCTCAGCTTTCTATTCTAAAGAATGGCTGCTATTCCACTGATGTAGATTTTACCACAACCTCTGATATCTTTCAAAAGGCTTCTAGATTTTTTTGTTGCTATTTTTGGAGATTATGAGTATAACTATCTTCTTCCCCTACTGTAACAATGTTTACAATATCTCCTCTCCATAGGTAGACATTTTTCTTCAGCAAATATTGTCCACGTAGTATTCTTTTTGTCTTTAAAAATAATTTCAGGAAGATTTGGGAAGAAGTTAAGTTTTAGTTGTTAAAAACTAAATCTTGAAAAGGGCTCAAAATTGCTCTTTGACTAAGTATAAAGTGGGCTACAAGCATCAAAACAAAATTTAAAGTTTGCATTTTGCAAAGTATGTTACAGTCTAAATCTCTTTTGCAAACAAGATTTAAAAATCTATTAAAATATATTAACATAAAGCCTGACATAATCATCCTTGCTTCTTCTGTCTTTTCTATTGAGTTCACTTAAAATTGTGATCCTATTAGTGGAATTCTGTCTGTGTTGTCTCAGAAATAATACTGAAATCATTGGGGCATACTCTAGGTAAATATGCATAAAATTGCAGCCTGAGTTTTCTTAATATGGAGGTATCACTTTCTTGTAACAATATTTAGAAACTAACAAAATGATGGTGAGTAAAAATGCAATCTTAAATATTAACGCTTAGTATTATGTCACTTAATTGAAGCAATTCTTGATAAGTGACAACTTTGTGAATCATATAAACAAACAAGCAGAAGTATAAAACGAGAATCATAGTGTCCAGCATTTGCATGTATTTCTAATCATTTATGTAAATAACACTCCAATTGGTGTTTCCATTGTTTCTAAATACATCCAAAAAACGTGGAAATCAGCAGAGGAAACCTTTACGGCATTGAAGAAAGCTAAGAATTCTAAACAGTTTTAATTGCCCTAAGAAAATTCCCTCTCTCTCTCTCCAAATAAAAACCAAACCCTAAAATTTATACTGATCCTTTCATAGAACAGAAAATACAAATGGATTCAGCTATGTTACACCCATTGGTTTGGATTGTTGTTATTCTGGCCGATTAAAATAAGACTCCCTCTGCTTTTTCCCTGCCCCCTTTTTTCTTTTCCACGCAGAAGCGATGCTGGATGAGGGGAGGGGAGGAAGTGAAGGGGGTGGGTTTTTTTTTTCCAGAAGTGAGAAGATCCCTGATGTTTTGGGTTTTGTTTTGTTTGTTTTTTCCCTGGGAAGCTGGAGTTGTAAACTAGTTTAGTTTTGCAATCCTGAAGAAATGGAGGGACGCCAATTTGCTTGCTGGGCACAGTTCCTTGGGAAAGGCTTCTCCGCAAGGAAATCTTGCAACTTGTGCCTCCATCTCCCATCCACCTTGCTCTGCCTTGCGTAGCACATCTTCCCAGGGATGACACCCATTGTCCTCCCCAACTGCTTTGTAGGCACTTAAAGGCCTCCCTCCTTCATGAAGATGTCCTATAGCTTATAGGTAGGAAATATGTAATGTGTTTTGGTGGTTGTAAATTGAACATACTTTTAAAAGGAGGCAGAACACATTTCTCTCTAATGTCTGCTTCCTATCAACGTCCATTTAGCCAAAGAACGTGTACAGTTTTTTAAACAAAAATTAGTTTCAATATGAGTATAATTCTGCTGTTCTGATATCAGTTGATTGGAGATTGTACTGGCACACAATTCAGTAATCTACACTTTGTGTCTAACTTCCTGCAAAGGGTCAGAAAAGGCATGAAGTTGGCAGAGCTAAGCCTAAATCACATAGAAAACAGAAAATGTTAAAAGCAAGATTGGGTTATTAAGCTCATATAATAAAAGTAAACTCAGCTGTGCAGAATTTGCCTGAAGTTTCATAATGCAAGAAAATAAATAGTTGGTGGGGATTTACAATCCCCTAGTTCTTAAAATTAATTTGCAATTCCTTTTCCTTTTTCTTGAATAAACTAGGGCTTAGACACACAGCTTATTTAGCCAGTTTGGTCATTAGATCCAATCTTTTTGAGAGAAATCAACACATGCTTTTCCTTAATATTTTCTGTATGAGATGTTTCAAATATTTCATCTAACAATGTGACATGTAAGTGCCTGACAGACGCATCTACTGAGGTGCTAGGGTTGCATCCTTCTGCTAAATGTATCCTTGTGCCCAGCCTTAATTTTCCTGCGTATTATGTGAAGTAGCCCTTAGGAGCCATAGAGATCTATGTGCAATGATAGTTCAGGATCATGCACTTCAATATTAGTCCAGATGTGGTCCAAGTTTAGTTTAGTTTGGTTTTAGTTTTATTGCATTTGTATACTGCCCTATCTCCCTGACGGGACTCAGGGCGGTGCTCAGGAAGTAGTAAAAGCAGTAACAATAAATACAGAAAAAATAGAATAAAAAAAGGTTAAATTTAACACCCCGTGCTAAAATTAGATTTAAAACCCTTACTAAAAACTCTAAAAACTATGCCAGGCTGGCCCATGCCATGGAGCGCTTTAAAGATGGTTACTAACACCTTGAAGCGCACCTGGAAAGCCACAGGCCGCCAGTGCAGCTCGCGCAGGAGAGGAGTTACATGGGAGTATCTTGAGACTCACAAGATCCCCCGCACGGCCGCATTCTGGACTAGCTGGAGCCTCCGGGTGCACCTCAAGGGAAGCCCCATGTAGAGAGCGTTACAGTAGTCCAGGCGGGAGATGACGAGGGCTTGAGTGACCGTGCGTAGGGCATCACGATCTAGAAAGGGGCGCAACTGGCGTATCAGGTAGACCTGATAAAACGCCCCCCTGGCCACGGCTGTCAAATGGTCATCCAAAGACAGCCGAGGATCCAGGAGGACGCCCAAGTTGCGGGCCCTCTCCGCGGGAGCTAAAAAATCGCCCCCGATAGCCAGAGATGGAACCAACTGGCTATATCGTGACGCCGGGAACCACAGCCACTCGTTCTTGGACGGGTTGAGTCAGAGCCTGTTTCTCCCCATCCAGACTCACACGGCCTCCAAACACCGAGACATCACTTTGGTGGCATCGTTAGGGTGGTCAGGGGTAGAGATGTACAGCGTGAGTCATATGTCCACCATATTAAGCAATTGCTACAAAATACACTACTCCAAACATATTAAGAGTTTGTGGGGATTTAATGAGATTAATTGCTAGTATTCATCTGTCTCTAAATCAGTTTTTCCAATTCAGATATATCAGGCTACAAAACAAAAAGAGGACATCTATAGCTCAGGGTTCAAATGTGGGGTCCTTAGTGCTCTCTGAGCTTGGTTGTTTTCTTGCTGACATTTCATTACCCAAACAAGATAACATCATCCCAGTTAATCTAGCAGAGATGATGTTATCTAGTTTGGATAACAATACATCTGCAAGAAAACAACCAAGCTCAGAGAGTGCTAAGGACTCCTCAGGCTGCAAACCTTATCACCTCCACATAACAGTTTTTTAAAAATGTGCAACCTGAATTGAGCATTGGAACAAATTTTAACATCTTTTGGCATGAGTCAATTTTTGGCATGAGAGTCAATTTCAGTTTGGGATTTCACATTGCACATGGATTTATATCTTATATAAATCCATAATACACTGCTTTAGGCCCTTACGGATGGAAACAATCCTGAACAAAATCATTAGAATAGTTACTGCAAATGCTTAATTTCCCTAATAAAAGGACCAAACCATTCATCTGTGTAGATATTTCAGCTGTATAGCGTTTCATATGAAAACAGCTGGCTCACGTCTGTTTGAAACAAAGAGCAGAACTTTTGTTGTCACATTTCATTTTATCATGTGCATTGCAAAAATGAACAGTGACCATTTCAGTGTTAGTAGACTGCAAAGAATTTTAAAAAAAAACCCTCATGCTCAGGTTGGGGATAAAATAGCCTCACAAAGGGTTTTACCTAAGGTGAAGGAACACAAGCTGTGTGCCCTTAAAGGCAGCCTTCTCCAACCTCATGCCTTCAAGATGCTTGGTTTGGGATTAAGTATTTAAAGTGCAAAACATCTGGAGGGGAGCAGGATGGGAAAGGTTGCCCCAAACTGCTCCTTAAGCATGGAAGTTAAAAATTAATTCAAACTGTGAAAGTCTTGCTTTGATGGGTAACTTTAAAGCCATGATATGACTTGAAAGTTAAACAGCTGAAAAAACAGTAAAGTTTATTTGGATTTTTAAGTAGTATTCTCTCAGTGTTTCACATATATTAGTTCTGTAATCTCTGCAAAGGCACCGTGTGATGTAAGTCAGTATTGTTATCCATGTATTACACTTAATCATTAGTGCAGGGGTGTCAAACTCAAGGGCCAGGGGCCGAATCCGGCTTACAGGGTGCTTGGATCCAGCCCATGGGGCCAGCCAGGAAACAGCAAAGGACCAGCCCTCAGTACCTCTGCCAGTGAAAACAGAGCTCCGTTTTTGCTGGCAAAGGGCTGCAGGTGGCCATTACAGCCGAAAATGGGGCGTGACCTCCATTTTTGCTGGCAGAGGACTATCAAAATCAACTAAAAACAAAACAAAAGGAGAAATGCTTTCCCTTTTGCATTTGAACATGCAAGAAGGGGCAGTAAAGGAGAAGGGGACAGAGGAAAGACAAAGAAGGAAAGATGGGAAGAGGGCAAGGACAGAAGAAATAGAGGGGAAGGAAGAAGAAAGGAGAATGAATAGGGAAGGAAAAAGAAAAGGAAAGTGTTCTGACCTAGGCTTCCTCAAAAAGCACAAGGCAGAGTCCTGATCCCAACAAAAAACCCTTTTTTTAAACGAATGTAAATTCACATTCACATTCAGCAAGGCCTGGCCAACAGGCTTTCAAAAGAATATTTATGACTACAGACCTTATCTATCTTGGAGAGCTGTCATGTAAATATTTTCCAAATGAGGTGCTATGCAAGGAAAGACTGGGCGCAGAGTCTCTGAGATTCACAGACTTCACACTCCTGAAATGAATCTAACAACCAAACGAACGAATTGTTTACTGCAAAAGCCCTCTCCTCTTTTGTTCCTCTTTTATCTCTTATGGGAGGGGCCAATCACCTTCTACCTGTGACTTTACTTCCAAGTCTACCCTGATTTCTGAGTTGTTCTTTTATTCTGGCAGCTCTGCGCATGCGCACACTGGGAACAGGCTCTAGCTGTTCCTCTGCCTCACTGCTGTCTAGCTTCGTAGGCACCTGATGATTGCCTCCAAATCTTCCCCAGCCTCCAGGACTGGTCCATACTACTTCCCAACCTCTTCATTGTCTGACTCTGCTGCCAGCTTTGCTGGCCGCTGATGGGCCACAATGGAAGGGAGGGGGGGTAGGGAGGGAGGGAAGGAAGGTTATAATGAGAGTGAGGGAGGATCTCAGGGAAGTCCTGCCTTAGCACGGCCACCATAGGTGCCTCTGACATGCCCGCCATGGCCCTCAGCCAGCCCCGCAACCCTCTGGAGTCAGACACAACCTTGAGGCAGCCCTCAATGAAATAGAACACCCCTGCATTAGTGTCTTGACTATAGCCATGTAGTGTTAGCCATTCTTGGTGACCTATCCCATTAAGGTAGGCCTTGAAGGGAAAGGAGGAATCAAAGTAGAAAAGCAAATTCCACAAATGGGAATTGAAATAAATAAGTTTTGTGAACTTTTTTTAAATTAAGATAAGTGTTCAAAATCTTGATCTGAGTATTATCTGGGTATATTCAGATGTCTTAGTGTGACTCTCCAGATATGTAAAGTAGATGAATCAGCAACTATCTTTCTAGGATTTTTTTGAGGGAGACAAAGATACACAGAATAATGAATCTTGGATGTTGTAATCAAAATTGTTTAGGCTTTTTGATGAGCTTATTTGGAGACATCCATTTGAAGAACCAATCCATGCTCGGCTGTGAAATTCAATGGTGACCTTGTGCTGGTCACCAACATTCAATCTAACTTATCTCACAGGTTACTGAGATGCCTTGAACTCCTTGGAGTAAAAATAGGGTATTAATATAGTAAAGGCACACTTTTTTTCAGCTTTAAAATAAAGAACAGCAACTTCCACCAGTAAATCAAATTGTTGGAAAAGAAACATTGGAGTTAATTGGATATTTATGTAGGTCAGATGAACATCTGCATAAAGCTACAGTCAGCTACAGTAATGTGTTGTCTAGAAAGTATGAGCAAAGTGCTTCTTGCTCTTGGATGTCCCTGAGGACTTTTCTTCCAAAGGGCAGTCTTATTCAGAAAGGATTTAGGGATTGTTCTCCTCTCAGTCATAATACCTACCTTCTCTGGAAATACCTCTCAGTTATCAGAGAGAATTCTTTTCTATTATCTGCTGAGTCTCATATCTGGAATCTTGAGAGTGAAATTGTGTGATACAACTCAGAGTCCAATGAAACTTATTCCCAAATACGTCTGCCTAGATCTGCAGCACAAACAAGACTTTCTGTCTCTGTAGAAACAGTATTAAAATACCAAATGCACGTAACTGAGGGACATTGACTTTATAAAAGTCATAGATGAATAAAATGTCTGGCCAATGTTAAAAAGACCAGGAATTGATGCTGAGGAACTTCTCTAGCACAGGGGTCCCCAACCTTTGCAACTTTAAGTCTGAAGGACTTCAGCTCCCAGAATTCTCCAGCCAGCAAAGCTGGCTGGAGAACTCTGGGAGCTGAAGTCCTTCAGACTTAAAGTTGCAAAGGTTGGAGACCCCTGCTCTAGCAGATTGATGTGTGGCTGAGTTTCCTCACTAAGTAGAATCTTCCCTTGAAAGTCTCATCCCTAACTATTTTATCGAGGAAGGCAAATTGGATAAAGTACGTAAGAGAGAACATAATATTTGGGAAAGCGTGTCTATTTAGACTAAACCTTTGATCTAAATAGATTGAATGTCAATGCAGCAGACAAAATCCAGGTATATTAACAAATTACCCAGTTCTGGTTAATAATTTTGCAACTATTGTAAATCAGCTGCAGTTACAGGGCCCAAACCCATGTTTATGTTTTTTTATAATTGTCTAAGCCAGTATTTCTCAACCTTAGTAAGTGGACTTCAACTCCCAGAATTCCCCAGCGCGCACTGAGCAACATCCTTTCCATATGTGGCTCTTGGTATGCTTACCATTGGCCACATTGACTGGGGCTATTGCATTAGGGAGGGCACATGCTTTATTTCTGGCGGCTGGCCCAAGAAGAAGAATCAATATCATGTCATTCATTGCATATAAGCCTACCTGTTCCAATATGAAACTTATCTGGGACCTTTATAAAGGGGGGAATTACATCTTCTACTGTCCAAAAACAAAAAAATGTCTTTAAAAATGTCCTGATTTTGAAAATCTAACATTTCTCTAACCTTGCAGAGTTGGGAGTGTCAATAATCTATTCTGAAGAAGAGATTTATTCAGTGAAACAAGACAAGCTGGTCATAATTAATTGGATTCCAATGAAGGAGAATATTTGTGGCTCTGGGTTGAAATGAGATTTCCTTGGTGCTGTGTGGTTGTTTACTTGCAGATATTTCATTACCCAAAATAAGTAATATTATCAGTGCTAATAAGAAGCAAGGTTGGCTCTCAATTTATATCCTAGTGGCTTGCCCCATTAGTGTTGGTTGGGATGATCTTCGAGATTCTTTAGTTGACTGGTTGACACTAAACAGGCCAATCAAAGAATCTGAATGAAACGTCTGCAAGAAAATAATAGAACTCCCACTGGACTAAATCTAACCTATAACCTGAAGATCACAAAAACTGTTTAAAGCTATTTGATTTCCATGAGACTCAATTAAATGTTTTATCTCTCCCTTTTTCTGTGTATGTATATGCACACATAAATATTAAAGATTATGCACCCTTATGTGTGTTAAGACCTATCTTAGTAGATTTGTTGAAGCAAACGTACAGCAAAGGACAAACTTAAGGGAACAGTATGCTCCTTCCTTGTATTGAAAATCCAGATTCATAAGCGTACCAATTCTCACTTCTAGCAATCCAATAATATATAATGAATTTGATTGCCATGTAAAGGGGCAATACTTGCTGGTACTTATTTGTTTGCATGTTTTCTAGTTGTGGTAATAAAAAGTGGTACCCAGTTGAGGGTGGGGGGGGTTATTTTACACTTTATACTTTAAAACATTTAGCACAGGGATAATTTATTTAATTCGGTTTTAATTATTTATATTTGTGATACTATGTGGTTTTAATTTCCTGTGCACCGCCCCGGGTCCCTTTGGGGAGAGGGTGCGGTTATATAAATCCAATTAATAAATAAATAAAATAAATAAACATAGAATGAGTGTGCAATTTTCAAAAATCTTTTGGACCCTGATGCTAATATCAAAAGAAGAAAAACAGGGCATCTTAAAGAAATATCAATAAAAGCTTAATGACAAGAAATTGCAAACTTAAATAACATTGCACGGCTATTCGATGAAGCAAAATAGCTTTGAATGCAACTCTAAAATGTTGTTCCATAGGATTTGAAGAATTTCAACATGAGGGAAATTTCGGGTGAATATTTTTCCCTTTTGAAAGGCTTACCTGAGGCAAGCAGTTTCACCAGGCAAACATTTATGGTATTTTTGAATTCCCTTATGTGGAGACTTTTGTATAAATATCCACATAGTCATTTTAGGCATAATGCAAAATAACTCGCCCTTCTCATCACTTTCCTTCTGCATCTGTCTCAGCTGTTCAACTTGCCTTATATTAGTTTAATTTTCCCATTTTGAATTCTTTCTTTTTTAGCCTTGAAAAATGAATTTACTACAGACAATCTCAGGCTGACGTCTCCCTTTCGGTCAGTGGGTCTAGCCCAAGATAACACTAAATTTGATTTAATTAATTAAAGCAAAATGGTTAATTAAATGTATTTAATAACTTTCACCTTCAATATTAAAAGTGCCATTTTGTGGTACGTTTTGGAAAATATTGAATGCTTGTATATATGTATATTTTTTTAAATTGGAAGCCAAAATATCAGAATGAAATTGTAAGAAATATCTCATCTCCAATGAGTGAAGGAAGGAGGGAAGGGAAGGGATAGGACGGGACGGAAGGAAGGAAGGATCTGTTCTCAATAATTTTTAGATTTGTTGTTATTAATGTTACGTGGTTATTAGTATTATGTGGTAGACTGCTGCCTGTACTACACTGCTAAGTGCAGTCTTGCATTACTAAATTACTAAAAAAAACATATGCATTAAATGGATTGAGCTCTGACATTTTGTTTTCAGAATGGATACATTTTATGAGAAGATGTTTCTACATATATGGAAGAGAAGATACATAGTTAGAATTAATTGCCTGACTACCTACCAGAAGTTTAGAGGTTCAATGCAAGTCCAGAAGTAAAATAAGTCTAAGAAGCATTTATTTGATTATTATTATTTTGTTAAAAAAAACAGTAGTGGCTCTATCGAAGACTGTTTTCCTCTTTTCTTCAATAATAAAAAAGTTATAAATTTAAATCTAGTACAGACCTGGGAGTAAGTCCATGAAATTCAACCAGTCTTCATTCCATATACATGTGCAATAATTGATTTCAGAAGGCAGATTTCAGATATAATTCTGTGTTGATGATGGGACTTCTGGACAGGTAAGTCTTGAGGAAATTTCTTAGGCATAGAACAAATCAATGTTCCATCCTAATGTTTAATCCTGACATGGATAGTCTCTCCTGTATTCTTCTTAAGTGAAACAAATGTTCATTTAGATGTAGTACATCTTTCTATTGCACTGGAGATAAATTGAACAATATATCATTGGCCATATACAAAATAGCTCAATCTTCTAAAACAGTGAATCAAACCTACGGACGGGATTGAAATGTATGGCAGCTGATGAAATCTAAGCAACTCACTGCTTTCTTTCCTTTCAGAAAGGATTATATCTTTGGACATATACAGTTGTTTGAAATCAATATTGAGTGAAACTTTAAAATCATGTTTGCTATTTATTTTTTAAGCAGCTATCAGTTTCAGTAGCACACATTTGGCAGAGAAAACGTTGCCTCTTGAATATTGCTCCTTTTTATTTGGGACTGTGATCATCTGCTATAGAAAGAAGGCTCGCTTCTAAGGAAATATGTTTGCGATTACCTTGTAAATCTTCATTTCGTTTTAATCTTAGGATTGGTTATGCCCTTTTATACCTGAAAAAGTGTTTTGAGAAGAAAATTGTCAACGTTTGCTTCTTTTTCAACCTGAAAATTTGCACAAGAGGACAGTAACATACCACTACACTTGGCGCTAAATGCTATACAATGAAGGAAAGAAAAAGAAAGATTTCTACTTTAAACAATTTTCAAAACAGCATTTTTACAGTGGGAAGGGGGGAGTGGAAAGGGTAGGAGCAAATATTTTTTCTGCCTCACTACAATTCATTACGCACTTGCAAAATACTTTGTACCAAGTCCCTGAAGAGAATTAAAGGGAAAAACAATAAATAATTGTGTTTCCGTGATAGTCCTTATGTCATAATCAAATCAGTTTCCTGTTTCAGGAAAGACATGTTTATGGAGGAATCATAATATACATTTAAAAAAAGACCTACTGTAACCTGGTTCTAATGTCCTTTCTTACATGTTTTTCTGGATATTTTGTTTTTATTTTTTCATTTCTCTGTTTTTGCCCCCATAGTTGTTCTGTAGGAATAACTTTATTGTCCACCACCAATACTAACATGAGTCTCTCCTTTCAAAAGAATGAGTTTGTACATTTCCAAGGAAAAATATTCATGCATCAATCTTCAAGACGGGTAGAGGGAACTGTACCATTTTTCTGCCTTTCTTTGACATTTTCCATATTATACAGTGATTTGTTTCTCAGCTTTTAAAAAAACTTACTCTTTCCTAAGAAAAGTAACATTTATTTTTGCAAGAGAAGGCTTGCAAATTTGATGTCAGATGAGAAGAGAACGATTACTGGAGCAATAATCTAAAGCATATTATTTGAGGTGATTAAGAAGAAATTATTGTTCCTTATCTGACTAATAAGAAAATTCTCACATTTTTTTACAACTTTTTCCTATCAAAATTGTATTCACAAGAGTCATTTGGGTTGCAAATATCATTCATTTCATAGAGTTATTTCTGATTAGACTTGTATAGGTTTGCTCTGTTTCATCTTAATCTTGTATTTGTGTCCTCTGAAATAAAATTTGTTGCTCCAAATAAATGGCAGGATTAAGACATTTTTCCTCTATTTTAATATTTCATATATATATGGATTTTTAAAAATTGAATAGATAATGTCTGTCAGTTTTAAAGACAGTTTCCTGTTTTTGTATGCTGTACAATTTACACAATTTGTTGTTTAAAAGTATTTTACATTACCATTCTTAAGCTGGTGCCTCCAAATACGTTGGACCCAGAATTTTCAGTCCAAACACATCTAAAAGATCCTATGTTGGGGTAATATTCTTTTAGAAGTCCTTTTTAAAAAAAATATTTAAATCAAATTTTAATATTTAAAAAAGAATTTTTGACATTAATCTTATAACCATTTGCTTTTCATTATGCTCTGGCAGAATTTCTATCAGTTCACTAGATGTTGTGAACTGTGTTATAAAAGATGCAATGAAAACAAGGGATCTTAAGTTAATTATGATTTGTCCCATTAATTTTAATAGGACATTTCTATGCATGGCTAAGCTTGGTTTTAACCTCATGAGAATGACATCCTTTTTGTGTCTTACTTCTGAACATAATACCTTCATATACGAGAAGGTATGTTTCTAGCTGATGAATGAACTACTAACCCAGACATTAGTGCTGTTTGTAAAGATCGCAATTTTGAAGATCCAAAACATTAAGCTTTCATCTGGAAATATGAAATAAGCAGTAATAACCTAAATTGTAAGTCCTGTTGTCTTTTTAAAAAATATTTTCTTTCCTTGTTTATTCTCCCCAGTTAAATTAAGCTTTGTGATTTGCTTTCTTTTTAACCTGTTTTTTGTTCATCTGTATCACCATTTTTTAATATAATGAAATTTATAAATATTTGATTTATTAGATATTTAAAAGTGCTTTCTCAGATCTAACTTAAACATTTTTTTAAAAAAAGAAAGCAATTGTGGTGTATTTAGAAAATAAAAATTTTACCACTTTGGATGTTCTTGAATGATTTAAATTATGTATTTTTGTTAACGAAAAGTATTTTATTTTGCAAAATGGGTCTTGGTTTGTTCTGTACTGTACCAAATTTCAGTGTGATGTAACTATGTATGTTTTATTAATGTCTTATTGTTTTGTAATTTTTTTAAAATAAAAATCTTATGTATGTATAACTATGAAAATGTGTTTTATCGACAAGGTATATTATAAAATGCAAAGTCTGTATTTTTGTAGTTCTTTGTAGTCCGTTATTTATCATTATGTTAAATTGATATTTTTACATCTCTTGACATGTATGAGAATTGTAAGAAATAAACATTTATATCGATACAAAGGATGCATTATTTCTAAAAACTTTATAGATTTAGAAGTATAGAGATAAAAACTCCTATGCATTATGAGGCAATTCTTAAGACACAGAAACATATACATTATTAGCAAGATATTTTGTGCATTTTCTTAACGTTTTTAAATGGTTACAAGAACCGAAGAGGTGAATATGCTTCGATAGAACTTCGACTTTTTTCATTCTACTAAAGGTATGGCTTGCTTCTTTTCTCCTTTCTTCCCTCTTTCATTCTTTCCCTAGTATTTCTCATGCCTTTGTTTTGATTGACAAGGCTGTTAATAGATTGAATGGATTCTTCTATTTCTCTGTTTTCTTTAAGTGCCTGGTATAGAATTTGAGGGGTGATCTGTTGCCTATTGACCTGGGATGGCTATACATTGACCCCCATGACCTTTGTAGTGAACCTTTGACCTACCCAGAGCCCTTGAGCTGGGCTTAGTCCAGTTTCAATTGGGCAAAGGATGAAGTTACTGGACTTAAGAGGAAGCAAAGAAAGAAGAAATGGGAGGGAAAGAAAGAAGCACCGTTTGCAGAATGGGTAGGACCGAGGATGGAGGGAAAAGAAGCTTTTAATTGATAGTTGTGTGTCTTTTGGATATGTTAAAAATATCCTGGGTCTCCAGTCTGGAGAATTTAAAAACTTCTCTCTGGAGTCCTCTGACCAACTTTGCACTAGATAGTTGAAGAATGTGGACAAACTGGGAAAGCATCAGCGAAAACCTCCAGGATAGAACAAGTATCCAAAAGGTAAGTCAACATAGAAAACAGATTGTGATTCAACTCACACTGGTTTCTTTAGTTTAACTGGCAGGGTTTCAAATGGGGGAAAAGGAGATGCTGGGATGTGAATATAAAACAAATATGCCTACAAAAAATTGAGGAAATTGGGATTTTAATTCAAAAGTATGTATTCAAAATGCAGTCAAATGTATTTATTTCAAGATGAGACAACTCATTGGAAAGCTCTAAAGTGGACTAAAATAGTACATAGGGGAAAGAATCTATGTTGAGAATTCCTTAGTGTTCTAAGAATAGGGCAGGCGGTTGGCAGCATCCTGTGGCCTTTTGCTCCTCTTTGGCAGTGCTACAATGTGCTCTTTACCTATTTTACTTAATCCTCTCAAATCCTAAAAAAAACCTTAACGTCTCCCCCTCACTGTCACCCAAGGGGAGGTGGGCATCCTAGACTTCCTCTTTTCAGTGATGTCAATTCATTACCACTATACCCAGATAGCATTTGGATTCCCTTCTCCCCCCCCCCATCAATTTTAATCAATGTCTTAAACTACAAAGAGATTTGACAAGCTCTGTAATAAAGCATCTCTATAGGAATGCTGAAGGACTTTAATTCTCTGCTAGAGCATTTGCTTTACCTGCAGAAAGTCCCAAGCACAATGCTAAATATCTAAGACAAAGCTCTAAGTGAAATTTTGAGTAAGGCAAAAAATAAAGCTTTAACAAATCTCATTAAAATATTGGTAACAACATGGACACCCACGTGTTGTGTATTTAGCAACAACACAGAAGTGGTTTGCCATTGCAGCCTTCTGGAATGCTAGAATTTTTCATTCTAGCCTACAGCCCAAGGATCCCCACTGATCTTCTCACCTACATAGTAAACAGATCCAACGCCTTTTGGGATCGGCTAGATGCTGCCACCTGCTGTGCTGTGGATAGCTGTCTCTAACCCAGTAGAGAAATGAATCGATGGTTTAATTCCGTATAAAGCAATTTCTTAATATGATTTTGATGAATAATAGCCCTCTGTTAGAGCCTTGCTGATCATTCCCCCCCCTTCTCCTTAGCTAGAGGGCCCTAAGGGGATTTATCAGAGTGGGATCTGCAACTATTTCCAAGATGATCCCTGTTGGAGAGAAGCTTGCTACGTTTTGCAGATACACATGGGCACAGATCATTTTATTCTACCACTTTTCTTCTTGCTGCCCTTAAGTAGCTGACAACAATGTTTTAAAAACTGGCAATCTTTAAGAACCAACATCATTGTATCTAAAATTGCTTTGACTACCCCAGATATGGTATGGTGCATTTTTAATCATGCATCATTATGAAGCTGTAGAATTGAAAGATCTCTCCTACGCGAGCTGCACTGGCTGCCAGTGGCCTTCCGGGTGCGCTTCAAGGTGCTTGTGACCATCTTTAAAGTGCTCCATGGCATAGGACCTGGCTATTTGCGGGGCCGCCTCCTACCGCATACCTCCCTTAGACCTCTCCGCTCCCAAAGAGTGGGCCTCCGACGGGTGGCCCCGAGGGGGAGAGCCTTCCTTGTGGCGGGGCCTGCCCTCTGGAATGACCTACCTCCCGATCTTCGTACCATCTCAGACCTACGCCTCTTCCACCAGGCATTAAAGGCACATCTATTTCAAGAAGCCGGCCTGGCTTAATTTTAATGGGTAAAGTTTTTAATTGGTTTTAACCTTATTAATTCAAATTTTTAGCACAGAATCCCTAATTTAATTCTATTTTAAATTGTGACATGTTGTATTGTTTTGTATATGTTTTTATATTTCTGTGCACCGCCCTGAGTCCCCTCGGGGAGATAGGGCGGTATACAAATTTGATTAAATAAATAAATAAATAAATAAAGAGAGGCGATGTGGGTGGTACTGAGCTTTTTTCCCCCCTGTAGTTTGTCTCGCACTCACTTAATGGAATTTGCAGTACTGTATACTATGACTTGCCTAAGATTTAGCATTCCTCCTCCTTATATGGGACACAATAAAATGCATATTAATAGCACCATAAAAACTATTTATAAAACATAAATTTCCATCTGCTGGGTTTGTCTATCCCTCCATCCACAGGAAAGGGATTTGCTAATGGGCAAATCTTTAGTTTGTTTCTTGGCTTATCTATGGGGCATATTTTATCCTGTCCTCTTCAGCCCAGGAGACTCCCAAAGTGAGTGAGAGGAAAACACACACACACACACACACACACACACACACACACACACACACACACACACACCAACTAGCCAACAGCAAGAATCATACTGAAATTAAAAGAAGACTGGGATAGAGTTCAACTTTGTGAAAGTTTAGGGGAAGAACAGAGAAAGCTGCCCATCAGATATGCTGGACCTGGATGGAAAATAAGATATATAAGCAAAAGTGTTCCTGACATAATGTTGAATAAGACACAACATCATAGTAAAAGACCTATAAAGTAGAATTGAATGGCATATTATGCAGAGACTAACGAAGATATATTCTAGTTTACATCTTTTTCTGAGAACTTTTAGCTCACATTTTTGCCATAGCGGAGATCTTTTTATTCTTTATTATTTTCCTCAAATAGTTCTTTTTAATTTAACTCAACTAAAAATATATTATTTATATCTTCATTCTGCCTTGGGCATCAGGGAGTGCATAACCGTTCCCCCCCCCCCCCCAAAAAAAAACATTTGGTTCTTGAGCTGATATACTGAGGCTCCAAAAAGTAGGTGGACTAAAACAAAGCACTGGAATAATGCAGAACTGATATAAAATGAAATTATATTCAATTGTAATGTAAACTTCAGTACATTAATTACATTTAGCTCACTTGTATTAAATACTTTCAAATGCAACTTTTGAAGAGACCTCAGGGAATCCATGAATCCATGTGATCTCATGGCTATAACTCTGTTTTAGGTTTGTTTTTTCTATCTTCAAATTTTCTACTTTTTCAAACTTTACTTCTTTGTGTTTTACATTCTTTGTTTCCCTCTATTGTCTTCTTGCCTTGTTCAGCATTTTATCTTATTTTCAGCCATTTTGGATCTTATTTTTCAATAAAGATCTCCATTGCTTATTGTTTTTCCTTTGCTTTCTCATTCAGATCCTCTCCGTTGATCAAACATTAATTTGCTAAGGAAGCCTCTCACTTTCTGATTGACCTGCTTACATCTCCCGTGCATTCTCTTTCATGACCTTTTAAGGTAGAAAGTCCCTCCCACAAAATCCTTGACTGATCTTCTCCTTATCTGACATCGTATCAATTCATGTGTCTCTTTGTTCTCTCTTTTCATTCTTTCTTTAATGCAGGCAGAGGTTTCTCCTCCCATCCTAATTCTTTCTCCTTTTGTCTCTCATTAGTTATTGCAAATGTAGGCAGAGGCAACTTCAGTTATTTTTGTATCGTGCTTAGCATTAAATCAACACCTCACTGTTAATAAACTAGTTGCAATACATTTTGCTCCTGCTCACAGTTCTGGGTACCCAGCATGCCTTCTTCTGAAAATTAGCAAAGAAGTGAATAAACTTTTGTTGCTTGGGAATCTGATTCTCTCTTGGGGACTAAACAACATCAGTAGATGTTCATCCATCCTTTCTAAAGATCCAGCTTTCTTGCTTTATTCTAAATTATTGTTCCAGGCTCCAATGTATAGACAGAGTTCTGGCCATAAAGAGATAAGATTTCAGGAAAGGGGGCGGGAGATTTTGGGAAGATCTGGAGCCTGCAGATGCTTTTAATCAGGAGACTTATGGGTAGCAAGGCTATATCTGGGCTGTGGGCAACAGTTCCCTGCCTCTAAGAACAAGGGACTTCACTCTTTTATGATTCTTTTTTAGTTTTAGAAAGGTGTTGAATGATAGACAGTTACTTGCTAAAGCAAAGAGTAGATCTCAGGGAAAAAGTAAGGTAATAAGTAACAAGAATGAGAGTAAAAATAAATTGAGCCCTCTATGAAAAAGTTTTAGAAAAAAAGATTAATCTCCAAAGAAAAATAAATCAAAAGAGGATGTAGGGGAAGAGGATATGGAAACTGCTTGGAATAGAGTGAAATAATTATGCCAAATAAGAGGGTGGAGTTATCCTAGTGGGAAATATGGAAAAAGATAATTGATGGATGATGAAGTGAAAAAGACTGTAAATGGGGGGAAATGCTGCTAAACAAGAAAAATACTGTACAATATGTATATAAAGAAAACGGTAATTCCAAAAAATGTCATCAAAGGCAGTGAGAAATAGTTAACAACACAAGAGTAATTTGATTTGATGGCAGAGTGATTTGATGAAAGTAAAAAGAAAAGTTAGATGAAAGAGGCTAAATGAGGACCTCCAGCAGGATGAAACTAAGAACAAAAACTAATGAAATTATATGAGGTAAAACTGACATGAGAGAATGATAGATGGAATGTTACAGAGGTTTGTACAGGAATTATAGCAATTTGCTGTGAAATTGAAACAAATGCTATAAATGTTAGAGTCCACAGAAACAAATGAATTAAAAGAAAGTTGTAAATGCTGTGACAATGTTGAAAAAAGTGCTAAAGTTAGAGTGCAGAAGATGCAACTGGAGATACGTTAAAAATGAATATGGTTGGCTTATAGCAGGGGTCCCCAACCTTTGCAACTTTAAGTCTGAAGGACTTCAGCTCCCAGAGCTGAAGTCCTTCAGACTTAAAGTTGCAAAGGTTGGGGACCCCTGGCTTATAGAATGGTGTATGATCTGTTTCATGGGTATATAAAGACTGCACCTGTGCCTCATCATTAGAAAAATATAGTCATTGTTCCTGATTACAAAAGAAAGGACAGCAGGAGTGCAAGGAGAGGAATTAGCTTGTTAAGTGTGCCTGGGAAGATGTTTGGAACAATTCTGATTGAAAAGGTTTGAAAGGTGTCAGTGAGCATTATTTAAGAAGTAATGGTGTGACTTTAAGTTCCCTGTGAAGGTCAGGTATTTGCTTTTCATCAGGTCACTGAGATATGTATGATTGCAAGGAAGAAACTATTATAAATTCAATGACTTGGAGAAAGTGTATAATAAATTCAGTAGATCTTAATTATTAGTTTTAATGAAGGTAGGGTGGAAAGTTGGTTGTTAAATGCAGTAAGAACATCATATGATGAAAATAATGTTGCAGGGCAATAAATGCTCAACAATTGATTCATCATTGAGCAGTCAGTAAGACACGTATGTAGCAGACTTATTGATTATTTAATGTACTTATAGGTGGGTGTATAAAGAATACTTGTGGTGATGTTAGTTGTTGATTGGAGATTAGAATGTATTGGTTGGGGATTGTATACAATTTTACATACAAACAATGCATGCTGTTAATTGAGAATCCAAATGTTTTGCTGTGAATGTTAGATAGATACTACGATGCACTGAGAAATATGTATTAAAAAATGAAACTATCAAAAATAGAAGGAAAAAGTGTTTGGGAAGATTTGTAGCAAATTAGTCATTTAACACTGTAATCCTTTTTCTTGCAGAGAAGAAATCACAGGAGGATACCAAGTTGGAGACAGACTTAATAATATTAACATGAAAATTATTTACTTCCCATTCGGAATTATAAAAAAAAAATTGGGGAGGGGAGGGAGAGAGACTAGGAGTTCTTTTTACCTTGAATATATAAAAATTTGAGGCTAAGAGTTTTATGTATTTGTTTCTCATTGAGTAATATCAGTACAGTAACTAATTCAATAATCTACTTGTCCAGGGGTGAAATCAACTTACAGTACCTTCACTACAGGTTTGCAAATGTGGGCTTATGTGCCACCGCCATGCATGTGCAGGACCTTCTGCCATTCACAGAGCTTCAGAAATGGGATGTGATGACGTATGGGTGGGTAGAAGGAGCCTCCCGCCGCTAGTGCTACTGGTTTGCATGAACCGGATAGAACCGGTCAAATTTCACCCCTGGATTGTCCATTTTTACTGTATCCTCTGTTTAGACCTGCAACATGTTTAAATTTTATCAGGGTTTCCAAATTGAAAAGATCTTTAGACCAATTCAATGCTGTTGGCTGTTTTGAAAGCCAGAGTTCAGAAAATACCTTGCTCTGCCTTTTTAATTATTGTTATATTGTTTGTTCTATAGCAACGACAGCAAACCTTTTTTGGCTCGCGTGCCATAAGTGGGGGGAGCGCAGGGGGGTCGTATGCAGGTGTGCCGCACCCATAATGCAATACATGACCCCCCAGTGCGCATGCGCGCACTACAGATGTGACCCCCCCCCCATTTTTTGCTCGTCCCAGGCTCCAGAGGCTTTATAGGAGCCCTAGGAGGGTGAAAACAGCCTCCCCACCCCCGGAGGCCCTCTGAGGCTTCAGCAACCTTCAGGAGGCTTCCCTGAAGCCTCCGGAGCACTCAAAATGACGCTTCAAGCAAATCGGACATCACTTCCAGTTTTGTCGGTGCATCATTTTGAGTGCTCTGGAATCTTCAGGGAAGCCTCCTGAAGGTCACTGAAGCCTCTGGAGGCCCTCTGGAGGGCCTGGGAAGCCTCCGGAGCACTCAAAATGATGCACTGTCGAAACCAGAAGTGACGTCCGATTTGCTTGGAGTGTCATTTTGAGTGGTCTGGAGGCTTAAGGGAAGCCTCCTGAAGGTCACTGAAGCCTCCAGACCACTCAAAATGATGCTCCAAGCAAATTGGACATCACTTCCGATTTCAATGGCATGCCATTTTGAGTGCTCCGGAGGCTTCAGGGAAGTTCATGACGCCTCCGTAGGGCCTCCAGGGAGGGGGGGCTCTTTTCATCCTCCCCAGACTCCTATAAAGCCTTTGGAGCCTGGGGAGGGTGAAAAAAGCATGCAAAAAAGGGTGAATTCAGCTGGCCAGCGCATGCAGGGCATCGCCTCGTGTGCCCTGACAAATGCGTGCCATAGGTTCACCATCACTGTTCTGTAGAGATCTTAAGGGTCTGTTCGTTTACCCTCCGATAGTAGAGAACCCAGGGCATACTGATCTGATTTATAAATAAGTTCTTTGAGCTGACCAGCCAGATTCACGTTTCTTGCTATTAAGTTTTGCTATATAGTTCCACTTTCAAAACAAGACATAAGTTAACATCTGATTACCACTACTCACTAGAAGCAACTTAGAACTGAGGAGAAATTTCCTGACAATTAGAACAATTAACCAGTGGAACAGCTTGCCTCCAGAAGTTGTGAATGCCCCAACCCTGGAAGTCTTTAAGAAGATATTGGATAGCCATTTGTCTGAGATGGTATAGGGTTTCCTGCCTGGGCAGGGGGTTAGACTAGAAGACCTCCAAGGTCCCTTCCAACTCTGCTATTGTATTGTATTACTAGCTGAAATAAAAAATATCAATTACTGGTGATAAAGGATTCTATTGCGAGGACCATACTAATCAGATTTGTTTAAAATGCCACTTTACCTCCCAAGGGCGAAGGGGGGGTGGCGGTTGTTATCAAGGAAAGTCTTGGACCGAGAGAGACCACCGTGTTGGTCAGACAGCTGGTTGTGAGTCCCTATGTGTGAAGTGGGGCCATGGGAGGCAGTTGGGTTTGCTGATAGTGTACCTGGCTCCCCGCTACGTATCAGCAGCCCTACCCGAGCTCCTGGATGTGATCAGTCGAGACCCCCAGACTTTTAGTCATGGGGGATTTCAACTTGCCATCGGTAGGCAGATCGTCTGAGGTGGTTCGGGAGTTCATGGCCTCCATGACGACCATGGACCTGACCCAAGTAATTTGTGGCCCAACACACACTGGAGGACACACACTGGAACTAATTTTTGTCTCCGGCCGGTGGATGAGTGATCTGGGATTAGGAGAACTAGTCATCAAACCTCTGTCATGGTCAGATCACTCTCTCCTTTGGCTTGACTTTCCAACCGCTACACCCCACCGCGGGTAGGCGGAACCTGATATTCCAAGATGGTTCCACCCCAGGCACCTGATGGACCCAGAGAGGTTCCAGACAGAGCTTGGGCCAATACCTGACTCCCTGGCCCACGACCCGACTGAGGACCTAGTGGCCGCCTGGGATTTAGTGGCCATGGGGGCCCTGGACTGGGTCACGCCACTGCGGCCTCTCACCCGGCATTGCACTACCTTGGCTCCTTGGTTTTCTGAGGAGCTGAGGGAAATGAAATGCTGGAAGAGATGCCTAGAGAGCATTTGGAGGTCGACTCGTACCGAATCTGACCGGACACGGGTGAGGTCGCATTTGCGGACCTACCTCGTGGCACTGAGAGTGGCGAAACGGGATCATCTTGCCACTCTCATCGCATCCGCAGATAACCGCCCTGCCGCCCTGTTTAGGGTGACCCGCTCCATCCTTCAACAGAGGCCGTGGGAAGATCCCTTGCAGGGTAGGGCAGAGGAATTTGGATGTTATCTGCAGGATAAAATCGCTCAGATCCAGGGTGAGTTAGCCTCCAATTGGGTTGGTCCAGACGAGGTGAGAGAGACAGGTCTTGAGACCGTTATTTGGGCTGAGTTTGACCCAGTGACTCTCGATGGCATGGACAGGATGCTGCAGCAGCTGAATGCCACCACATGTTTATTGGACCCATGTCCCTCCTAGCTTGTACTGGCCTCCCAGGAGGTGACACGAGGCTGGCTCCAGGGAATTGTTAACGCTTCTTTGAGCGAGGGGTCTGTGCCAGCCGTCTTGAAAGAGGTAGTGGTGAGGCCCCTCCTCAAGAAGCCCTCCCTGGACCCAGATGTTTTATCTAATTACCGTCCGGTCTCCAACCTTCGCTTTGTGGCAAAGGTTGTTGAGAGTGTGGTGGCACGACAGTTCCCCCAGCACCTGGAGGTAACCACCCCAACGATGCCGCCGATGTGATGTCCCGGTGTTTGGAGGCTGTGCGGGTCTGGATGGGGAGGAACGGGCTCCAACTCAACACGTCCAAGACTGAGTGGCTGTGGTTTCCGGCGCTGCAACATAGCCAGTTAGTTCCATCTCTGGCTATCGGGGGGGGGGGGGGGGAATTGTTAGCCCCCGCGAAAAGGGTCCGCAACTTGGGTATCCTCCTGGATTCCTGGCTGTCCTTAGATGACCATCTGACGGTCGTGGCCAGGGGGGCCTTTTTATCAGGTGCCGCCCCGAGTCCCTTTGTGGTGAGATGGGAGTGGGTTATAAATATGAAAATAAATATGCCAGTTGCGCCCCTTTCTGGATCGTGGCGCCTTACAGACAGTCACTCAAGCTCTTGTCATTTCTCGCCTGGACTACTGCAATGCTCTCTACATGGGGCTCCCCTTGAGATGCACCCAGTTGGTGCAGAATAAGGCCGCGCGGGGGATCTTGGGAGTTTCAAAATACTCCCATGTAACACCTCTCCTGCGCGAGCTGCACTGGCTGCCAGTAGCCTTCCGGGTGCGTTTCAAGGTTTTAGTGACCATCTTTAAAGCGCTCCATGGCAGTGGGCCTGGTTACTTGCAGGACCGCCTTCTACCACATACCTCCACTCGACCTGTCCGCTCTCACAGGGACGGCCTCCTTAGGGTGCTGTCCGCTGGACAATGCCAGCTGGTGACGCCCAGGGGAAGAGCCTTCTCTGTGGCAGGCCCCGCCCTTTGGAATGACCTCTCCCCAGACCTCCGGACTATCACCAACCTTCGCCTCTTCCGCCGGACTTTAAAAACCTATTTCTTCAATATGGCCGGCCTGGCATAGCTGCTACAACCATATTTATTAGAGCTGGTTTTTAAATTAATTGTTTTCTCTTTTTAGCACGGGTTAAACTGTTTAATTGTAGTTTTAAATTTTGTAGATTTTTATTGTTTGTATTTTTGGATTTTAAGTTCCTGTGCACCGCCCTGAGTCCCTTTGTGGGAGATAGGGCGGGATAGAAATTTAATAAAAGTTAAAGTTAAAAGTTAAAGACATTATTCCAGTTTCAGGTGATGTTTCCGTTAAGCAGGGTGTCTAGTTTTGACTTTTTCAGCAAATGATCTAGCAAAATTGTCATAGCAATCTGGACAAAAATCTCTAATCCATCCTGCCCTCTAAGGATGTAGATCACTTTAAACAGGGATGCTTTCCCAAGGGTGGGAAATACTGAACTACTAAAATAGGACCAACCATTTGGTTGCACTTTTTCTTACTTTGGTGGTGTTTTCCTTCAATTTAGGCATATTTTGCTTTTGTTTTTTCCATGTTCTAGAGCAGGGGTCCTCAACCCCCGGGCCGCGGACTGGTGCCGGTCCGTGGCTGGGTAGGAGCCAGTCCACAGGGCCGGAGAGGAGGAGGAGGGAGCAGCCCCCTGGGCAGAGCGCGCGGGAGAGCGCAGGCGGGGCTGTTCGCGTGGTTGGAGTGCGCCTCTTCCTCCACCTTTGTCGATGGTGGGACTCCTGCGCGCCACAGCAACAGCCCTCCCTACCGCCCACGGATTCCTTTCCTCCCTGCCCCCCCAGAGCTTCCCCAACCGGCATGCCACCCACTCGTCTTCTTCCAGGGGCTGTGGAGGTTCCTCCCCCCCCACCCCCACCCCACGGAGCCTTCTCAGCTCCTGGAAGGAGCCTGACTAGTGCACGAGCGACCAAGCGCGGCAGCGGCCGCCTGGGCGGGGCAGGCTAAGGCGAGTGAGCGAGTCGAGCCGGGCTGAGGAGACTCTGCAGTGGGGGACGGGACGGGACAACGACAGACCGACAGAGAGAGGCATAGACACAGAGAGAGACAAGGTGGGAGGGAATCAGAGAGAGTGACACACACACACACACAGAGGGAGGGAGAGAAAGATAGACAGAGGCACAGAATGAGTGATTAAGTGTCTGAATGCAAGACAGACAGACACACACACACACACAGGGAGTGACAGAGATGGGCGGACGAAGGAGAGAGAGACAGAAAGAAAAAGAGAAAGAGAAAGAAAGAAAAAGAAAGAGGGAGAGAGAGAGAAAGTAAGAGAGAGAGAAAGAAAGACAGAGAAAAAGAGAAAGAAAGAGACAAAGGAAAGAAAGAGAGAGAAAAAGAAAGAGAGGGAAAGAAAGAAAAAGAGACAGAAAGAGAAAGAGAGAGAAAGAAAGAGAGGGAGAGAAAGAGGGAAAGAGAAAGAGAAAGAGAGAAAGAAATAAAGAGAGAAAGAAAGAGAAAGAGGGAAAGAAAGAGAGAAAGAGAAAGAAAGAGAAAGAGGGAAAGAAAGAGAGAAAGAGAAAGAAAGAGAGAAAGAGAAAGAAAGAGAAAGAGAAAGAAAGAGGAGAGGAAAGAGACAGAGAAAGAAAGAGACAGAGAGAAAGAGAGAGAGAAAGGAAAGAAAGAAAAAGAGACAGAGAGAGAGAGAGAGAGAGAGAGAGAGAGAGAGAGAGAGAGAGAGAGAGAGAGAGAGAGAGAGAGAGAGAACTTATGACCACAATTGAGCCCAAAAGTTTGGTTGCTAACCAAGACCATTGTTAAGTGTTTCACATTTTCCAAATTGGCCACGCCCACCCAGTCACATGACTGCTGAGCCACTCAGCCGGTCCGCAGAGTTTTCTTTAAAATGAAACCGGTCCCTGGTGCAAAAAAGGTTGGGGACCCCTGTTCTAGAGCCCTTCAGCAAATAAGGTACATCTTTAAAGAAAGTCATTGGAGAAAAAGAGGCTTCAAAATTTTAATCCAGTATTTTTCAGCCATGGCTGTTTTAAGATGTGTGGACTTTAACTCCCAGAATTCTCTAGCCCTTATGACTCTGGGGATTGAAGTTTACAATCTTGAAGTTACTAAATTGTGTAATCTTTTCCAGGGTAATCTTTTCCAGTATTGTCAAAGCTCCAGAGGCTAATTAGGTGCATGGAAGAGTTCCCTGTCTTGTAGTTGGGAAATCCTTCATTTTTACAATCTGAACAGTTTTATGATCTGTCTCCCTGTCACTAGCAACTCTCAACCAGCTCCTTCTCCACGAAGGGGGGGGGGATGGGGAGGGGAGAGTAAATATGCAAAGAGAAAAACTAATTTAAAAATGCAAGCCTGCCCGTAGCTGCCTTTACTCAATAAGTGCACTGAGCATAGTACAACTAGTTTCCATATAGATAATTTTTACCATCGATAGAGGGAGATCTAATTGGATGGTTCCTGCTGAAGGAGCAGAAAAGGAAATGCTGAAGAAAATTACCTTCGGCGTAAATGTATGAAGACCTGTAGTTTTCACTATTGATCAGCAGAGGTCACTGTTTCCTGCCACAAAATTCTGCCTCTGGAAACTTTTTTTTTTTTTTAAAGAGGAAACAGGAATTGGCTAGAGTAGACTGCATTTAATTTTCTTTCTCTTTTTTTCGTCCTGAAATCAAAATACCACAAAGTCATGATTCAAACCATTTCTCCTTTGAATTCATCCACCATAGGAGTGGAAGAACATGATTTTTTTTAAAAATGGAAAATAACGAGCCAATCTCTTTTTCCCAATTTATTTTATTTATTTTATTTAGTTTGTCACCCATGTACCAAGATAACAGGAATAAGAATAAACATGAATAAGAACACAGGAAATGGGTACAATTAAATGGGGACAGTAGGACAGGGACGCTGCTTCATTTATGCACGCCCCTACTGCATTCCACTTTCCACTCGGCCTTCAGTTTTTCATACCATGTCCTCAGATAATACTTACCTCTCAGTTCTTTTGGGGCTGTTCTGAGTTCCTCCCCTTGTTTAGTTTTTTGTTTTATTTTCCACTTTTACAGAGAATAGATATATATGTTTCAGATTTTATCAGAGTCCAATGAGATTTCTCTTTGTGCTACTTTGATATAGTTTGATTCAATTTGATGTAAAGATTAATATATCAGGATAGAAACCAAGAGACTCTGAATTCTAGTCCTGCCTCAGACTTGAAGCCATTCAGGGGTCCTTGAGCCAGTCGCTTTATCTCAGACTTGGAAAGGAGGCAATGGCAACCCATTTCTGAAAAGCCTTGCCAAGAAACCAGAAGGGGCTTGTTCTGAGACTTGGACACTATTGAAAAGAAGGGGGGGGGGAAACCCCTGCTATTTTGACTGTATAAAAATTGAATAAAATTGGATGTGTATCTCGATATTTTTGGAATCTTGGATGTACAGGTAGTCTTATGACTATAACTGAGCCCAAAACTTCTCTTGCTAAGAGAAACAGTTATTAGATGAGTTTTGCCCCATTTTATTACTTTCTCGCCACAGTTGTTAAGTGAATAATTGCTGCTAAGTTAGTAACATGGCTGTTAAGTGAATCTGACTTTCCAACTGATTTTGCTTGTCAGGAAGTCAGAAAAGTTGATCATACGAGTGGGAACGCTGCAACTCTCATAAATAATTAGTCAGTTGCCAAGCAGCTGAAGTTTGGATCATGTGCTCATGGGGAAGTTACAAGAGTCGTAAGTATGAAAAACGATCATGGGTCAATTTTTTTCAGTTTCCTTTAAGTTCAAATGGGCACTAAATGAACTGTTGTAAGTTGAGGACTGCCTGTAATAGTAGAGTAATTAAGAGGTTGAATAAGACCAAGATTCAAATCCACTTTTAAATTTTGGATTAGTCAGATTCTTCTATTAGGGAATATTTAGGATTCTGTTTGGGGGGGGGGGGCTAGAGAAGGGAGTTCCTTAAATTCCAGGAATAATGATTCTTCCTGGAATAAATCTACCAGAAAGTGAGTACCTTCCCTTGCCATTTAAAAACTCAGCCTATGCCCATAATTTTAATGGAACAAGATTGAAGGTGTGTTTTTTTTAATCAAACAAGTGTAGTTTTTTTTTTAAATCAAACAAGTGTGTTTTATCCACCAGTATAATGGAGAAAATGTTTCTGTGTAATAACCAAGAGTTGAGAATTATTTGATGGCCCATTCAATCAATCAACATAACCAGTGTGTCTCAGATTGTGAAATCCATTATTCAGAACAGACCAGGGGTGAAATACTATTGGTTCAGACCAGTTTGCCCAAACCGGTAGTAAAAAATGCTACCGGTTTGCCTGAACCAGTAGTAAAAAATGCTACTGGTTCGCCCAAACCAGTAGTTCCCACGATCAGCTGTGTGACAATCATCTGTGCCGCGCAATTTATATTCGCTAGGAAGTAGGAAATCCTGCTTCCTAGCGAATCTAAATCATGTGGCACAGTGTGCCCCCCCTTCACTTTTCTGCAGACACAGAAAAGGCTTCTTAATCCCCCTTTTTCAGCGCTGCATGGTAGCGCATGCACACACAAAGCAAACCAGTAGCAAAGCAAACCAGTAGCAGACTTCAGAGCATTTCCTTCCTGGAACAGACCCTCTATAAAGTTCTTGGAGAAAAAAAGCCAGGCAGCTGTTGAATTGGATATGCTCTGGGAAATTCTATTTACTGTCATTCAAGTAGCCATTTTCTAGTGTGGAAGGGATAGGTTGAGCAGGACAGGTGAAGAACTAGATGAAAAAGTAAATCCAGCCCAGAAATGGCCAGCAATTTCAAATCCTTGGCCTTTGATCTTTAAAGCCAGATACAAGAAGAAAAACCATGCAAACACTGTCTTTTTCTTTTCTTTTCTTTTCTTTTCTTTTCTTTTCTTTTCTTTTCTTTTCTTTGGGCGAGGATCTGGACACTTTTCCAATTCTTTCTGGCTGTCTTTTCTATATATATATATAAATCAATCATTGAAAATACAGGGGAAAATACAGCATAGGTGCATAGAAGCTTTTGAATAGTAATGTCAGGACATCTATCAATAACCTGGTACTCATTAGATGTTCTGAAATACAGCTTGCTTGCTTTCTCTTTCTTTTCTTTTCTTTCTTTCTTTCTTTCTTTCTTTCTTTCTTTCTTTCTTTCTTTCTTTCTTTCTTTCTTTTGAAGTCAAATTATTTATTAAGACTGTATTACTATTATTCTTCTCATCCTTCCTAGTACCGATTTCTTCACACATGACTATAACCATGTTGCTTGTATCTTTACAATTTATATTGTTTCATTTGATTCCTAGTATGATTTGATTGCTTATTAGTAACCTATGACTATCACTTAAGTGTTGTATCTTATGATTCTTGATGAATATATTCTATTTTATTTTTCTTTATGTACACTGAGAACATATGCACCAAAGACAAATTCCTTGTGTATCCAATCACACTTGGCCAATAAAGAATGCTATGCTATGCTATGCTATGCTATGCTATGCTATGCTATGCTATGCTATGCTATGCTATCTTCCTCTTTTTCTTTCTTTCTTTCTTTCTTTCTTTCTTTCTTTCTTTCCTCTTTCTCTTACTCTTTTCTTTCTTTCTTTCTTTCTTTCTTTCTTTCTTTCTTTCTTTCTCCACCTTTATTACTTTTATACATAACACTCCTCCCTCCTTCTATTTTCTGTTAAGTAGGTTGGGCTGAGAGAGAGTGACTGGCCCAAATTCACCCAGCCAGTCTCCTAGTTTCTAGACCAATCCTGTAAACCAGGGGACTCCAACCTTGGCAACTTTAAGACTTGTGGATTTCAATCCCCAGAGTTTCTCAGCCAGCAAAGCTTTAAACACTAGACCAAACTCAGTGGTGGGTTTCAAATTTTTTAGAACCTACTCTGTAGGTGTGGCCTATTTTGTGGGCGTGGCTTGGCAGTCATGTGACAGGGTAGGAGTGGCCACCTTTTAAAATGTGGTGAAACTCATTTAACAACGCTCTTGCTTAGCAACCAAAATTTTGGACTCAATTGTGATGATAAATCCTTCCTTCCTTCCTTCCTTCCTTCCTTCCTTCCTTCCTCTTTCTTTCTTTCTTTCTTTCCTTTCTTCCTTCCTTCCTTTCCTTTCCTTTCCTTCCCGTTGGGTCACTGGCAGTAGCAGGCCAGATTTACTTCCAGGTACGCCGGTGGAACCCCCTCTCACCGGTTCTCTAAATTTCACCAACCGGCTCTCGCGAGTAGGTGCGAATCTGCAGAAACCCACCACTGACCAAACTGCTCCCACACAGTTCCCATAATTCCACATATCTAAGGCTATATTAGAATTTATTTAAAAGGGAACATTTTTGTAGTCTGTGAAGGAAAAAAATGCTTCTCAGTAAAATGTCCAATTAGCATATGAAAATTAGCCAGTTAAACTTCTATTAAGCTATGTCCATTAATGGAATTAAATAAATAGCATTTAGCAGCCAACAGAGAGCAGTAAAATAGGGAAAACTGCCAAAACAAATGAATTATTGTATTCATGTTTAGATTCAATAAAGGTTTCAACTATCCTGGTAACATTAGCAATGTTTTTCTTCTTATTTTTATTGTATTAAATAATGATGAAGCTAGTTTCCTCTAAATCGAAGGGATTCAGCAGCATATACATTGTCCAAGTGTGGATGACACCTAAAGTGTTTTTTAATCAGTTTGGATTTTAAAAAAAAGATGTTATTGGTCATTGCTTTTTGTTTTGTCATTTTTTGACATAGCTACCTGGATTTGAAAAATCTAAGTTTTCATTGGTTGATTTTGTTTGTATCTTTAACATTTAGAAAACATATTCTTGACTTTTTAAAACTTATCTTAGTGTGAACAGAGCAGGATCTAAAAAGTGTTAAGGATTTAAACCACCACCACTGAAACTGAAATAACCGCTTATGAAATATTAGCTCTGAAAGTTCCTAAGAATCAAAATGGTTGCCACCCACCTTCCCTTATCTGAGCCAGTCATTTTGGGGGGGATTTTCCCCTCCTATTACAGCTGCTCAGTTCAATTCAAATTGAATAGCTACCAAACTCTGGAAACTTACCGTCTCCTGGGAGACAGAAAAAATGATTAGTCAGAAATTAGTCACACATTGCTATACCGCTGGAAGAAGCATGATGTGACTGTTGAATTTCGGTGAGTCATGACTCTATTTTTCCCCCATAGCTTCTTGATGTTAGAGTTGTCTTGGCTGAGAATAAGAAATGTAGTCCAGCCCACCCTTTAGTTTTAGCTTGTGAATTTTCAGTTTTATAGTTGTGTTATAATGCATACACTTTTTGCTACAACATTTGTATTTTATTTGACACGAGCATCCTGCTCAACCATCTATAATTTCAGCCTCTGTGGTCAAGAGAACTGTCTAGGAGTTATAGGAGATGAAGTTCAATACATTTGGGGAAGCTCAGATGGGCCATCCTGTAAATGGTTTGTATACTTAGGGGTAAGAGACTTGTAGCTCTCCAGAAACTATTGAATTAAACCTGCCAGCAGTTTTTAGTAGACGAGAATGGAAGTGCAGCAACATCTTAATTTCTAAGCTCTGGTTAAGTACAGGTAGATTTACAATAGTTCGGTTTAATTGCTGTTTGAAATTACAACAGCACTGAAAAAAAGTGACTTATGACCATTTTTCACACTTATGACTATTGCAGCATCCCTACAGTCATGTGATCAAAATGCAGACTCTTGGCAACTATTTTTTTTATTAAAGTGGCAGTGTCCTGGGGTTATGCAACCTTGTAACAAGCAAACTCAGTGGGGAAGCCAGATTCACTTAACAATCATGTTAACTACTATGATTCACTTAACAACTGTTGCAAGAAAGTTTGCAAAAAGGGGAAAAACTTACATAATAACTTTCTTTCTTAGCAGTATAAATTTTGGGCTCAATTATGGTCATACTACTCGAAAATAAATTGACTAATGAAGCTATAGCTATAGCTGAATCATGGTTGTCCTAGACCCCTAAACTTGACCACTGGATACTGCCAATGTACTGTATTTTTCAGAGTATAAGACACACCTTTTACCCTCAAAAAAGAGTCTGAAAATCTGGATGCGTCTTATACACAGAATACATTTTTTGCCTCCCAAAACTCTGCTCCCTTCACCAAAATGGCTGTGCATAGCTTTTACAAGGCTTTCAGACAGCTCCTGAGGGCTGGGAAGGGCAGAAATGAGCAAAAAATGCCCTGTTTTTTTTGCCCCCCCCCCCCCAGCAGCACCCTATAAGCTTCCTAAAGGCTAGCCATGCCCTTTTTTTTGACAAAAAACAGTCCTGTTTTCGCAAAAAATGGACCATTTTTTATACCCTCTTTTTTGGGGGGGGGGGAAACGGGGAAACGGGCTGTTTTTGGGAGGTTTGCAGAGTGCAAAAACTTTTTTTTAAAAAATTTCCTCTTCAAAACCTTGCTGCGTCTTATACTCCAAAAAATATGGTAGTTACTGCTGTGTATAAAAACCAATTGACAAAATATGGAATGTAGAGAGGGAAAGTCCTTGTCTTGTCCTTTTTATAAAGCACCAAAGTAGGCTATCTGCTTGGCAGAGTCACTGCAAACCAATTCATTGGTTAAACAAATGCCCTGGAAAGCTGATGGGCAAGATATAGATACAAGAAAGGATATCACCAACGATTATTTCCAGGTAACTGATATTTGAGAAGTGTGCTGCTTCTGAAACCTGGAGGTTGTATGGGTCTAGATTTGGAGTGTTCGTTGCAGGGCTGCTATCACCATCAATCAAAGATGCTGTATTTTTTTTGACATTTCTTCAACATGCTGAGGTTTATTCATGAGAATGGCATGAGTTGTGTGGATTTTATAGGATAACAGCACAATCCATGTCATCCAGAGACATCCTTAGTTATCAATTTCCTTGCCTTGAATTAAAGTTCAAGACAATTTTGGAATACTGAGTCTTTTTACTATATTATTTTGGAAACAAATAAACACCATTTTGTTAGAATCAAAATGTTTTCTCTATCTTTAGTTATTACAGAGATTGAGATTTTATGATTTCAGAAGTTGGTCATTCGGTGGATTAATTATTCTAAGCAGAAAAAGGGAAAGGAAAAAAGTTTGATTTGTGGCTAATGTGAAGATTTACAAATCTTAGAAATGCTTCAGGAAATTTTTCAAAGAATGAGGCCAGATTTCAGTAGCTCTAATGCCAAAAATATCAGTAATGATGACTGACATTTGGATAGACTTATGTCCCAAAGACGTTACATCTGTTACACAAATTCTTGAACTGAAAATACTAGATAATAAAAAAGTGTGGATTACAAGGTAGAGAAGGCAGTCAAAGTGGAAATACAAATAACAAGCCAAAAGAAGCTGATAAGAATTTTTTCCTGGATAACAAAAGGAGCTTGTTAAAGTTTTGAAAATCAAAGTGGAAATACAAATGGAAAACCAAGACAATGACCTGGATAATGATTTTTTATTGGATGTTTAAAAGAAAGAGGTTTCTAAAGCTTCAAAGAAGCTTTTGCAATAAAAATTAAAAAAAGAAAAATCGAAGAGAAACCAAATCTTCCAATAATATGTGGCTGAATCAGGACTTGAAGAAGAGAAAGAAATATAAAGTTGGTTTATTTGGTCAAGGATAAAATGAAACATCTTTTTCTAAAGCTCTGGTAATGCCTTAAAGACATTTTCCTGACATCAGAACTGAAAAGTTGATTATTTATGGATTTGCATACAAATAAGGGATGGGTTGTGAAAAGAAGGGATTTGTTTGTAACCTTATAGGGGATGAGGAATTATTAAATTATTATATTAAATTTGTTTTTGTTTGCTGTGATACAAATAAGAAGTCGGTTCTTTATAGTTTTTTCTTTCTCTTTCTTTGCAGTTTTTATTTTTCCCCCCTGAGTTTAATTTGCATTTCCTTTTACTACTATAATTAAAACCTTTAATAAAAATATTTTAAAAAAGAATTCATCAATAGACAGATAATCCTGACAAAATGATATCCATCAGGTCACAAAGAGTCAAGAGCATCAACCACAATTGCTGCACCATTCAAGATGAGACTATTTTCTTCTCCCTCCCCACCCCCCACAAAGGCATTCAGAGCTTCCAGAATAATAGCTGCATAATCCTGTTGCAGCAAAAAGTAAGGAAATATGTTGGCATCTTAAAGACACATCCATTAGCATTAGCTTGCATGAACTGTAATCCCCCTCCTCAGATTAAATGGATTCCAGCCCAGAAACTTTAAGACATAATAAATCTTTTAGCATTTAAGAGTTCTAAAACCGTTGTTCCTATATAAAATGTTTCCCAACGATCAACAAATCTAAACAACAAAATAGACATCACAGTTGTTAAATACTTCTTTCAAACAATAGTAGTTCTTTGCTTGTTAATTAATAAGTCCCATCTGCCAACCAAAAGCAACACCCCCCACATTTTGTGCCATAGTTGCACTCTTTCCTGGAACCAGGGAGTTCTACTCACAGGTCACTGAAGCTTTATCCACCTCCCATTTGGATTACAACAACATGGTTGGTGTGGGAGCTGTCCTTGAAGAATATTAAGAAGATGCAGTTAGCGCAGAATGAGGCAGCATGGGCTCTTAACAATGCACCTTGTTGTGCACATATTATACCTGTGCTCCATGCTGATTCTCACCTTTAAGCTCTTCATGGCATAGGGCCAGTTTATTTGCAAACCGTTTCTACCTGTCCAATTCCATCCAGCAGAAAAGACATGCTGCACTTCCTGTTGGATTACAAAGAATGACCTCAAAAGCCATCGTTTTGCTTGCTGTCCTTATAGAACACCTTGAGAATAGATTATCCCTAACCCTGCAGGCCTTTTGGAAGATTCTAAATACATGGTTGTGTTCCTGGCCTTAGGGGAAAGACTATTAGTGGGAGCCTATGATACGCTACTTGATTTAGTCAAGTTGGATCTTTCTGCAGTTATATGTAAGATTGTATTTTATGTTATGCTTTCTATTGTTTTTACCTGCTGTAGTACTCAAGTGTTGTTTTGTTGAGTAGCTACATAAATCGAAGAAATAAATAATCTGGATTCCATGCCTTCCTCTGAGGAAGTGGCTTTCAACAGGAAACATCAAGCAGGCATTGGCAAAAGTCTTGCTGACATGCTGTGATCCATGCTGCAATAGAAAAGGTGCCTGCAGTTTTTACCAAATCATCCATTGCATCCACATGATTTGCTCTTAGAAAATAGAATAATATGGATGGAAAGGGCCTTGGAAGTCTTCTAGTCAACTCCCTGCTTGAGCAAGGACAAATGATTATCCAAGCTCTTCCTTAAAACCTCCAATGACAAACTTCTGGAGGCAAACCATTCAATTGATCAATTGTTTTCATTGGCAGGAAATTTCTCTTTATTTCTAGATTGGATCTCTTTTTAATAATCTTCTCCTTGAGTAATGGGTACTCCAAGTACTCAAGTAATCTTCCACTCCTCAGGGCCTTTGGAGGTTTCTGTAATAGCCCATCAAATATAGGAAGACTGTTAAGGACCCCTAGTCTTTCCTTAAACTAGACATACCTAGTTTCCTCAACCAATTTTCTGATTTGGTTTTAGGGTTAAGTTTTTAATTTTTATAAATTTGTACAGGGGTCTATTTAATTCGATTTTAGTTTTATGTATTATTTATTGTAATGGTTTTAATTTTTACCTGTACACCGCCCCGAGTCCCTCCGGGGAGAGGGGGCGGTCTAGAAGTCCAATAAATTCAATTCAATTCAATTCAACCATTCATTGTACGGTTTAGCAGCCTCCAGACTACTTATCATCTTTGTTGCTCTTCTTTGCACTCTTTCTAGGTCTCAACATCCTTTTTTATATTATGGTGACTAGAAGTGAACACAGTATTCCACGTGTGGTCATATCAGTGCTGTATAAAACAATACTATTGTTTGTTGATGCAGCCTAAGATTGCATTGGTGGCTTCAGCACATTGCTGAAGTACCACCTATTCTATACCTGTGCATTTGGTTATTCTTGACTAAGTGTAGGATCTTATTTTTCTCACCACTGAATTACATTGTTGGATAAGGCCCAGTGCCTGTCAAGATTCTTTTGCATCTTGACCCTATCTTCTGAAGTTGGCTATTTCTCTCCCCCCCCCTCACCCAAGCTTTACAGTCAACATAATTTGATGTGTTCCCCTTCTATCCCCTCATCTAATCCATTCATGAAAATATTGAAGAAAATAAACTTTGAGGTACCTCACTGCATACTTCCCTCCATTTAAGATGTAGTTCCATTGAGAATTAGATGTTGAGTGCAGTTGGTCAGCTAATTGCAAATCCATCTGGTAATGATATCCCAATTTTTCTATCATACCAAAATGTAGGCTTTGATCTACCTTGTCAAATGCTTTACAGGAGTCTAAGAAAATCTTGTCCACAGTATTTCCCTGATCCACTAATTTAGTCCATTTGTCAAAGGAGGCAATAAAGATTGTCTGATATGATCTGTTTTTAACAAAGCCCCCTCGTGGGCTTCTGGAAATAGCTTTGCATCTTTCTAGGTGCTTACAAATCTTGGTTTATTATCCTGCTTGATTATTCTGCTTGATTATCTTTTCCAGGATTTTGCCAAGTATTGATGTCTGATTGATTGGTCCGTAGATTCCTGGATCCATTTTTTTCCTGAAGATTTGAATTATATCAGGGCTTTTCCCTCCTGTGGCTTCCAGAAGTTAACACGTCTGTCAGCTCTTTCAGAACCCTGGGATGTAATCCATCTGGTCCTGGCAATATGGACTCATCTAGAGTTCATGGATGTTCTCTTACCATTTTCTTGCCTGTTTGATTTGTATTCCTATTCTGCCTTCTTCTGAGACTTGAATAGGCTTTCTTCTCAGTCTGCCCTGAAAATGTTGACTGAACATCTGAACAAATGTTTAACTAAGATCTTTTCATGCAAAGCATATTCAGAACTATGCTTTTCCCAGAGCTTCCTGCAACATTATGTTAATAGGCATTTTGGTGAAATATAAAAAAGCTCTTTGTTGATGTTCCATTAATCAATCTTCAATAAGCAGCTCATAACCACCTGATCACTTTGCCACATCCGCTCTTTATTTACCCATCCCCCATTCTGCAAAACCACACAAGTAGGCAAGATGTTCTTTCTGAGGCTTTAGGATGAATCTCTCTGAGTGTTGTGTATGCACAAAGAAAGATGCAAATATACTCTACTATAAACTATCAATCTTTTCCTGTTTCAATTTGTCAGTGAAAACTTTTAGAGGTTGCATAGATTCTGAGAAATGAAAAGGAGCTGAAAAGCGAGGCTGGTTTTTCTTTGCCTCACAAAAAAAATGCATGCCCTAGTTCAGTCACTGGCTTGTACAGTTTTATCACCCCACACATCTTTTTTTTTGGAAGGAAAAAAGCATAACTAGAATGCTATTTCCTCCTTTGCTTTTACTTATTCACACATATACAAACTAACCACAAGCAAACAAATAGCAAGGCAGACTATTAGTCACAGGCAGGTCGGATAAACATGATTCACCAAATAAAGTTGTAATCACTGACTCATATTTTAATTAACTTTTGAGTTTGGTGTAAAAGTAAGACTCTAGGGTACAAGGCAATGCAGGGTCTAGTGACAGACCAGGCACAGATGTTTTGAAGCCCCAGAAGAAGACAAATGAGGCTGCAAATTAATGGATAGCAAGGGTGAAAGGTAATGGGATCTGGAGTAAATGATTGTGAAGAAGTAGCGAGAGCATAAGAATGCAGACCCCATCATCCACCCCTTTTGTGTGCCTGGCAAAAATTTGGAGTTGCATTGTGATGCTTTCTTACCAATTTTGGTAAAATCTTACCAATTTTGACAGACAGACACCATGTGAACATTGCTAATCAATCAGCTGACTTTATATTTGGAAATCTAGTAATTTCCAAATATATTCATGGTTGGTTTTGGGATGAAAAACATTATTGAGAAGGTAACACAAATAACTTATATACTGGTTTCAAACAAATTGCATGATTATGTCCATATAATCACCAGGATTCAAGGTTAATTTGGAGTTTTATCCTTACCTTAGGTTACATGTCTTTTTATTTATTTACAAACTAAATAGTTATGCATAATCTGCCTAATAGTCTATCATTTGGTCAAAATGAAATACTATGGTGTTCTTTTCAACATAGTGGGATATCTTTTGAAAAAGTACCACTGTATTATAAATGATACAGTGAAGGCTTTCAAAGCACTCGTTTACTTTCCATTCTTAAGAGAATATACAAAAGGTGTTAGTAAGTCCTGTCAAATTTAATGTATTTCTGATAAGATGTAGAAAAGTTTGAATATCTGAAGTAACGCCTAGGAGACAAGATGACTGTGCACATGGATGCTGTGGCTGGGCCCTCATTTTTTCAGTGTATAGTGTGGTTAAGGCACATCTATAGTTGGCAAGCCTTTATTTAGCCACAACATCATCCTTCAACATCTCTAGAAGGAGATCACCCAAAAGAGCTTAATGAAGTTTAGTTAGTTCCATTCAAGATGGCTGCACACATGGATAAACCCTGTGGGTCAAGGGGCATCTTGGATTGAAATGTGAAAAGACTATTACAGACAATTTTATACGTTCTCATAAAATACCGGAGGAGGCAGCTAGGCTCCTGGGGAAGCCATGGATTACTAGCCCTGCAGGAAGGAGAAGGAAGAGGAGAAAATGGAGGGACAGGAAGAGAAAGAGAGGATGTCATACAGGTGTTCTTTTTAAGCTAAGAGGAATTGAAGATATATGTGAAACTTCATCCTTGCAGAAATAATAAAGTTGCCCCCCTCCCCCAACATTCTTTCAAAAGCATGAAGACATGGTTTTGCAAGCAGGCCAGAAACCCAGGGTACTACGGAGCCCACCAAGTGTTTGGTCCAACTGTTGTCATCAGGGATATCACTATGCTTTTTCAACCATGAAAGACAGGGAAGCGCTTTTGACTATACAGGTAGTCCTTAGTGACTTCTTGTTCAGCAACCATTCAAAGTTACAACAGTGGTCAACAGGAAGACTTACGGCTGGTCCTTGAAGTTGTGGCTGTCGCAGTGTCCCTAAAGCCATAAGATCATGATTGGGTACTTGGCAACCAGCACACAGTTACAATGGTCACAACTTCCCACAGTCACATCACCACCATTTGTGATCTTCACTGCCAGTTTCCAATAAGTCAATAAGGAAACCAGCCACCACCTGATATTGTGCTTAATGACTGCACATTATTCCTTAATAACCACAAACTGAACTGTCATTGTACACTGAAGATCGCATTTAATTTTGTTGTACAAGGTGCAATGCCAATAAAGTAAACTAAAACTAAACTAATGTCACAGAAGTGATTCAGATTCATCTGGATACTAATTAAATCCCAAACAGCTAATTACAGTTAACAGACAATACTAAACTAGAATGGAATAACACTAAAAATATAAGAAGGCCCCTGCTAGACAAGGCCAAAATTTCATTTAGTCCAGTATTCTTTGTCATACAATAGCTAGTCAGATGCATACAGGAATCTCACAAGCATGAACAGAACAATAGATCTTTTCTACAACTCTACAAGTTGGTATTTAAAGTGTGCTGCCTGTGATTCTAGGGTAGTAAAAAAAGATAAACTAACAAGGCATCTAAATATTGATAGCATGTTCCTCCATGAGCATTGTTGAATTTCTGAGAAAAGTTGTAGCATGGTGTTCACGACACATTATAGAGCTTATGCTATAATAATAAATCAATTTCTGGAACTAAGTTAGTTACAAAAGGATTTCTGTGACTTGCGTGACCAGTCATAACAATTCAAATTTCCCAAACACAATGTGTTTCCAAAATGGCTCTGCCTCTACCCACCTCCACCACCATCCCATTTTCTATCATGTTCATCTCACATATGTTCATCTCCTAACAAGTGAACATACTTCTAAACAAAGCATTCACTGTCAGTGTCATATGTAGAGTCAGAGACATTCTTATAAATATGATGGTTTGCAACACACCATGCCAGTTTCCTCTTGAAAAGTATTACATGTTTGTAACACAGGAAGCTGTTACTGTTTGTAGTGTATTTTTAAAGATATTGCTGATCTGATTTATTGTTTGTGAATCCATGTTTTCAAACATACACCAAACACATACACTGTTTTATATTCATAAGAATATTTAATGAGCCATTAAGATTGATGGGTAAGGAGGGAAGGATTAAACATCCAGATTTTTTTCCATCTCATATCCTTTTTCATGTACATATCTCATGTTTTCCAGCACCACAGCTTGAATAATATCTATAGCCCAACAGGTCTCCATATGTTCAGATTGGTATTTGAGACTTCATGGAACTCAATGAAAGACATTTAGAGGTTCTCAACATAATTGTTACCCAGATTTCTGCAATGTGTTGAAAGGATAGATTGTTGATTGCTATCTCATACATGGGTAGACTACAAATTCTTCCTCTTCTTCAACATCTTTAAAATGAGACTTTTCTTCGGATCTGTAAGAGACTTAACATTGAATTGATTTATTGCTTGATCATTTGGTAACAAACTAAATATTTAAGCAATTAACATAGTGAGTGAAGTCAAGCATCACCATTTCAGTGTAGTTGAACTGAATTAAACACACATTTGCTCTTTTACAACAGATGCTTAAAGATGACAAAACTCCGGGGAGGGGGGAGGAGTGTGGGATTAGTGGGGGGGATAGGGGGTAGGGGCAGGGGGGGATATTGTTTTGAAAAATTGTATTTGAAAAACTTTTACAATAAAAAAAAAGTTTTAAAAAAATTTAAAATTGGTTTTAGCATAGGATTAGATTAATTTAATATGTTTTTAAATTATGTATTTATTGTTTATATGTTTTTAAATTCCTGTGCACCGCCCTGGGTCCTCTGTGGAGAAGGGCGGGATATAAATATAAATAAATAAATAAAATGTAATGACAAAAAAAAAATGGATGCTCAGGCTAATGTGTCCTAAATGTAGTATTTGTTTTTACTTTACATTAGAGTTATTAAAAAAAATTCCTTCTGCTTTTTATTTTTTCCTTCTACAACACATTACAGTCATTATATCAACATTTTTGTGTCATCATACCTGTACATGTTTATATTATTTTGCTTGTTTACACACTTTTATGCACAGTTTTTATATATATTGTTTTTGGCTGAATTAATTTAATTCTTGTTTTGCAACCATTTGTACCAAATGTTCCAAATTTCATAATATTCTGACTCTTCTTTGTCTTTTAATTTTAGTGTTAATTTGTCCATCTCTGCACAATCCAAATTTTTTTGTATCACTAATTCATCGAGGGGGTATTATTTTGTTTCCAGCATTGGGCAAATGCTATTCTAGCTGTGATTAGCTGATGTGTCAATATGTACTTGATTTTCTTTATATATTTCCCTTTGATTATTCCCAGCAGAAAGATTTCGGGTTTTAATTGCTCTCCTCTAATTTCTTGCACCGATTTCCAAATTTTTGTCCAATATTTTTGTGTTTCCGGGCAGGTCCACCATATGTGATAAAAAGTCCCTTGTACTTTTTTACACTTCCAGCATGTCAGATTCATGTTTGGGTACATTTTAGCCAATCTCGTTGGTGGTAAATGCCAACAATAAAACATTCTGTACATATTTACTTGAAATGCTACTGACCGTGTTATCTTATAATTTGTGTTCCAAATCCTTTCCCAATCCACTAGATCTATATTGTAACCAAAGTTTTTGGCCCATGCTATCATGCAACATTTAACTCATTCTTCTTCTAATGTTACTTCTAATAAATATTTGTAAATTTTCATTATGAATTTATTTTCAGGGCCAATGAAAATTTAATCTATTTGTTGTAATTTTGTGTATATTCCATATTCTTTTACATCTTTTTTATATCTCGATTGGAGTTGGAGATATTGACACCAATCTATATTTATATTTTGCTCCTTTAACTCGATTTCTTTTCAAATTTCCTTGGATGTCTAAAATTTCACTATATCTAACCATTTTTGATAGATAGATAGATAGATAGATAGATTTTATTTTTCTATACCGCGTCCTCTCCCCAGGGGGACTCGGAGCGGTGCACAGGGAAAATTAAAACAACATAAAATATATACATAAATAAATACAATAAAAACAAATTAAATCAACTGTCCCTGCACTAAAATCCCCATTTTAAAATTAACATTCCCTAACCCCTGAGGTAGAGACTAACCTAGGCCGGCCAAGCAGAAAAAGTGAGTTTTTAATTTCTGACGGAAGGAGCGGAGGTCCGTGGTTGTTCTAATGTCGGGGGGAAGGTCGTTCCAGAGGGCTGGGCCCGCCACAGAGAAGGCCCTTCCCCTGGGCGTCACCCGCTGACAAAGTCTAGTGGACGGCACCCGGAGCAGTCCCTCTCTGTGGGAGCGAATCGGCCGGGAGGATGTATGGGGCAGAATCCGATCCCGCAGATCGGATTCTGCCCCATCTAGTGTATTGGGATGTGTCATGGCTTCCATAGTGGAAAGCCATGTCGGTATCTTCATATAATATTTTTCTCTACTTTTATTCCAGATCTGTATCAGTGCATCTCTAATATAGTGTCTGTGAAAGTATTTTTTTTCTTTTTTCCGTCTTCCCATAGGAAAAAATGCCATCCTGTTTGCAAATCGTGGCCCTCTAATGTTAGTATTCTTTTATTTTTTTAATTTATCCAGTCCCTAATCCATGCCAATACAGGTGCTTTGTAATAAAGCTCCCAGTCAGGGAGTCCCATACCACCTCTGCTTCTGTCATCCTGTAAAGCTTTCAATTCAATTCAATTCAATTTATTTGATTTGTAGACCGCACCCTCTCCCCGAAGGGACTTGGGGCGGTGCACAGGATTTTAAAAGCATATTTATAAATACAACAATACAATATTTAAAATAGAATTAAATAATTTACCTGCGCTAGAAGTTTAAAATCTTAAAACCTTAAAAACCCTTAACACCACTTCCCAGCAATCCCTATTAAAACAATTTAAATTTATATTACAGTCTAGGATGGATAGATTATGCCAGGTTGGCCAGATGAAAGAAGTAAGTTTTTAGCTTTTGGCGGAAGGAGCGGAGGTCCGTGGTTGTTCTCAGTTCGGGGGGTAGGTCGTTCCAGAGGGTCGGGCCCACCACAGAGAAGGCCCTTCCCCTGGGCGTCGCCCGCTGGCACTGCCTAGTGGACGGCACCCAGAGAAGTCCCTCTCTGTGGGAGCGAATCGGCCGCAGGGATGTATGAGGCAGAATGCGATCCCGCAAATAACTAGGTCCCGTGCCATGGAGCGCTTTAAAGATGGTAATCAACACCTTGAAGCCTTATCCTGGTTTTCTTCCCTTGCCATATAAATTTTAATATAATCTTATTCAATTCAGTAAAAAATAATTTTCCTAATTTTATGGAGATTGTTTGAAACAAGTATAATATTCTTGGTAATACATTCATTTTTATCGCTGCTATTTTCCCTAATAATGATAATTGTAGTTTCCCCCATAATTCTAGATCTTTTTTATTTGTTGCACTAATTTTGTATAATTATTTTCTTTTATAGTTGAGCACTTTGCAGTTAGCGATATTCCAAGATATTTAACTTTCTTTGTCACTTGCAGTCCTATTATTCTTTCTAATTCTTTATTTTGTTCTTCCTTCAAATTTTTAGTTATCATTTTAGTCTTTTCTCTATTAATCTTTAACCCTGCTACATCTCCATATTTTTCTAATTCTCACATTAAGTTATTTCCTGTTTCTAGTGGGTCTTATATAATGAATACTAAATCATCTGCAAAGGCCTGAATTTTATACTTTTTTAATTTTAGTTCCTCTTATCTCTGAATTAAATTTTGTTTAATTCTTATTAAGAGACTTTCAAGCATCAGGATGAAGAGCAGAGGTGATAGAGGGCAACCCTGCCTTACTCCTTTCATTATTTTAAAGGTCTCTGTACTTTCCCCATTTAATGATATATTTGCCCTTTGGGTGGAGTATATCATTTCTATTAATCTTTCAAATTGGTCCCCTAATTTCATATTCTTGATTTGTTGGATCATGAATTCCCAATTTAAATTGTCAAATGCCTTCTGTGCATCCAGAAAGACAAGTGCCACTTGTTTCTCTGGATGCGCCTCATAGTACTCTAAGATATTTGCTATTATTCTGGTATTATTCCTGATTTGTCTTGTTGGGAGAAATCCATTTTGGGCTGGGTGTATATAGTCATTTAATAGTTTTTTCAATCTCTCCACTATGATTGTTGTGAATATTTCATAGTCGGCATTTAACAATGAGATTGGCCTATAGTTTTGATCTATTAAAATTTTCTGAATCTATCTAGTGGTCATCTAGGTTGTTGCAACCTGGTAACACTACCTTATATTTTATGATATTGAATTCCAATTTTGATGAGAAAAGAAATAAAAACTTTTAACTTCACTTTCTTTCTTTTGAAGAATAGTTTAATTTTTCCTTTTTGGAGAATTTAGCATATTGTATTGGTTGACCTTGCTATATGAACATTTAAGGTGTTAATTCAAACAAAAATTCTCTAGTTTTGGACTTACAATGTAATTAGTACTTTCCTGAGTAACTGATTTCAATAGGACTGTAGGGATTATAGCTCAAACTTTAAAGGCCACTAAGGCTGTCAGCATAACTTTATTACAGTCTGTAATTAACCACATGTAACAAAAATACATAAAACAACCCAAAACACAATTTTTAAGTTTATTTTAAAATCCTGAAGGTAAAAACAGTATTTTCTAGGATAAAGTAATGACAGTTTAAGGAATTTTGCCACACCTCTAGAAATGTTTAAGTTCCAATCGCATAAAATCATTCTTGGAACAGGTGAAATTTCTAACAAGAACTAGAATTATGAAGGTATGGATATGAGCTACCATAAAAAGCACATTGAAAAACATACAGGCTAGATTTCCTCAAAATCACAAAGGCAAGTTCATTCTGAAAAGAGTTACTGTTATACCTTCCCCATGGACAGCGAGACATTAAAGTGTGGCAAAGAAAGTTCTACAATACAGTATATTGGACAGAAAAGACCAAATAGGTAATGCTGATGATGTGAAGAATTATCCCTCCAGTGTAAGTTACCAAGGTCAATCTGATCTCCCTGAATAGCTAAATTGAACATCGATTGTCAGACCATAACTCTAGCTCTTAATGACTCTTTGGTCTGCAGAGCTTGACATGAAGCTGCATTGACATAGGAACATTCTACTAGTTTTCCAGGAAGAGAAAAAATATTACTAAGTAGAGAATCACTGGCAAATTAAAGCTTAAACCAGGAGATGAAGGTGGAGTTGTCTGTTTGCTTTGTTTTAATGTCTTTGATTAGGGTTGATTCCTAGTGACTGCCTGGATATGCGTTTTCCTTGGCAAGGTATACACTGCCTGCTTCCTAGGGCTGGAGAGAGTGACTGGCCCAAAATCTTCCAGCTGGCTTTGTGCCTACAGCAAGACTAGAACTCATGTCTGTTGGTTTCTAATCTGATACCTTAACCGATGCACCAAATTGACTTTCTAAACTAGCTGATGTATGGAGACCTTTGACTCCAGTGGAATCACTCCAGTTTCTGAGTGAATTGTTGAATTGAAATAAGAGAAGATACGGAAAATAGTACTGTTGGAAATCTAGACTGAGTTACATCTACTGCAAGAGCTTTACATTATTATATGCATGTAAAGATAGGTTGGCAGGTATATGATTTCTTTAATGGGGAAAACAACCAGAATGGCCTTAGCAAACTACTGTTGACTTTTATCAGGAATAGATTTAATGTATTCATGCCAGATTCTAGATTGGAGAATTGACTTACTAGACAGAATTATTTCACAGATAAAATCTGATCTATATTGTTCTGAGTGAATAATTGAGTATGAAATTATGAATATGAGGTTCTGTATGAGTGAAAAATGATATATGGACAATTTTACACTTTACACTTTTACCCTATACCAAATAATATATTTCTAACTTTAAGTTGATTGAAGAAAGATTGCAATAAATTATAAATTTTGGAATTTTTCTTCTGGCCACTAAAGGGAAATTAGTTACAGCAAGTAAGGATGCTTAGTGAACTATGGCACTTCTCTTGATCCAAGATGACACTACTCTGCGGTATCAATTCTAGAAATCAGTTGAGAGATTTCCCCCCTATTCTATTGTTGTTCCTGGAACATATATGAAGACTTAAAGTTACACAATATGTTGAATTAGTATCCACATTGAGTTTTCATCACAAATAGATAGCAACATAGAATTCAGCTTACTTCTTCTCTTTTACCCACTCCTAACCCTTTGAAATGATTCATAGTGAGTATCTGTCATTGTTTCTTGTGCAACCTCCTGTCCACCTGGGATAGATAGCTACAGAAGTCACAGCTAGACCCCGGGGAACTCCACAAATAGGATGCTAGTAGCAACAGTGCCCTTAATGGCAGTTGTCAATAAAAGATTCCACACTGGCTTAAATTTAGAGTTGCAGCTCCACTGACTTCAGGATATTTTGGCCCAGGGCCTACTCTTGTTTTCACCTAAGATACTAGAAACAGGAGTGCAACACTGAACGATGTCTCTGTACTCCCAGTGTCATCAAAGTTATTTATTAATCAAGTAATAAAGACAGGATCCAAATCTAATAAATAAATAAATGTCCAGGTCAAATCAAATACACTTGCCTGGTTGTCAAACACAATGAAAATGCCCTTTGAACTATAGTAATATCTATATATTTAAATCAATTTATTTTTTATTTTTATTTGATTTATATCCCGCCCTTCTCCAAAAGGACCCAGGGCGGCGCACAGGAATTTAAAATACATACAAAATAATACAAAAAAATTAAAAAACCTATTAAATATCAGTCCTGCGCTAAAACCAATTGAAATCCCCAATTAAAACTATCTACATTAGCCCCAGCAGAGGTTATGTTAGGCCGGCTTGATGAAAGAGGTGTGTTTTTAAACACTGGCGGAAGAGGCGGAGGTCAGTGATGGTACGGAGTTCTGGGGGTAGGTCGTTCCATAGGGCAGGGCCCGCCACAGAGAAGGCCCTTCCCCTGGGTGTCGCCAGTCGGCATTGTCCGGCCGACGGCACCCTGAGAAGGCCCTCTCTGTGGGAGCGTATCGGTCTGAGGGATGTATGGGGCAGGAGACGGTCTCGCATATAACTAGGTCCTGAGCCAATTTATAAACACACCTCACTCCACACATTTAAGGCAGTGTACAAATCACATTAATAGCGCCAAATAGTATAGAAGAAATTTATGCACAAAGCAGAAAACAGTACTTTTTATCTGAATAATGGGTACAGACCATTTTTTAAATGGCAGATTACTGATGAAGTCTCTTATGCCATATGATTTTAGGATTATAATATAGTGCCCATGCTCAGTTCATTCACAATTCCAAATGTAATAATATGTTTTTTCCCCATTATCCTTTTCTTCCCTGCCTCCATACTTTCTCTTTTTGTATGCCCTTCTCTCACCAGAAGAAGGGTAGGAGGGGGGTGGTTGTGAATTATGTAAATTGGAATTTAATCCCTCAAAAGGCAAACTCGCAGTTCAAGTCCAAGTGTCTTTTTGTGCAGCCAGATGGAAAGCTGATCTTCGGAATCCTGCTTTTTCTTCTTCTTCTTTTGTCCAAGAGCTGAATAAAGCTTTAGTCGTTTGTTTGTTTTTTTAAGTTAAAACTTAAGAAGAGTTAAACAATGATTAAAAACGACATTTTTTTTTTACGTTTTAAAATTTAGTCACTAAATGTTGACAAAAAATATTAAAGCCTCTTCCTTCCTGACATGCAATAAAGCCAAGAGTATTTTCAGCAATGTGGTTGGCATCAGCCTATATATCATCTGCCTGTGTGACTTTCAAAGAAATGCAGTAGAGGAGACAGAATCCCAGCAGGGAGTTTCTGCCTTCTTGTCCCTTGATGTAACGCTTGGACAGGTGCAGCACAAAAGATCCTAAACTTGTGGTTATTGGACCATTTGGAAAAGCCCCTTTTTCTAATAGAAAAGCAGAAAGAGTTTTTAAAAGAACAAAGAAAGTGTGAATGTGTATATGTACATGCTACGTATATTAGAAAGGTAATAATCTGCAATGCGTGTGTTGCCTAACTCTTAATAAAAGTACTGCTGGTATACGGCAAAATCTTATCACAATTGTATGAACATGCTTGTAGTGCCTTAGAAGAAAAAAATATAATTATGGAATGTTCAATCATTTCTCCCATCACACATTTATTTTATTTATTTATTTATTTTTGAATTTTTATACCGCACCTTCTCCCAGCGGGACTCAGAGCTGGGTACAGGCCTCAATAAAAATCAACTAGTATAAAATCACTAATATAAAACAATTAAAATACAATTAAAAATCTATTAAATAGTACGCCTGATTTTGATAAAAGCCCTATCTAAAAACCCTCTCTAAAACCAATTAAAAGCTACGCCAGGCCGGCCTCACGAAATAAATGGGTCTTCAAAGCCCGGCAGAAAAGGCGCAGGTCTGTGATCATGCGAAGGTCAGGGGATAGGTCATTCCAGAGGGCAGGAGCAGCCACAGAGAAGGCTCTCGCCCTGGGACATTGCCTAGCCCAGGGGTCCCCAACCTTTTTTGCACCAGGGACCGGTTTCATTTTAAAGAAAACTCTGCGGACCGGCTGAGTGGCTCAGCAGTCATGTGACTGGGTGGGCGTGGCCAATTTGGAAAATGTGAAACTCACTTAACAACGGTCTTGGTTAGCAACCAAACTTTTGGGCTCAATTGTGGTCATAAGTTCTCTCTCTCTCTTTCTTTTTCTTTCTTTCCTTCTGTCTTTCTTTCTCTCTTTCTCTTTCTCTGTCTCTTTCTCTCCTTCCCTCTTTCTTTCTCTTTCTCTCTCTCTCTATTTCTTTCTTTTTCTCTCTTTCTTTCTCTTTCTCTCTTTCTTTCTCTCTTTCTCTTTCTTTCCCTATTTCTTTCTTTCTCTCTCATTTTTTCTTTCTTTCCCTCTTTCTCTCTCCCTCTCTTTCTTTCTCTCTCTCTTTCTGTCTCTTTCTTTCTTTCCCTCTTTCTCTCTTTCTTTTTTTCTCTTTCTTTCCTTTGTCTCTTTCTTTCTCTTTTTCTCTGTCTGTCTTTCTTTCTCTCCCACTTTGTTTTTCTTTCTTTCCCTTTCTCTCTTTTTCTTTCTGTCTCTCTCTCCTTCGTCCGCCCATCTCTGTCACACTGTGTGTGTGTGTGTCTGTCTGTCTCTCATTCAGGCACTTAATCACTCTATCTTTCTCTCCCTGCCGCTCTGTCTGTGTGTGTGTGTGTGTGTGTGTCACTCTCTCTGATTCCCTCCCTCCCCGTCTCTCTCTGTGTCTATGCCTCTCTCTGTTGGTCTGTCGTCGTCCCGTCCCGTTTCCCCCCCCCCCACCGCGGAGTCTCCTCAGCCCGGCTCGACTCGTTCACTTGCCTTAGCCTGCCCCACCCGGGCGGCCACTGCTGCGCTTGGTTGCTCGTGCACTCGGTCAGGCTCCTTCCAGGAGCTGAGAAGGCTCCGTGGGGAGGGGGGGGAGGAACCTCCACAGCCTCTGGAAGAAGACGAGTAGCTGGCATGCCGGTTGGGGAAGCTCTGTGGGGGCAGGGAGGAAGGGAATCCACGGCCGGTAGGGAGGACTGCTGCGGAGTCCCTTTCTCCCTGCCCCCCCAGGAGTCCCACCGTCGACAAGGGTGGAAGAAGAGGTGCACTTCAAGCACGCGAACAGCCCCGCCTGCATTCTCCCGCGCGCTTTGCCCAGGGGGCTGCCCCCTCCTCCCTCCTCCTCCTCTACGGCCCTGCAGCCCGGCTCCCACCCAGCCACGGACCGGCACCGGTCCGCAGCCCGGGGGTTGGGGACCCCTGGCCTAGCCGACGACACCCTGAAGAGGCCCTCTCTGTGGGAGCGTACTGGTCAGTGGGAGATATTAGGTAGCAAGACCGCCTCGGTCTTGCAAATAGCCAGGTCCCATGCCATTGAGCGCTTTAAAGGTGGTTACTAACACCTTGAAGCGCACCCGGAAAGCCACAGGCAGCCAGTGCAGCTCGCGCAGGAGAGGTGTCACATGGGAGCATCTAGAAGCTCCCATGCCTGAGAATTGGTCAGTGCATAGCAGTTTTACTTAGTTTTGATTTACATGTGTGAATTACAATACAATACAATAGCAGAGTTGGAAGGGACTTTGTAGGTCTTCTAGTCCAACCCCCTGCATGGGCAGGAACCTTATACCATTAGAATTGAACTAATGTACACAATTAAAGTATTGCATGCAGAATTTTCTTACCTTAACTGCACAGCAATTTTTGATGGAATTGATTCATCATTGTATATTTGCTTTTTATATTGTATATTTTATATTGTATATTTATATATTGTATATTTGCTTTTTAACTTCCCTGTGCACCGCTCCGAGTCCCTTTGGGGAGAGGAGGCGGTCTATAAATAAAATTATTATTATTATTATTATTATTATTATTATTATTATTATTATTATTATTATTATTATTATCATCATCATCATCATCATCATCATCATCATCATGGCTAATCATCATTTAAAGTCCATTGGCCATTTTTAGGGAGAGGCAAGTAATGCCCCCAGCACAGTGATATCATGACACAAATGATATGAACAATAGTATTGTGGCTTGTTTCAAACATCTATGGCTGTAACTTAGATTTTCCACCTCTTTTTCATTTCCAGTAAGAGTCTTTGCTGGTTTTTTTGTTTGTTTTTTGTGTGCCTCAAGGCACCTGTATTGATTCCTGGCGACTGACTGGACCAATTCCTGAAGTTTAGCTGCCTCCTTGCTAGGGCTGGGAAGAGGCGACTGGCCCATGGTCACTCAGCTAGCTTTGTGCTTAACGCAAGGCTAGAACTCAGGGTCACCTAGTACCTTAACCAGTATACCAAAAGGTTTTCCTATATCAATTTAGTAATTTTGAAAGTTTTGAACAGGAGCAGTCCCCACTAAAGCATGTAATTGTGAGATTTGAGAATTTGTAAATCAGGAATATAAACTCATTGAATACGTATCATATTTAGGTAGATGGTTTTTGATGTCTGTAATGATGTTGATAATAATGACAGTAATGATGTCCTTAGTTCAATTGTCTCATTTAAAGCTTGTTTGGCTTGGGAGATCCTACCAACATAACCCTTAGCTTTATTGGAGACTTATGTCCTGCGACCATAACAAGATGTCATTTCATCCTAATGTAATAGACTTATAAGGCCGCTACTCTGGCAACACCAGTTTACAATTAAAAGTAATCAAATACAAATACAGTATACAGATGTGAAAATTCGTAATGAAAATCACAAATAATACAATGCATCATTAAAAGTTTCCTTCAACAGATGAAGGAAAGCAGTTAGCAGCTCAAAAATCAAAAGAGTAAGGAGCTAGGTGAATAAAATTGTACAATGATAAATTTCAAAAAGATGAGCTTTTCTGAAATGCCTTTGCATAACTAGAATGCCATCACCAAAAACAGTCTCTTTGTAACTACTCAGAAGCTGCCGCATAGAACAGAATATCTGAGCAAAAGTGTAGAGACTCTCTAAACAAATGCAATACAATGGAATTCATAAGTGATAAACCAAGCTTTTCCTTCCATGGCAACATAAGGAGGAGGAGGAGGAGTTGCATACATTCATTCCACTGTCAAATATCTTAAGAGGTTGCTAAAAAGTTAAGTATTTCTTTGTAACTGGACTGATTGATGGTAAACCTTTTGAATTGCAAGCTGTTGATGAATAAGACATGACAAGTGTGAAGCATGCAAGTAAATGTAAAAACAGTAAATTCAAAACAGAAAGCTAGTTTGGAGTAATGGTTAAAGCCTCAGGTTAAGGCCTCCTCAGGTCAGAATCCAGGAAAACATGAGTTCTAGTCCAACTTTAGGCATAAAACTAACTAAATGACCAGTCACACTCTCTCAACCCCTAGGAAGCAGGTGATGACAAATCACTTCTGAAAAAACTTGCCTGGAGAATGCAAGGACTAATCCAGGAAGTAATCAGAAGTCAACACTTGACTTGAAAGCACATATGTGCACAATGCACACACACATATACAGAAGTTAAAATCAAATTTTATATTAAAAATCAAAGAGCTCTACTTAGCAGAATGAAGAAAAAATGAGGCCACTAAATGTACCAGGAATGAACCAATATAATTTAAAACACTCATCTAAAAATATTAACTCAATCCCTTTATGACTATTAACTCCAAATCTAATAATATCAAGGTGCATTATCTGTTCATTTATCATTATAGTTAGATATTTCCTTTTTTCCAAGAGAATGAAATGGCTTACACAATTCATCTTATCTTCATCAAAACTTTATGATTCAAGAGAGGAAAGGAAATACCCAATGAGCTTTATGGCTAATTGGAGATTTGGATCTTACTAGGTCTATCCCTTATATCTCCTGCATTGTGTTATCTCAAGCCCTTGCATTGATTCATAGAAACAAAGGCTTTTGTTATCAGATACATGAAATAAATTGAAAATATAGCAGCTGCGAAGATACAGAGGATGATGTTGCTATAGATCACTTTAAAACTAATTAGGAGGGTGAGAAATAGGTAGCAAAAGACTTCCTGATTAACTTGAGTGCTACAACTGTCAAAGATACGCTGAGCAGCCACATGAAATAAATTAAGTTATATTATACTTTGTTCAAATGTTTTTATTTATCAAAATATAAAATACAGAAATATAAAGAAAAATGAGGATAATAGGAATATATAATAGCAAACGTAGCTGATCAGCAAAATCCAAAATCAAATTTCATTTTTTTCTACCTGAATCACAAAGTCCAAGAGTGATTTCCAAGTAGAAACAAATTAATTGTTTTCTTTAATCAAAGCAGTCAATTTAGCCATCTCTGCTAATTCCATCAAATTTTGCAACCACTCGTCCATAGTGGGAATCAAAGTATCCTTCTATTTTTGTGCATAAATCATTGTTACTGCTGTCAGCATATATAACATCAAGATTCCATATTTTTTTCAAGTTCTTTATCTATTAAGCCTTAAAAAAGGGTCTCTGGTTTTATCTTTACATTCACTTTAAGAATCTTCCCTATTAAGATGTGAATCCTACTCCAATATTTCTTTGTTTTGTCACATGTCTACCATAAATGGTAATACGTTCCTTCTTTATATTTACATTTCCAACATTCATTTTGATGGTATCTTTATACATTCTTGACAATTTCTTCGGTGTTAAATACCAACGGTGCATATAAATTATAAATTTTTCTTTTAAAATATAATTTAATGTTAATTTTAATCCACGTTTTTCAAAGTTCTCTGTCCACATACATACAATGCTTTACATACTCATTCTCCAAGTTCAATTTCAGTAACAATTTATAAACCTTAGCAATAATATATTCATCCCTACTACACAATAGGTTTTCCAATTCATTTTTCACAAAATCAAATCCATAACCTTTTAAAGCTAATTTAAATCTTTAAATTATAAATATACAAACCAATGGCAAACATGTCCTTCTGATTCCAATCCCTCTTTAGATTTGAGGATAGGGTCACTATAATTGAAAGATAACATATTTATTTATTTATTTTTATTTATTTATTTATTTAAATTTATATCCCGCCCTTCTCCACAAAGGACCCAGGGCGGCGCACAGGAAATTTAAAAACATACAAAATACAATAAATATAATTTTAAAAACTATTAAATAAACTTATCCTGCGCTAAAACCAAATTTTAAAAACCCAATTTAAAACTACCTAAAAGTCCCCATGGGAGGTTAGGCTAGGCCGGCTTGTTGGAAAAAATATGTCTTAAGACATTGGCGGAAGAGGCGGAGGTCGGTGATGGTACGTAATTCAGGGGGTAGGTCATTCCAAAGGGCTGGGCCCGCCACAGAGAAGGCTCTTCCCCTGGGTGTCGCCAGTCGGCATTGTCCGGCCGACGGCACCCTGAGAAGGCCCTCTCTGTGGGAGCGTATCGGTCTAAGGGATGTATGGGGCAGGAGGCGGTCTCACATATAACTAGGCCCCGAGCCATGGAGCGCTTTAAAGATAGTTGTCAAAACCTTGAAGCGCACTCGAAAAACCACAGGAAGCCAATGCAGCTCGCGCAGGATCGGTGTTATGTGGGAGCATCTAGTGGCTCCCATAATCACCCGCGCGGCTGCGTTTTGGACTAGCTGTAGCTTTCGAGTGCACCTCAAGGGAAGCCCCATGTAGAGAGCATTACAGTAGTCGAGTCGGGACGTCACGAGAGCTTGAGTGACTGTGCGAAGGGCAGCCCGGTCCAGTAAGGGGCGCAATTGGCGCATCAGGCGTACCTGATGAAACGCCCCCCTGGCCACGGCCGCCACATGGTCCTCCATGGACAGCCGGGAATCCAGGAGGACACCCAAATTGCGCGCCCTCTCCACGGGGGCCAGTGTCCATGACCATGAGTCAACCAGTCTGGTCTCCACTGTTTCTTTTCTTTAAAAAAAGCTTCTGGGGCAACACCCAAAGGTGCACCTTTGCAGAGAAAAGTTATATTATACTTTGAATAAAAGAAAGAAAGCTTGTGTGTCTCCATCTATTTCTTACTCAATTCATCCTTCACTCCACTCTATTATCTTTGAAAGTTATTACTCCCACTGTAGCAGTCCTTAAAAAGGGAGCTTCAAATAGATCCAGAAGGGCTTCTTTAAGGTCTCATGTTTAAACTCCAATTATGGTTTGTTCTGTCATGCAGGGTCTCATTCCAGCATGAATAGTGGTAAGTCCATGGAACAGAAGAGTTTGTCACAAACCACCAAAACTAATAGGGCCTTTCTTCACTCATTTCTAACCCTGACACAAACCCCTGCTATTATCTGCTTTGTCTTCACTTGATTCTCATGAACTGTCTCTAGGTATACCATTGCTAAAAGTGGTACTTCTCCCATTAAACTGACAGTATCCAATAACAGCCAAAAGCTGTGAAGTATCTTCTATGCTTTGTCAGGCATTATGTCGGAAGTGGAGTCAGATGATTAGAGAAGCGCTTATTGGCAGTTTCAGCTAATAGTCACATCTTTGGTCCTTGGTCAACTTCAGCTGCTGTTATTCTCGCGTTGCCTTCTCAATGCAACGTGCCCAGTTCTTTGACAAGGCAATGCTAGAATAGCAGCAGCTGAAGTTAACCAAGGACTAAAGATGTGACTATCAGCTGAAACTGCCAATAAGCGCTTCTCTAATCATCTGACTCCACTTCCGACATAATGCCTGACAAAGCATAGAAGATATTTGCTGATTTCCTTTGAATCTGAACAAGAGCAATAGAGCTATATTTTTTAGCACAGCACAGGGATTTCCTTTCTGCTTCTCTGTCCACCTTTATGTAATTGCATGCAATAGCATACATATGCCATTTTACATCCACTACATTAGGGGTCCCCAACCCCTGGTCCGTGGATAGCCAGCAGCATGCTAGCAACTAGGTTGTGCAAACAAGCAAAACCCCATCCGTGAGTTGCAGGCAGCACACAAAATTATGCCCTTCCACTACATTAGGGGTCCCCAACCCCTGGTCCGCGGAAAAACCTCTCTCCACAGAACCCGTTCCCAGTAATAATAATAAATAATAATAATAAATAATAATAAATCTTGAATTTATTGACCGCTCCATCTCCCTAGGGGGACTCGGAGTGCTCAAAGGTTTGGGGACGACTGTACTACAGAGTGATGGAACAAATCAGTAGCTATTAAATTAAAATGGTTGAGAGGAAGTCAAAATTGTGCTATAGTTCAACTGACAGCACAATAAGTACTTTGACCCTATGTCCTTGCTGTTTCAAGGCAAGGTAGCATAAAATAATAGTGAGATGATATGACTAACTCCATACCTCCCAATTGCTTTTTGAACAAAATGTGGAGGTATCTGGGAAGTTGGCATTTGTTGCCAAATTCTAAATAAAGTGCTGCCTGTGACTCACTGTCGCTGTGATGCCAATCATTTTTTTAATTCAATTCAGAACAAAGTGTAAGAGGAGCGACATGAGAAGAAGCATAACGATGATGCACACAATTTACAATCAGACTTGCTCTATCCTAGTACAGGACTGTGATTATTGGTGACAAGCTTAGAGGAACAGTAAAACGAATAATCAACCGATCATTTTGCTTATCATGTGCTGCACTTGTATAATCAGAACAGCACTATTTCAACAGTAAGCCAGAACAGTAAGCAGGCAAGCTTAAGAATCTGCAGTGAAGGCTGTACGTTTGATAGCAGTACAGTACAATTTCCTGCAAACCCAATGGATGTTCATCAGAAGGGAAAGATCCATAAAAGTGACCAATAACTCCATCCCTCACAAATTTGATTAGTCCTTTCTTAAAACTATTTCTGAAATGGGTGACAGAATGAAATCTGATGTTGGCAAACTCAGTAAGTCCTTCCTTTTACCAATTCTTAATCTTTCCTTAGTTTTACCAGGCAAGGTGAATTCTAGTGTTGCAAGAAATGGACAACACTCTTCACCATGCAAGATTTACAAACTGCTGTCATGTGACCTCTTACCTTTCTTTGCACAAATCTCATTACTTTGATTCTACTGCAAACAGATGCTTAAGAAGAATCCACATCTAGGACAAGATTGAATTAGCATTCTCCTCCTCCCATTTTTCTCACCTAATTTCATTTTGAAGCAACTGTCCAGATGCCATTCAACACCTGCCCCAATATATTGGCCTAATTTTCTTTCCCAAATTTTCAGTCACTATATAAGCCAAAATGCAAGTGAGAATTCAGCCAGATATTTACTTATAACAAAGTGTGACATTTTGATTAGTGCTAGTGAAGTGTATCTCTAGTTTCCTTGATTCTTCCTTGTGATTCAACACAACTACCTCAGATTTTGTCTGGTTTGGGATAGTTATATATTTATACATGCTTCATTTTTTTTGGAATAGCTATCAGCCAGGTGTTATATAATTTTAGATTTCTGTTTTATTGCACATTGAATAAATATAGATGTTGCATCCTATGGGTTGCAGCAATATATTATAACTGATTGATATAAACTAGGCAGATTTTGAAGCCCACACGCGCTCTTTCCTTTCCCCCTCCCCCGTAAAGATTTGTTTATTCGCTGCTGTGGCCAAAAGGTGGCGCTGATGACGTTTTTATCTGTCAATCGTTAGATAATAGGTTTTTAAGCGAGTGTAATATTCCTCCTCCTTCCCCCCCTCTCTTTTCTTCTTTTTTTCCTCGCTCCATTGCCCCATATTGGACAATAAACAAGAGAAGAAAAACGGAAAAGAGAGAAAGAAAGAGAAATGTGGGGGGAAGTGTTCCCGTACTTTAGATGCTAACTCCGTCTCCCCCTCCCTGCCTCGAGGAAGCCGGAAAAAGAAACAAATAGCAGCCCCCCCTCTTCAATCCTTCAGCATGGTTACAGAAAAGCGGGTCGCGGGGTACAAATGTGGTAAAGAAAGGCTGCAATAAAGCCGAATAAAGATCCCGCACACCTAGCTCCAGCGCGCCCCGGCTGCCCCCCGAACCTAAGACTTCAGAGCCATAACTGCTTGCGCGGTCGGCTGCAAGCAGCCCGGGCGACGTTGTGTGCGTGTGTGCGCGCGTGAGCGTCGGGTGTCGGTGAGTGTGTGTCGGTGTGCCTGGGGACCAGCCACCGCGTCTGCCCGAGCTCAGCGCCAGAGATGCCGCCAACCTCTCCTTTGCAAATAACAATGTGGCATTTTCGTCCGGGGGGGAGGCGTCCGAGCCTTCTGCCTTCTTCCCCGTCATAGCGGATTGTGTGCGGGGGCATATCTTTTACATATCAAGGCGGATCGGGGGAGGAGAGAAGGCCCGAGATCAAGAAGAGGAAGAAAAGGACGAGGGAGTAAATGCGTGCTTGGAAACAGCCGTGCCAGCAGTAACACAACAAGGGGGTGGTGGGGTGGGAAATCAGCAAAAAAGAAACTTATGGAAGAATGAAGGAGATGGTGGGCGGCTGCTGCGTTTGTTCTGATGAACGCGGCTGGGCTGAAAATCCCCTGGTCTACTGTGATGGGCATGGCTGTAACGTGGCGGTGCATCAAGGTAAGACCCCCCACCTAGCCTTTCCTCCCCGCGGATACCTTGGCCAAAACCTCCCCCCCCTTCCGTTCCCCGCCAAACCCCGACTCGCCTTCTAACTCTCCGGGCGCTTGCCAGAAGTGGCTTGGCAGAGCTGGAAAAAAGACCGCGGGGGTTAACCGGGACCACCTCCTCCCGCACTGATTGCCTCCCTAAAACCTTCGCAAGCTTTCAGTAAAATAAAAAAGCGGCGGGATTGGTTTTCGACATGGAGGAAGAAGAGTTGGAGGCGGGCTAAAACATACATCATCATCGCCGCCGCCGCCACCATCATCTTCATCATTGTTATTGTTGTTGTAACCGTGCATTGAAGGAATTCTAGCGCCTTTTGTTCCGTTGGGGTACACTTGACAGGGGAGAGGGAGACGGATGCAATGATGTGCAAAAAAGAAAGAAAGAAAAAAAGAAAAGAAGGGGGGGGAGAAAAGATTTGAGAAAAAGGATTAAACGTGTGGATAGCCTGCGTATGTTGTCTATGAAAAGCATGATTTTAGCCTTTCCTTCTGCACTGACTATGAATGTGTCTATGTGTACATGCTCCTAGTTATTGCTTTGTTTTGCTTTCCTATTCATTAAATTTTAATTGCACCACCATATAAAGAGGGTGAAGATGGGATACATCTGAATGCCGATAGACTCCAGAAACATAAAGGGGACAGAGAAGCGTCAGTTGTAATGGATGTTGTAAAAAATATATTATTTGACGTAGATTCAGAATGGCAGTGACCTCTGACTGTCTCCCTCAGCTTCCTTCCGGATTAGCTGAGCTTCTATTATTAGCTGCCCTGTAACATTGGGGATTTTTTATTGTTTATTTTAATGTTGGGGGTGGGGAAGAGGAGGGGGGGCTTTTTGGCCTGCAGTTGCAAGGTAAGTGAAGCAAAACAGAAGGTCCCAAGGACCAACCTGGGAATATACTTCTGTGCAAAGCCACCTGGTGTACAGAAAGCTGAAGTGTGTGTGTGTGTGTAAGAGAAAGACAGAAAGAAGAACACACTCTTATTACCACTTTCTAGTTACCTGTAGTAGATCATTAATCCTGGATGTATAAGACTGAGGTGGAAATACCTCAGTTACACCCTGCTTCAGATCTAAGTTTATTGCTATAGCCTGAACTAAGCTGCTGAAAGGAGAATGAGCAGAGTTCATAATTCTTTGCTGTGGTGAATAGTCATTTTAAAACCAAAATCTTCTCTTGGTTGTATACTGGACTTTAGTTTGTGGCCATTCCACTGTTCTGGAACATTCATTTGCATAGGCGAATAACTGGGGTTTCCTTCTTCCCTAGTTTCCAAACTTCCTCTGAGGTAGCTGAAATTTTTACTTCTGTGGCTATTCTCCCTGCCCACAGATGCTGTCTTCACTTTGCAGGACTTACTGGTTTAATCAGACTTTCCAAGTTTGATGGAAGTTGCGGAGGTGCCCAAACAGAATTCATTTCTTTTTTTCCTCTTCTATAAATCTTACAATTTGCATAACCTGGTTTTATAGCTGACATCCTTTAAAAAAGCTGTTACAGGAGATGGCAGTATCTAATGTATGTATCTCTTTCCACTTTTTACTTAAATTGATTTTGTATGAAGTCCCGGAGGCGGTTACCACCTCCAGCACGGAAGCTCTAAAACATTTTTATAATACCCTATATACCCTTTTCCCTTTATAAAATTGTAAAACCAATAAAATTGCTTTATAAAAAAAAAAGGAGATGGCAGTATCTAATCAACTTTAGCTGATCTGGATAAATTTAAGTGTTGCTGGATCTGGAATGAACCTAGAGGGGAGACCACTAAAACATCCCAAGGCAACAGGAAGATTTGGGGGGAGGGGGCTGGAATCCCAGAAGAACATAATGGCAACATGTATTATGCAAAGATCACAGTATTTACATATGCACGTAATTACCTGGAGTCAAGCTTGACTTCAGTGGACATGTCAGATATTATCTAACTTAATCAATGTGTGGAACACCAGTGGAGGTTCATTAATTGGTCCCCCACAACTGTATTATATTTGCTACCATTAAAATATTCAGAACCTGCTAAGAACTCAATTCTGCTTCTCTGCATTTTGACCCTCAGCTGATTTGCAAAAATGAATCACTGGCCAAAAACCTGTTTATGGAAGTGCATATGTGGATAATATAGACATAGTGAGTACTTCAATTCAGAAAACATAATAGTGAACAGGAATTGAATGTAGTTACTGACTCAAGTCTCATCACACAAGTAACAAAAATGATCAATTAGAAACCCAATAATTAATATCAAAACAGGATTTTAGTGAATCCTGTTAGTCCTCTAATGCTCAATAACTTTCTATTGAAGAACATTGTTGACCAGTAAGCATTAATTGCTACAAAGGCATGGGATACTTAATGTTTAATTTTGAATTAATGTTTAGTAAAGCATTAGTTTTAAAATGTAAGAGTTTAAAAATTCTCTTAAAATACATGGGATGGAATACACAAATGCAACTATAATCTTTACATTACTTGCTAAAAAAATGTGAACTCCTGAGCTTTTAAAGACAAAAATGTAGGGGTGTGTGTTTAATTTGGCGTTTCCTGCATGTTCCAAATATTTATCTAGTAGTTCTGAACAGCAGAAAGTTTCGGATATACTAATCTAGATATACAGTGAATGAATTCATATTACATATTATATATTTAATGGCATAAGACTTAATTTAGGTTACGGCTGATCATTTTATCTGGTAGTTTCCATAGTAAAGTTTAAAATGAATCCTTATTGAAAAATAAGCCTATTTTAGTAGCTTTGGTGCTAGCTCTTGATTAGCCAACACATAAAAATAATTAGGCAAACAAGCAAAGTAGGTAGAACATTTGCAAAAAAAGATATGTGTCAGGTAGAACAGCATCTATAGGAAAGGTTAAAAAAAAGTTGATGGTTGCAACAGTCCTACTTCTTTTTATATGTTCTTCAATAAAAATGCACCTACAAAAAGAATAGAATATCAGTCATACTGCCAGAGCCATTAACTTGACCTTTTGACAACACTTTTCTCCATGCTGCTGATAAGCTGACTGTTTACCTGAGTTTAGGGGAGCAGTTGCAGTTAGATGTAAAGTTAAGCTATAAATACATACATAGTGAATAACAGTGTGTAAAAATGTTGACTAGCCCCCTAAATGGGTAGCATTTCAGATTTCCCCTTTGCCCATAGAACTTTGAAATATTGGCAATGCATTTTAAAAGCCCAGGATTTTTATTTGATTTATATCAACAAGACTTATTAGGATGGGAATGCACATTTTGTTCCTCCAACACCATATTTATTTATTAAACTTGTATAGTTGCCCACCTTAACATTTCACTAGTTGGCAAAGTGCATTACTGTGCTGGTTTTGCAGAAAAAGTTTACTTTTGTCTCCGATGTACAAAACCCAGTTTGGTCAGATAGGACAGTTACCTTAAAACTTACATGAAGGTGTAAAATTATCATAGTTACCTTATCTGCACTAGTGTTGATGGTGACTAACTGGTAGCTTCTTGGCAATCTATTGATTTAGAGCAGGGGTCCCCAACCTTTTTTGCTCCAGGGACCGGTTTCATTTTAAAGAAAATTCTGCGGACCGGCTGGTGTAGAGGAGGAGCGGGGGGGGGGGGAAACGGGAACAGGCAGCGCATGCGCACGCGGGGGGGAGTCGGCTCACTCGGCCCTCTAGGGCCTCCAACGGTGCGAACGGCCGCGCCTGCGCTCTCCCACATCCGGCGCGCGCTCTGCCCGGGGGGCTGCCCCCTCCTCCTCTCCGGCCCTGCGGCCCGGTTCCTATCAAGCCACAGACCGGCACCGGTCCACAGACCAGGGGTTGGGGACCCCTGATTTAGAGGACAGGAAACAGATATTTGCAGCCAGACTGTATAACTTTTGATGGAATTGAAACCCTTCCTTCCTTCCTTCCTTCCTTCCTTCCTTCCTTCCTTCCTTCCTTCCTTCCTTCCTTCCTTCCCTCCCTCCCTCCCTCCCTCCCTCCCTCCCCCCCTCCCTCCCTCCCTCCCTCCCTCCCTCCCTGTAAAATTAACCCTAATGATAATGAGGAAGAGTCAGAGCTCTGTTAGTTTCTAGGCAAGTGCTTGTGGATGGGTAACTTTTCAGTTTTTTGCTGCTCTCTTTACCTTTTTAGATTCTGGCTTATTAAACTGGAATTGGACAAAAGATTGTTCTTTATAAAATAAGACACATTACCATCCAGTCAGAATTCCTGTCCTCATCTTTCACAAATTGTATTTTTATTTTATTTTTTGCTGCTGCCTTATTCTTTAATATATGCCATTTTTTTTAAAAAAAAAGAATGATCTGGCTGAAATTGTCCAGTTCAGAAAATTAGGTGCAGGCCAATGTCTGTGCTTTGTATATCTCCTGTTGTAATTATGGAGTCCACAAATTTATCCTTTCCTTTCTTATGTACAACATTTAGTATCTCTGGGCACGTGAGACAGCTTCTTGAGAAAAATGAGCTCAACTCCATACTCTTCTTTCAAGTTCAATCTCCTTTAAATAACACTATTAACACTATTTGTTTTTATTTGTTGATAGAAGAAAGTCAAATCAAATTATGTTTAAAAGTTTAAGAGTTTTATTTGCTAGGTTAATGAACATTTTTATATCAATAGAGAAGAATATTTGTAGCTCAAACCTCACTCCCTACTAGAACTGATGATGCTACCTAGTATGGGTGATGAAATATTTGTAAGGGGGGGGGGGGAAACAAGTTCAAAGAGCACTAAGGACTCCTGAATATTTTAGTATTCTGAGAGCAGTAACCTGATTGTTGGCACCTGTTACGTACCCTTAATAGATTTCCAGTTACTGTTCAAACTATCACTTTTAACCACGAAAGCCCTATATGGTTTGGCACATAGATACTGACAGAATCAACTTCTTCTGTCTGTAACAGTTATCCAGTATGCTTTTCCTAGATTTCACAGGGAGACGTTGTGGGTCATTACTGCCATGAGTTTATCAAAAAAATATAAATTTTAAAAAGGGATAAAAACATCTCCATTTTAACAAAATATAGACAACCAAGGCCAGAAGTCACTGTTTTTCAGTCACTGTTCCAGCTGTTTGACTTTTAACCCATGCCTTTTAGTACTCTGGAAGCCATTAAATGGAGTTTTTATTTTTCATTATCACAATTACTATAATTTACCCTTTTGCTGTTAAAACTTTGGTTAGTTATGTTTTTTTTTAAAAATCAATTAATTATTCTTACCAAGAATGTTTTTGAATTTTAAGGAAGCACTTTTTAAATTGTTTTATAAACTGCCATGAACTTATAGAATAAATAAAGCATAAGCATAATAAATAATGACATCAAAGGTACAAGTTGTAGACGGGATGGTGCATTCATACAATCATGGGCTGCAGTATCTTTCTGGGTATTGTACTTAATATCTTGTAGGTTTCCTGTTCTACCTACTTTTAATTAGAAAAAGATGGGAAACTGGCATGCAGAAAAGTTAAACTCCAACCTCAAATTACATATTTATTTAAAGATTGCCTCTTTAGAAAACCAAAATGATAAGAAGATATAATTCAGCATTTTATTTGAAAATGTAAATAGTTGCCTGTCAGAAAAGATCAAGATAATTTGGGGTACTAGAAAACATCAGGAAAGATTAAAAGCATACCGAGGAGCAGCACCATCAGTTTCTCTTCTAGTAAATCAGTGGCTTGTACTGTAACTTGCTATGCCCTGGCAGCTGCTGTTTAATAAGCAAGCAAGTCCCCTTCCCATAAAAACCATTTTATCACAATACTGATAACTTACTCTCAAAATTACACATACTTCCACTTGTCCAGAAAGTTAGCTAAGGCTGAAGAAAATCATTTATTTTTTATTTTATTTATTCAAATTTATACCCCGCACCTTCTCCAAAAAGGACCCAGGGCGGCGCACAGGAAATTTAAAAACATAAATATAACAAAATACAAAATTTAAAAAACTATTAAATCCCTACCCTGTGCTAAAATCGTATAAAACCCCCCAAATTAAAACTATCTAAGAGCGGTCACAACGGGAGGTTACGCTAGGCCGGCTTGATGGAAAAGGTGTATCTTAAGACACTGGCGGAAGAGGCGGAGGTCTGAGATGGTACGTAGTTCAGGGGGTAAGTCGTTCCAAAGGGTAGGGCCCACCACAGAGAAGGCCTGGGTGTCGCCAACCCGCATTGCCCGGCCGACGGCACCCTGAGAAGGCCCTCTCTGTGGGAGCGGATCGGACGAAGGGATGTATCTTGATCAGGTATGCATTGTTTAGCTGAGTTTTCAAAATGAGTGTGTGGCCCAACATGATTCCAAAGGAAAATTGATGAGGCATTTCCACTGAATGGTTAGATAGATTTTCATCCTCATCTCATTCCTTCACCAAACAACTAGAGGTAGATGTAAATGTAAACAAATTGTGTTTATTAATTATCTGTCTTTTAACTAGTTCCTGATTAATGAAAGGTTGAAATATTTCCATTTCTGTGTGCAAAGAAAGAGAAAGGCAACTCAGGCTCCTACAGAAGCTAACATGCATTATAATAAAAACTGTTCTTAATTTTTTATATTTTAAGAAATATACTAGATCCAAAGTCACATGTAAATAAATACATGATCCTAAAGTTTGATTTAATTGATCTAGCAAGCTAGGCAAAGGGGCTTCTAGTTCGTTAATTTGTTTATCACATTTCTACCCTTCTACACCCTAAAAAAAAACCTTTCAGCAGCTTACAATGAAATAAAAGTGTAATGATTTTAAAAAAACCTTCAAATATCTAAGGTTGCTAGCAACAATTAAGTGGCAACATAACTTAAACACCCTCCAGAAAAATTTCATCTTCCAACACCTTCTGGAAGGCAAACAGTATCACAATTTAAAAAAACCTACAGTGGAAGAGTATTCCAGAGGAAGAATAGAAAGCAATACTTTGGGGTTTCAACCATCTTGACCTTTCCAAAGTGAAGAATAATCAATTGCTTCTCCTAGTGTAATCAAATCAGTCAAGTGGAGGCATTGTGGTCCTATAGGTATTTTGAGGCTGAGCCTTGAAGGATTTTATATGTCAAAATTGTCACTTCAAGAGCTAAAAGGGAGCCAATGCAATGCCTGCAATACAGATGCAATATGATCCTATCAACTGTTCCTGGTGAGGATCTGATCCATTGCATTTTCCATCATTTTTTCGTCATCTTTAATGCAACCCTATAAGAGCACATGTTACAGTAGTCTAAAGAAATGGTGATAGGGACATGAGCCACTGAAGCAAGGTTTATATATCCCAGTTGAGATCACAACTAGGACATCGCTGTTACTGGACAAAGGCCATTTGCTGATCTAGCAGAAGCCTCAAGTCCAGGAGACCTGCTCCTGTAGGGATAGTGCAGTTCTGTCTAGAATTACCATTGAGGCCATAGGGAGAATCTGAAAATACAGTCTTGCTAGATTTACATTTTAGCCCATTCATTCCCATTTAGGCCCTCACAGTATCCAGGTACTTGGACAAACCTTTGACAGTGTATTCAGGGTAGCATGAGGCTGCAATATAAAACTGGATATTATGTCCAAAACATTAGTTGACCTACCCCAGTGGTTTCATATAAATATTAAATAACTGGGAGAGAACTGCCCCTGCAACTCCTCACAAGGGAGCAAACACTGAGCAAGTATTTGCTCAGCTCCCGCATTGACTCTTCTATGCTCCCATGTAATGAGCCAAAATAGTCCAAGAAAAGGATTTCTCCATGAAATTTCACCAAGTAAAATTCTTCTTCTAGCCTAACTTACTTCATGTGATATTGTGAATAAAAGATAGAAAGAAGGAAGAAACATGAATATCTCTATCAACTTTCTTCAAAAAGAAGAATGGTTGAGATTAAAAATATGCAAACCGGTCAGTCCTATAATTGCCCATTCAGAAATTAAGTTTTACTCTTTTCAGTGAACATATTCACAGGTAAACGATGGCCTTCAGATATGTTACAACTGGCTGATACTCAAGTTTCTGGAAGTTAATAGTCCAAATATATGGAGGGGCTTCTTTCTAGAAAACTGATGCATATGATTGCAGGGTAACCTTTTAGGATCCCATCTTTTTGGTATTTATACCTTGTAAATTAAAGCTCTTATCCTCCTTTGGGATCATTGTGCTTTTCGTGTAGAATGCTAGAATTATTTATATGTTCATATCCTTGTGGGTATATTTATAGGGGTTTTTTTAACTAGTTTTTCCTTTTATGGTAAAGCACCAGTAAATGCAAATAATAGGAAAGGGAGGGGTGGAGAAAAGAAGTAAAAATGGAACATGAAATTTGAAGAAGAGAATATTAGTAACAGATCTTAGATAAGCCAAGTTGGGAACCCAGACCTGGGCAATTACGCAAACTAATAAAATAGCCAGGATTTTCAAACATGGAAAGGCGAACAGGAACTTCAGTCTCCTGATTAGTAACAGAGATCTGTCTTCCAGTACACTACTGTAGTAAGGAGTCTGGCAATCATGAATATTCCCATGGGCCACTTGTCTTCACTATCAAATAGATCTCAGAACTCAGATACAGAATACAGATAAAGAATTGATTAATAAGAGTGAATCTGTAAACTCTAAACTTTCTTTTAAACAAGGTTGAGAAGAGAATTTCAGTCTAGAAATAAGGCATCATGGGAAGAGTCACATTATAATGGTCAGCATCTCAGTATTTTTAATTTACCCTGTAAGCACTGGTTTTTTAAATTTATTAAATATATCAATGGTATTTGTATTTTGTGTTGACTAGTCTTTTCAGTCTAGTGCCTTTATTCTTTTTCCTCTGCAATTATACTTCAGCTTCTCTGCATGCCCGACCTGGACAAAATAGAAAATAGATAGGAATCTATATATCTGGAGAGGATACTAATTTACAGAAAACTGCCTTAGTGCATAGGTATGTCAGCATTGTGCATAAAGTTAAAACGTTTCTCCTTCTATGTTTTTTATTTGGATGCAAAATATTGAAGCACATGCAAATGAGCATTAAAAAAGATTACTCAATGCACATGTTCAGCCCATGAAATAGTATTGAGCATAAGGACCGAGCTCACATTTGTTTGATGGAATAATCTACTTTTAATCTTTACATAATCTTAGGTTGTTTCAGTTGTCTAATTTGCTTTTAAAAAAAAAACTTTTGATAACCTTGCAAATCACTAGTGGAGCTGGCTCTGCTGGCATCCGTAAATCCAGATGGACAGCTCCAAGCTTTGCTATCATCTAATGGTTATCCAAAGTTTTCCATAAATACAGATAACTATCCAATGACAATTCTAGATCTTTGTTACCATTTAATGGTTATCCAGATTTTTGCAGCCCAAATTTGGAATTCTTATGTTAAACCACATAGACATATAGATTTGCCAATGCCATTTTGTATATTGTACTATTTAGTAAAAGATTATATGATTCTTGTATTTTTCCAGTATATTTATTTTTTGAAAAGCCATCCACCCCCCTCTTCTTAAATTAACACATGGGAAATCTACAAGGACAAGCTAGGCTACAACAGAATGCAGCATGTGCAATGTGTAATAATGATGGATGGCGGACCTTGAACAATAATCATTAATATGAAAATAGAAAAGTTACAACTATAGGCTTGGAATATTTCTCTCAGTATGATTTCTGAGAGAGTATGATTTCAGAAAATACTACTTGTCACTTAATAACAGCAAGTTAGAATGGATTGACTAAGATGACTCATACATCTACGCGCTATTTTTCTGCTACTGAAAAAGAAAAATCTCTTCACTGCCACCATGGGAGGTTCATCTTTACCTGTAATTACCTGAACAAAATGGCTCTAATTTTGGACATTTTCACTCTGTATTCCTACACACAAATACCCATATACTGCCCATATTCTTAGCTATTTCTATTATATGTGTGTACCTGTGTGTACACCAGAAGTGGGTTGCCAATTTTTTTACTACTGGTTCGGATACACGTGCATGCACAAAGCTGCTGCACATACACAGAGGCATATGGGCGGGTGTGCTAAGACCCCCGCTGACATTGCTACCGGTTCAGCCGATCTGGCCTGAACCAGGAGCAACCAACCCCTGGTGTGCACGTTCAATCTGTTATACTTCTTTGTGGATTTATTTTGTCCAGGTTTAAACAGTTTATGTATAATTCTTCTAGCGGTACCCAGCCACACATTGCTGTGGCCCAGTCTGGTTAAATGGCCAACCAAACTGTGTACACACAACCACCATATAACCCCCAACCTACTTACCTACTGTATTTCTCCCTCTCTCTATCACCTACCTACCGCATTTCTCCCTCTCTCTCTCTATCCCTCTACCTACCTACCTACCTACCATATATCTCCCTCTCTCTACCTACCTACTGTATTTCTCTATCCCTCTACCCACCTACCTACTGTATATCACCCTCTCTCTATCCCTGTACCTACCTACTGTATTTCTCCCTCTCTATCCCTCTACCTACCTACCTACTGTATTCTTCCCTCTCTCCCTCTACCTACCTACCTATCTACGTATTGTATTTCTATCTATATACCTGTACCTATCTACCTACCTACCTGCTGTATTCATCCCTCTCGTCTATCCCTCTACCTATCTACCTACTGTATTTCTTCCTCTCTCTGTATTCCTCTACCTACCTACCTATCCCTCCCCTCCCCAGACCGCCTCCCCCACAGTCAACTTCCTCCAGCCCCCCTTCCCTCCCTGCCTCCCTTGAGGCCAAGGGCAGCAGCCACCTGGTGGCTTCGTGGGATGGCATGTCTGGCTTCTCCTGGGGGTGGGGGGAGGTTTCCGCCTCCGTGCCTCCTCGCTGATGCTGTCATGGTGCCTGCCGCCTCCTGCCAGCCCTCCAACCTCTCCGTGACGGCAGCACCGGCGAGAAGAGATTGGTGGGCTACTGGGGGGCAGGGTTGCCGCCGCAGCAGCACCAGTAGCGGCAGGCATGGTGGCGGCATCAGCGAGGAGGCATAGGCTTTCCCCCCACCCCCAGGAGAGGCTGGATGTTGGCCTGGGGGGGAGGGAGGGGGGCGGGTTGGCTTCAGGAGGGTGGTGGAGGCATCAGGAGTGGCAGACATGGCGACAGCATCAGCGTGGAGGCGGAGGCTTCCCCCTGCCCTGCCCCACCCCCAGGAGACGCCAGGCGTGGCGTCCCACGAGGCTACTGGGTGGCTGCTGCCGTTGGCCTGGCCCAGGGAGGCGCATGTGCAGATTCCTGTGTTGCCCTTGGCAACGCGCCGCCTCAAGGCCGTTCACTGATGCAGCAGCCAGGTGGGAGGAGTTACAGGGAGGTGAAAACCTCACAAGTGGATACATTTTACGTTTGTGTACCGTGCACATGGCACATGTGTGCCAGGCACACAAAAGATACGTATGATTGATTCGGAAGTCCTTGGGAACATTGTGTGACAATTTGGTGTCAATCGGTCCAGTAGTTTCTGAGATTAGCAGCTTTGCACAAACTATTTTACATTTTTATTTATATGGATGATAGTTTCCCATGGAAGCCACTTGGACTGCAGTCCTATACAGGTAGTCCTCAACTTATAACCACAGTTGAGACCAGAATATCTGTTGGTAAGTAAGATGGTTGTTAAGTGAGTCATGCCTAATTTTACAACCTTTTTATTGTGGTTAAATGAATCACTGCAGTTGTTAAGTGAATCAGCCATCATTAAGCAAAATCACCTTCCCCCATTGACTTTACTTGCCAGTAGTCAACTAGGGAGATTACAAATTATGATTGTATGACCCCCCTAGGATCCTGCAACTTTTAAAAATATATTCCATTTACCAAGCATCAAAAGTTTTTTTCATGGGACCATGAGGATGCTGCATTGGTTGTAAATGCAAGGACAGGTTGTAAGTCACTTTTTTCATTGCTATTGTAACTTTATTACAAATGGTTATAAGTCGAGGATTCCCTGTACACATTTATTTCTGAGTCCTCTTGAACTGTGATACTCTGACTTTAGAGTAAGAGCATGCATAACATTTCTTTATTTAATATAGTTTTATTTGGTTTGTCATTAATGCAGTTCCTGAAGGGATTGAAATAAACTTTTGTAGTATGAAATACAGACACTAGATAGATAGAAGGAAAAAGAGAAAAACAAAGGTGAAATAGTAATAGTAATAGCAATAATCTTTATTGTCATTGTAAAAATTACAATGAAATTGGTTATCCAGACGATATAGACCAGGGGTGTCAAACTCAATTTAATTGAGGGCCGCACTAGGATTGTGTTTGACCACAGGGTGGGAGGTGGCATGAGTTGGCCAGCTCAACATCACTTGTATCAGTGGCCAATTGCTAAAGCAGACCTTCCCTCAGACCTTCCCTCATTCTTATTATAATCTCCTTCCTGTCTGCCTGCCTGCCTTCCGCCCCTCCCTGCTTTGCCTTTCCTCCTCATTCTCCTTTCTCCTTCCTTCCCCTCTTTCCTTATCTTTTCTTTGTTACTCTCTTCCCATCTTTTCTTCTTTTTCTTTCTTCTTTCCCTTTCTCCTTTCCTGTCCCTTTTTCCATGCTCAAATACAAAAGAGGAAACATATCTCCTTTTGTTTTAGTTTTTAGTTTGTTTTGCTAGCCCTCTGCCAGCAAAAACGGAGCCCAGGAGGAGTGCTCGCATGGCCCTCCGGGCCCCATTTTCGGCCACAACAGCCTTTTGTAGCTCTCTGCCAGAGAAAACAAGAGTTCGGGGGGGAGGGAGTTCCTGGGCCCTGTTTTCGCTGGCAAAGACACTGTGGGCTGGTCCTTTGCTGTTTCCAGGGTGGTCCTCGGGCCAGATCTAAGCAACCTGTGGGCCAGATGCGGCACAGGGGCCTTGAGTTTGACACCCCTGATATAGACAATATTCATATAGGGAAGAAGGTTCCTATATGAGAATGTAGCTGAAAAACAACTGCCCAAGATTTTCATAATTCACAAGAAGAGTTTTCTATGTCATTTTAGGAGTTGATTTCATCTACTAGGGCCTTCTATGATAGAGAGGAGATATGCATTAAAAAAAACGAAGATTATATCTGTGACCACATGACCAAAACCTACCTTTGTGCATATAAAAAGGGGCAGGGTTTTGCATGATTACAGCCACCTTCTTGGTTATATATTTATTTACATTTACATTTTGAGGACTGTTCATCTTGCATAAGCAACTTCGAGCAGCAAACAGTTAAAACATAATATAATGCAAAACAAAAACAGAACCAGAATAAAATTTAAAAAAGCAGCTGCCTTTGGATGCTCTAACTCCATCTGTACTAACAAAGGCAAGACCGTAGGGTATTGCAGTCAAAGCATTAGATGTCAGTGAGCAAAACCATGAATCTGACTCAGATGAATTTTGTGTGGCTAGAGTATAATGGGCACAGTCAAGTGCTCCACTGATACCAATTTCATTGCCTTAAATTCTGCCATGTATAACCAGTTCTTGCAGATCCATTTGATCTAGTAAGCTCCTGCAAAGCACATCTTTTGTGAATACTTCTGTATTAATTACAGCTTTAGCATCAGGAGTTTATTATTGCAATCATAGATCCTAGTATTCTCCCCTAATCTGAAAATGATATTCCAATAATTATTTTATTTCTTTGAATATTTTTTTTCTGTACAAAATGGAGATGATTGCATCGTTAAAATGGTGGGCTCTCTGCTGGATTTAGAACTCTGGCAATTGACCAAATTTTGCTATCTTTTAGAATTGCTGGCATTTTCAACTGGCCTCAGGATGCTACTAGTGTGGCATCTCTTAAATATGACAGAAATAGATTCACTGTCGGACTTTCGATAAGAAGCAGCATAGTATTTCTCACACATCTAATCTGTTGAAAAGAACTCGGTGAAGCTTCAAATGTTGCCTGACCAAATATTAACCTTTCTGGTTTGCAAACATGAAATAGGAGTAGGAGATTCATGTATTTCTAATTCAATCAGTATTTCAGAAGAATGTTTGGCCTTTGGAACCATTCTGAATCACATCAAAAGAGTTGAGGTCCAATATTGGGTATATCTAAAGGAAGTTCAACCTAGATTTGAAAAGCTCTTCTATAGCTCCAGTATAGGCTACTTGCACTGTATGTGAATAATTAGATCCCAATTCCCTTCATAGCAACCAAAACATACAGTCTCAAGAGAATTGTTTCTGTGCACATCAGAAGTCTCAATGGATAACTGGGAAGAGAGTATATACCACTGCTTTTTCTCCCCTGTGTTTTGACATGATGCATTAACTTAAAATCAGAGATTTTGTTGTGTAACACAACAACAAAAAAATATTTTTATTTAGAGTCCTACTCCAGAGTCACTGCAGGGAATTCAGACTTAGAATATTCTCAGGATATGACTTTTCAAAGACATCTAACAAGGGAGAATCCAACAACCATTCTAAATTTATTTTATCAAACTGTTCTACCATCAACTAAAATCCATATTCCTTGTAACATAAGTCCATTGAATTTATCTCTTCAGATGTAAGAGAACAAGCTTTGCTGTCCATTTGAAGAGCGCCATGATATTAGTCTTCAGTCTTCTGGATCTCTTCTCCAAATTAATTCTCCAATTAGTTTAATTTTTGTTCCTTACCATACTGTCCGCTATTGTGATTATCCTTCCTTTAAAGCAGGGGTCTCCAACCTTTGCAACTTTAAGTCTGAAGGACGTCAGTTCCCAGACTTCTCCAGTCAGCAAAGCTGGCTGGAGAATTCTGGGAGCTGAAGTCCTTCAGACTTAAAGTTGCAAAGGTTGGAGACCCCTGCTTTAAAGGACATAGGTGAAGGCCTCAAACTGGACCTAGTAGATGAAATATATGGCTAATGCACAATAATGTGAAGTTTTCAGAACACATTATGTTGTTCTGAAAACTTGTACTCCATTAAGGCAGCCTGAAATTGCATTAGCTATGTTTGCATGTACATCACGCTGCTTACTCACTTTTAGCAATAGAGCAAACCAAGCAAATTTACATATTCTAGCTTAATCTGAGTACTATTTTTGCTTCAGAGGGGCAGGGGGAAAAATAAGAAAGGTCTTTTACTATGATTTGTATCAAGGTTTGCTAATTTAATTCAGGCCATATTTTAGGTACATCAAGGCTATTCCAATATACAATAAAATAAATATATGTAGTACAAGGTATGTCAGTTGTCAAAGGCACAGGTCCCAAAAGTAATTTTCAATAGAAGAATTATTATGGGTATTTAGAACAAAAAATAACTATATCAGATGTTCTTAAAATAAGCTGCCTGCTGGTAAATGCAGCTTACTGCTACTGATATGCAGTATACTAAATATAATAAATACACAAATTTCCTATTATAGAGTTGTACATCCCACAGAGAGTACAATTATCTGGACAAGCACAGTTTTAAATAGTAATCGGGAGAAAGATATGGAAGCATTAAAATTATTTTGATTCCTCTTCTCTAATTTGAAAATTGTGGTGTTGATATTTGAAATTTTATTGATTGCATGTTTTCCTTACCATGAGATCTAAATTAAAATAATCTGTTAAAAATAGTAAGATTCGAGTAGATTGATTTAAATTGCACTGTTTTGAATGGGCCTTTAATGGCAGCTGCATCTGGATCCAGCATAATTAATGCATGTATCATTTTTAGCAATAGACTTCTATGATGTACAACATGTGCCTTTTTCTTCAGATGGTGATTGTAGAAATATACTAATTTTTTTCTAAATAGTAGAACCTTGTAGATTGAGCATTTGTCCTAATAACTTAGATCTAGAGATGAAATATTTCAATTAGTTGGAACCGTTCCTATTTGGAATTGTTATATAGACCATAACATTGTAGTAATAAAGTCATCTCACTGAATAAATGCAGTTGGGATTTCAGCCCTTTGAAAGCATTTCTAAAGGGGATTTAGGTTTATTAAGTTCAGCGCTTTAAACTTTGATTTGGTTAGACCCTGTACTCTAGAAAATCAGTGAAAAATCAACTGTGTTGTTCATAGTTTAGCACTAATTTTGGCAGAGTGCTTTTTGGGAAAGCTGGGAGTTCAGGAGTTACTCCAAAAAATCACTTTTATTCTCTGTCAGTAAGTGAAAACATGTCTCTTTAAACAAGCATTTTTGCTTATTTTGCTTTATTCTGTTTATTAACTGATACAATAGTTTGGATTTTTATGTCTTTATCTTCCCTAGGACATTTTTAAATGATTATTATTTTTATGCTTTTTATATCATGTAAGTTGCTTTGGTTTCTTTCTTTGCATGGGAAAAACAGCACCATATTTTCATCAATCAATCAATATTTTTTTCTTCAGTGCAGCACCTTTTGTTCTGTTTCCTATCCTCTGTTCATGATTTTCCTCACTTTCATCTGTTTCTTTCAACAGGAAGGAATATTAATAACATGTTCAATGAGATTGGGATCTTTCCCCCCTCTCCTTGCTAAAGAGGGATGCAGGACTCTCTTGTTTGCCAAGCCTTTCATGCTTTTATTCATTTTGTTTCCTATAGTTGTTTGCCCGGCTTTCTCTGGGAACCCCTTGCATAATTTCCTTGAGATATGTAACCTATACACTAATGTTAAACTTTTGATGACTACAGAAAGAAAGAAAAATGCCACATTTTTTACTTTTCCATCTGTATGGATTATTAGACTGCTATCTACTCTCTTTTCTATTCCACACATAAATATGCTCGTGGATTTGACCCCATAATCATCGCTGCCAGGATTCTGTATTTAAGTGTAACCAACTAAATGTTTTTAGGAAGTTCACTGACAAGACTTAGAGAAAATGATTTCCTCTGCTTTCATTTACAGCAATTATTATTTTGCCTCTATAACTAGAAGTTGTATGTAGTTATTATGATTAATATTATTTTTTTAAATACATTTATATGCCCACATACCAAAATGAGCTCTAGGCAGCAAACAAGAACACAATAATTAAAAACCACTCAAGTAAAAAAGACAATAGTGACACCCCACCCCACCCCAACAAAAGTCATATCCGTAAGTCAAATACAGGATTCTTGTCCCATTAACCTTCAGGCTACTCACACCTGTGGGAAACCAGGTCTTCATTGATTTCCTGAAGGCCAATGGGCCCATTGCCAGACTTAATACTTTTTATTCAATAAATCTGGCACCTTATACATATTTTTGATTACTATTTTCAGTATCCTTAAGTTTATAGGATTTGGTGTTGAAAATTTCTAGTAGAATAATCCTTGATACTTAAGCTGTTTTGCTAAATTTTAGCAACAACTTAACAAATTTGGATAAACTTGGTAGTAACTTACTGGTGAATAAAATATGTTTTTAATGACACAGCAGTAAGGAAGTTGTAACAAGTCCTGATCCTTGATACAATAGCAACATTTTAAATATAAAACAGAAAAAAAGGAGTAATGAGAAGTTTTTGTTTTTCAAAGGAGGTTGCAATATGACAGATTTATGTTATTAATGATGCTGCAAGCTAAATGTAACCACCAGCATGAATTGTGGCCTGCCAGCTCCTTGATGATCTTTTGTTTTGTGCTATTAAGGAGCCCACAAAAATAGGAAACTTACTGAGTACAATACTGTATATATACATGAGTGGTTGATTCTATTCAGCTTGGTGGATCACAGATTGTGCAGACTGAAGAACCATGTTTTGAGAGTCCAATCAAATTGATAAGAGCCTGAAAAATACAAAATTGTATTCCATCTTAGGTTATGGCTGAAATCAGAAACTACCAAGCATACCAAGAAAAATATATAGCAACCCAAATTTCATTCTTGAATTTTCTTGTTTCTTCTCTTAGCATGCTATGGAATCGTTCAGGTTCCCACCGGACCATGGTTCTGTCGAAAATGTGAATCGCAAGAAAGAGCCGCCAGGGTGGTGAGTACACATTGAAAACATGTCAGAAGAACAGAATAAAAGTTGCTTAGCTTATGCTAGTTATTATATGGTTCAGAATAATCGTTAACCACTTAAATGTGCATGGTACACAAATGGAACATGGAAACAGAGGCCTACAACAATTGCTTCACCCTGCATCTGGAGCATTGGTAGCTTCTGAACATGGAGCCTCTGTAACAGTTTTAATAGCTGATGTCTGTATTATTAGATTGTTCACCTGCATTCATGTAGGTCTAATTGTAAGGGCACCACTTAGAGAGCATAGAAATGTCTATCTCCTATCCATCTTCTATACCCCTGAAAAGCCCTTTATTTTAGGTGCACCTATATTTCTGTTGTATTCACTACCTTACTAATGTAAAAATATATCATTTATGAAGTGCGCATACCTAATTTGATTTGTTTAAAGGGGGAAACTGTTGCTTTTTCTTAGAAAATAATTGCATTTTTCCTATGCCAAAGAATCTTTTCAATTTTAGTTTTTCAGGCAGCCCCTGGTCTTGTAGCTATGACAAGCAAGACTGGGAGAAAGAAATTTTGATTTTTTTTTCCAGATCAATTTGATTTTAAAGTCATAAAAGACATGATGATTCACTATTACTTATATTATATTGGTACATTGGCAATATTTCCCAAAGAAGGTTTAAAAGACCCAGTCACTAAGGTAAACAATAATTGGTTTACTCTGTTAAACAAGGAGCAAAAGTCCCAGGTAACTCTGGACTATATATTAAATATTAAGTATATTAACTACTCAAGACGCAAATAAATCCATTGCCATCTACTGGCAAAACTAAGAAAGTATTCTTCTACAACTTGTTTCTTTTGAAATAGCAACTTCAGCTGGTTCTTTTTAGTCTTTTGTTGACTACTCCAATTTTGCTTGGGGGAGGGGGAAAATCTCATACCTAGCCAGAAGTCTTCTGATGTCTGGTATGGCAACCCTCTTTTCCCCAGATTTAAAACATGAATGGATTTTGTGCAGATAATGAAATTGTCATGGTATAATTGACAAGAATGGCCAAAAGTTGTGTTGGCCTCAAAATGGGGAAGGTGTAGTTATGTCAGATGCAATCCCTTCATTGACTAAAACACCAAACCTTAATCTTCTTGGTCACTCTGCGCAAAGAGAAATGCAAGATTATGAAGGGAATGAGTCGTTTCCTGTTCCTGGAATTTTGAAAAATGCCAGTTTTGACAGCCTTTAGACTTAGCCCTGTAAAGAAGCAAAAAAAAAAAAAAAAGATAGGGCAGTTGCATACATTATGATTATTACACATTTGGAAAAAAGATGTGAAACTTCAGAAAAAGACAACAAAAGAAGGTTAGTTTCCATAACATTGGCATATCCTGATTTGTATGTTAAAGGCAAATGTATGCAGAATTGCTATAATAGAAATAGAGAGAAAATTACATTTTGGGCAGAACTTTAATCACAGGACCTGTGTGTGTGTGCTTCTGGCCCAGGTGTGACTTCAACGCTGCTCATCTCAAATCTTCCTGGTTCCCTACTTTTAGATTGGACATAAATCAGATATTTTAAAGTTGCCATGGTTGAGAAGCACTGGGTCAGATAGTTCTGCCTAAACCAGGATGACCCAGAAAACAGGAGTGAGAGAGGGAGGGGAGACTGGGGGGAAAGGGAGGGAAGCAAGCAAGCAAGGATCATTGTGAGGGAGTCTAGCTGAGATATGAGACAGATTGTTTTGTTGGAGGGCTACATTTGTTAACTAAAACGTCCTTTAAATCAAACTTGATATCCGTAACTTAGTATAGGGGGGCAATAGTACAGAGGTAATTGACTTCCTACAGAATAATTTCTGAGCTTCCCAGTCTTCCCATCCTGGGAGGTTTCACGAGGCTGGCTCCAGGAAATAGTGAACGCTTCTTTGAGTGAGGGATTCTTGCCTACCATCTTGAAAGAGGCGGTGGTGAGGCCCCTCCTCAAGAAGCCTTCCCTGGACCCAGCATTGTTGGTAAATTATCGTCCGGTCTCCAACCTTCACTTTCTGGCGAAGGTTGTAGAGAGTGTGGTGGCACAACAGTTTTCACGTCACCTGGAGGAAATTGATTATCTGGACCCGCGCCAGTCCGGCTTCCGGCCCGGACACAGCACCGAGACGGCATTGATCGCGTTGGTTGATGATCTCTGGAGGGCCAGAGATGGGGGTTGTTCCTCCATCCTGGTCCTATTAGACCTCTCGGCGGCTTTTGATATCATCAACCATGGTATCCTATTGCATCGACTGGAGGGGTTGGGGGTGAGGGGCACCGTTTTACGGTGGTTCTCCTCCTACCTATCCGGTCGATCGCAATTTGTATTGGCAGGGAGGCAGAGGTCGACCTCGAGGCCTCTCACTTGTGGGGTTCCTCAGGGGTCGGTCCTCTTGCCTCTCCTGTTCAATACATATATGAAACTGCTGATATGAGAGATGGAGATCATCCGTGGTTTGGGGGTAGATTACCATCTGTACGCTGATGATACTCAGCTGTACATCTCTACCCCAAACCACCCCAATGATGATGTCGAAGTGATGTCCCGGTGTCTGGAAGCCGTGCGGATCTGGATGGGAAGAAACAGACTCAAGATCAACCCATCCAAGACTGAGTGGCTGTGGTTACCGGCGCCCTGGTTCAACCAGTTGATTCCATCACTGGCCATAGGGGGCGAACATCTAGCCCCCGTGGATCGGGCACACAATTTAGGCATACTCCTGGATACCCGGCTGTCGATGGAGGACCATGTGACAGCTGTGGCCAGGGGGGCGTTTTACCAGGTTCGCCTGGTGCGCCAGTTGCGTCCCCTATTGCAGCGTTTTTCAACCACTGTGCCGTGGCACACTAGTGTGCCGTGAGATATTGTCTGGTGTGCCGTGGGAAAAATTCCTGCCAGAATATCAGCTTTGTGTTCAGCCAAACAGGCCCAGGTTTCGCACTGAGTAAGTAAACAGAAATATGAACAATTATAAAATACTTTATTATTTCATAATAAAGTAATTATAAAATAATTTCTTTGTGTTTATATGATTCCTATTCAAGAGAATTACTTTATATATAGTCAATATAGGCACAGAGTTAATTTTTTTTAACATTTTCTAATGGTGGTGGTGTGCCTCGTGATTTTTTTCATGAAAAAGTGTGCCTTTGCACAAAAAAGGTTGAAAAACACTGCCCTATTGGACCGGGACGCCCTTCGAACAGTCACTCATGCGCTTGTGACTGCAATGCTCTCTACATGGGGCTCCCCTTGAGATGCACCCAGAGACTACAGCTGGTCCAGAATGCGGCCGCGTGGGCAGTTTTGGGAGTTACCAGATACTTCCACGTAACACCGCTCCTGCGCGAGCTGCACTGGCTACCTGTGGCCTTTCGGGTGCGTTTCAAGGTGTTGGTTACCATCTTTAAAGCGCTCCATGGCATAGGACCTAGTTATTTGCGGGATCGTATCCTGCCCCATACATCCCTTCGGCCGATTCGCTCCCACAGAGAGTATTTTCCGGGTGCCATCCACTAGGCAATGCCAGCAGGCGACACCCAGGGGAAGGGCCTTCTCTGTGATGGGCCCGACCCTTTGGAACGACCTACCCCCTGATATTAGAACTACTACGGACCTCCGTTCCTTCCGCCAAAAAGTTAAGACCTATCTGTTCCATCAGGCTGGCTTGGCCTAATTTATGCTCTTCGCCCCAGTCTGTAATTTAAATTGTTTTATTTGGTCTTAATGGGATACAGTTTTTAATGTTTTATAAATTTTAGTACAAGGTTATTTAATTCGATTTTAATTATGTATGTATTGTTATGTTTTTAGATGTTTTTAATTTTCCTGTACACTGCCCTGAGTCCCTTCGGGGAGAGGGGGCGGTTTAGAAATTTAATAAATTATTAGTAGTAGTAGTAAATCTGATGGTCTCCAACCCAAGTAGTAAACAATACTACTTCAATTTTTCATGATTTTCATGATTATCTAAAATTGATGAGGTCCTGCTATCTAACTGAGGAAATGGGATTTATAATGAAAAGGAGTAAGAGGATGTTTGTAGTTAAGCCAAGAACTTCAGGATATAAAGAAATATATAGGGAGTCATTGAGCAAGGAGTATGTAAAGAAAGAAGAGATGTTCATCTGCTGTCTTTGTGTGAGTTAAATGGAAGAGGAGCTTAGTTGCTCTCGCTTGTTGTTGTATTACTATTTTGATTCACTAGCTTTCTGGCTGGAAAATTAAATAATTGCAAGCGCTAAGCAGAGAAAGGAATGAAGTATCTGGTAATTCTAGCTAAGAGAGATAATGGAAGTACCAGTAAATATGTCTTAAGTAGAAAAAAAATGCCGTGCCTCTCAACCAGCACTCAAGATGGAACTAACTGAACCTTAGGAAGATTGCCTTTAATATTAGCTCGATGAGCGTAATTACTGCTTACATTTGTAAAGGTTGAAATGAAATGCTCTAAGTATTATAGCCACAAGAATGACTACATATTTTCCCAGTGGAGGAAGACTTGCAATGTGGATTCATAAGTTGAATATGTCCCTGGCTATTACAGTAGAAACAGATTGTGGGGTAGGGGTGGGGGTGGATTCTGCTGCCTGGGTTCTTACGTATTGTAGATAGTATTTCACCTAACCAATGAACATGTTCAGAATGGAAGATTTGTATAAAAATGACAAGCTGTCTTGGAGTGGACTCTCTACGGGCAATGGAGAGGCTGTAGGTACAAGAAAGGAGATTATAATTTGAGAGGTTCTCTTATAACTTAAGATATAAGTTCCTCCTTTACAATCAGGAAATGATCTGTATGTACAGTGATCCCTCGTTTTTCGCGGCTTCATGTTTCGCGGCTTCAGTGCTTTGCGGGTTTTTCAAAAATACAGAAAAAAAATGCATCGGTAGGATGCAAGCGCCCCCTAGTGCTTGCTTTAAACGATATCCACCAACTCAAGTTTCCGGTGCGAATCCTACTTCGCGGTTTTTCAGTTTTCGCGGAAGATTCCGGTCCCCATTAACCGCGAAAAACGAGGGATCACTGTATTACTAAGGAAAAAGGAAAAATAAGTCAATTTCTCATCTATCTGGTATATTTAGGTTGAAGATAACATGTATAGCAGTACCCTTCCATGATGAGTCTGATTTATAGTAATCTTTTAAGATATATCATTTCCCCCTGTTTAGTTGAGGACAAAGGAAATTCCTCCTTATTTTAAGTATTTTTATTTATTAAAATAAATATTAATTATAATTAAAACAATGTTAAACTTTTCAATTATAAATGCAACTATCTGCTCAAAGACAACAATAGAAAACCACAAAAGACAATGTGTATTTATGGTCCTGGAGAAATAATACTAAGGTGGGGGGGAGGTAATGTTTATACTAAATTTTCTACTTAAATGCTCAAATTGCAACCTTCTAGGTACAATGAAATGTTTCCAAGAGCTCAAATAACAGTAAAAACTAGATAGTAACAAGGTAGACAGCACTACTAGTAATATTCTAAGTGACAATAATAAAACCAGTTTTGCTGCTCCAGTAAATAAAGCAAAGAACCAGTAACTAGTTCAGCAGTCTCTATTAAATCCACTTACTGAATTGTGGCAAAAAAAATTCTATGCAGAACATAGAACACAGTAAGCCAACAATAAGGCGTAATAAAAGGCAATCAAACATAAAAACATCTGTCAGATTTCTTTGGGAACCAAACTATTTAAATATGAAGAATACATAGACACCTATGGCAAAATAATTCATAATATTGGCTCAAGCGATAAACATTCAATCTGCTACTTTATGTAAGCTGTCACAAAACATGAAAGGTAAGCATCCTGTAAAGTTTGTGTAGAAATTAAGACTTTTGATATGACCTTTCAGCATTTTTAACATTAGAGAACAAAAGTTAATCAGATTATGTCCTGATCCAGGTGTAGATGTTTTAATTATGTTGAAATATTTTCATTTCTTTTAGAATCAAACACATAAACATATAATCATATACATTTTTATACCATCAATGAAAGGTTTTTTAGGGGGGGGATCATGTTTGCAAATTTCCCATGATGTATTGGCAGTGAAAGTGCACAGATATAGTCTGCATTTATATATTAAAAGCCACCTAGAAAGAGAAAGCTGTCAGAATTGAATACTGATCTGAAGAGACTTTAAGGCATGTCTGGATATGCGATAAGTCAGTCGTTGATTAATCTAAATGTAGTAGATTAGTATAATGTAGTATAATATTATCAGTGATTATTCCAAGACAACAGAGTTGTATTGTTCCAATTGGTTTCATAATGCAGATTTTTGGATTCTGGTTTAAAAGTATGCCTTTTTCTATTTCTGAATTGTTCACATGGATTTAAATTGTAAGAAATTTGTTACTAAATTTATTTAGTCTGTGGAGATTCTCCGTTGTGGGTGGAGACAGCAGCCAGGAATGGCTTAACTCTGTTATCATCCAATGAGACTGAGTCTGAAGATTTCAATATCCCACCTCCTCTACTGGCTCCTCCAGCTTTTAAGATCAGTTTCCTTAGGGATAAGACATGCTAACGAGCAGGATCGGTTTCCGGGCTTGAGGAGCAGCACAAACTGGTTTGCCCTGCAGCAGAGCAGTTGCCAACTGCTACCACCGCTTGAGCCCAGAAGAGCTAGCGACAGGTCCTTTGATCTACCCAGGCCGCCCTCTCCAGATAAGTATGACAGATTTGGAGGGGTCATCGGGGAGATGATTTCCCACTCCCCCTCTCTGGAGGAAGTTGTTGAATGGCCATTGGGGATGCCACCCACCAGAAAGCGGACAGCCCCTCCTTCTAAGACTGCAGGGCATTCCAAGAAGGCTTCCAAGACAGTCCAGAAGGCAGAAGAGAGGAGGCAGAGGGCCCTGGACCATAATTCGCCAGGGTGCAGAAGGAGGCCAATAAACGAGTCTCGCAGATCACAGTACAGGCCCAGGTCCAATCTCAGCCCACTGGAGAGGTGCCTACAGCTCCTGATCCTCTTTTGCCACAAGATCTGTCCCTGGATGGTGGGGAGGAGTGTTCCCTTTCAGAACAGGAGGAAGGGGAGTTCACCCCTGACTCTCCCTTCATTGGAATCCAACCTGGGTCTCAGCCCACCATGGCAGCCATTATTTCAGAGGCCATTCATCAAGGCATAGTGGGGGATTCCCCTCAAGCCTTGGGACGCAGCAAGTCATCAGGTGGCAGGAAGAAACATTCTTCCAAGAGAGCCTGGTCGGAATCAAACAAGCGCCCTCCCCCCCCCCAGATCCTCTAGTCAGTCCTCCACTTCTGGAGAGGAAGGGGACAGCCAGAGAGATTCAGAGATGTCTTTGATGAGCTGGACAAGCCCACCTTTATGGGCTTTAAAGTTCAAAGGGTGACTTCTCTGGATGAGTTTCTGGAGCCTCCAGCCCCCAGAGCGGCTCCCAGGGACAACACAAACCACTTATTTCTGGAACTGGCAGCACCCAAAGAGGTGGTGCCAGCCTGTAAGCTGTTCCTAGATGTGGTACAGCATCAGTGGGCTTCCGCTGGGTCAGACCCCTTCCCCAGCTCTCAAGATAAGACGTTTTATGATGTCAGGCCTGACTTATATAAGGCACTGTAGGTCCTCTCTATTGACACCCTGACAGTGGTCCTTCCAGCCCCATCAATGGTCACGGGTAATCCGGCGGAATCCCTCCAGCCCAAAGACAAATGAGCAGAACAGGCATTGGTTAAGGGCATCAATCAGCAGCTTGGGTTGTTAACGCCTCTATCTTCCTTCTTTGGCAGGGCTGCTCTAAAGTGGTTCAAGAGATTACAGGACAGAATCCCTGCCAGTGATGCTAGGGCACACCAAGATTTTAATAAAATAAAGGCAGCTATGAAGTTTGCAGTGGACACCTCACTTAATGCTTTTAGGTTCACGTCTAAGACCATAGCCACTTCCATAGCCACTAGGCACCTGCTTTGGCTGAGACAGTGGCAAGCTGATGCCAAGCATGTGGAGTCTTGCATCGGCTTCCTATTCTGGTCAACATCTATTTGGACTGCCCCTGGAGCCACTTTTAGTGGAATCAATGGATAAAAAGAAAGTCTTGCCCTCTCAGTTTAAGAAGTCTGATAGAAACAAAGGAATTATCTGATAGGCGAGGGACAATTAATTAATTATCTCCCTCTATTTAAAGATCATGACTATCCCGGATTCCTTTTCATGAACTTATGACTATATAAATTTTACACTCTAGGTCCTTCCTCTATGCCCCCAGTCCCTCCCTCCCTTCCCCCTAGTGATTAGATCCTCCTTCCTTTATTTATCATATTTATTGTATATTTATATATCTATATATTTATATATTTATTCATAACATCTCTATTTATATACCTATATATTTATACTTGTGACACCTGGCTCGGCTATGTACCATCAAATATATATAACCTCTACTTTACCTTCCATCCTAGTCCTCTCCCAGCAAAACTATCATATGTCATCAGATTGCCTCCGGGGGAACAAAGACCCCTGAAATGCTACCATATTCTAGATCTGAGCTCCTCTGCCTGCGAGAATGTCCCCTCTCGCAGGTCTGGCCCCCTGAATTAACACGGACACACCTCGAGGATGGATTTATTAATCCTAAAAGGTGGGCAAAGCGCAGGCTCAGGGGATTCCTGTGTAAATTTTTAATCCGACTTTTAGGGGTTCCCAGGGAAGGGGGGTGGGGGACGAATTAGGGGAACGCCAAGAGAGAAGGCCGGCAATATGCGGAAATGAAAAGACGAAGGGGGATGGAGGGAGGGTCGGTCCCACTAGGGTATTTGCCATCAATACGGTCTTGGGGAGGGGCAGGGGCAGGGACGGTGGAAGGGGGGATGGACACCATCAGTTGGAGCGTCGTGGCCGATGGTTACAGGTGATCACGCGCTCCAACTCCCCTTTCCTTCATCGCAGACTAGGTGAGCAAGAACCGCAGACCCGGGGCCTTGGACTGATGCTATGCAACGCCAGGTCCGTGGTACTAAAAGCCCCTCTCTTTTTATATTGAAAAAGTTTTATTGGTTTTACATTTTTTCTATAGGGTGGGGTAAGGGATACAAAGAAATTTTGAGAGCATTCACGTCAGAGTCGTCGGCCCTTCCGAGACCTCAAAATACACAATAAAAAAAAGAATAAAAAAAACATTTTTCATAACACTACGAAGTGAAAGCAAGTACATATACCTAAATTCTCAGTTCTATGCTGTCAGACATTTACAAAAAATCCAGATACAAATATTATGCAAAATTAATCAAAAGAAAAATCAAGGCAAAGTTATTTTTTCGATCTAAGTCTCTTGGCAATTGTATCTTCTTTTTCTCCTCCCTGGCTCCCAGTGGGCGGGGCCGTGCCCCCCTCCGTCCCCCCTGGATCTTCCCCCAGGATAGAGGAATGTTTTTTAAGAAAGGCTTCCGCCTCAGCAACTGTTTTAATCCTCACTCTTCCTCCTTCCCAGAACACCAGCATCCCTTCGGGTGTCACCCACTTGAACCAAATCCCATGATCAAACAATGTTTTAGACAAGAAGGAAAATTTCCTCCTTGCATCTCTAATCTTTCTAGGGATCTGCTTCAAGATAGCAACCGTTTTTTATTGATAGATTAATGGACTTTCTCTCTGCAGTTTCAGGATTTCCTCTCTGGTTGACCTTCTAACAAATTTCACATGTATCTCTCTAGGCACTTCATTTATCCTGGCATATGCTGAGTTAATTCTATAGGCTAGGTCAATGTCCCCCCTGATCTCATCCTTAGGTTTTTGTAAATAGTCTGCTAAAATCGTGCTCATAAGATCAGGGAGGCATTCACCAGATTCCTCAGGAACATTCTGAAATCTCAAAAAATATGTCATTCTTTCCATATCAATCCTAGACACATGCCCATTTGTTTCCCCAACCTCTTTAGTAACATTTTTAATCTCTCCCTTAACCCCCTTAACCCCCCTTCCAATTCTTCATTCTTCTGTGTGTTTTCCAGCACTTGCTTCCGTGTGTCCAATAACTCCTTCTTGAAGTTGATGTTTTCTGCCCTCTGGGCCTGAATTTCTTGTACCAAAGTTTGTATAACAGTTTCAAGAGAAGCCATCCTTTGTTCTAAACTTGTCAGTGCTGTTTCTTGAGCCATGATTAACTGTTAAAGTCAGTGCCACTAAAATGGCATTTTCAGGGTGGGGTTGGTGAGACTGACCGGGAGCCAAAAGTTCTGATCAAGGTTGTAACGTTGTAAAATTCAGGAACCAAGAGAGAAACAATTTTCCAACTCGATAGGTGTGATAGCGAAGGTACTCCAGAAAAGAAATCACAAATCCAAAAGAAAAAAATTCTTCATTAAAAGCCAGAGATAGTCCAGATTGCAAAGAGACGCTGGAAATTTTCCATAAACAAAATAGTCAATCAGGAACAAAGAGAGGCCATTTTCCACCGCCCAGCTCAGAGCCCGCAGGAGAGAGTAGTGAGAGAAATTGTATCAGCCAGACCTAGAAACATTGTTGCAAATAGCCGCAGACCACTTTCCCTTGTAACAAACAGTCAGGATTAAAGATTTCCGCTTTCTCTCCACGAGAAGCCATTTTAAAGTGCCGCTTAAGTCCGAGGGGTTTTTTTTGGAAACAAACACCCCCCTCCCATTCCATTCAGCCTGGCTGACAGCGAAAGAAAAAGTTTTTTTAAAAACTCACTCTCCCCTCGCAGCTGAAGCCTCGGAAAGCCTTCCGACCGATCCGATCAGCCCTCTTCATTGATGTGAATGGCGCCGACGACCGTTGGCGAAGGAAGAACCCCCCGCAGCATGTTCTCTCTCACCTAGGTCGCGGAAGGGACCGCTCTCCCCACCGCCGTGAAGAGGAACGTCCCCGCCGAGCCGACCCTACGGGAGACCTCCAAGCCGGAGCGTCTCGCCCCCGCGGGGGGGCAGAAAAAGAAACAAAGCGGCGAGCGAGCACTAGGCTCGCCCGTCGCCGCTGGAGCCGGAACCGGAATTCCTAAAAGCCCCTCTCTTACATGACCTTGTGTTGGAGGGGGACCCGGACCTGATTGGCATTACGGAAACCTGGTTGGGCCACGAGGGAGGACATCCCCTCGTAGAAATGTGCCCACCAGGATACCGAGCCTTCCATCAGCCCAGGGCCTTAGGGAGGGGTGGGGGAGTGGCGATCATGGTTAGGGAAGGTCTTGAGCCAAAGGAGACCACAGTCCCTCAGACGACCGGGTGTGAGTCCCTCCTTGTGAAGTGGGGCCTAGGGAGGCAGTTGGGCGTGTTAGTTGTAATAATAATAATAATAATAATAATTTAATTTCTATCCCGCTCTCTCTCCCCGAGGGGACTCGAGGCGGGGCACAGGCAATTAAAAATACAAATAAACACAGACAAGTACAAAATACAGAATTAAAAATAAATTAAATAAATCCTGCGCTAAAACCTATAAACTAAAAATTACCCCTAAAAAAACCCTAACCTAAAAAGAGACTACCCAAGGCCGGCCAGACGAAAAAAGTGAGTCTTTAATTTTAAGCGGAAGGAGCGGAGGTCCGTAGTTGTCCTGATATCGGGGGGAAGGTCATTCCAGAGGGCTGGGCCCGCCACAGAGAAGGCCCTTCCCCTGGGCGTCGCCCGCTGACAAAGTCTAGTGGACGGCACCCGGAGAAGTCCCTCTCTGTGGGAGCGAATCGGCCGTGAGGATGTATGGGGCAGGATCCGATCCCGCAGGTAGCTAGGTCCCGAGCCATGGAGCGCTTTGAAGATGGTAATTAACACCTTGAAGCGCACCCGGAAGACGACAGGTAGCCAGTGCAGCTCGCGCAAGAGCGGTGTTACATGGGCAAACCTAGAGGTGCCCATAATTGCTCGCGCGGCTGCATTCTGGACCAACTGAAGCCTCCGGGTACACCTCAAGGGGAGCCCCATGTAGAGAGAGTTGCAATAATCCAGTCGGGATGTCACGAGAGCATGAGTGACTGTGCGAAGGGCGTCCCGATCCAATAGGGGGCGCAACTGGCGTACCAGGCGAACCTGGTAAAACGCCCTCCTGGCCACGGCTGTCACTTGATCTTCCATGGACAGCCGGGTATCCAGGAGGACACCCAAGTTGCGCGCCCCATCCACAGGGGCAAGATGTTCGCCCCCTATGGCCAGCGTTGGAGAGAGCTGGTTGAACCGGGCAGCCGGAAACCACAGCCACTCGGTCTTGGTCGGGTTGAGCCTAAGTCCGTTACTTCCCATCCAGATCCGCACGGCTTCCAAGCACTGGCACATCACCGCTACGGCATCGTTGGGGTGGTTTGGGGTAGATATGTACAGCTGGGTGTCATCAGCGTACAGGTGGTACTCTACCCCAAAACCACGGATGATCTCGCCCAGCGGCTTCATGTATGCGTTAAACAGGAGAGGCGAGAGGACCGACCCCTGAGGCACCCCGCATGTGAGGGGTCTCGGGGTCGACCTCTGCTCTCCTGCACGCACAAATTGCGATCGGCCAGAGAGGTAGGAGGAGAACCACCGTAAAACGGTGCCTCCCACCCCCAACCCCCCCAGCCGATGCAATAGGATACCATGGTCGATGGTATCGAAAGCCGCCGAGAGGTCTAATAGGACCAGGATGGAGGAACATCCCCCATCTCTGGCCCTCCAGAGATCATCTACCAACGCGACCAATGCCGTCTCGGTGCTATGCCCGGGCCGAAAGCCGGACTGGCGCGGATCTAGATAGTCAACTTCCTCCAGGTGACGGGGAAACTGTTGTGCCACCACACTCTCAACAACCTTCGCCAAGAAGGGAAGGTTGGAGACTGGACGGTAGTTGTTCAAAAGAGCTGGGTCCAAAGAGGGCTTCTTGAGGAGGGGCCTCACCATGGCCTCTTTTAGGGAGGCAGGCAAGGAACCCTCACTCAAGGATGCGTTGACAACCTCTTGGAGCCAGCCTCGTGTCACCTCCCAGGATGCCAGTACAAGCCAGGAGGGGCACGGGTCCAATAAACATGTGGTGGCTCGCAGTCGCCCACGTAGCCTGTCCATATCCTCGGAAGTAACGGAGTCAAACTCCTCCCAAACAAGATCTCTCTCGTGGCATCCCACTGGGTCATGAATGGGGGTTAGCTCACTCTGTATCTGGGCGGTTTTCTCCTGCAGAAAAATCACAAATTCCTCTGCTCTACCCTGTAGCGGGGCTTCCCGTTCCCTCTGTTGAAGGAGGTCGCGGGTCACCCTAAACAGGGCGGCAGGGCGGTTTTCTGCGGATGCTATGAGAGTGGCACAATGATGACGTTTGGCCACTCTCAGCGCCACAATGTAAGTCCGTAAATGGGCTCTTACCTGTGTCCGGTCAGATTCAGAGCGGCTAGCTCTCCATCTTCTCTCTAGGCATCTCTTGCGGCGTTTCATCACCCGCAGCTCCACAGTGAACCAAGGAGCCAGGGTGTTTCGCCGCCGCGAGAGAGGCCGCAGGGGCGCGACCCGATCTAAGGCTCCCACGGCCGCACTATTCCATGCGGCCGTGAGGTCCTCCATCGGGGCGCGGGTCAGGGATACAGGAAATGGCCCAAGCGCTGTCTGGAACCCATCCGGGTCCATCAAGCGCCTGGGGCGGTACCAGATTAGTGACTCTGGTTCCGCCTCCCCGCGGAGGGGAGCAGCGGTCGGAAAGTCGAGCCGGAGAAGTGAGTGGTCTGACCATGACAAGGGTGTGATGACTATGTCCCCTGTACCCAGATCACTTTTCCATTGGCCCGAGACAAAGATGAGGTCCGGCGTATGTCCACCCTCGTGAGTGGGGCCTTGAATTACTTGGGTCAGGTCCATGGCCGTCATGGAAGCCATGAACTCCCGAGCTACCACGGATGATTCGCCCAACGATGGCAGGTTAAAGTCCCCCATGACTATAAGTCTGGGGGTCTCCACTGCCACCGTAGCGATCACCTCCAGGAGCTCGGGCAGGGCTGCTGCTACATAGCGGGGAGCCAGGTATACAACCAGCAAGCCCAACTGCCTCCCTAGGCCCCACCTCACGCAGAGGGACTCACAGCCGGAAGTCTGAGGCACAATGGTCTCTCTCGGCTCAAGGCCTTCCTTAATAATGACCGCTACCCCACCACCCCTGCCTAGGGCCCGCGGCTGATGAAATGCGCGGTAGCCTGGTGGGCACATTTCAACGAGGGGATGTCCTCCCTCGTGGCCCAACCAGGTCTCCGCAATTCCTACCAGGTCCGGCTCCCCCTCTGACACAAGGTCACTAATGAGGGGGGCTTTGTTGACAACGGACCTGGCGTTGCAAAACATCAGCCGCAGACCCTGGCTCTGTATTCCCTGGCCACCTAGCCTGCGGGGGTTGTGGCACCCAACCGTTTGTAACCAACGGCTACGTGCCATCAACCGGGAGGAAGGAACTTGTCTCCCCTCGGACCTGCCCCTCCCCACGACCCTCTGGATGGGGAAGCCCTCCACCGGAATGACTTGTGTTTCCCCCCTCTTAACGAAACCATCCGCCTCCCTCCGTCGTCTGCTGGCTCGGCCCGTTCCCTTTTGGCTAGTCTCAACCTGTCTAAACCCTCCCCCCTCCCTGGTGCCCCCTAAAATAAACAACAATTTGTTAACTAAAAAACCCCTACACCTGCGCTTTCGCCACTTCTCCTGACTTATTAGTCCCTCATCAAAGTGTGCCCTTGATAATACAGCGGGCCATACCTGCGAGAGGGGGGACTCCCGCAGTAGGATTAGGTCTGCCCTTGAATATATTACGGGTCACATCGACAGCAGGGAATCAATTTGGGTACAGAGATGTTTAGATGGTCGGAATAAATATTAAATATTAAATAAGATGTTAAAATATATATTCAATAAATATTGGAAAGATGTTAAAATTAATTAATTCCAGTAAGTTAATGATACGGTATAGAAAAGTTAAAATCCTGGGTATGATGGTCAATAAATAATTGCATAAAGTGCACATGATCACATAAGTGCACTATCACAGGCGTGGCCTTAGCAAGTCCAGTCCAGTCCCACTCTTCCAGAGCCTCAGGCCTCAGCCAAAGATGGTACATGGTTGGGCCCCTTGCAGGATCTCCCGGCCCCCCTTGTGGGTCCTGGTTTAAGTTGGTTTAAACAGAGTCAGTAGGGAACAGGGCCTCAGCCTGGATCTTCTTAGGCCTCGGCCCAGCTGTTATGCGGCCTCCCGGCTCCCGGCTCCCGGCTGCTAGACCTCCGATTTTCCACTCACCGGTACTCTAATGGAGTCGGCCAAATAAAGGAGTCCAGATTGGGTCATCTTGGCTACGGCCCTGCTGTTATCGGGCCTAGATCGTCCTCGCCAGGTGTCCCTCCCAGACTGGCATCCCGGCCTTCTGCGTCCTGGCCCCCCATGGCCCTCCGCACTCGGCAGTCCCAGCTTGCCTTCTGTCCAGCCTGGCGTCCCGGCCTCCGGCAACCCGGCCTCTCACGTCCTTCGGCCTCCGACGGTCGGCGCGCCTCGGCAGACCTTCTGGCAAGCCTCCTGCCCAGCCTCCTGCCCGGTTTCCACCTCTCCAGCGTCCAGCAAGCCTTCTGCCCGGTCTCCAGCACTCCGCTTTCTCCCCCGCTTTCTCCCCCCGGCGGGCTCAACAAGCCCGGCATCGGCCCGCCATCGGCCTGACGCCCGGCGTCTCCAGCTGACCGGCGCCTTCCGGTCAGCAAAACCCCCGTTCTTGGCCGTCAACTCACCCTGGGAGGCCGTCCATGGCCTCGATGGTAAGCCAGGGTGGTCACTTACTGGGCCCGACCCTCAAAGCTGGTAAGGAGGGTCGGGCGGCATCTCTTTTAACCAAAAAGCCCCCGCGGCCCGCGCGGAGCTCAAAGGCAGACCGCCATCTCTTCGTGTATACCTGGCTCCTCGCTATACAACAACAGCCCTGCCCGCGCTGCTTGAGGTTATAGCCAGGGTGGCGGTTGAAACCCCCAGACTTGTAGTCATGGGGGATTTTAACCTGCCATCTGCAGGTGAGACCTCTGGTGTAGCTCGGGAGTTCATGGTTTCCATGACAGCCATGGACCTGACTCAGGTAGTTCTAGGCCCTACTCATGAGGGCGGACACACTTTGGATCTCATCTTCGTCTCGGGTCAGTGGAGTAGTGATCTGGGAGTAGGGGATTCAGTCATCACACCCCTGTCATGGACAGATCACGCTCTCCTTCGGCTCGACTTTCTGACCGCCACACCTCACTGTGAGGAGACGGAACCAAGCATCCCTATATGGTTCCGCCCCAGGCTCCTGATGGACCCGTTAAGGTTTCAGAAGGAGCTTGGGCCAATTCCTGTGGACTTGCTCCGCGACTCGGCTGAGGACCTAGTGACTACATGGTTAAGTGCGGCCGCCGGGCCCTTGTGGCCTCTCTTGCGGCGATGAACCACCTGGGCCCCTTGGTTTACCGAGGAGCTCAGGGGGATGAAACGCCACAGGAGACGCCTAGAGAGCAGATGGAGATCATCTCGCTCTGAATCCGACCGAACACTAATAAGAGACCACATTAGGACTTATTTAGTGGCAATAAGGCTGGCCAAACGTGAATATTGTGCCACACTTATTGCATCCGCAGAAAACCGCCCTGCCGCCCTGTTTAAGGTAACCCGCTCCCTCCTCCAACAGAGGCCGTGGGAAGCCTCTTTACAGGGTCGAGCAGAGGAATTTGGGATTTATCTGCAGGAGAAAATCACTCGGATTCGAAGCGAGTTACCCTCCATTGTCAATAGCCCTGTCGAGAGTGCCAAAGCAGCTCTTGAGACACCATTGTGGGAGGAGTTTGACTTTGTTACTATCAAAGATATGGACAAGCTGTCAAAGAGACTCAGGGCCACCACATGTTTACTGGACCCGTGTCCCTCCTGGCTTGTACTGGAATCCTGGGAGACGACACGAGGCTGGCTTCAGGGCATTGTCAACGCATCTCTGAGTGAGGGGTCCTTACCTACCGTCTTGAAAGAGGCGGTGGTGAGGCCCCTCCTCAAGAAGCCGTCCCTGGATCCGGCATTATTAGAAAACTATCGTCCTGTCTCCAACCTCCACTTTCTAGTGAAGGTTGTTGAGAGTGTGGTGGCCCAACAGTTTCCACGACACTTGGATGAAGTTGACTATCTAGATTCGCGCCAGTCCGGCTTCCGACCCGGGCACAGTACCGAGACGGCATTGGTCGCATTGGTCGATGATCTCTGGAGGGCACGAGATAGAGGATTTTCCTCTATCCTAGTCCTATTAGACCTCTCACCGGCTTTTGATACCATCGACCATGGTATCCTATTACGCCGACTGGGGGGGTTGGGGCTGAGAGGCACCGTTCTACGGTGGTTCTCGTCCTACCTCTCTGGTCGGTCACAATATGTGTTGACGGGGGGGAAGAGGTCGACTTCTAGATCCCTCTTATGTGGGGTCCCTCAGGGGTCGGTCCTCTCGCCCCTGCTGTTCAACATATATATGAAGCCGCTGGGTGAGATCATCCGTGGTTTCGGGGTGGGATATCATCTGTACGCTGATGATACCCAGCTGTACATATCCACCCCGGACCACCCCAATGATGCCGTCGAGGTTATGTCCCGGTGCTTGGAGGCTGTACCGATCTGGATGGGTAGTAACAAACTCAGGCTCAACCCGTCCAAGACTGAGTGGCTGTGGCTTCCGGCACCCCGTTTCAGCCAGATTATTCCAACTCTGGCCATTGGGGGCGAAACACCAGCCCCTGTGGAGAAGGCACGCAATCTAGGTGTCCTCCTGGACTCCCGGCTGACTATGGAAGACCAGGTGGCGGCTGTGGCCAGGGGGGCATTCCATCAGGTACGCCTGATGCGCCAATTGCGTCCCTTACTGGATCGGGGAGCCTTACGCACAGTCACTCAAGCACTCGTCACATCTCGACTTGACTATTGCAATGCTCTCTACATGGGGCTTCCCTTGAAGTGCACCCGAAGACTACAGTTAGTCCAGAACGCGGCCGCATGGATAATTACGGGAGCGCCTAAACACTCCCATATAACACCTGTCCTACGCGAGCTCCACTGGCTTCCTGTGGTCTTTCGGGTGCGCTTCAAGGTCCTAATGACCATCTTCAAAACACTCCATGGCTCGGGACCTAGCTATCTGCAAGACCGTCTCCTGCCCCATACATCCCTGGGACCGACACGCTCCCACAGAGAGGGCCTCCTCAGGGTGCCGTCGGTCGGGCAATGTCGACTGCCGGCGCCCAGGGGGAGGGCCTTCTCTGTGGCAGGGCCGGCCCTTTGGAACGACCTGCCCCCTGAAATCCGCACCATTCCTGACCTCCACCTCTTCCGCAAATGTCTTAAGACTCACTTCTTTCAACTAGCCGGCGTAACCCCAGCACCGCCAATTATAAACGAGGGTTTTAAAAACGGTTACAACACAGGCATCTAATATCTATGTATTTGTATTTTGTATTTATTGATTTAATTCTATGTTCGCCGCCCCGAGTCCCTTGTTGTGAGATGGGAGCAGGTTATAAATATGAAAAATAAATAAATAAATAAATAAATAAATAAATAAATAAATAAATAAATAAATAAATAAGAAGACGTTCGACCTCCTACAGGAGGTCGCCCTTTCGGGATTTGGGGGGAGGCTTCTCCCCTCATTTCCAACGCCATCTTAGCTCCAGTCAGGGCACTAACAGGAGAAGTCCAACAAGAGGGGGCCAACGTTACCAAGCCAGGAGATCCTTCTGAGGCAGGGCTAGCCATCCTTTCTGGCATCAAAAGTGACTGCCTGATGACAAGCAATACAACATTTCCTGGACATCCAGGCAATCCAGGCTGTTCCAGTAGATCAGAAAGGACTATTCCCTTCTGTTCATATTCCAAAGGCCTCAGAGGGCTGGAGAGTCATACTCGACCTCAAGAGATTGAATCACCACATAGTATATCGGCGTTTCAAGATGCAATCCTTGCAGACCATTATGGAGAGCGTCTGGAGGGACAACTTCCTCCCCTCGGTGGATCTCATGGAGGTGTACCTTCACATCCCCATTTTACCAGCTCACAGGCAGTTTCTCCAGTTCTGCTACCAAGGGAGGCATTACCAATACAAGGTCCTTCTGTTTGGCCTCTCCTCAGCACCCAGGGTATTCACAAAGGTCTTAGTGGCATTGGCAGCTCACATCAGGGCCAGCCCCATCAGGATTCTCTGTTACCTGGACAATATCCTGATCCTGCCTAGGTCTCCACAGCAAACAAGGCAGGACCTTTAGCTGTCCCTCCAGCTGCTAAAGAGAGCATGGGTTTTCCATCAATCAGGGCAAAAGCCACCTCTCCCCCACCACCAGAATCCTTTACCTGGGGGCGGTTATAGACACCTTAGAGGGACGGGTTTATCTTTGCAGGAAGGCCTGGACAGTCAATAGTCCTTGGTGTCAGATGTTATGGCGCAGTGACAGATGCAGCTGGTTGACCTCTCACAATTGTTGGGGAAGATGGTGTCCTGTTTCCACATTGTGCCATGGGCAAGACTCTGCAGCAGACCATGCCAGTGGTTCCTCCTTCCCCATCAGGGGGCAGGCAGAGCCAGCTCATCCACAAAGGTCATTCTGATATCAGCAGTGCACGGATCCCTGAGATAGTGGGTGTCCTTGGCAGTTTCCCAGGGCTCCCTTTTCCAGAAGCCTGCCTGGACCATAGTGGCAATGGATGTCAGGCTGGGGCACCCATCTTCAATCAGAGTTCCCTCAGGGTTTCTGGTCCCATTTGGAGAGTCACCACAGCATCAACTGGCTGGAGCTGAAGGCCTTTAATTTAGCACTCCTGTACTTCAGTCATCATCTGGAAGGTCGACATGTATTGACAAAAGCACATGTTAATCGCCTTGGTAGCACACAGTCAAGATCCCTGATGCAAGAGGCGTCATGACTCAGGACATGGGTAAAGGCCACCTTCCCTCAGTAAAGGTCAAGAACATCTCCAGCATGGCAAACGTCAGAGCAGATTGGCTTAGCTGATCTCATGTTGACCAGGCGGAATGGACGCTTCATCTGAGACTGTTCCGTCAGTTGATCTGTTGGTACAGGTTGCCCTCCATCAATCTCTTTGTGACCAGGGAGAACTGACAGCTGAACCAGTTCCTGTTGAAGTTCCTATCTCAGGAAGCAGAAGGCAGGGACTCCCTCAGGAGCCTGTGAGCCCGATGGCCTTCATTACGTGCTTCCTTCCATTCCCTTCATTCAACGGGTCGTGCGGAAGATGCTGAAGGAAGAGGCAGGACTGATTCTTCTCACCCTGTTCTGGCCACATCGTCCCTGGTTTGCGGATCTGAGGGCACTGTCTGTGGCCCCAACTTGGCACTTGCCGAAGTCTCCGGATTCCCTCAGCCAGGGGGATCCTCCTCCACCCGGACCCAGGTTAGTTCAAGCTGACCGCCTGGCGATTGAGTGGCGTGGTTTGATCGCAGTGCAGTTGTCTCCTCAGGTGGTGGACACAATTCAAGTATCTTATTGACTATCCATGACCCGCATTTACAATGCAACCTGGGAAGCGTTTGTCTCATGATGCTCAGGCAAGAACGTGACAGCAGCCCATGTGCCATTACATCATGTACTGGACTTTCTACAGGAGGATAAGAGCCTTTCGCCCAACACCCTGAGACAACAGGTGACTGCCCTCTTGACTTGCAGTGAATTTACATCTTTGTCTCAACACCCCTTGATTAGTCATTTTCTGTGGGGGGTTATGAATCTCTGATCTCCTGTAGTACATCGATACCCAACCTGGGACTTGCCCAAGGTCCTTCTGACACTGATGGGACCCCCCTTTGAACTGTTGAATGACACTTCCCTGAGGTATCTTTCCCTCAAAGTTTTGTTTCTGGTAGCTATAACATCTGCCAGGAGAGTTTCTGAGTTGGCGGTGCTACTCCAGGACTTGTGCATTTTTCATAAGGACAGAGTGGTCCTGAGACTCGACTCCTTCTTTGTGCCTGTGATCAACACGTGTTTCAATAGGGCCTAGGAGCTGGTGCTCCCAAATTTTTGCCCATCTCCTGCCCACCGATTTGAAAGATAATAGCATAAACTTGACATAGGATAGGCCCTTTGAATTTATGTTCATCACACTTCCTCGATATGATGCATTGAGGCGTTGTTCGTGTCTTACCAACCGACTTCCTTTGGGGCTCAAAGCAACATCTTCTACGCTGGGTTGGTGGATCAGGGCCTGCATTTCTAAGTCATATGAATTGCAATTTCAACCAGTTCCAGGTCATATCTCGGCACACTCAACAAGGAGCACAGCGACTTCAGCTGCCTGGGCAACACAGGCCTCCCTTAAGGAAGTTTGTCATGCGGCCACCAGGATGTCCCCGTCGCCATTCATCCACCACTACAAAATCGACACCTATGTGTCGACAGATGCAGCTTTTGGCAGCCGGGTTCTGCAGCAGATTCGTGAAGCCCAAGAACTTTCTGCCCGGTTGCAGGCCTACTCGTAGGAACAATACTAACTTTCCTGGCTGCTGTCTCCACTTACAATGGAGACTAGGCGTTGGTTTACCTGAGACATTCATTCTCTGGAACGGTGGAGATAGCAGTCAGCCCCACCCTCTTTTACTCCTCTTTCAAACCAATGGTGTTCTCTATCCAGAACATGGACTTCACTGTTTTTATTTAATTATAATAATTGGTATAAAAATCATGCAAACCATTTATACCATTTTCCACCCAAGATGGCGGCGCGCTTAGGCGCAGCGGCTTTGAGCTCCTGGTGTCACAGCAGACTTTTCCATCAAAACTCGCTCTGAACCTACTGTAAAAGAAAAAAGAAAAAGAGATGTGCTCCTCTTCCACCGACTCCTAAGATGCCAAGCAGATTTGAAGAGATGGATAACAGAGGACAGAGTGCAGTTGATCCTTTTCAACTGTTGTTTGTCAGCCATTTTGTTTCAACAGTCATTTGTCGGCCTTTTCGTTTGCCTGGAGAGATTCCTGTTGTGGCTGTCACTGCTGTCTGTATCCCACCTGGTGCAAGTGTTGGCACGGCGCTCAAACCAATTTCATTGTAATTTTATTACAATATTATTACAATGACAGTAAAGATGATGATGATGATGATGATGATGATGATGATGATGATGATGATGATGATGATGATGATGATGATTATACATGATTTGAAATGCAGTTTTCTGTCTTTTACCAAACTCAAACATAAACATAAGCTCTTTCAAAAAGTAGCTCATAACTAACAGAGATAACATGTACTATGCAGTTATTTTATCTTTTCTCGCTTAACAGAGCTTATTTGGCATAAAGAAAAGAAAAAAGAAAAAAAGGAAACCACTACAAGGTTACAAATGGAAACTGCCATTATTTGGATTTTGCCCCCTCCCTCAGATATGCACACAAATAAAATTCCATGAAATAAGCTTAATGTTTGCACAATGCAAGATTCAAAAAAAGGAAAGGAAAATACTCCAGGTGCTAGTAGTGAAAATGTGTACAGATGTTATGTTAGGTTACTTTAGATTAAAAATCCTTTATCAAAGGCATTACAAAACAAACCCATGGGAACAACTTATAAATTTTAATTTACAAAAATAATCAGCTAACCAATTAAAACAAGGCACTTTCCTGTTGGTTACCTAACAGGAACATAAATTTAATACAGAGGTTTTTTAATTTCTTTTTTTTAAACAACAATTTTATTGGTTTTTACAATTTTTTTCAAAAGGAAAAGGGTATGTAGGATATAAAATAAATATTTTCGGGCTTCCATGTCGGAGGTGGTGGTCGCCTCCGAGGTTACATAAAGAAATTTTTTTTCAATATAAGGTGGAAAGAGATACATACATATCACATCATAAGTTTCATGCATTCAATCATTTGTTTCTGTTAGCATCCGTTTAGGAATTACAGTATATAAAGGTTAAAAAAAAAATCATTTTTGTGATCTGAGTCTTTTGGCTATTGTGTCTTCTTCTTCCTTCCCGCCAGTGGGTGGAGCCATGGCCCCTCCCGCTCCCCCATTTTCGTCCTCCAAGATTGAGGAATGTTTTTTAAGAAAGGCCTCCGCCTCTTCAATTGTTTTAATTCTTACTCTCCCCCCATCCCAGAACACCAACATTCCTTCCGGCATTGACCACTTGAACCACACCCCTTTTTTAAACAATCTGTTTCAAAGTAGCAATCTCTTTCTGCTGGTATATCAAAGGGCCATCTCGCTGTGCTCTCAGAATCTCATCTCTTGTTGACCTTCTTACAAATTTAATATGTATCTCTCTGGGTACATCATTTATTCTGGCATATACTGAATTAATTCTGGAAATCAGGTCTATGTTCCCCCAAATGTATTCTTTACTCTTTTTAGTATAATCTGCTAAAATTGTGCACATTAAATCTTTTAAATTTTCTGAATCTGATTCAGGAACATTTTGAAACCTTAAAAAGTAAGACATTCTTTCAAAATCCATTCTAGACATATGACCAGCAAGATCCACAATTTCTTTTTTAGAATCCTTTATCTCCCCCTTCATCTCAACTGCCCCACCCTCCAAACCATCAATTTTTTGTTTATTTTCCATTAATGTTCTCTGTGTTGCCAAAAGTTCTAATCTTGAACTTATCATGTCTTTCCGGATTTCTTTTATTTCTTTCATTATATTTTGAAGGGTTTCCTCTATTGATGATTGATGAGTGTCCTCTCCAGCTGCTTCTTTCTGTATCATTGAAGTAATTTTAGGTTGCTGCTGTGTTGGGCTGGCTTTTCCAGAAGCAGGGGCAGAAAGAGATTTCCCATATGGAGGTTTCTTTGCTGCCATGGTGAAAGTTTTAAGTTCTTGTAAATAAGATGGCGTCTGGTGGGCGAGCAGTCTGTGAGATCAGAGAAAAGGGAAAGTCTGTATCCAAATTCAAAGTGTAATTTGCGTAAAATCCAGAGAGAAAAAGTTTTTCAGTCCAATCCAATAAGATAAAAAGGCACACAGTGAGAGAAATCCCAAGAGTCACTTGAGCTGGCTTGTATGTAAATTTTACAATCTTGTAAGGTTGAAGGAATGCTCAAACACAAAGAGAAAAGTTTCTTTCTGGGAACAAAGAAACGCCATTTTTTCCGCCTCTTTGGCGGTCGCGAAGAATGAATGAAAGTCCATTTCTGCTATAACAAGACTCAGATACAAAGTATCAACCGCAATTCCATATATGGTAAAACTTTCATTTTCAACTAGTTAAGAATCAGATGTTGCTTTCTCTCTCTCCCTGAGCCCGAGGAGCATTTTAAAATGCCGCTTATTTTCTGAGGAGGTTTTTTTGCAAACTCCCCCCTCTATTTTCCTTTTTTAAAAAGTTGAAAGCATCAAAATCGAAAAATAAACTCACAAGCCACTCAGTTGCAACGGAACCTCGGTGCCTCCTCCAGCTCCGGCTTTTCAGCCCGCATTTCAATTGCTGCTGTTCCGGCATTCCTTCGGCGAGAGGAAGTCTTCCCCCCGCATCTGTTCTCCGGCTCCTGGGGTGAAGCGGGAACGCCCCCCCCGACTGCCGTCAGGGTGGGGGTTACACCGCAAGCCGCCCATACGCTGGGGGCTCTCTGCCCCTGTGCCCCCGAAGGCGTCCACTAGAGAAAGCAGGCGGCGGACGTGTCTGGAACACGTCCGTCGCGTCCGGAAGCCGGAAACGGAATCCCAAATTTCTTCAGCAACAAAACTTATAAATTACAAATAAGTGCTGGAACCCTTGATCAAGAATAGAGCTTTACTGATAGAAAATTAGATGTGTTTGAGAGGTTTTATTTATTTATTTGCCTTTAATCCCCTCATGAAATTTCATTGTTCTTGCAGAATCCTAATGTTCTAATATTGAAAACCCTGCATAGGGTTGCAGCAGTGACTTCTGGTTATCAGATTCTATATAAAACAGGTATAGGTAGTCCTATTTACTGACCACAATTGGACCAGCAACTCAGAGTCACTAAGTGAAACTGATTATGCTTATGATTTTACCTCACCTTTCCTCTGCGTTACAGATCTGTGAAGGTCACAACTGTGAGGATTGGTTGCAAAGTTACTTGTTTATCACCATCATAACTACAAACTGTAGCTAAATGAGGGAGTCACTAAATAAGGATTATCTATACCTGGGATGGCGAACCTATGGCATGCGTGCCACAGGTGGCACACGGAGCCATTTGTCAGGGCACATGAGGCCCTGCCCTGTCAGCTGGTCAGTGTGCATGCGAGCGCTGGCCAGCTGAGTTCACCCTTTTTTTAAACCATTTTTTGCCCTCCCTAAGCTCCCCAGAGGCTTTATAGGAGCCTGGGGAGGGCAAAAAGAGCTCACCCCCCCCCGGAGGCTTTCCGGAAGTTTGGGAAAGGACTTCTGGTTTGCTTGGAGGGTCATTTTAAGTGCTCCGGAGGCTTCAGGGAAGCCTGCTGAAGGTCCCTGAAGCTTCCAGAGGGCCTCGGGGGGGGGCTGTTTTCACCCTCCCCAGGTGCCTATAAAGTCTCTGGAGCCTGGGGAGGGTGAAAAAAACATGCAAAAAATGGGGGGGGGGTGTCACACCTGTAGTGTGCACATGTGCACTGGGGGGGTCGCACATTGCATTATGGGTGCAGCACGCCCGCGCACAACCCTCCTGCATTTCCCCTCACTTATGGCAGGTGAGCCAAAAAAGGTTCGCCATTGCTGACCTATATTATAAATCACTACAGTTTGGTGTGTATGTGTGTGTTTGTGCATGTGTGTGTGGGGGGGGGGTGTTTGTGTTCCCACTATTGTATAAAAAGCAACATATGGATTTGCCTTAATTCATTTTCTGCTTTCTTCCTTCATTTTGTGCTTTCTGCACTAAACAAACTTTACTTAGAAATATCCTTTGAAATGGTTCTTTATCCCTTTTTTCAGAAATGTTTTGCCTGTTGAAAGAGCAGGAAAAGAGGGCAGAGTGCATCAGCTCAGACAGTGCAGGCTATAGAGTAACTTTAATTCATTTGTGCTAAAGCCCATTGAAGCAACACCCACCTTCATTTTCCAAATCAGCACAATCAATGTGTATCCTACATGCTCGGGCAATGCCAACTGCTTATTAGCCACAGAAATCCTTGAATTAAATTCAAATACAGTTTTGCTGGAAGAATCACCCCACAACTTTTGTTTTGCTGGTTAAAGCAGAGTAACATGCATGAAGTGATACTATGGGATTATGCTTACTTCTGAATGTCTACAGCTGGATCCCAAATGTCAGAGATCAATATTTTCAGATGTGATAAATCCAAGATTAGAGATTAACAGAATAATAGAGTTGGAAGGGACCTTGGAAGTCTTCTAAACTAACCCCATACTCAAGCAGGAAACCTTATACCATTTCATATAAATAGTTGCCCAGTCTCTTCGTAAAAACCTCCAGTGTTGGAATAATCAAACCTTTTGAGGCAAGTCATTGCACTGATTAATTATTCTGTCAGGTAATTTTTCCTTTGTTCTAGGTTGTTTCTCTCCTTGATAAACTTCCATCCATCACTTCTTGTTCTGCCTTCAGGGCTTTGGAGAATAAGTTGACCTCCTCTTCTTTTTGGCAAACCCACAAATATTGGAATACTGCTATTGTGACACTCCTAGTTCTTCTTTTTACTAGACTAGACATATACAATTTCTGCAACTGTTTTTCATATGTTTTAGCTTCTAGTCCCTTAATCATTTTTGTTGCTTTCTCTGCACTCTTTCTAGAGCCTCAACGTTCTTTTTATATTGTGGCAACCAAAACTGGATGCAATATTTCAAGTATGGTCTTACCAAGGCATTATTAAATGGTACTAACAAAATGTTGCTGCTTTTAACAAATGTAGGAACTCTCATTTTTCACTATCTTCCCAAAGAATTTGGCTCCATTAGATAAAGTAAGCTTAGTTTGCTTTGTAAAAAAATTGTCTCCTGTCCTGGCAGCTGGATTGACTGCAGGGCAACCTTTGGGAAAAGTGGGGAGATTCATGGATGGTTTTTACTGTCTTGTTCAAGCAAGGAATAGATGAGCAAGCTGGCTGGCAGATTGTTTTATATTTGCATTTTTCCCCGAATAATCTGGCGCATAGAGGTTTTGAACCAAAGAAGATGGAAGGGTATTTTCAATTGCAAATTTCCTGATATGAGGCCATCCCTTACTCTAGTTCCTCTTCTTTTATTTTTCATTTGTCTCTCAAGAGACATGTATATCCTTGTGAGAAATAGGCCTAACTTCCTAAATCCAATTCCTCAATAATCATTCTATCCCCAAAAATCTACCTCTCACTTGTTGGTTCCTCCATTGTGTACACAGGCTGGTTATGCCCCATCTAAACCTGATACTTTTCCTATAGTTTTTTTCCTTTTGTGGTAGGAAATCAGTATATGTGAAATCTGAGAACTATCCATTGTGGCTAAGATCAAGTTAAGGATAAGGGAACAGAAATTCTGGAACAACAATTCGAGGAGTACATTTATTTGCCTTACATTGATTATTGCACAATTAATACTGATCCCTTGTGTTAAACGGAGTCAAATTAAAATATTGCAGAATTAGCAAAATAAGATCATGTTTGGGTTTAGATAGTTTGCATCGCTATTTTTAAGGGCACATTATGATGCAATTAAGGAGTAGAGTATGGTTAAAAGCAAAAAAGTATCAATTACCTTCCTATTTGAAGATCTACCTGTCACAGTGCTGAAAGTAATATTTTTCTAAGCAACATGTTATTCATATTTCTTTATTTTAAAATCTGTTTGATTTCTAGTTTTTATAATACATTTAAATATAAGTTTCCAGCAAATTTTCTCTAAAATGCGTGGTTTAAAATATACTTTCATCTAGTTTTCTCATGTTTTTAGAACTAAGAGTTGCCTCAAAGAACTTTGGATGTTCTTCTAGCTGATCAAGAATAATGAGAATTGTAAACTTTGAACCTTGAAAGTACTGTATCACTCTTAACCTTGGGTCTTTTTGTTTTTTGTTTTAATGTACAGAGATGTGAGCTATGTCCTCATAAAGATGGAGCACTGAAGCGGACTGATAGTGGAGGTGAGCTTACCTTTGAAGATAGCAGGGCAGTCCAGATAACATTTCTCAGTCTAAACAAGAAATATTTTGTTTTTGAGCTATTTTTTACATCTTTTCCTTCTGCCATGGCATGTGGATTTAAAATCAAGATCAAAATGGGAGCACAGTAATAAAGGTTACTTGTCTGTGAGATGGATGGTCATATAAGTTTAATTATTATAAGTAAAGCAAATAAAAAAGAATAAGTAAAAGAATTAAAATTCAGCAGAACTATTAAGGTCATTATTAAGAGACATATCATGATTGGATTTCAATCATCGGGTGTCCTTCAGAATAGTTCAACTTTTTAGATTTCTGAAACTCATAGGCAAAGTTACTCTCCAGCTCTCAAAGGCAAAGATTTTCCCAAAGGGTGAATGCAGTTCATAAAAAACATTTCTCACTCTCCCAAATTTCCCAAGGCAAAAAGCCCTCAGCATATCCACATAGGACACAACATTAACACAGATACAGTCTTAAAGTCAACTATTCTGCAGGTACCTGAAAATCAAATTATTTTTGGTCAAAAATTTGAATTTGTACCTGGAAGCCTATTGAGAGCCAATGCAGTGCCTGTAACAAAAGTTTTATGTTTGTTGCAGCAATTATTCCAAATGCTTGCCAACTCTATTATTATGAAATTATAATACTGACACTTCCTTACTCCATCCCCAGAACATAAGGAGTTATATCTCACTTGATCACCATTACAAATAATAATGAGTGTATTTTTGGTTCACCCAATGCCACTTTTTTTCAGGAAGTTTTCAGATTAATCAAGGCTTTTAGAACGGTGAACAAATGAAATATGGAAGCATGAGAAAGTAATTATGGTTGGTTTGGAATCTTTGAGAAAGGGATCAACAAAGATGTCATTTTTACTGTGACAATAAATCTTGTATATTACCAAAAAAAAGGATGTCCATCTTTCATTCAGGTTTTATATCATCAAATCAATTGCTTGTTAAGTACTGGAACTATAGTTTAGGCATCTACAACAGCATAGAATTACAATGTAATGTTAATCTATAGCTGTGAATGCATATTTGAATAGAAATGCAGTACTTCTCACAAAGTTGGAGAAAATTCTATAATCAGATGATCTGTATGTTTGTTGAGTCTCCAGATATGGACTGATGATGGTCAAATTCAAAGCCTCGATCTTCTCCCTTGATAGGATTATATATTTTGAACTAGATTTGGGCTGTATCTTTTTCTCTTAGAAAGCAAATACCCTGTGCACCGATAATTAACATATGGGAGAACACCTAGAAGTCTTTTTCCCAATCTTGTGTTCTCTCTATAGAGATAATTGACTCTGGAAGAACAATAGTTCATTAAGGGCCTCACTTGTGGTCTGAAAAATGTAGTTTTATTATCTCAGTGAAAATCAGGCCATAAAAGCTTGATCCCTCACAGAAACCAATTACGTTCTGATTTATGCCTTTTTCTGATATGTTCCTTACTTTCTCCGTATCATTTTTGTCCTTCTGGCATCCAGGCTGGGCCCATGTTGTCTGTGCTCTGTATATCCCTGAGGTGCAGTTTGCGAATGTTCTCACTATGGAGCCTATTGTCCTCCAGTATGTGCCCCATGACCGCTTCAACAAGGTAAAGGAGAGATCTATCACAACTTAGCTAACCCACCTCTATTTTAAAGTCTTGGGGCCACGTTACACATTAAATTATGTCACACATTAAATTAAATACTAGAGCATGCGGTTTCCCTGTCTTTTGTTTGCATTACTGTGTTTTTTTAAGTGTGAGGGCCTAATCCTTTTTCAATAAAAATGAGTAGAGATTTTTCCTTATGGTGTCAACTAATTATGACCATCCATGAATTTTCTGGGTCATAGAAGAAACTTGGTTTCTCAATACTTCCTCCTGGGTTGTTTTTACTGACTTTTCAGTCTTCCAAAATCTGGTAGCTTCTAATAGTCTACCATTTTAGCACTTCATAAGCTTAATTATGCTTAGCTTCCAAACCCAGACAAGACTGGCCAAGTAACTTAACAAAATATTATGCCTTCCCACCCCATTGCATTTTTAAAAAAAGTATTTCTTTCCCTTTTATGATTTCATGAAGAAAATATAAGGAACAACAAATTTGAAAAGTAGGAGTGGAAGTTTTAAGTCTTCCCCTTACAAAGATGGACATATCAATCAAGATTGCATTCCCATGTGCTTAGAATAATATTATTCTCTCTCTCTCTTTCACACACAGGCACACACAAACACACACACATAAACCTGCAACTTTCTTACAGAATTATGGAATTGGAAGAGACCACAGAGAAGAGAAATGAAAACCAATTAAACCATCCTTGAGAAGTGGCTATTCCGCCTTTTACAAACCTCGAGATACAGAACCAAAGCCTCTGTAGACTGTTCTACTATAGTACATATCTTACTATCTGATGATGATATTATGTGGCTTTGTTCTCAGGCTCTTTTTCAGAGATCATATTGATTGGCTATGAATTCTGTAGCCCCTATATTTGATGGGCACCAAACTATCCTATGCTGTCACAAGTTATATATTGCCAAACAATGTCACTCTTAAATCTGTATTTTGGGTTCTCCACCGAGAGGCATATTAGACAAGCAGATGAAGTTCTGCTGTTTTTGTTGCAGACTTGTTACATCTGTGAAGAACAGGGAAGGGAGAGCAAAGCAGCTTCTGGAGCCTGCATGACTTGCAATCGTCATGGTTGTCGGCAAGCCTTCCATGTTACCTGGTGAGTCCATTACTATATATTTCAAAATCACTTTCTTCCTCCCCAATTTCTGTTCCAACCATTCAGTTTCTTCCATCACTTTTATGATTCAATAAATACTGTCAGCTAGTAAGAATGAAGAATTCCTCTGATTGATTGTAGCTTCTTCCTGGAACCTAAAAGTTTTATGGATGTTTTCACGGTGGCTTATTTCTCCTCTTCAGTCATCTTAAAAACATTGCTTCTAATGGAGGAAAAGGTTGTGTCCATTTTCCACCAATCTACTTTCCCAACATTATGTTATTCACCCAATGAAAATCACAAGTCTCCATTTTCATTTCAAATCTGAGATTGGGGTGACCATTTTGGATTTTTAATATTCAGTCTTTCTTTTTAAACAACATTGCCTTTGCACACCAAATATGAAACAAAAAAATTCAAGTAGTTTTTTTTTTTTTAAAGTGGTGAGGAGAAAGGGACAGGGAAAACCTTCCTAAGGGAGACAATACAGCAGGAAAATATTTAATGCTGCTTGACTGTTCCACTATTGCACCCCTTTTCCCATCTAGTTGGCATAAACATGAGTTAGGAAAGTGACCAAGAAGGAGATTTCTGGGAAAACAATGGAAGGCAAAAGGGGAAATATGCATCCTGCCCTTGCTTTCCATTTCCCTTCTCTAAATCTTATCCTGGCCTTCCTTTTTTATATGACCCAGAGAGGCCCAAATTCCTAGCCTAAGTTCATTGACAGATTTCTTGTTCAGCAAAGAAATAGGCTGCAGGACAGACAATGCATAAAGGACAGGGTCTGATAAAGGACAGGGTCCAACAGAAATATATATAACCCCTTCTAGGGTTCCTCCCCCCCCCCCCCCTCTCTCAAAAGTAGATTAGCTCCACTTTTCAGAACAGAGGTCAATTTGAGCAATTAAAAAATTGAATCTTCTTTTGTTTGCCATATCCTTTTTTTTGCATCAACAATAGCAACGAAAAAACAAAATAACTTTTCTTTTTGCTAATTAATTTATTTCTGTTAAAATGTTAGGATATATTCTACCAACATGTACTATATGATGGCAGTTTGAGTAGATTGTGTCTCCTCTCTGATGTTATCAGTCATTACATAAAATTTTGGGTGTCTGTATGCAAAAAAGAAACTAAGGCAGTACTACAAGTCTCAGATCTTCATTTACAAATCAGAATGTGAATTGGCAATCACCAAGAGGAGCAGGGGGATCTATGTATTGTTTTTTAGTAATTTGCCCTATAATCATGACAGGGCTGATAGTTCTGTTATTAGAAAAGGGGTGAGAAGATTTGTAGAGTAAATTCTTTATTTTATTTATATAAGTTCTTTAAAAGATCAAGAAAGTTGAATTAGTGAGTTAGGGAAATCTGGTTTGACTGGGATGCCCCAGGCCTCAGTTTACATCAGTTCACTTCCATATTTCAGTGCTCAAATGGCTGGACTTTTGTGTGAAGAAGAAGTCTTGGAAGTTGATAATGTGAAATACTGTGGCTATTGCAAGTACCATTTCAATAAAATGGTGAGTCATTACTTCTTGTTATAATCGTAAGTAAAATGCAGATAGTTTTTCAAGGTCAAACAGAAGCTATGGATATAATAAGCCCAGGTATTTTTGTATGTGCATTATTCCTGGGTTATGATCCTTTCCCAACTATTAGTCTCTAAGATCAGAAGCTTAAATAACAGAAAGTTCAAAAGTCAGTTTCAAGAAAGGAAGCCAATGTGGCTGAATATGTAGGAGGAGACATTGTCTGTGGTTATGACAGAGACATTAAAATTATTAAAACAGGTGTGCACAATTTCTTCCAAGTCAAACACTGGTTTTTGAGAAACATCTTGAGAGGCACTGCTAACAAGTAGTGCAGGTTAAAGAAGTGTGCAGAGGGAACAAACATTTAATATTTTAATTAAATTTATAAGTGCATAAAATATAACTGATATAATTACAGCACATATACTGAATCATATTCGTGTTCTGTAACATTAAAAGCAACAGTTCTATGGTAACTTTTGCATAGGTTCTGAAGGACAAAGCTAAAACTGTTGGAAACTGTTTAACAACAGTTCCAACATGGAAGTGGATTTTGGGATGTTCTATATCAGAACATCTTCACCAAGATAAAATGCTAAAAAATATTGGCTATTGAAAGTAAACAATTGGTTTTAATCAGATGATAGTGGTTTAAGAGAGATTTTCCTTTCAGTGACTGCAATTATACATTCCTTTTGCTGATACATTTTTGATTTTGAAAACCTGCAGTACTGGAAGTATCAGATGAAACTTAAAAAAAAAATCCTTTACTGACATGAAGGAATGTTCATCCTGCAGCATTTACGGCTGCTTCTTCCATTGAGCCCCACCTAGTGAGAATGTCATCTTAACCTAGGTAATCATATAACCTAATTTAAAAACGAACAGAATGCTATACCTTAGGGGTGTTGTAGTTTTTTTGCTTTTGCAAATTATTTGTAGCTCTACCCTCTGCTACATATTTAGAAACACTAACATTGTTCTTCTAAATATTAAAACTGTTTCTTGTGTGGACAAGATTAATAGTCAGTTTGGAGTAACACTAATCCATTTTCTTCTGTAGCATCAATCTGCTTCCCTAGCCATTTAATTTTGTTGTTGTTGTTTTTCTTTTCCTGTTATTTTTAACATTTTCAATAGCATGGCTTAACTGAAGATTTCTCAGAAAATAGGGACTAAAATAAAATCTAATGGTGCAGCCATATTAGTTTACTTTTATCTGCCAGGTTCATTAATAAAGAAGGGATTAGATCAGCTAAATAATATAAGAATAGCATTTTAAAGCAGCATGTAAAAAAGCATATTAATAAGAAATTAAATCCTGCTCAGTAACAGCAATTTTTGTCAACTGGAGCATGTTGAACCCTTTCATACCAAGATTTCCAAGTTTCTTTTTAAAAAATAGATTAAAACACTACTAAAAAGGCATGAGAAAACAAGGAAGCACAACCTCCCTTTCTCTAATATATGTTCCATCATTTTTCTTTTCTGGTTCATTCTTGTACGTGAAAAAAATTGAGAGAAAAGTCATCATGTCTGCTTACTCTTAATCCCAATTTCCCCTCTCCCATTTTTTTTCTTGCCTTGAAATTAGCTTTCCTCCAGAAATGGAATCTGATGCTGTTTTAGGTTTGCATAAGTGTAATATCTGCTCTATAAAGCTAAGTGTGTTGCCTATTTCAAATCTGTTTTTGCCAGATATGTCTTGCTCCTTTTTTGGTTCCTCATGAAACTTCCAGAAGTGACCAGACAGGAAGGAGAACATACAGTCCTTCCTGAACATTTGTAAGGGGCGTTATCTGTTCATTACTTGAAATTTATACTTAAAAAACAGTTGCCTTATCATACCACAAATTGAAAGAAATGTCTCCAGTTTATTCGAGAAGCCCAGTATTTTTTTTTTAAATTCATGCTGAGTTCTCTACATGATGAACAGTCATGTCTACATCAAGAAAATTATCAAATCCATGTATCTTGAAAATTAATGGATAAAAGTTGGGTGAAATCTCATTGCCCCAAGAATATTCCATAACTCACCACAGAATATTCCTCTGCTCTGTTTTTAATGTGGCTTCTAGTGCAAGTACAAATAAATCAAATGTTTGATTCAGGGAATGGCTTTCTGTCCCAAAGAAATGTCTCAACTTTTAGTTCTGCCTTGCATTCTGCATAGCCCGATGCTGACTACCTTAAAGCAGATAAATGAAACATTTATAGACAGACATAGATTTGATCCTCTACCACAAAATCGCTTCAGACAAATGCTGGGATGACTTTGCTTCTTTGGGTGATTCACATACAGGGGTCTCAGAGAGAGACCAAAACACAGGGCAAGTTGGGAGAAGTTTTAGTCAATATATGGAAATCAAGCATTACTTCCAGATAACAATGCTGAATCCCCTAAATAACCTCTTTGAAATGAAATACTCTTCCCTTCATTACTCATGATCAAGAACAGTATTGTGGATGTCCTCTAAAGCAGGGGCCCCCAACCCCTGGTCCGCGGACCGCTGCCGGTCCGTGGCTTGGTAGGAACCGGGCCACAGGACCGGAGAGGAGGAGGAGGGAGCAGCCCCCTGGGCAGAGCTCACGGGAGAGCGCAGGCACGGCTGTTCGCGCCGTTGGAGTGCGGCTCTTCCTCCACCCTCATCGACGGTGGGACTCCTGGGCCCCGCCGCAGCAACCCTCCCTACCGGCAGCCGATTCCCTTCCTCCTCCAAAGCCGGCATGCCGGCCACTCGTCGTCTTCCAGGGGCTGCCGTTCCTTCCCCCCGCCCCCCCCCCCACACACGGAGGCTTCTCAGCTCCTGGAAGGAGCCTCAGCGAGCGAACGAGCGACCAAGCAGGGCGGGTGGGCGGGCGGGCGGGGCAGGCTAAGGCGAGTGACCGCGGCGGGCCGGGCTGAGGACGCTCCGCGGGGGGAAGGAGGAACGGTATCGGCGGCCGGTAGGGAGGGCTGCTGCAGCGGGGACGACAACAGACAGACAGAGAGAGGCACAGACACAGAGAGAAACAGGGAGGGAGGGGGGAATCAGAGAGTGACAGACACACACACAGAGACAGAGAGAGGGAAGGAGGGAGGGAGGGAAGGGAAAGAGAGAGACACAGAATAAGTGATTAAGTGTATGAATGCGAGACACACACACACAGACATAGAGTGACAAATGGGCGGACGAAGGAGAGAGACAGATAGAGAGAGAAAGAAAAAAAGTGGGAGAGAGAGAGAAAGAAAGAGAAAGACAAAGAGACAGACAGAGAGAAAGAGAGAGAGAAAGAGACAGAAAGGAAAGAAAGAGAGAAAAAGAGAAAGAGAGAAAGAAAAAGAGACAGAAAGAGACAGAAAGGAAAGAAAGAGAAAAAAGAGAAAGAGAAAGAAAAAGAGAAAGAAAGAGAAAGAGGGAAAGAAAGAAAGAGAGAAAGAGAAATAAAGAGAGAGAAAGAAAGAGAAAGGGAAAGAAAGAGAAAGAGAGAGAGGGAGAAAGAAAGAGAAAGAGGGAAAGAAAGAGACAGAAAGAAAGAAAAAGAAAGAAAGAAAGAAAGAAAGAAAGAAAGAAAGAAAGAAAGAAAGAAAGAAAGAAAGAACTTATGACCACAATTGAGCCCAAAAGTTTGGTTGTTAACCAAGACCATTGTTAAGTGAGTTTCACATTTTCCAAGTTGGCCACGCCCACCCAGTCACATGACTGCTGAGCCACTCAGCCGGTCCGCAAAACTTTCTTGAAAATGAAACCGGTCCCTGGTGCAAAAAAGGTTGGGGACCCCTGCTCTAAAGTAATGTTTCAGATATTACCTTGATTTCTTTTCCATTTTGCATTATTTTTTTCATTATTAATATTAATAAGTGTATAGCTCCAAGCGAATTTGCTTTTACACATTTTTTAATCTTGTTTTCAGGACAACCTGAAGGAGGGAGGGAGGTAAGGAGGGGAGGGAGGTAAGGCATAGTACTCCCGGGGCATAACTGGGGCCTCATCTCAACCTTGGGTTAACTTTCTAAGCCAGGATGACAGAACCTAAGGAACTTAATAACAGATAGTGCTGATTCTGAGTAGGTTGCCTCTCTTGTTACAGGGTTTAAAAGAAAAGCCTCCATATCATCATATTAAATTACTGTCTTTATAGGCCTGGCCAAAAGCTATATTCCTATTAGGGCATCTTCCAGACAGTTTGATTCCTGAGACAGGAAATCCACATGGCACCTCCCCTTCTCTTTCCAGCCCTCTGATTAGGGCCCTATCCATGGGGAGTTTTACCATGAAATAAACAGAAGATAGATAGATGTAAGCAGTTACTCCTGTATTCTTATGTAGATTCTACTTCTCATTGAATTCTCAGCAGATGAATAGCTAGCTCAGCCATCTCCAAGTAGCTTTTTCAATATGTGTTAGATTTTGACCCCATCATTTTCGGTCAATATTAGTTAAGATTAGGCGAGTTATAATCCATCATATCTGAAAAATACCCTGTATGGAAGGCTAAAACTAATAGATCATGTCCTTAAGGGCAAACCTCTCTCTCATTCTGCTTCTGGGAATCTGTCTCTGAGGTTATCCATTGCATTATCCTAATTGATAACTTCCTAAATTTAATTTATGAATTGTTTTTACTATGAAAGCTATATAGCTCTGTAATAAAGCAGAAGAGCCCATGTTCATTAATGGCATCTCTAAACCGTTTTATACCTGAAATTCAAGAGCTTTGATCCCAATTACTATCAATGTGTGCCAATGTTGAGCAGTGACCTATGTTTCTAATTAGAATGTTCTTTCAGCAAACAATTGAATTTTAGGATTAGGAAATAATATTCCTGGAGGAATAAACAATTGTTCCTAACCTAAATTATGGTTTTCTCCTACATGATGAAAAGACAACAGTAGTAGCAGTAGTTTGATTGCTGATAAAATATGGTTCATATTGGACAAGAGGGTATGGGGGGCGGAATTAAATACTCCCTCTGAAAACAACACTACTGATCTTTTAAGCCGTAACAGATTACTATTAAACAACTGCTTCAAAGATCTATTTTTTTGCACATTGTTTGTTTTTGAGGCAACCAAAAAGGTTGCTATGAATCATTTCTATTAAGCTTTAGGGTTGATCAGTTTTTAGGACAGATTGGATCTTTTTCTTTAAAGATTAAGCCATGGTCTCGAAAATGATATCTGGCAGCATCTCCAGCTTGAAGCTTGCTTGACATAAAATGATAGTGGAAACATCTAGGAGGAAGCGGGTTTTATAAATTATAAAAGCCAAACTCTTATTGGTAGCAGAAGCCTATTAGTTCTCCCTGTTTGCTTTTACTTTTCTCTTCTATTTCCATTTGATCCAAAATCTTCTCCCTAATTCCCACTTGCCTCCAGAAGACATCACGCCATTTTGGAGGTGGTTCTTTTATTGGAGGAAGGAGGAGTCGGTCAGCATCCCCTACACAAGAGAAGCATGTGTCTCATCATGAGAAACCAAAGAAGGTAAGAGAGAAGAAGAGAAATAAAAAAGTAAAATACAAAGGGCGCACATCAAAGGTTGAGAGTAAGTGCACATATTATTCCATCGAATATGTATTTTGCTTTTCTAATACCAAAGCAGATTAAATCAAATAGGTAAACCTCACCTAATTATGGTATAATGTATTCTTTACTCCTTTATCTGTCAGAATTAGTATTGGTTGCATAATTCAACATCTGGAAAATATTATTTGCTGAAATAATTGGATACTTCCAGGTAACAATGAAGGCAACATTTGGTTAATTTGTATTACTTTTCCCAAACTCAGTTATACCTTGTTCAGTAACTAGCTAAGGGCAGAAGCTTTACAGACTCAGGAAGGTTGATGGCTTGTTCTATTGTATCAACAGAGGAGAATATTTGTGGCTCAGGGTTGGTGCTCTCTGACCTTGCTTTTTTCTTGCAGACCTTTCATTACCCTAACTAGGTAATATCATCAGTGCTAGTCTCTAGCACTGATTATTTTACCTGGTTAGAATAATGAAACATCTGCAAGAAAACAAGCAGGTTCAGAGAGCACCAAGAGCCCCTCATTGTTCTATTTTGGCCAAGAAGGAAATTGTAGTTAACTACAAACCACAGAAATCCTTCTCTGTCTTCATATAAATATTGCCTTCAAGATTTCAATCCAGGGTTAAATCCATTCTTATAAGTACAAGGGGAATAGAATCAGCCTTGTTAATTTCATGACTCTTTTCATTTTGTGTCTCTCTCAGTACCTCTGAGCCACTTGAGGAGCCTAGTGAAATAAATAAGTTTTGTCATTTTAATGACTTTTTATAAACTAGATACTATTATAAATGTGTGTAGAAGTTGTCAGTTATTGTTTTCAAAAAATAGTAGTACTGGGAGGAAAGATGTTAGAGATGGCACTGTTATCAGTATCACTGATTTTCCATTGGCACAGATTTTTCCCACCAGTCACCCTCCAGAAATAATGTAATTGAAACCTAGGAATTCTCAGTCAGCATGGCTATTTGCCATGTTGTTAGGAATGTTAAGAGATGCAACCCACATCTGGAAGGCGCCAGTTAAGGGAAGCTGGAGTACTGCATCTGTCAGATTACATCTGAAAATATTGTGTTGCAATGGACAACGGAAATTGCTTTTTAAAAGAACTTGAAGAAAATGGAACAACATGGGAACACAGACAATTCAGAGGAATGAATGAATGAATGAATAGAATTACCATTTCCTTTTTTAACAAAATCAGCTGTAAAAAGGAATTTAACTGAACACATCTACTGCAATATAAACTCTGTTGAATTCATTGAGGTTTATTTGTGGAAGAAATGAAAAAAAAATTGGATGGAGAAAGAATTCTAGAATTGGACTTAATTTTCAACTTTATAAATGGATCTTCAATACCCTGGGTTTGTAAAAGGAAACCCATGTATTTTTTTTCCTGTTATGTTTTTTAAAGAATAAGAGCCAAATGTTGCTATATTGCTTTGCTGTACAACAATTCGTACTGCACAATAAGAAAAATCCAATTGTAATATCCTGGTTTGTTGTGCATCAACTATGGTGTGGGCAGATCGTACTCAGAAGTAGAGCAAAACGGAGAGGCTATTTTTAATCCCAGGAGTTGAAATTCAAGAATAAATATTAAAGACAACCATAGGCAAAGTGCCCTCATAATAGCATTTGTTCTCACCACTACCATCCTCCATCCTTCCCTCAAAAAAGTTGAAATTAAAGTTTCCAAGTAAGTGGATGTGATTTACTGGCATGACTTCAGTTCCTTTTTGTAAAATTAATATTAATCTGGAACAATAGATTAGGACCAGTTTCCATGTCTTTGCAACAGAGATTGGGGGTTCGTGTTTTATCTTGTCAACTTGCTTAATCCATTTGAGAAGTCAAATTCATAAGTCTAAAAACAGACTACACTTGAACGTTGCTTCTGCAAAATGTGGAACATTTTCTCATCGTTGAAAACTGTGCTGCTTGTCTGTAGATAGTCTGTCCAATTTCCTTGCAATGCAGGCTTTAGTGCTCTCCTAAAGTCATCTGCTGCCAGGGAAAGCAATGGAAACTGGAAAGGAAAAAGAGAGACAAGAGGAAACTTGGCTTGGTAAATAGAGTAATGGAACAAAGTATTTAATATGACACCAGACAAAAACAAAGCAGAAGGATGAGCTGGATGGTAGACAATTTGGGTGAGGGGGGGGGGGGAAATACACCACACCTGATAAGCTACAGAAGGGCTATATTTACATTAACTTAGAAGGAAAGACGAGGAGACTAAAAGCAGTGTCTAGGTCTTTGTATTTTATTCTTCCTGAACTATCCCTTGTACTTTCATCCCTCGATTGCCAAAATGGAGAGTACAATTTGATGATGCACAACAAGAAGGACAAAAAAGGTAGGGTGGACCATTGCATTGTGGAAGGAATCACTGATATTTTATCTTCTGTTTCAGGGGTGTCAAACTCATGTTGTCACGTGACATACCACGGTTTTTTCCCCTTCTTTAAACCGGGCATGGTCATGGCCAGTGTGTTATGCATCTAGCCTGCAGGCTGTGAGTTTGACATCCCTATTCTATTTCAACAGAAAATAGAACAATCTGTGTCCAATGTCCTGATTATATTCCCATAGCAACAATCCAATCAAATGGGATCATATCAAGACATACCTTGTGTATCTCTGATGGTGTCTTTAGGGTCCTGAAAGAATCTGCCATTGCTACATACCCTTGCATAGACTACTGTCCTTGACTGGATTCAATACAATACAATATCAGAGTTGGAAGGAACCTTGGAGGTCTTCTAGTCCAAGCCCCTGCCTAGGCAGGAAGCCCTATACTGTTTCAGAAAATGGCTATCCAACAAGACTTCCAGGGTTGGGGCATTCACAACTTCTGAAGGCAAGCTGTTCCACTGATTAATTGTTTTAATGTCAGGAAATTTCTCCTCAGTTCTAAGTTACTTCTCTCCTTCATTAGTTTCCACCCATTGCTTCTTGTGCCTCAGGTGCTTTGGAAAATAGTTTGACTCCCTCTTCTTTGTAGCAGCCCCTGAGATATGGGAACACTGCTATCATGTCTTATTTATTTATTTATTTATTTATTCGATTTATATACCGCTCCTATTTCCATCAAGATGGACTCAGGGCAGTGCACAGGAAATTAAAAATCACCAACAAATAACAATAAATACAATGACAATATTTAAAATGAATTAAATTAAATAACCTGTGCTAAAAATATTCCCATTAATAAAATTCTAAAATCCATTCCCTAATTTGCTAAAATTATGTTGCATCTGATCTCTAAGCTAGACCGGCTTGGTGGAAGAAGTACGTCTTAAGTGAGCGGCGAAAGAGGGGAAGGTCCGTGATAGTACGAAGTTCGGGGGGTAGGTCATTCCAGAGGGCTGGCCCTGCCACAGAGAAGGCCCTTACCCTGGGCACCGCTAGCCGGCATTGACCGGCGGTTGGCACCCTGAGGAGGCCCTCTCTGTGGGAGCGGATCGGTCGGTGGGAGGTGTGTGGCAGGAGACGGTCCCGCAAATAACTAGGCCCCATGCCATGGAGCGCTTTAAAGATGGTGATAAGCACCTTGAAGCGCACCCGGAAGGCCACTGGCAGCCAGTGAAGCTTGTGCAGGAGAGGTGTTACATGGGAGCATCGTGAAGCTCCCAAAATCCCCCGCGCGGCCACATTCTGCACTAACTGGAGCCTCTGGATGCACCTCAAGGGGAGCCCCATGTAGAGAGCATTACAATAGTCTAGGCCAGTGGTCGGCAAACCGCGGCTCGCGAGCCACGAGCGGCTCTTTGGCCCCTCGGGTGTGGCTCTTCCTCTCTCTTCCCCCCCCCCCCCCCCGAGGCAGCGGAGGGCCCAGCATGTCGGTTGGGGGGGGCTCTGGCTGCCTCCCCCTGGAGCGAGCGAACGGGCGGGAGGAATGCCCGGGGCTGTGGCTGCGCCGGAGCCGTCCGGAGCCGCGCGCACAGGGAGGCAGGTGCACGGCGCCCGGACGGCTCCGGCGCAGCTGCAGACCCGGGCGCTTCCCCCTGCCCGTTCGCTCACTCCAGGGGGAGGCAGCCAAAGCCCCCCCCAACCGACATGCCGGGCCCTCCGCTGCCTCCGGGGGGGGGGGGAAGGAGAGAGGAAGAGCCGCACCCGAGGGGCCAAAGAGGGACCTGATGGAAACGTGGCCGGCTGTCCTGCCCGATGTGCTCCAACAGCGGGAGCTGCCTGTCGCAGGGCTCGGAGGCAGCAGCAACAACAGCCGCCTGCAGAGCGCCAAGCAGCAGTGAACCAGCTCGCCACTTTTCCACACCCAGGAAAAGATTGGCGGGTGCACGTCCCGCGGAATTACAGCACAACTTCCCACCGCTACGAAGTCTCCGAGACTGTAATTGAGCGGAACATGCGCGCGCCTATCTTTTCCACAGAAAAGATAGGCGCGTGCATGTAATTGAGTGGGTGTGGAAAAGTGGCGAGCTACTTCACTGCTTCTGCTTCTGCTACCCCCGAGCCTTGCGCCTGGCAGGGGCATCGGGCAGGGAAGCCAGGTGCATCTCCACCGGCTCCCTCCGACAGCCACCACGGCACACGCTGCGTGGCTGGGAGAGAGATGGACGCGTGGCCCCAGAACGTGCGCCGTGGTGCCTGCCAGAGGGAGCCGCGATGGAGAAGCAACCGGCTTCCCTGCCGGACGACCTGCCAGGCAACAGCCTTGGTGGTGCTTAAGATGACGGTAGCCGCTGCGGGAGGAGGCGTCTGTAACCTCCGGCATGCCGACCCTTCTGCTGCTTCCCGGGGGGGGGGGGAGGAGAGGGAAGAGAGGGAGTGACTGACAGAGAGAGACAGAGGGGAAGGGAGGGAAAGACAGAGACAGACAGAGACAGAGAAAGAGAGGGAGGGAGAGAGACAGAGAGAGATACAGATAGAGATTGACACGGAGGGATTGAATCGGAGACAGACGGGGAAAGAGGGAGAGACAGACATACAGAGACAGAGAGAGGGAGGGAGAGAATCAGAGTGAGTGACACACAGACGGAGAGATAGAGAGAGGGAGGGAGAGACATAGATAGAGACTGATTAAGTGAGTGAGAGACAGACAGACAGACACACACACAGAGTGACAGAGATGGGCGGACGAAGGAGAGAGAGACAGAGATAGAGAGAGAAAGAAAGAAAGAGAGAAAGGGAAAGAAAGAGAAAGAGGGAAAGAAAGAAAGAGAGTGAAAGAGAGAGAAAGACAGAGAGAAAGAGAGACAGAAAGAAAGAGAAAAAGAGAGAGAAAGAAAGAGAGAAATGGAAAGAGAGAGAGAGGAAGAGAGGAAGGAAGAGAGAGAGAAAGAAAGAAAGAAAGAACTTATGACCACAATTGAGCCTAAAAGTTTGGTGGCTAACCAAGACCGTCATTAAATGAGTTTCACCACATTTTCCAAGTTGGCCACGCCCACCCAGTCACATGACCGCTGAGCCACTCCCACAAAACAGGCCACACCTTCCGGCTCTCAAAAGAAATTTCAATCGTGGTATTGTTGATATTTGGCTCTGTTGACTAATGAGTTTGCCCACCACTGGTCTAGGCGGGACGTAACGAGCGCTTGAGTGACAGTGCGGAGGGCGTTCCGATCAAGAAAGGGGCGCAACTGGCGTACCAGGTGAACCTGGTAAAAGGCCCCCCTGGTCACGGCTGTCACATGGTCATCCAAGGACAGCCGTGAGTCTAGGAGGACGCTTAGGTTGCGAGCCCTTTCCACGGGGGCCAGTGACTCGCCCCTGATGACCAGCGATGGAATCAGTTGATTGTGCTGGGATGCCGGGAACCACAGCCACTCGGTCTTGGATGGGTTGAGCCGAAGTTTGTTACTTCCCATCCAGACCCGCACGGCTTCCAGACACCGGGATATCACTTCGGCGGCATCATTGGGGTGGTTGGGGGTAGATATGTACAACTGAGAATCATCAGCATACTGATAGTACTCTATCCCACAACCACGGATGATCTCACCCAGCAGCTTCATATAGGTGTTGAACAGGAGGGGCGAGAGGACCGACCCCTGAGGCACCCCACATGTTAGGGGCCTCGACGTCGACCTCTGCCACCCTGTCAACTCGAATTGTGACCGACCGGAGAGGTAGGAGGAGAACCACTGTAATACAGTGCCCCCCAATCCCAACCTCCCCAGTCGATGCAATAGGATACCATGGTCAATGGTATCAAAAGCCGCTGAGAGGTCTAACAGGACCAGGATAGAGGAGTAACCTCTATCTCGGGCCCTCCAGAGATCATCCACCAACGCGACCAATGCCATCTAAGTGCTATGCCCGGGTCGGAAGCCGGACTGGTGTGGGTCTAGATAAGCAGTTTCCTCCAGGGGTCGAGGGAACTGCTGTGCCACCACACTCTCAACAACCTTCGCAAGGAAGTGAAGGTTGGAGACCGGATGATAATTAATTAACAACGCTGGGTCCAGGGAAGGCTTCTTGAGGAGGGGTCTCACCACCGCCTCTTTCAAGGCGGCCGGCAAGAACCCCTCACTCAAGGAAGCGTTCACTATTTCCTGGAGCCAGCCTCGTGTAACTTCCCAGGAGGCCAGTACCAGCCAGGAGGGACACCGGTCCAATAAACATGTGGTGGCATTCAGCCGCCTCGGCAACCTGTCCATGTCTTCGGAGGTAACAAAGTCGAACTCGTCCCATAAAACAGTCTCAAGACCCGCCTCGGACGGTGAGCCCAGATCTATCTCATTGGAGGCCAACTTGTCCCGGATCCGAGCAATTTTATCCTGCAGATAATCTCCAAATTCCTCTGCTCTGCCCTGCAAGGGAGCTTCCTGCGGCCCCTGTTGGAGAAGGGAGCGGGTCACTCTAAACAGGGTGGCAGTGTGGTTATCTGCGGATGCGATAAGAGTGGTGAGGTAGCTACGTTTCTCCACTCTTATCGCCACTAGGTAGGTCCTTAAATGGGACCTAGCCCGTGTTCGGTCGGATTCGGAGTGAGTGGATCTCCAAATGCTCTCCAGGCGTCTCTTGCAGCGCTTCATCACCCTTAGCTCCTCGGAGAACCAAGGAGCCAGGGTGGATCGGCGCTGCGTGAGAGGCCGCAAGGGCACGACCCGGTCCAAGGCCCCCATCGCCGCACTATTCCATGCAGCCACTAGGTCCTCAGTTGAGTCATGGGTTAGGGCCACAGGTATAGGCCCAAGCTCCGTCTGGAACCTCTCTGGGTCCATCAGGCACCTGGGGCGGAATCATCTTGGTATCTCTGGCTCCGCCTCCCCGCGGTAGGGTGTAGCGGTTGGGAAGTCAAGCCGAAGGAGAGAGTGATCTGACCATGACAGGGGTTCGATGACTAAATCCCCTACTCCTAGATCATTTAACCACTGGCCGGAGGCAAAAATTAGGTCTAGTGTTTTTCCCCCTGTGTGCGTGGGGCCATGAATTACTTGGGTCAGGTCCATGGCCATCATGGAGGCCATGAACTCCCAAGCCACCTCGGATGTCTCGCCTACCGATGGCAGGTTGAAATCCCCCATGACTAAAAGTCTGGGGGTGTCAACTGCCACCTCGGCGATCACCTCGAGGAGCTCAGGTAGGGCCGCTGATATGTAGCAGGGAGCCAGGTATACAACCAGCAGGCCCAATTGCCTCCCATGGCCCCACTTCACATACAGGGATTCACACCCGACTACCTGAGGCACAGTGGCCTCCCTTGGCTTAAGACCTTCCTTAATAATAACCGCCACCCCCCTACCCTGGGCCCTAGGCCGATGGAGTGCCAGGTAACCTGGTGGGCACATTTCTATGAGGGGTACACCTCCCTCATGCCCCAACCAGGTTTCCGTGATGTCCACCAGGTCCAGCTCCCCCTCCGAAACTAGATCGTAAATGAGGGGGGCTTTGTTCACCACGGACCTGGCGTTGCACAGCATCAGCCTGGGGCCCAGGCTCTGTCATTCCCAACCTCCTAGGTTGCGGGAGGAGCTCGGGGTTGGGGCGGGCGACCGTTTGTAAACAGCGGGTACACCCCCCCCCCGACAGTTGACATGGCCCCCGGCTCCCGTCATACCTACCCCTCCCCAGGATCGTCCTTCTTTTCATTAAACTAGACATACCCAGTTCCTACAACCATTCACCACATAAACAATGTTTTGCTTAAACATGATTTACTAAAAACTACTACAGGTAGTCCTCGACTTACAACAGTTCATTTAGTGACCATTTAAAGTTACAGTGGCACTGAATAAAGTCAATTAGGACTATTTTTCACACTTATAACCATTGAAGTAGCCCCATGGTCACATGATCAACATTCAGATGCTTGGCAACTGGTTCATATTAATAACAGTTGCAGTATCCTAGGGTCATGTGTTCAGCTTTTGTGACCTTTAGACAAAGTTAATGGGGAAGGCTGATTCACTTAATAACCATGATCCTAACTTAACAAATGCAATGATTCCCTTAACTGTGCTGAGGAATCCGTAGAATAGAGCAAAACTCATTTAACATATGTTTCACTTAGCAACATAAATTTGGGATTCAGTTATGGTCATAACTTGAGGACTATCTCTACTGATTGGATTTGCAAAACATACTTGGTTTATTTAGAACAGGGGTCTCAAACTCAATTTTCCTGGGGGCCACTGGAGGCAGAGTCTGGGTGAGACTGGGCCGCATAAGTATAATAATATACTTGATATGATTAATATACCGTGATACGAAAGTATAATATTATACTTTCATATCACAGTGGGGGTCACAAGATACCATCCTGCTGGCCGTAATTGGCCTGCGGGCCGCGAGAATGAGACTTCTGATTTAGAAGCTACGGTGGCTGGGTTCACACAACACTGTAAAGCTGTAAAGCTAAATTGGTGCTGGGAATTCAAATGTGGATATCGGTTCTCAGAATTCTCAGCAGTTCATGCAGACTGGAGATTCTACATAACATGACCAGGTAGACCTAAGCTTCAGCAAGAACGCATCCTATTTTCAGGTTACAGATAATTCTCATTTAATGAACCTAATCAGACTGGCAACTCAGTTGCTAATTGATGTGTGTTCCATAAGTGAGACATCAATCACCACAACTGACTTAAGCTCTCACTTCTCACTACAGTTGTTAAGTGAGATATCATGTGATTGCAATCTGTGATTTTACAGTTTCTCCATTGATTCTATTCATCAGGAGCCAGCTGTGAAACATGCTAAATGACAATAAGGCAAGGACCAGTCATAAAAGTCAGCACTATCCTAACTTCAAATGGTTGCTAAAAAGGGCAATCGTTAAGCAACAATTACCTGTACTAAGTAGGCTATTGCATTTGCAATAAATTTCTACTACTACTACTACTACTGTTACTATTACTAAATTTATTTGCTGCCCATCTCACTATTTGAGGCAACTCTGGTGTGTCCATCATGTTTTGTTTTCCTTTCCAATGGTGTCTCATCTGAACAAACAATTGATGAGCCAGTAAACTGCCTTCTCTACAAGTATAGACAGCAGCCCTTTCTGCAAAACAACGCATGCATCAATTAAATTCGCCCTCCCCCCACATTTTTGGCAAGTCAAATAATTGTAAAAAAGAGTACCAAATCTGGTGCAGCATTCCTTTCTCACTATGTTTATGAGTTACTGATAGTCCACATTGAAATTGAAATTTATTAACCGCACCCTCTCCCCACAGGGACCCGGGGCGGTGCACAGGCAGAGCTAAAAACAATATACAATAAATACAACATACATACTTTAAAATAGAATTAAATAGTATTACCCGTGCTAAAAATATAAAATTAAGAACCCATTAAAATATTTGGAGTCAATAGACAGAGAGAACTATTCAAGGCCGGCCAGTCGAAAGAGATAGGTCTTCAATTTTACACGGAAGGAGCGGAGGTCAGTGGTCGTTCTAATATCAGGGGGAAGGTCGTTCCAGAGGGCCGGGCCCGCCACAGAGAGCGCCCTTCCCCTGGGCGTCGCCCGCTGACAAAGTCTAGTGGACGGCACCCGGAGAAGCCCCTCTCTGTGGGAGCGAATCGGTCGTGAGGATGTGTGGGGCAGGATCCGATCTCGCAGATAGCTAGGTCCCGAGCCATGGAGCGCTTTGAAGATGATAACTAACACCTTGAAGCGCACCCGGAAGACGACAGGTAGCCAGTGCAGCTCGCGCAAGAGCGGTGTAACGTGGGTAAACCTAGTGGTCCCCATAATTGCTCGCGCGGCTGCATTCTGAACTAACTGAAGCCTCCGGGTGCACCTCAAGGGGAGCCCCATGTAGAGAGAGTTACAATAGTCCAGTCGGGATGTCACGAGGGCATGAGTGACTGTGCGAAGGGCGTCCCGATCCAATAGGGGGCGCAATTGGCGAACCAGGCGAACCTGGTAGAACGCCCTCCTGGCCACGGCTGTCACTTGCTCTTCCATAGACAGCCGGGTATCCAGGAGGACACCCAAATTGCGCGCCCCATCCACAGGGGCAAGATGTTCGCCCCCTATGGCCAGCGTTGGAGAAAGCTGGTTGAATCGGGCAGCCGGAAACCACAGCCACTCGGTCTTGGTTGGGTTGAGCCTAAGTCCGTTACTTCCCATCCAGATCCGCACGGCTTCCAGGCACTGGCACATCACCGCTACGGCATCGTTGGGGTGGTTTGGGGTAGATATGTACAGCTGGGTGTCATCAGCGTACAGGTGGTACTCTACCCCAAAACCACGGATGATCTCACCCAGCGGCTTCATGTATGCATTAAACAGGAGAGGCGAGAGGACCGACCCCTGAGGCACCCCGCATGTGAGGGGTCTCGGGATCGACCTCTGCTCTCCTGCCCGCACAAATTGCGATCGGCCAGAGAGGTAGGAGGAGAACCACCGTAAAACGGTGCCTCCCACCCCCAACCCCCCCAGCCGATGCAATAGGATACCATGGTCGATGGTATCGAAAGCCGCCGAGAGGTTTTCTGATATAGAAAATAAAATATACTTTAATTCTCCTGACTAGCAGCATCCAAGTTTTCATTTGGCTTAACTAATAATTTGTTTTAAGTTTCCTACAGCATTGCTTATACATTGATTGAAGTATTGGCCAAGGCAATATCAGCAGCAGCTGGACCAACTTTTGTCACTTTGAAGATACAGAGGTTTTGAAGTTAATCTGATTTTTTAAAAAACCCTAAACATATAAAAAGTACAAAAAGCTATTTTTGAAATCTGAAAGAGTAAACAGAAATAGGCTCATCTTTTTAAAATGGTTTTTAGATGTTATCTTTTTTATTCTGCAATATCAGACAGAATTAAAGTGGTTAAAATGTTCAGTTGTGGTTTTTCTTGCTACATCTTGAAAGTACACTAGAAAGTTATTTTTACATTTTATCCTTGTTTTCCAGAATCAGTAAACCTCAGTAAAATAGAGAATATGAAGTTCACAATCTGCAACTAGAGGTTCAGGGGTTGAAGATACAAACCTGACACCAAATTAGCATATGAAGGAAGAGAGTTCCAAACTAGCTTTTTTCTGAATTTCCAATTTTCTTCAAAAAATGTTGTGCTAGGATTTTAATTTTGATAGTATTTATTTTGTTTAGTGGAGTATTAAACCATGTGAGCCATCTTCATTGGATCCTCTATTCATACATTTCCTGTCTTGCCTTAGATACAAAGCCAGCTTGCTGATTCTGGGGCCAGCCACCTTCTCTCAACACTAAAAAGGAATCAGTGGCAACATTGCATCCACTCAAGAGAGCAACTAGAGCAGTCTGTCCATCAAAAGCTTGCCTTAATTAAAAAACATATTTTTATCTGGCAGTAGAGAAATGGAGAAAGCCTAACTTCTAGTCTTTTTTTGTTTTGAAAAAGTTTTATTAGTTTTAACAATTTATATTGGGAAAGGGATAGATAAGGTAATAGATAATATTTGAAGCTTCAACATCGGGTCTAATGACCACCTCCGAGTCTTCATACATATTCAATTAAAAAGAAATCATTAAAGGGAAGAGGTACATACATTTTAAAATCATAATTTTTCATATTATTTCATACATTCAATTACTTTATACTATTGACATCTGTATAGGAATTACTAAAGAAATATAACAAATTATTTTTGCGATCTGAGCCTCTTTGCTATGGTCTCTTCCTCCTTCCCCCCCCCCCAGCAGGCGGACCCGTGGCCCCTCCCTTTCCCATCTCATCGTCATCCAGGATTGAGGAATGTTTTTTAAGAAAATTATGCGCCTCTTCAACTGTTTTAATTCTGACTCTTCCTCCCTCCCAGAATACCAGCATCCCTTCAGGCATCAACCATTTGAACCACACCCCCTTTTTGAATAATTTTTTAGTTAAGAAGGAATAATTCCTTCTTATATCTCTTATTTTCTTTGGGATCTGCTTCAATATGGCCACCTCGTTTTGCTGATACATCAAAGGGCCCCCTCTTTGCGCTCTCAGTATCTCCTCTCTCGTTGACCTTCTTATAAATTTAATATGTATCTCTCTGGGTACCTCATTTATTCTGGCAAATGCTGAGTTAATTCTGTAAATCAAATCAATGTCCCCAAATAAATTCCTTATCTTTCTTAATATAATCCGCTAACATAGTAGCCATCAACTCTCTCAGATTCTCATTGGGTAATTCAGGAACATTCTGAAATCTTAAGAAAAAAGACATGCGTTCAAAATCAATTTTAGACATTTGACCAGTAATATCTGTAAGTTCTTTCTTAAAGTCTTTTATCTCTTCCTTCATCTCAACCGCCCCGCCTTCCAGCCCCACAATTTTTTGTTTATTATTTGTTATTTCTCTTTGCGCCTCCAATAATTCCAATCTTGTGCTTAAATTGTCTTTCCGGATTTGTTGCATTTCATTCATTATTCTTTGAAACATCTCCTCTACATTTAATGGCTGAGGGCTTGGTGACTTAGGATCCTCTACTTGTTTCCTTCTGTAACATTGCTGAAATCTTTGGTTGTGAGGATGGGCTGGGTCTTGTAGATGCTGGAGCAGAGCTTGGTTTCCCAGATGGGGGTTTCCTCGATGCCATAATTAAAGTTTTAGGTGTTAGTGCGTAGAGAGGAAGAAAGGGAAGAAAAAATGGCGCTGTTGGGCGGGCAGTCTGAAGTCCGAGACAAAAGCAGCTGGAGTTCAAATTGAGTTTATAACGTCCAGAGAGAAAAAAGAAAAAAAAAGAAAAAATTTCCAAACAAAACAGAAAGTTTCGCAAAGGGAGAAAACACCGAGAGACACCAGAGCAGGTCTTTTTCTTATATATTTTAAAATCAGTCTAATTTTGTTAAAATAGAGGAATGCTTGTTTTCAAAAAAAAAATTCCATCCTGAGAACAAAGAGAACGCCATCTTTCCACCTTGCCAGCAGAGTGGGGAAAGAGAAAGTAGGAACAGTCAATTTAAAATGTAGCAAGGCTCCAGATACATTGTTTAACAGCAAATCCCTTGGTTAAGAAGAAACTTGCTTTTTCAATAAATCCGACGGAAGTCACTTTCGCTCTCTCCGCAGCGCGGAACTCTTTATACAAGCCGCTTTAATTCCAGGGGGGTTGTTTCCAACTCCCCCCTATCTTCTCTTTCCATCAGATTGAATGTAAAAAAAAAATCCAAATAAGGCACATACCATTATTTTTTAATCCGGAGCCTCGGCGCAGCCATACAGCCCCGGAGTTTCAGCTTCTTCTTACATCCTCCATGTTCCAGCGTCTTCAGCGAAGGGGAAACTCCCCCCGCGAAAGTTCCCCAGCCCCTAGGGCGAAGCAGGAGCAGCCCCCCCCGACTGCCGTCGAGATGGGGGCCCTCTCCGCAAGCCGCCCGTGCAGAGGGGGGGATTTTAAACCTTTCCCCCCCCACGCCCAAGGGCGCAGCTGAGGCAACACAGCGGTGGACGCGAGGATCCGCGTCCGAAGCCGGAAACGATCTCCCCTAACTTCTAGTCTTATGACCTGGAGAACAGACACAAAAATATTAACACCAAAGGTGGTTAGTGAAATTAAGCAGTTTCTCGCTACTGCTGTACAATACAATAGCAAAGTTGGAAGGGACCTTGGAGGTCTTCTAGTCCAACCCCCTGCCTAGGCAGGAAACCCTATACTATTTCAGACAAATAACTATCCAACATCTTAAAGACTTCCAGGGTTGGGGTATTCACAATTTCTGGAGGCAAGCTGTTCCACTGGTGAATTGTTCTAACTGTCAGGAAATTCCTCTTCAGTTCTGCTTCTCTCCTTGATTAGTTTTTGTTCTGCCCTTTGGAGAATAGTTTGACTCCCTCTTCTTTGTGGCAGCTTCTGAGATAACGAAAGTCTGCTATCATGTCTCCCCTAGTCCTTTCTGGGTTCACACCTATGGAGCTTAAAAACCAGGCAGAATCCATAGGAAGTGCCTTATATTTAAAATGGCAATGTAAAGCTTATTGCCCATTCGTTGTATTGCATTACAGTTGGATCCAGTAGCTAAACAAGCTACACATTGGCTTCAATGAGATTTATGCTGTGAATAACTATTTAGTTTGCACAGACTTTAGGATAACTAAGTTAAATAACCAGTGGGTTCAATGCATAGGGCAGTGATGGCGAACCTTTTGTGGCTCACGTGCCAAAAGCGGGGGGAGCGCAGGGGGGTCGTGTGTAGGTGTGCCACACCCATAATGCTTTACACATGACCCCAGTGCACATTTGTGCATGACTAGCGCTCCCCCACCCCCATTTTTGCCATGCTTTTTTCACCCTCCCCAGACTCCAGAGGCTTTATAGGAGCCTGAAGAGGACGAAAACACCCCCCCCCCCGAGACCCTCCAGAGGCCTCAGGAGCTTCCCTGGAGCCTCCGGAGTGCGAAAAACCAGCCCTAGGAGCAAACCAGAAGTTCGGGAATGGAAGCTCCTGAAGCCTTCGGAGGGTGAAAAATGGCCTTAAAAGAAGGCCGAAGTCAGGTCGCATGCCCTGACAAATGGCTCGGCGTGCCACCTGTGGCACACGTGCCATAGGTTCGTCCTCATGGGCATAGGGTACGATAGCCCATCTGTTTTACACCAAATTATTGGTGTAGCATGCTGAATAAGAAAATAACCTCTACATTTGGAGGTTCTTTGTCCAGGTATCATCTATGCTGTGAACTCCTGATTGGTCTAAGGCAAGCCTCATTTTCCTAAACCTAAAAGGCCTACTATATAAGGTTGTTGTAAGGTTTACAAAAAGTCAGAGTCATTTTTCTTTAAGATCCCCTATCTATGCCTAAGAGCGACGTGGTGGCTCAGTGGCTAAGACACTGAGCTTGTCGATTAGAAAGGTTGGCAGTCGGCAGTTCGAATTCCGAGCACCGCGTGAGCTCCCGTTACTTGTCCCACCTTCTGCCAACCTAGCTGTTTGAAAGCATGTAAAAATGCAAGTAGAAACATAGGAATCACCTTTGGGAAGGTAACAGTGTGTGTTTAGTTATGCTGGCCACATGACCATGGAGACGTCTTCGGACAACACTGGTTCTTTGGCTGAGATGAGCACTGCCCCCTAGAGTTGGGAACGACTAGCACATATGTGCGAGGGGAACCTTTACCTTTTATGTATGCCGAGAAGATTGGTTTATGGTTTGTGACTGAGCAGAATTGAAAGTTTAATTTCAGATAGTGTAATGGAGGGTTAAAAAAAAAAAGGAGGGATATTTTTGCACATACTAAGAGCTTCTACTATCTTTGATATTATCCCTTTGTTCCGAAATAATATTTAGCATTGACTCTTAGTTAAAATTCTGCCCTGCATGTGATTCAGAGGTGCTCAGCTTGGCCCCCTCCTTACGCAACCTTCACCCACCCCTCCACACACTTTTTTTTCCTGGCTAAGCTATCATGTTTCACCAAAGCTGAGGGTGAGGGAGCCTGCATTCAGATAAAGGCTTGTCCTTGTTTGCAGAAGAGGAAGGGCAGCCCATCAGGCAGGGCACAGCAACATATCTGATTGCCCAGCGCTGTCTGCTTTTCCTTCAGTGCCCAGACATACAGGAAGAATTGGGGGCGGAAGGTGGGGGTAAGCCCTCGCTGGCATCTGAAGAGCTCCTATTTCACTCACCCTGACGTTGGAGATCTACAAGTTAGTATGTGCAACGTGGGCACCGCCTTCTTGTGCTCAGATGAGAGCTCCCTTTCCTCCTCCCCGTCCTTGCTTTACTTTTTTTTTTCTCCTTCTCATTTAACTATCGCCCTTTTTCTGTGCTTGCTCCAATGCCACCCAACCCCCAGCTGCTTGAAACTCCCAGCACTGAGTGTTTTTTTTTTTAAAAAGACTGAGACAGAGAGAGAGAGAAACTTCTTGTTGGTGAACTTTGGGCAGTGAGATGAATTTGGCAGCCCCAGTGCGATTTGCAAATCCAGGCATTCCCAGGGCAATTTCTGCTGCAAAGGAGTGTGAAGCGTCGGGAAGGTAGGGGTGGCCTTTTATTTAGACACGAAGCATGGCAGCACCCCTTCCTCCACTCAGACTTTCTAACTAACGACAATACGTGTTGGGGGAGGGGGGAGGGAGAGAAGTTTAGCATAAAGCAGGCAGATACGGAAACAAAGTTTGTATGGGTACCTAAGTGTCTGCAATGTATTCTGAAGGGAAGTGAAAGTTCTCAAGGAAGGGTAAACAGGTACTTGAGAGCCAAAAGGGAAAACGTGAGGTGGGGAATAATACTTCTAGGTATATCAGAATGGCTGAGTGAATTTTTCAGTTTTAATTTTTAAGATACTGCCACTAACATTCAAAACGACAAATCCAGGAGTATTTTTGTACCTAGAGAGAAAAAATCCATACTTTAAGCATGTCTGTACGTGATAGTTTACACAACTTCACCTTTCATGCTCTATTTGGCTTTTAAGAAGAATTTAATATTGGCAAGAAGTTTATAGATGTGTGCCATGTATATAATAATGATATACAGCAGTGATATCCTTAATGTTACCCTGCCCCCATTTCCTCTGCCTCTGGTTAGGCCACACCCCCTAAAAAGCTAGTTCATATGTTATATAAATATATATTTTGCATATCTATGATAGCAATAGCAATAGCACTTATATTTATATACCGCTTTATAGTGCTTTACAGCTCCCTCTAAGCAGTTTACAGAGTCAGCATATTGCCCCAAACAATTTGTGTCCTCAATTTGGGATAATTGAAATATATTAAACTGGAGATTAAAACTGCATCTGTTTAAAAGGATATTAGGACCAATATTGATGAGTACCTTTTAAAGCTAAGCTGAAAACCCCAAAGTAGCAAAAAGACAGTGAAGCCAGGATATTTTATGTTAATATGAATTATAAATGAAGAACGTTAACTTTAAAATGGCAGGTAGTCTTTTGTGGATATAAAAAAATCTAATTTGATGTTGCAGGTTTATGAATATTTACTAGGATCAATGTCTACTGAATGTGGTAACACTCCAATGCATAGATTTGAGCTCTGTATGGTTATCTGGAAATACCAAGAACCAGATATTGTTTATAAAATAACTGTGTTTTTCCCCCCTTTTAAATTTTTATTGAATTCAAAAACCTGTGGGACCACAGCATCGCCTTGCTACCTGCCAGGCTTTTGCCTTACTTGCTGTTGATCACTTGTTCCTTTTATTTCCTTTCTGATTCTGCAAAGGAAATGTCAACTTCCAACATACATTTATTTCCTGCATATCTCTACTCATCACATATGCACATAGGCATTATTAAAAAAATTTTTAAAAAACAGTAAGAGCTACAATCTATGATTTACTTTGAAATCTGTCTGTGTGCTAAAGTGAAAGTAAAAGCCAAAATAAGCTTCTAGGATAATAGGAGCCATCATGGGAGGTTAGAGGAAGGCACTGAACAGGCAAGCATTTTGTTGGGGGATTACAGCTTGTTCTCAAAATGTCAGATCTCATCTCTAATGCAAATGTCATTATCTCAGGGGTAAGTTTTCAGAAGTAGGTCCAGGTGGAACAGACTAAGAGGTGGCGTAGGTCACTATCATCAAAGCCTCTTCTTCCAGAAAAGAGCACAACTGGCACAAAACCTGCAAGACCGCCTCCTGCCATCAAATACCTCCCACCGACCAGTGCGCTCTCACAGAGAGGGCCTCCTCAGGGTGCCGTCGGCCAGGCAATGTCGGCTGGCGAGCCCCAGGGGGAGAGCCTTCTTTGTGGCGGCTCCTGCCCTCTGGAATGACCTACCCACCGACCTGAGCACTGGCCCACAAAAGGCCCAGAAAATGTCCTGAAAATGGCCTCAAAAATGACCAGAAAATGCTGCAAAAGCAGGCCATTTTCCAGGCTATTTTCAGGCGAAAGACGACCCCCCAAAAATAGACATGTGCACACCGGCCAGCTGGTCTTTGGGTTTCCGGCACTTCGGCATGCGCACCTGTATGCAAGTTCTGGTTTGGGCACTCGGTGCCAAAAAGGTTTCCCATCAGTGCCCTAGAGGAGCAGAGAAAGAGCCAGTTAATTTCAGGATAAACTCAGTTTTGCTGGGATTGAATGTGAGCATTCCCCGCCCCCGCCCCCTCCCGTCCAGTGCTTACAGCCACTAGGTATTGGATCAGGACTTCCACCCAAAAACATTGTTATGTCCCAATGTGGAGATAAATATCATCTCAAACTAACAAATGACTGCTTCCACAGCTTCATTTAAATGTTAAATAGAAGAGAAGATAGAGAAGAACGCTGTAGCACCTTCCAGTGGAGAAATCTTTAGACCAGTCAAACTCTCATCCTCCTCCATAATCCACTCAGGAAAAGAGCAGTAAACATGGGCTGAACTTCCTACCCTCCAGGCAGCCCAGAAGAATAACATGACTGATGTTCATATCGCATGCTTCTGGGAAATCCAAGAGGACCAAGATGCTTTTCATCCAACCAGTGATTTCAGGTCATCTACCAGTGCAAGAATGTAGTTTCATAACCGAACAGTGACTAAATAATAAACTCTTAGGCACAGGGTTTCAAAGTAATCTGCTGTCTGTTCTTTCTTAATGCACGGCCTAAGCTCTACTACTGAGCATTTTCCAAAAATATAAATTAGCAATGAATCATCAAGGAATTGAGGTATTATAGAAATTGAAATTCACAGCAGCAAATCCTTATTTTAACCGGGGCACATTGAGAAGGAAAACTGTAAGTCTTGCACATGGGAAAAGAAAAGAAAAAGAAAAAATAATTGCTGATCCCCAAAGGCAAATTGGCTGTCTCACAAATGTAATTTGTCCAAACCTTATTTGGAAGTATCCTAAAGTTTTATAAGGAGAATTAGCCCTTTCACACAGACTGGCATGGACAGGCATCTTTACCAAGTAGTTTAACCAATTAATTGCTGGATCCTCAGCAGGTTTAAGAGTATTGCCTGATTTTTATTTTTTTTTGCAAATTACATTGCCCAAAGGAAATTTTTGATATAATTTAATTAAGGCTTTAAAAAAGTCACATCTGTAATCCCTCAGGTGGCAAAGGGATGTGAGCAATGATCTCTTGCTCATCTTTTTTGAACCTAACATGGGTTTGGGTTTTCTGACAGTAAAGCAAACTGGACTGGAGCATGTTTTGTTTCCTTTTGGCAAATTTTCTTTTTATTTAAGTATTTTTATTATACAGTGTTTTTTTCATTTTACATCACAGTTTCAGCTTTGCAACAAATCTATACCGATTTATATCCACAGGTTTTTTTACATTTATATATATATACTCATATGCATACATTATATAGTTATCATTCTAGATATTTTTTTACATTTTATACTTTTGTAACATCATTATATATTATATATAATAAATATTCTTCGTCTTTCATATATTTATACTTATTTCTAATTCCTAATTCATTAATCATCTTTCATTATTAGTTTTCTAATCAATTTGCCAATTTTCTTTTGGCAAATACTGTAGAGCAGGGGTGTCAAACTTGATTTCATTGAGGGCCATATCAGGGTTGTGTTTGATCTCGGGGGTTGGGATAGGCGTGGCCAGCTTGACATCACTCGTGTCAGGGGCATCTGTGGTGGCCCAAGCAGTCTGCCAGCAAAAACAGATTCCCGAGCTCCATTTTCAGCTGCGACAGCCTCCTGCCACCCTCCTCTAACAAAAATGAAGAGCTCCGTTTTCGCTGGCAGAGGGTGGCAAGAGGCTGTCGCACCCGAAAACAGCCTAGCAGAGCTGCATGCAGCCCCCCTAAACTCCGTTTTCGCTGGCATAGGCACTGCGCGCTGGTCCTTTGATGATTCTAGGGCAGCCCCGTGGGCCAGATCTAAGACCTCATAGGTCAGATCCGGCCCTGGGCCTTGAGTTTGACACCCGTGCTCTAGAGTGAAGGCAAGGAGTAATGGATGGCAAAGGAGAAAAACTATACCCTTAGCTTTCCCTTACTTGTACTGTTTCACTTGTTGATAGAAAAGGCCAAAAATGTAGCTATGTTTTTGATCTTCTTTTACAGAGTCGAAAAGACAAAGAAAGGCCTAAACAGAAGCACAAGAAGCATTCAGAAATTGAAGCCACAAATCTCACACTGTCTTCCACACCCATAGTTACTGAGAAGGTAACAAGAAATATGTGTAAGATATTTATAACAGAGGTCTGAGTTGTTGTTTTTTTACAGTGACAGGCAGTCTGCGTCTGTTCCAGACTGTTCCAAGTATCTTCATGCAATAGCTGATGTTGGCTGTGCATTCAGTTTTCCCCAAAGCACAGGGTTTTTCATTTGTCTAAAATGGACTGTTTTTCATAGCTCCAAAGATAAATTTATAAATGATGAAACTTGGAAATGAGCACTAATCACTCATGTCATTATACTATAGGGTTCCCCATAGCTATTAAAAATATAGTGCAGCAAGCAAACACATGTTGATTTTTTTTTAAACTCTGATTTTCCACATTGGAGAATTCACTCTTGTTTAGATTTAAATGCAGAATGAGAATTTTATATACAGCCTTTTAAAGAGTTCTTTTAAGAATAGAAGAAAGATAAGAGAAAGGGGGTGGGGAGAGAAGAAAATCATACTCCGCATCAATTTGTTTCCGCTTCTTAATTGCTTACATTTTCCCTACCCTCCACTTCCTCACTGCCTGGCAAACTCCAAGTCACAAGAATTCCATTTTGCAGCTGTTGGCTGCTAATGATTCAATCACTAAGCTGAGCCCTCCAGTGATTTTAGAAGCATGTCCCAACTCGTTCTTGAAGCACATGTGCCAGTTCAAACCTCCTGTAGCATTAATAACTTAATAGCAGAGCTTTACTTTCTCTTTGTCTTTTTCTGTCTACTTGTAAACCAGGACGGAAATGCAGTCTCTGTTTGCTAGGATCGAATCCAGATTATGTCTCTATATTAGCCGTGGCCATTATCAGGCAAATCAAGGATATTCAAAACCTTTAGGAGAAATTTCACTTCTACATCTTTTTTTTTTTTTTCAAAAAAGGATTGGCAACAATGTTTATGTGTAAAAGCTCATCTTTCAGTCTGCATCTTTGTCCTGCCATTCTGGTATTTAATCTGATTCGAGACAGCTAGATGCTTGCACACAGACATTTTTGCCCTAAAGCATAATGTGGAAGTAATGCATTTTGGGGTTATTTAGGCTGAAAATAGGTAATAGGTTTGAAAAGAATACAATAGAAGGTGGTTCTGAGAAGTGTTGCTTTCCATTATCAGTGGAGTCTCTTTTGTCCTGTTGTCACCTCAGGTCAAATGGCAGGATTTGGAAGTTATGCAAACCCCACACAACCTATTTACAGGGGTTGTATATGCTACAAGAAACAATCCTTCTCAAACTACCTACCTGTTTCTTGAATCTTAAGCTTGCAAATTCATTTTGACTTGAAAACAACAGCATCCATAGCAGATTGCCATAATAGGCTTTCAAATGTAAAAACATTGCCCAAAACTCCACAATTCTGTACCTATATTAATCATCTGATACAGGTTAAGCACAGATAGTCCTCATTTTACAACCATAATTGGGCCCATAATTTCCCTGGCTAAGAAAGGCAGCTGTTAAGTGAGTTTTATCCTATTTTATGATCTTGCTTGCCACAGTTGTTTAATGAATCACTGCAGTTGTTAAGTTAGTAATAGGGTTGTTAAATGAATCTAGTTTCTCCACTGACTTTGCTTGTCAACGGGTCGCAAAAGGGGACACCGCAGCCATCATAAATACATGCCCAGCATCTGAATTTTGATCACATGATTAAAGATGCTGCTATGGTTGTAATTGTGAAAAATTGTTGTAAGTCTCTTTTTTCAGTGCAGTGGTTAACTTTGAATAGTCACTAAACAAATGGTTGTAAGTTAAGGACTACCTATAAGAATCCCTTGTTTGCTCTCTTCAATAGACACTATTGCTTGGAAATACTTGGTTCTGGGTGGGGCAATATCATAAGCAGAACACTTTTAGAAGTTCTAAGCAGTTGGTTGTTTCAATGCATGCCTACTATACAACAAGGTTTCTCCTGTTAATTTGAATTATAGGAGATGGTTTGTTTCAAAGAGTTAATTTACCATCCTTATTTGGGTTGGAAGGGCTGATGATTTGGAACAAAATGCTTATAATATGCGGAATGCATACAGTTTGAGAAGAGAAAGTGCTCTAGAGCAGTGTTTCTCAACATTGGTCTGCAGACCACTAGGGAGTATGTGATGTAATCAGAGGATGTCTACAAAGGCTTGAAAAAATGTTATGATTTAAATCTTAAATCTTAAAGAAAAGATTGAGAATCACTGCTCTAGAGCAAATACGCCCTAACCAAAGCATACCTTTAAAAATGAATAGCAAATCTAATACAGTGTTACTAAACTTCAGGCCCAATACTGAAATGCTTGAGCCATTTTAGCTGATACTATATATTACATTGCTTACTTCAAAATATGGTGAGCAGTCCTTGCTACATCTAGGGCTTCTGTTATTTTATTCCCAAATTCTGCTACAAGAAATCTGAAAAAAATTCACTGGCGCCCTGAGGAATTAGCTTGATTTTTCAATCAGATAAAAAGTAAGATATTTTTTGCCCTATAGCAAAGGGTTATTTTTAAATTCCTTGCAACACAAGTTTATAATGGATCTTTAAAAAAGAGCGCAGAGGCTTCCAAATGAAAAGTTAGGATATTTGCCAAATAAGACAATAAAATCATTCAGAAACGAGAGAACATAATCTATGAAACTGGCAAACTCTTCTCTCCTTTCATTTGAATATCATCTTACTAGATGACTGCACAAGACAAACCCTCCTGCAGACTTGCACTTTTTCCTTGGTCTTAGTTCCAAGTAGATCTGCTAATAGATGTTTTCTTTCTGTTTTTAATTGATGGCGGACGTACTGTACTTGGAATTGGAGAGATGAATTTATAAAATGGCTGCTATGCATACCCAGTAATAAAATAAAACATGGGATGGGACATGCAGTCTGTAAATTGTATAAGGAAAGATTTAGCTGAATTAATAATGCCAATCCCATATCTGTTGCTTGGTCTACACCTCCAGATTTTGCTGCTGTCCCTCAGCCCATTGTTGATAAAAGCTATTTAGCCAGCATTTCCCCATTGTGGTAACCTCCAGATGCATTGTCCTACATTTGTTATCCCTGGCTAGCATGTTGTCAATCCTTTGAGGTAGCACAGACTAGGAAAGTGACTCTACAGGTTTGATTGGAACTATATTTGTAGGCTATACTAACAGTACCTTGAAAGCCTGCCATTGTTTTCCCTGCCCTCCCTCCTATATCCCGTGAATTAATGCAGAACCAGTCTGAGTTTCTTCTGAATATCATTTGCTTGTTTGTTTATAAAGCATATTTGTGTACCTTTTGTCGTAACTGTCTCTACATTGCTTCTCCAAGGACATTATTCTGGCTCTGTATACAATAGCAGAGTTGGAAGGGACATTGGAGGTCTTCTAGTCCAACCCCCTGCCTAGGCAGGAACCTTATACCATTTCAGACAAATGGTGATCCAACATCTTCTTAAAGACTTCCAGTGTTGGGGCATTCACAACTTCTGGAGGCAAGCTGTTCCACTGACTAATTGTTCTAACTGTCAGGAAATTTCTCCTCAGTTCTAAGTTGCTTCTCTCCTTGATTAGTTTCCACCCATTGTTTCTTGTCCTGCCCTCAGGTGCCTTGGTGAATAGTTTGTGTGTGTGTGCATGGAGTAGACAGAATTCTTGTTCTACCCCTTTGGGGTGCACGCATTCATATTAGATTTTTCTTCCCAGATTTTCAGATGGCTTCCCACACCATTTCGGAAATGTGTTACTTCCCAAGCCAGATGGATCCGGCTAGCCCATTGTTCTAAAACAGGGGTGTCAGACTCGATTTCACTGATTAACTTATAGAAGGAATTCCTCAATTTTTGAGTGTATGGCTGATTTAGATGGCAGTTTTAGTCTAGGACTGGCTCTGTGGCATTTCTTTCTTTCGGCCCATCCTACCAGGGAGGTTATTTCATGCGGCCCATAATTTCTTGTCCTTCCTCTCTACTGTCTCTGCTGCCTTTCTGTGAATTTTCTTCCAGCCAGTGATCTAGCAGTTGTTTGAAAAATTAGCATAACCTTCTTTGTTGTCATATAAATGGCAATTAATAGGCAAATAAGCACATATAGGTTGGACTTAATCAACAACCATCTTTTTCCCTCAGCCTGTTGATTTATTAGACACCTTACAGTGAGGGTTATGTACACTGACCATATTTTCATGGAAAAAACAAAGAACAACCTGAAAAAGTCTGCAAGTAGTTCATATGCCTAAACATTTTAATTGTTAATATTTATGATTTTACTTTACAAAGGAATATGCAAAAGAAAAATGAAGAAAAAGTACAAAAACATAATATAAATATCTAAAATAAAATAATATACGTAGATTTAGTTTTTAAAGGCAATCAGTTTCCATGTTTTTCAAAGGAATGTGAAAGACTGCATTAAATGGTATCATTTGTATGGCTAAAGTTAAATAATCAAAATAAAGAACAAAGGTGAGTTTTGGAAAAATAAATCTAAAGGACAGAGTTGTAAAATGAAGGACTGTCCTTTGTAGTAAAGGACTTGTGATGACTTGTGGTTTATGGGTTCACTTATCAAAATCAGCAGCAAAGTTTCTGCTGGAAGCTATATGCTAACATTTTCTGCAGAATTTGTTTTCTGGTTCTTGAAGCCTCATCTCTGTTTGTATAACTTTTGAAATCCACAGTTTGTGTAACTGGAATGTCATCAGTGGAGCCTACTCACTCTCACTTATTATATACATAAACTATTTTACCTCAGGAATCCTGCTGCTACTCTTGTTTGAATAATTCCTGGGAAACTGCCATCTGCCTTAGTTAAACCATCTTAAATTAATTGGATTTAACCCAATCTGATTTTTGCCGGTTGGTTTAATTTAATTCTGTTGCCAGAGTGTTTGCCCAAAAGAGGCCCAGTCACTTATTTTATTTTTGTTTTCCAGCTTGAAAAAGCATTTGATGGGCATGAATTAAAGCTGTATTTTCATAAATATTAAGTGAATAGCTACACCAAAGGGCAATAGATCAATATTGCCCTGCCCCGAGTCCCTTCTGGGAGAGTGGCGCGGTATATAAATCCAATAAAATAAAATAAAATCAATATCTATAGTAACACCTATATATGTCAGGGATGAACTGTGGAATCCTTGGTGCTCTCTAAACTTGGTTGCTTCCTTACAGATATTAACTTGAATGGTTCTGCAAGCAAACAACTGAATTATTTGCTTGCAGAGCCCAAAGACTTCACAATTGATCAAACATCATACAGTGGATATTAAAATAGAGGGTGACTGCCTAGTACCCACCGTACATTATTAACAGCCTGCTTAGACAGTGGCCAGAGTTTTTAAGAATTATACATTTTTAAGAACATCTGGAGGATATCAGGTTGCCCATGACATCTTTAAATTTGGGCAATTGTGGTTCTGGAGTTCTATTTGATCCCCAGAGATTTCTCAGCTGGTTCACAACAAAATTAATTTAAATTACTACTCAGCTGCATTTTACCAAGATGCTTTAATCTCTCTTCCCATCACCAGCACTAATAAGTAGCAAAGAAAACATTACTAAGTCAAAGTGCTGGCAAATGAGCACAAGGCGCTGCCCTCCGCTCCTAATCTTACACTCTTCCAATTAGACTTCCTGAGTTCAACAGCTTAAGACAGCTGTTCTCCAATAGCATCCCTGATCCTGACATTCCTACTGCAAATCTTCAACCTTCAGTTGCCAAGTTTGTGATAAAAAGGCAAAACATCAAGTTCGCTCATACTGGACATGTGAGAGTTGATGAATTGTTTGGTCTGGATCTGTATCAGTATGGCAAAGTGCCTGTGATCTGAAGCACTATAAAATATTTCTTGCTCAGAATTACTCAAGGGACCATATTTACATACGTCCTAATTACAAACTGCATAGCAACTTGGATATATGTGTATTTGTGTGTATGCATTTTTCCCCCACACATTTTATTCTGAAAATATTTTTTTTTTAAAGTTTGGGGTGAGATTCAATATTTTTACAGGAAGTTTTACAGTGTTTATTGCTTTATACTGCTAAATTTCATAATATTCTTCTTAAAGGAAAATCTAATAGTCACGTAACAGCTATAAACACTAACCTACTGTACTTACTGTGACTTGAAATGATACATCTAGAATAGAAGTCTGATTAAATTTGAGAAATCTCTCTCTCTCTCTCACACACACACACACACACACACATCACACACACACACTAAACTTAGATACTCAGAATATGAATTTTGAAAGGATATATTTGATGTGAAGATAGTGACCAGAAGCAATTATAAATAATTTGAAGTAATCATCAGCTGGATACATGGATGGGAATTTATAACTTAATGTTTTTAGTGATTTTTCCCCCTTTTCTTAGGTCAATACGTTTATTTTAGATCATGAGAGTGATGATATCAATATAACTGTTACTGGTTATAGTTTTGTAGTGATTTATAATTATTTCTGAAGATGCTACAATGATTTTAGTTTTATATGATTCATTGGTTTTTAATCAGTGAAGTAATGAATTCTAAATTTTCAGAAAGTTGACCACATCTTACAAATTCAGGAAGCAACCCAAAAAGTGAAATGTACTAAAACTGGGGTATCAAACTGAAGGCCTGAGGGCCAGAGCCAGCCTGCTGCTAGCTTAGATCTGGCCTGTGGGGCCGCCCTGGAAACAGTGAAGGATCGGCCCGCGTTGCTTCTGCCAGCGGAAATGGAACTCAGAAAGGCTGCACATGGCGCTCCCAAGTTCTGTTTTTGCTTGCAGAGGTTTGCAGGAGGCTGTCACAGCCAATAACAGACCTTGCGAGGGCCACATACGGCTCTCCCGTGCTCTATTGCAGAGTTGCAGGAGGCAGCCACAGCCAAAAATGGAGCTCAGGAGCCTGTTTTCACTGGCAGAGCACCTTCGACACGAGTGACGTCAAGCTGGCCACGCCCACCCATTTCATTGAGGGCCGCATCAGGGTTGTATTTTATCTCAGTTAAAACACAACTCTGATGCAGCCCTCAATGAAATGGGTGTTTGACACCCCTGTGCTAGAATATCAAAAGATAATGAGCTAAAAAGAATGTGAATACCTAAGGGCCAAAAAGCAGAAAATGATTGAATACATTAAAGCAGGGGTCCCCAACCCCTGGTCCGCGGACCGGTGCCGGTCCGCGGCTTCTTAGGAACCGGGCCGTAGGGCCGGCAAGGAGGAGGGAGCAGCGCCCTGGGCAGAGGATAGGCGAGCGTGCCTCCACACCTCCTTCCGACGGCCACCTCAGCGCCCTGCACTTTCCGGGGCTTCCTGGAGGGGCCAGCATCTCGACTGGGGAGGTTATCCCGCAGCGGGCGGGCGAAGGACCCAAGCTGCGTGCCGCCAAACCCATCCGGGCACCGCACGCCCAGCCCCGGACGGCTTCGGCAGCACGCAGCTTGGGTCCTTCGCCCGCCCGCTGCGGGATAACCTTCCCAGTCGACATGCTGGCCCCTCCAGGAAGCCCCGGAAAGTGCAGTGCGCTGCGGTGGCCGTCGGAAGGAGGTGGTGGAGGCGCGCTTCGTGTCCTCCGTTCGCTCGCTGCGGGATAACCTCCGCAACCGACATGCTGACCCCTCTGCTGCTTCCCCGGGTGGAGGGAGGGAGAGAATGGCAGACGCACAGAGAGGCAGACTTAGAGAGACAGAAAGAGAGAGAGAGGGAAACAGACACACACACAGACACACACACACACACACAGAGTGACAGATTGGTGGGGGGGAGGAGAGAGAGACAGATACAGAGAGAGAGAGAGAGAGAGAGAGAGAGAGAGAGAGAGAGAGAGAGAGAGAGACAAAAACAGAAGGAGAAAGAAAGAAAAATAGGAAAAAAAGATGAATGGAGGGTGGGAGGGATGGAGTGAAAGAAAGAAGGGGGAGGGAGGAGGAAGGGAGGAGTGAAAGAAGGAAGGAAAGAAAGAAAGAAAAAGAAAGAGGGATGGAGGGTAGGAGGGAAGGAAGGAAAGAAGGGAGGGAGGGGGAGGGAGGCAATGGAAGGAAGGAAAGGAATGGAAAGGGAAGGAATGGAAAGGAAAGGAAAGGAAAGGAAAGGAAAGGAAAGGAAGAAATCTATTTTCCTATTTCCTTCCACCTCAAGCTACCTGTTTAGTTAACCAGGTTAAAGATCTATTTTTCTCCCAGCGGTCATTTCAAAGGAATCACATCCTCTGAGTCATTTCCTGGATTCAAACCAGCATCCCAAAGAGTCATGGGCTGCCTTTATATATAACGAGTGCCCATAAATCCATTTTTACCATCTTCAGAAGACCAAAGACCAGCCAGAAATAGAAGGAAGGAAGGAAGGAAGGAAGGAAGGAAGGAAGGAAGGAAGGAAGGAAGGACTTATGACCACTATTGAGCCCAAAATTTTGGTTGCTAAGCAAGACCGTTAAGTGAGTTTCACCACATTTTCCAAGTTGGCCACGGGTCACATGACAACTGAGCCACTCCCACAAAAAAGGCCACACCTTCTGGCTCTCAAAAGAAATTTCAGTAGTGGTACTGTTGATATTTGGTTCTATTGACTAATAAGTTTGCCCACCACTGCCCTAGAGGGCCAAGTGAGCCGACTCCCCCTCCCACGTGCGATGCGCCACCTGTTCCCCCTCCCCCTCTCCTCCTCTAGGCCAGCCGGTCCGCAGAATTTTCTTTAAAATGAAACCGGTCCCTGGTGCCAAAAAGGTTGGGGACCCCTGCATTAAAGTACAGAAAAGTGTTAGCCTCTGCAAAATAGAAACAAAGTGAAATTATTTTTACACTATGATCAGTTATATTTTAGGTACTTACATAATAATATTCATCGTTTATTAGTCTCATAGGTTAATTCATACTTTTCAGCCTTTCTAGAAATGGTTTCTCTCAGAAAGTGAGCACTGTTGGTGCTGTTTCTCTTCCTCCATTCTTCATAATTTGGTTATCCTTTACTATAGTATCCATTATTTAATCTTATGGAGTAGAGTGAGATTCCTTATGTTCCACCATGACTCTAGCTTTAGGAATCTCATCAGGGGTTAAAATTTGCCATTAAGAAAATTATGCCTTACCATAAGACAACCTGTTAAGGGGCCCAGAGTTAAAACTGCAAACAGCAGGATATCTCTCTAGGTCAGGACAAAGGTGAGGCCACAGAGAGGCCTTCTGCAACAACAACAGAGGCAGGGGGCTTGAAACAAGTCAGGATTACATTATATTAGTGCAATGTCTTCTGGGATCAATCACATTTTCCAATTAAATGCATTCAAGTTTTTTCTAAGCATGTAAAACAATATATCTTCAGTCCTAAGATTCTGGAAGGCAACTATGATGTCAAAGAAATACTCATATCCCCACATACAGTTCCATTTGTAACAGATTGTGCTTTATTACTAACTCTACTGAACATGATTTTGGATGTGCGTAGTGAGTTAGGGAAGTTAGGTAAGGTTGATAAGATATATATTCTTGTGACTGAGACTAGCTAAAAAGTGGATTGATTGGTACTATATATAGTTTGGTAGTCCCTGATTTCCAACCATTTGTTTAGTGGTTAGGAGCTATGAAAAAGTTACAACTGGTTCTCGTAATTACAAAATGTGACCTAAATTCACGCAACCAGCATGTATTTACATGACCAACAAGCAAAGCTAATAAGGGAAGCTAAATTCATTGAATATATGTAATGACCAGGAGAAAATCATAAAACCAGGCCAATTTTACTCCTCCCAGTCCAAAATCCTAAAGTCACTGCTGATAGCAATCTTTGGTCATCAAATACTAGCTGCCAGACAAATATAGGAATTTTACAAATTATCCTGTCAGTATGAACTATTGATCTCCCTAAAATCAAATTACTTACTTGCTAACTGAATTCATGTAAGGCATTCTATATGATTAATGCAATGACTAAGGTAAAATGGGCAATCCCTCTGAATCCTTCTGATTCACAACAGCCTAGATACATATACAGTTGCTTTTATTTGGTTGCATTCCTGAAAGCTAATTTCACAGGTCTGATCTATCATGAAATCTATTGTCTTTGAATAAAGTTAGCATTTGGTGTGAGAATATACTGTTGAGCTTCAACTGTTAGCTTGAAGTGTGGTCTGGAATGGAAGAGGCTTAACTATCTCAAGAGGGATTGTCAGATGAAATTTGGAATAAATGTATTTGTGAAGACAAACACTACAAAGATTATTTAGTGTTAATTCATGTTTGCTTGGGCACTGATGGACAAATTTAAGTGTGTTGTAGCATAATCTAAGTGAAAAGGGTAACCAATTTCATTGTAATTTTATTACAATATTATTACAATGACAATAAAGATGATGATGATGATTATTATTATTATTTTCTCTTTCCCTTCTCTTCCCCACCCCTCCTTCGTTTGTACATCTGAAAATCTTCTATCTTCTCATGTAGATGCTCATATCTCTACTGTGGAAAACCTAATCATTTTGTATATGAGTGTTTTACTAAGACCTTTCCTTTTCAATGCATAAAAGAGTGTTATATTGTTTTCTTGAGGGAAGTGGGCATTTTGCAAGCAGGTATATTAAACACTCAAATCTGACCTGAATTAATGCAATTCCAGCCCTCCAGACTCAGAGACAGACACAACCAAAATTGAACCTAGATATGTGAAGCTACAAATCATTTTGTGACAGGACAGGACATGTATCTTATCCCTCTTATCCACACTGGTCCTGAATTACAACTACAGATTATAATGGATTCTGGAATTGTAAGCAACTTCATTATATCATCTATGATACACAAATGTTCCACCCATTCAGTCAGTTAACCCTCCTGTTGGGATGAAATTATTGATGGCCAATATTTATGCTCAGGGCTCAAAGGATGAAATTACTTCAATTTATCATCAGTATCAGGACACCCTGAATTTTCATGGCTTCCCCTTCGCACTTCCCAATTATCTTACACTGGTTGTAGATGTTCAACCTGCATATAGATTCGGACTGAGATAACATTGCCTTTGACTTCCTAGGATGTAAGACTCACAGTTACTGGGTCTCAGATCCCACGCTACTCATTATTGTTCAGCAAATGAGGCTCCTATTTTGCCTGCTAAAGATTCAGACAGTATACGTCTGTGTTTGGAAAGGGAGATGCAAAGATGTCTGTGGAGATTCTCATGTAGGTTCTATGTACCTTTGGGATGTAAAGATCTTTGTCACCCCTTGATTTTATGACTGTACAATCTTATTCCTGAAGTACAAATTCCCACATCTCTACCCAGAAATGAAATGTAGAATTGATCAAAGGATACAAATTTATAAGGAAGCTTTAACTTGTCTTTTTTGTTAAAAAAGATGGTTTTCTGCATCTATGACATAATCCACTATGTTAAGAAGATTGCCCCTCCACCATTGTTGTTGTTAGTCGCGAAGTAGTATCCAACCCATTGCAACTCCATGGACAATATTCGTCCAGGCTTTCCTGTCCTCTGCCATCCTCCAAAGTCCATTTAAGGTCATGCTGACTGCTTCAGTTACTCCATCCAGCCATCTCATTCTCTATCGTCCCATTCTTCTTTTGCCCTCAGTCGTTCCCAGCATTAGGCTCTTCTCCAGTGAGTCCTTCCTTCTCATTAGCTGGGCAAAGTATTTGAGTTTCATCTTCAAGATCTGGCCTTCTAAAGAGCAGTCAGGGTTGATCTCCTCTAGGACTGACCGGTTTGATCGTCTAAGGGACTTGCATGAGTCTTCTCCAGCACCATAGTTCAATGGCCTCAATTCTTTGGTGCTCAGCTTTCCTTATGATCCAACTTTCACAACTAAATATTGCAACTGTAAAAACACTCCACCATACTGTTACATATTATCAGGCATCACTGTCTTCTTCAGTTCTGAGCTTTTAAAACTGTTACAGAAGGCATGTATTTTTTATCGAAATGCATCTCAAAGGCTTCTAGTATGGTTTGCATGTAACAGTGACACACATCAACTGCTTTGGGGAAATTTGAATTACACACACACACACACACACACACACACACACTAATAATATTTGGATTAGATAACCACCCATCATTCTTTCAAAGATTATTTGAACAGATTTTTAATTCTCTCTTTAGATTATTTCCTGATTTATTCTGCCTGCCTTTATCATAAAGAGAACTAGGGAAGGTTAGGTTTGAGACACTTTCTCAGATTCCATTCCTGCTTTGACTGTTGCCTTGGTTGTAGCTCTTCTCTTGGGCCTCAAAGCAATTCTCACAGCACAACTACCCATTATACTTTGAGACTTACAGCCTCCATACTAATTTAGATAAATATACCTTAGGTCTTCCTCCATTGGACTACTTGGGCTATTGTGTTTCTACAAAAATAATAGGGATGGATCCAACCAATTATTATTTATTTAGCATATGATAAGAATATGACAAGGGAAGTAAACATATCACACAATCCACTTAATTATATGCACAACCTCTATTGGGTGCAGCTGTAGCCTCATAACTGGATGTCCAATTCAGCTATCTGGGTGATTGCCTCTGGCATTACTTCTTGCAGATCTTCTAGGAAACCAAAGAATGCATATCATGGGTAATAGTTTCTAGCATTCCTTAAGCTTCTTGGGCTCTCTGGGTGGTGCTAAATGGGTGACCATGACGAAATGCAGCCATACTGGCCTCTTGGGCCTCACGGCAAACAGAAGTACATAAAATCAAATAGCCAATCAATATCCATTCTGTGTTGGGAAATGGTGGGATTGTTATGTTTTGGGACTGCATTGCTGCATTAGGCAACATGATGATAGGCTCTACTCTGAATTCTTCATTGTACCAGAGAGGCCTCGGGGATAATGTGAGACCATCTGTCAGAAGATTAAACCAGAAGTGGACTTTGCAACACAATGACCCTAAAAATTTCAGTAAATCCACCAAGCAGTGGTTTAAAAAGCAAAAATAATAATAATGGAGGGGTCTTGAATAGCCAAGTCAAAGCTCAGTTTTGAATCCCACAGAGTTTCTGTGGGGTAATTTGGGACGGGCTGAGCTTTCAAGAAAACTCTTAAATACTGCATGGCTGAAAAAATTATGTATGGAAGGATGATAAAAAATGATTCCTCCCAATAGATTATCGGGTTTTGAAAAGTCAATGAATTCTACTAATAAAAAAAAATGGACTCAATGTTTTGTTTTATGACATTTTGTGATATTAGAGAAGCATCTTTTTAAATTTATATTTGGGGGGGAGAACCCTTTCTCTTTCTCCATGTATGCGTATACGTGTGTGTGTGTGGGTACACACACACACACGCAATCTCAATCTTACACAGGAAAAGACCCGAATACAACAAGACCAGCATACCTACACCGGTGAAAATCTACAAATATATATATATATATATATACTAGCTATACCCGGCCACGCGTTGCTGTGGTCCAGTCTGGTTAAATGGCCAACCAATCTGTGTGTAGATCTATACCTACACACATACACACAACCACCATATAACCCGCAACCTACCTACCTACTGTATTTCTCCCTCTCTATCTATCCCTCTACCTACCTACTGTATTTCTTCCTTTCTCCCTCTATCTACCTACCTACCTACTGTATTTCCCCCTCTCTATCCCTCTACCTACCTACCTACTGTATTTCTCCCTCTCTCTATTCCTCTACCTACCTACCTACCGTATTTCTCCCTCTCTATCTATACACCTACCTACCTACCTACGGTATTTCTCCCTCTGTCTATTCCTCTACTTACCTACCTTTCTTCCTTTCTCCCTCTATCTACCTACCTACCTACTGTATTTCTCCCTCTCTATCCCCCTATCTACCTACCTGCCTACCTACTGTATTTCTCCCTCTCTATCTATACCTCTACCTACCTACCTACTGTATATCTACCTATCTATGTATCCCCCTACCTACTTACCTACCTACTGTATTTCTCCCTATCTATCTATCCCCCTACCTACCTACCTACTATATTTCTTCCTTTCTCCCTCTACCTACCTACTGTGTTTCTCCCTATCTATCTATCCACCTACCTATCTACCTACCTACCTACCTATTTCTCCCTCTCTATCTATCCCTCTATCTACCTACCTACTGTAATACAATAATACAATAGCAGAGTTGGAAGGGACCTTGGAGGTCATCTAGTTCAACTCCCTGCGTAGGCAGGAAGCCCTATACCCATGATGGTGAACCTATGGCACACGGAACCATTTCTTAGGGCATGCGAGGCATTGCTCTGTCAGCTTCAGTGTGTATGTGTGCCCTGGCTAGCTGATTTAGGCCTTCTTTTGAGGCCATTTTTTGCCCTCTGGAGGTGGGGGAAGGCTGTTTTCACTCTCCCCAGGCTCCTCTGGAGCCTGGGGAGGACGTAAAAAGCATGCCAAATGCAGGGGTCATGCACATAGCATTATGCACCTGTGCACATCGCCCGTACACTCCCCCTGCTTTTGGCACGCGAGCCAAAAAAGGTTAGCCATCACTCCCTATACCATTTCAGACAAATGGCTATCCAAACATTTTCTTAAAGACTTCCAGTGTTGGGGCATTCACAACTTCTGGAGGCAAGCTGTTCCACTGGTTAATTGTTCTAACTGTCAGGAAATTTCTCCTCAGTTCTAAGTTGCTTTTCTCCTTGATTAGTTTCCACCCATTGCTTCTTTTTCTTTTTTTTATAAAGTAATTTTTATTAGTTTTACAATTTTATGAAAGGAAAGGGGTAAATAGAGTATTTTAACAATATTTTAGAGCTTCCATATCGGGGTTGGTGACCGCCTCCAAGTCTTCTTTCAAGGTTAAATTCATTGGAAAGTTAAAAAAAAAAAGGAAGTGGTACATACATTTTAAGTCATACGTTTCATAATCAAAAATCTCATACATTCAGTTATTTTGTTTCTATTAACATCCTTACAGAAATTACTGTACATTAAAAAAAACACAAAAAAGAATCATTTTTGTGATCTGAGTCTCTGTGCTATTGTTTTTTCTTCTTCCACCCTACCAGCAAGCAGAGCTGCGGCCCCTCCCGTTCCCGTGTCTTCGTCATCTAGGATTGAGGAATATTTTTTAAGAAAGGCCTCTGCCTCTTCTACTGTTTTCATTCTAACTCTTCCTCCCTCCCAGAACACCAACATTCCTTCGGGCATCAGCCATTTGAACCAAACCCCTTTGTTATGTAATTTTTTCGATAAGAAAGAATATTTCCTTCTTATATCTCGGATTTTTTGGGGGATTTGCTTCAATATGGCTATCTCATTTTGCTGATATATCAAAGGGCCCCCTCTTTGTGCTCTCAGGATCTCATCCCTTGTTGATCTTCTTATAAATTTAATGTGTATCTCTCTGGGTACATTATTTATCCTGGCATATGCTGAATTGATTCTATGTATCAGATCGATGTCCCCCCAGATATGTTCTTTATTTTTTTTGGTATAATCCGCTAAGATCGTAGCCATTAATTCTTTTAAATTCTCTGTATCTGACTCTGGGACATTTTGAAATCTTTAAAAAAAAAAGACATGCGTTCAAAATCAATTCTAGACATATGATCAGTAACATTTATAAGTTCTTTTTTAAAATCTTTTATCTCTTCCTTCATTCCAACTGCCTCTCCCTCCAACCCCTCAATCTTTTGCTTATTATTTGTTATTTCTCTTTGTACCTCCAACAGTTCCAGTCTTGTGCTTAAATTGTCTTTCCGGATTTGTTGTATTTCATTCATTATTTTCTGAAACATCTCGTCTATCGATGTTGATTTAGGTTCCTCTGCTTCTGTTTCCTTCTGCAGCATTGCTTCTTGTCCTGCCCTCAGGTGCCTTGGAGAATAGTTTGACTCCCTCTTCTTTGTGGCAACCCCTGAGATATTGGAAGACTGCTATCCTGTCTCCCCTGGTCCTTCTTTTCATCAATACAATAGCAGAGTTGGAAGGGACCTTGGAGGTCATCTAGTCCAACCCCCTGCCTAGGCAGGAAGCCCTATACCGTTTCAGACAAATGGCTGTCCAGCATCTTCTTAAAGACTTCCAGTGTTGGGGCATTCACAACTTCTAGAGGCAACTTCTTTTTTTTTTAATTGAAAAAGTTTTATACAGACAAATTTCCCCCCTACTTCCCCCCCCCTACATATCATGTAATTCAGATACAAATTCTGTACCCCCCTCCTCCCACCCAACATAGTATAAATTTCTGATAAAATACCATTACCCCATCTTTTTAAACTAATTCATACAAATATATTTCCCTCCCCTAACCACCCTAACCCTCCCCCTCCTCCCGTTCCAACTCACCCCCCAGACTTCCACTATTCGCCTGACTGATATTTCCAAACAACCCATATGTTATTCGTTCTCTTCATATTGTTCCTTACTTATTACCATGTCAATCTATTCATTCTTACCTAAAAGCTACATGGTATTTTTTTTTAAACCTTATTGCAAGCCCACCATATATGAAAAGATGTAGCATCTAAGCACCCATCTAAGCACCCACACCTCCAACATTTTGGTTGAACATTAAGATACATTCGTAATAATTTCTTAGGATCTAAATACCATCTATAAAACATTTTATAAAAGTTCTCCCTTAAATTCTGTAACTGTATAAATTTAACCTTCACAATTTAACCCATATTTTTTCCCAGATCTCCAACATGACATTAAACATTTTGGTTAAACATTAAGATACATTCATGATAATTTCTTGGAGTCTAAATACCATCTATAAAACATTTTATAAAAGTTCTCCCTTAAGTTGTATAACTGTGTAAATTTTACATTCACAATTTAACCCATATTTTTCCCAGATCTCCAACATGACATTAATCAGTTTACTTCATTGTCCATGAATCCAACTCTTTGGTCTTCTTTCCATCTCATCTATAGCTATTTATAATATAGCCAGTTTAAAATAATTCCTTCTCTCAACAGTTGTTCCAAAGTTTTCAGCTGCCAACTGCCCCCATCAGTAAAAAACAGATCTTTATATAAACAACCCCCGAGTGACTTTTCATCTGGATTATTGAATTCAAAGAACGTGATAGGGTAACAACCAAATCATCTGCAAGTTCTCTAATTCTGTATTCCTTTTGCCTTGTAGCTATACCATTTAAGGAATTCAAATCCCAAATTATATTCGACAAGACTTCTAAGGTTAAAATTAGTGACAATGGAGATAATGGGCAACCTTGTCTTGTGCCTTTTTATATCTCAGAACTCTTCGACAAATTTCCATTGATAATAAATTATGCATTTTGTTATTAGTATATTGCTCCTATCACCTATCAAAGTCAAATCCCCGTATCCATTCTTTCCAAAGTCTTGATTAGAAAATTCCAGATCATTCTCTCAAAGGCTTTTTCCATGTCCAAGAAAACCAGCACTGCAGAGATCTGCATATTTTTGTCTAGATAGTCAATTAAATCTATAAGTTGCCTTACATCCTCCTTCATATGTCTACCATCAATAAATCCTGCTTGATCATGACGAATTACCTCTTAAATAATTGGCATCAATCTGTTGGAATACTTTAGCAAAAAAGATTTTATGGTCTGTAGTCAAAAGAAATATTAGTCTATAATCCTCTGGCTTTAGGACCATCTTCATCTTTAGGTGTCAATGATATAAGAGCCGCTTGCCATGAGGAAGATATTTTGCTTCCTTGCTGCCTTCTTTCTCCACAAGATTAATCTTCAGTCCTGCTCCTCCCTTGGCTTCAACTTGCTTCTTTCTTCTATCTTTCTTAACTCATTGTGTTTGAGGCTTCCCCTGCTTCCACGCTTTTTGGATTTGTATAACAGTTTTTGACGATTCCTCCAAAGTAGAACTTAAAAAAGGTCCAAAGGGATCCACCTGAAAACCACCTGCAGCACCATAGGTTTTCTTTTCTTTTTGCGACTGTCTTATTTGCTCTTCTGTCTCTTTCTCAAACTGCTTCTGCTCTTCGATCTCATTATCTGTTGGTGTAGATGTGCGTTGAGGCATAACACTTGCCTTGAGTACTACATAATAAAATTCTTTTGCCTTGTCTAAGGTATTCAAACAATATCTCACACCTTCATATCTCAGTATAATACCCATTGGAGCATCCCACCTGTACTGTATCTGTCTTTTCTTCAGCTCTGCTACCAAAAATCCAAAATCCCTTCTAGACTTTAACATCGCTGGTGGTAACTCTTTAAAAACACCAATCTGGTTTCCATCTATTTGAAGAGCAGAATAAAAAGACTTCTGCAAAATATCATTTCTAAGACTTCTATCAGTAAAATATATAACGACATCTCTTGGTAGCTGTCTTTGTAGTGCTGCACGTGAGTTTACTCTGTAAATTTTATCAATCTTTAAAAAAATCTCATCGGAATCATCCAGTTTTAATAATGTAGACAATGCATTCCCACAGATACTTCTAATATCTTCTCCAGGATACTCCTTTATTCCTCTCAATCTGATAGCAAATTCCATCGATCTAAATTGCATCATAGTTATTTCATTATCAATCCTTTGTATTTTTCCAACAGCTTCCACAAATTTTAAATCAAATTCTTTGGTTTTAGTTTCAAACTCCAAAGCCAATTGTTCAACTTTATTATCCACCTTGAGCACTACATCAGACAAACCCTTAGCTATTATTCGTATATTTTTATCAAGCTGCTCATATTTATCCATATTATCCTGGACCATTCCTTTAACTTCTTTAATTTCTTTACCTATAAAGTTTTTCAAATCCTGGAGACTTATTGTCTCTATCTGCGGTTGCCTTAGAGCTATACCAGCTGAGGGACCTCCCACTTGCTTCATTGCCATGCTAATTAAGCAAACTAATAAAGCAAACTTCTTCACAAAATACTCTTCAGAAGTAAATCAGATTATATATTAGCTGACTTTCGTACTTGCTTTCTCCTTTCGCTTTCCGCCAGGGTAGGATATTTTATAACAAGCTGGAATCCACAAACCGGTTAACTTTCATTTCCTTTACACTGGAGATTAACGCCATTTTAAATCCTTTGTTTTAAATCCTTTGTTCTAAATCCATGCTATTCAGGTTTCAGCACTGCTATTGTTGAGATTTCACAGGCTTTAAATTCTTGCGCTTTCAGAGTATTTCCTTGGCTTGTTTGGAATGTAGATTGAAGGCTGAACGCGTGCATCTTGCTCCGCTAAAAGTGAAGGATCCCAGACGCTCGGAGCAAACAGCTGCCTAAAAGGGGAGCCCCACCTTGCCCGCACCCCAGAGGCAAAAAAGACCCCCTGGGGTGCTCCGCAAGGGACTCTACCCGACGGCGCTGGCTTTCTCACAAGCTCCTCAGGAGCTTGGAGTTTTCCGAGGCGTTATAGATGTTTTAAAAATGCCTCTACGAGCGGCTGGGTTGGCAGCCTCGAAAAAGCCTGCCTGCGGCGCCCGCAGTCCAACCGGAAGTCCCTAGAGGCAACTTCTGTTCCACTGGTTAATTGTTCAAACTGTCAGGAAATTTCTCTTCAGTTCTAAGTTGCTCCTCTCCTTGATTAGTTTCCACCCATTGCGTCTTGTTCTGCCCTCAGGTGCTTTGGAGAATAGCTTGACTCCCTCTTCTTTGTGGCAACTCCTTAGATATTGGAAGACTGCTATCATGTCTCCCCTAGTCCCTCTTTTATTAAACTGTATTTCTTCCTCTCTCTCTCTCTATGGGCCACCTGGGAGTTTTCTATCCCAGTGCCTTTTTGGCCCTAAGAGGCCTCCAAAGTGGCTGAGGAAATGACTGTTGGTGGGAGGAGTTACATGGAGGTGAAAACCTGATCAGTGGGTATATTTTACATTTGTGTACCTTGCACATGACACACGTGTGCTAGGCACAAAATGAGTACATATTCTATTATCGGAAGTCCTTGTGAACATTGTGTTAAAATTTGGTGTAGTTTTTGAGATTAGTGGATTCGTACAAACTATTTTACATTTTTATTTATATAGATATATCCCTCCTCCCTTTTATCTTTCTTAAGTTGATTGTGGGTTTTCTTCATTGTTTTTAATTTTTTCCATTTCTGTAAAATTTGCTTAAGATAAATAAATAAGGCACCTTACCAGATACTCTATTCCAGCGATGGTGAACCTTTTTTGGCTCGCGTGCCATAAGGAGGGGGAGCAAAGGGGGGTCATGTGCTGCCGTGCCACACCCATAATGCAATGCGTCCTCCCGGTGCACATGCACACATGACAGGAGCTTCCCCCCATTTTTTACATGCTTTTTTTGCCCTCCCCAGGCTCCAGAGGCTTTATAGGAGCCTGGGGAGGGCGAAAACAGCCCCCCCCCCCCGAGACCATTCCGGAGGCTTCAGGAGCTTCCCTGAAGTCTCTGGAGGACTAAAAACGGTCCTACGAGCAAACTTGTAGGGTCGTTTTTAGTCCTCCGGAGGCTTCAGCGAAGCTCTTGAAGCCTCTGGAATGGCCTCCGGGGGTGGGGGCTGTTTTCTTTAATCTTTAATCGGATTTTTATACCGCCCTATCTCCCAAAAGGGATTCAGGGCAGTGCACAGAAAGAATAAAAAGTAATAAATACAATGATAATATAAAAGTTAAAAATACATTAAATACAATGGATCTGTGCTAAAACTTACATTTAAAAACAACTAAAATTATTTATAAATTGAGACTATCATAAAAGCTATGCTAGGCCAGCAACATGGAATAGATGTGTTTTTAAAGTTTGACGGAAGAGGAGAAGGTCCGTGATGGTGCGAAGGGGGAGCAGGTCATTCCAGAGGGCAGGGCCTGCCACAGAGAAGGCTCTCCCTCTGGGGGTCACCAGCCCGTATTGTCCGGTAGACGGTACCCTGAAGAGGCCCTCTCTGTGGGAGCGGACAGGTCGAAGGGAGGTATGTGGTAGGAGGCGGTCCCGCGGTTTCGCCCTCCCCGGGCTCCTATAAAGCCTGGGAAGGGCGAAAAATGGCTTTAAAAATGGCTGAATCAGCTGACAGGGTAACACCTTGCATGCCCTGCCAAATGGCTCCACGTGCCACTTGTGGCACACGTGCCATAGGTTTGCCATCACTGCTCTATTCCATAGATGTGGCAGCAGAAAATGGATTTCAGTTTAACTATGAAGAATTCAGAGAGTTATTTTCTGAACATAGACTTTTCGCTACATATCCAGTGTATCTCCAGCCTAACAGATTACTGGAGAATAGAGTAAAAACCATTAAACACAATATTGTTTAGTTTGATTAAATTATAGGTCAGCCTTTTGGAGAGAGTTTTTTCTCTGCTCTGTGTTTAAACAGAAAATATCAATATCAACAGAAAAATTGGGCATACCATTGGATAATATAAAGTTTTAAATGTATTGCAAAAAGCCCCTCTTATGATTGGGAGGCAAGAGTTTTATTACCACTGTATATAAAGCAATAATATGATATTAAATTAAGGTAGCAGAGCAATAGTCACATAGTGAGTTTCTCCACATTCTTTTGAGGGGTTGTATGATAAAGAAATGCTATACAAAAAAAAACCAGTTACGACTTATTCCCTCTTCACCTTCTTCAGGGAATCAAGATGATTTATAAGTTGTGTTCTTCTCTGATAAACTAGAAAAGGAACTAGAAAGATTCTTGGAAACAAAACTCAGAATTGAAGTGGTCTACATACATCAGAACTGTTAAAGGATTATTACACATTAATGATATTTGTTGTCAAGGTAATGATGATTTCATAGCTGACCAGCTGCTTTAATGCTGTAATACTGTAATGATGCAATGGTAGTAATGAGTCAGCGGGGTTGTTTGACTGTTGCCACTTTAAGAGATTCTTATAAGAGAGGTCCTATTGGATTGTATCTCTCTCCCCGTATGTTCTTCCTTTCTGTAGCTGCTGACTGATTGTCGTTTGCCTAGTACGTATATGCATATTCTTTTGTAGAGATAAACCACCATTTATTATTACAAACCTCTGTTTGCTGTTTTTGCTCCTGGATAGTCTCACATAGTCACACTGCTTGCATTCTGACCATTTGTTGATTTGTTGGATTTTTCTTTCTTTATAAAAGGAAAATGTAGCAATTTTATGTTACAGTTATCTTGAGTTTTTCCTTATCCATTTCACATCTAATATGCCCATGACTAATATTCATGTAGTTACCTATGGAGTCATTTGGATCAGGGAGCTTTCTCATCACATTACTCTCAAGAACTTAATGAAACTTAAAACTTGGTTGCTCAATTTAACCCACTGCTTTCCATTAAAAACATAGCCCATCCTAGCTCAGTTGCTATAAAGAAAGGGAAAGTTCTTCTAAGAGATGGGGCAGCTGTATTAATACCTGCTAATATAGCTAATATTCACAATCTTCCATCAGTCCTGTGTAAGCCTTAATGACATATGTAGGAGTTGTGCAAGATGTTTACTTACTGTTGCTTAAATTTAGTGGTGGATGCTGTTTAATGTTAAGTCATGATAAATGCAGACCATTTTCAATTTTCTACCTTAAGTCTGTACATCAAGGCTAATGAGTAAATTGTCTTCTATGAAAACTGAAAATGTTCATTCTCTGTGCTTCCTACCAGTTGAAAGTCATGTGAACAGGCATTCTGCAAGTTGGTTGTTGTGCTTGGCAGTAATTCTGTATTTAGTCATGGTAAGCATAATAATCTGGTAGCATAATGCTGTCATGAATGGGGAAGCATCCTTCCATGTACCTGGCAAAAAGCAACGTCTTGAAAGCAAATATATGCACAGAAGTTTGTATTTTTGAGACATGCCAATATAATCAGAAACCAATGCTGGTTCTGCAGTGAGTATATATGCCTAAATAGATCCTGTTTGTCATTTGTCAACTGAGAATCAGAGGAAATCCTGAATGAACCTGAATTGGCATCTATGCATGCAGCCTTTCTGTTGCTGAATTCAGTATTGAAAAAAAGATGGTGGCAAGTATGTAGCCCTTGGGGTCCAATAGGTTCTCCTGCCTTGGGCAGGGAGTTGGAGTCCTCCAAGATCCCCTCCAGCCCTATGATTCTATGATAAATGATCAAAGAGTTGCTGTATTGCCTGTGAAAGAAGATAAAGCATTTGGATTTTATTCATTATTCTGATATCTGACAGATTAGGCAGGAGGATTTAAGAATAATATGGAAACAATACAGCAGTGATGGGTTTTTATCGGTTCGGACCATTTCAGGCAAACCAGTAGTGGTTTGGCAGCCTGGGTTTCTGGAACCGGCAGAGACCCAGGCCTGCCACACCCCCAAACCAGTTCTCCAGGCGGCACCATCTTGTTTTTTTACTTCTGCACATGCAGAGCAATTTTTATTGTACTGCAAATGCACATGCAGCACAGCCACAAGCAAACCTGCAGTAGTGACTGCCAGAACCCACCCCTGCAATACCAGGGGGGGAAATAATGCAGTTTACTCTCTTGTAGTTCTTTGTTTCTCTTTGCCCCCCTCCTCACGGCCAAAAGCTCCTCCCTCTAGCCTCAAGAAGTTCAAAATGGAGAAATAATGCAGCTTACTCTCTTGTAGTTCTTTGTTTCTCTTTGCCCCCCTCCTCATGGCCAAAAGCTCCTCCCTCTAGCCTCAAGAAGTTCAAAATGGAGAAATAATGCAGCTTACTCTCTTGTAGTTCTTTGTTTCTCTTTGCCCCCCTCCTCACGGCCAAAAGCTCCTCCCTCTAGCCTCAAGAAGTTCAAATGGGGAAATAATGCAGCTTACTCTCTTGTAGTTCTTTGTTTCTCTTTGCCCCCCTCCTCATGGCCAAAAGCTCCTCCCTCTAGCCTCAAGAAGTTCAAAATGGGGAAATAATGCAGCTTACTCTCTTGTAGTTCTTTGTTTCTCCTTGCCCCCCTCCTCACGGCCAAAAGCTCCTCCCTCTAGCTTCAAGAAGTTCAAAATGGGGAAATAATGCAGCTTACTCTCTTGTAGTTCTTTGTTTCTCCTTGCCCCCCTCCTCACGGCCAAAAGCTCCTCCCTCTAGCCTCAAGAAGTTCAAATGGGGAAATAATGCAGCTTACTCTCTTGTAGTTCTTTGTTTCTCTTTGCCCCCCTCCTCACGGCCAAAAGCTCCTCCCTCTAGCCTCAAGAAGTTCAAAATGGGGAAATAATGCAGCTTACTCTCTTGTAGTTCTTTGTTTCTCTTTGCCCCCCTCCTCACGGCCAAAAGCTCCTCCCTCTAGCCTCAAGAAGTTCGGGGTCGGGCGTTCTGGCCCAGTTCATGCTGTTTCTCGATCCCCTGTCCAGTAATAAAGGCTGGAGTCGACAGTAGTGTCTTACACATGCTGCTCTGTGAAGGTATGGAATTCACTTCTGAGTTAATGATTGAGAAACTATAATTTAAACTATAAGTGATTTCTATAATGTGAATCATCATATCATAGACATTGCTTATAGATACTGGATTTAGTTCAGCTTTTGGATTCTTCTTCACAACCAGATATTTTTATATAGTTATTGTCATATAACTGCTCTCTTCATTACAAACTTGGAGCACAAAGGGGGAATGACCACACTAAAGCCCCAAATAACATTCTTATAGATGTTGGAGTGAGATCAATCCATTACTAGGAGTGATTAGTGGGAAATAGGTGCTACAACTCCTGTTCCCATAGGGAAAGATCAGAGAAAGGTATATCTAATATCCTTTGAATGCTCAAATGAAGATTCTGAATAGATCTTTTTAATCAACAAGAAATAACAGTCAATTTCATCATAGCTTTCAAGAGTAGGTAGGAATTTCAATCCAAGAAAAAATGGTTAAGTGACAACAAGCCCTTCCTTGCCAAGTTTGCATGTAGGGTTTTCAATTCTGGCAAGACGTTATTGTCAGCTTCCTTTCAGAGATCATAAAATTTAAATAAATTCAGCTACTGCTAATGCAGTCTTTATGATCTGAATAATCTGCATACAAGAGGGAACTTCAAGGATTGCTAAGGATTAAACATACTTTGGGGAGGGGGGAAGGGGAAACCCAAAAGAGGAAAAGCTTCCAAGAGTAACCTAATGAGACATGAACATGCTCAGTGGCACAGAATGCTGCATGACACAAACTAAAACTACAGGCAGAGGAGGTGAGACCTGGATGCACATCTTGGATTAAGTCATGGCTGGCCATCTTAGTGTGGCTGAAAATTACTCCCCCCCCCCAAAAAAAACCCTTCAAAATTTGGTTAATTGTTTCACTTGTAGAAATGTAGCTAAAATAGTTGTATCAATAGAATAGAATAGAATAGAATAGAATACAATACAATACAATACAATACAATACAATACAATACAATACAACAGCAGAGTTGGAAGGGACCTCGGAGGTCTTCTAGTCCAACCCCCTGCCTAGGCAGGAACTTTATACCGTTTCAGACAAATGGCTATCCAACATCTTCTTAAAGACTTCCAGTGTTGGGCCATTCACAACTTCTGGAGACAAGCTGTTTGACTGACTAATTGTTCTAACTGTCAAGAAAGTTCTCCTCAGTTCTAAGTTGCTTCTCTCCTTGATTAGTTTCCACCCATTGCGTCTTGTTCTGCCCTCAGGTGCCTTGGTGAATAGCTTGACTCCCTCTTCTTTGTGGCAACCCCTGAGATTTTGGAACACTGCTATCATGTCTCCCCTAGTCCTTCTTCTCATTAAATAGACATACCCAGTTCCTGCAACCATATCCACACACTTGAAAGCAACATCAGCAATTTGTAGTTAGAGAAACAAAAAAAGTTAGAGAAAACAAAAATACAAAATAAACAACAACAACCCCAAAACAAAACAAAAAATCTTTTTGGAGGGAGGGAACATTTTAACAATCCCGAGAAAGATTAAGCAGACAAAAAAAATATATATATATCTTCTGTGGTCCATGGTTTCTCTATAATGACATGATTAGTCCCCATGGATTGTACAAAGACTTTTGACTTTTCCAAAGGAATCTAAAATCAGGGATGGTCTATTCTGGCTCTTTTTTTCTGTTCTAGACTAATAATAATAATAATAATAAATTTTTATTTATAACCCGCTCTCTCTCCCCGAAGGGACTCGAGGCGGGGCACAGGGAAATTAAAAAATATATTGACACAGACAAAGTACAAAGTTAAAAACACATTAAACATATCCTGCGCTAAAAACATCTATAAAAATAAAAACTATCCCTAAAAACCCCTTAACACTATTAAATTTACTTAAAATTACCCTAGGCCAGCCAAACGGAAGAAATGAGTTTGTAAAAGCTGTCGGAAGGAGCGAAGGTCCGTGGTTGTTCTGATTTCGGGGGGAAGGTCGTTCCAGAGGGTCGGGACCGCCACAGAGAAGGCCCTCCCCCTGGACGTTGCCCGCTGGCACAGCCTAGTGGACGGCACCCGGAGAAGTTCCTCTCTGTGGGAGCGAATCGGTCGCAGGGATGTATGAGGCAGAATGCGATCCCGCAGATAGCTAGGTCCCGTGCCATGGAGCGCTTTAAAGATGGTAACTAACACCTTGAAGCGCACCTGAAAGACGACAGGCAGCCAGTGCAGCTCGCGCAGGAGCGGTGTTACATGGGAGAACCTAGAGGCTCCCATAACTACGCGCGCGACTGCATCTATTCCTGCGGTGACAAATTTCTCTAGAGTTTACTTATTTATTTTTTAACAAATACCTCCATGATGACATTTCTTTTTTCCCCCCTCCTCCTATTCCTTAATTGTTAAAGCAGATAGGCTCAGGTCCTGCAACCCCTTTTTAGCTGTCCCTTTCAAATGACCACTGTTTCTCTATGGGAATTCTGCAAAGAAAGGAGCACTGGTCTAACAGAAGCCATGGAGAAAGGTAGAACAAGTGGACCAGCTGCATAAGAAAGAAGAGGAAAACCTTCTCACAAAGCCCTATATGGATACCATCTTAATAGGTGTAAATGCGTTAATGTCCCTAAAAACTGCAAACATTAGTCATGCTGTATTTTTGTTTTTATTTTTTTCCCTTCAGATCATCATCCTCCTACCACCCCTGAATGTTCTAACCTCTGCGATGCTCCCAAATGCCCTTATTATGCTTATTTTCCTGATTAAAACATATTATTTCTGGTTGGTTGAGACATATTATTGATTTTCTGTTGATCCCTCCTTTGCGTCATCAGACACAACCAAAAATTGAGGCATCAGTTTGAATCATAGAGGTCACTGATTTGTGCACAGATCTATTGATCTCTGAAATCAATCCTGGTCTCCTTGTAGGAGATATGGGCAGCATAAAATAAACAAAATTTAACAAAGCAAGTGCCGAAAATATTTTTTTAAATATCATCTCTTTGGTACTATTACCATGTCACCATCGCTGGCCAAACAGTGGAGTTCCAAAATAATAAAATAGACCGTGTGTGTGTGTGTGTGTGTGTGTGTGTGTGTGTGTGTGTGTGTGTTTAAAATTGTAACATAGCTAATTAAATCAATTAGCTGCATCTCAAATGATTAGAAATCTCCCCCCAATTGCTCTGACACCCTGTTGGATTCATGCCTTCTTCTAAAGCAAACAGCAGCTCTATCACTTAGTTCTTTAATTTGTATAGTTAAAAATGAAAAATAAAATTTTGGTTCATTCAATTTCCCATTTTAAATGTGTCACAACCCATTTCCATATCAATCTATCTTTTTTAAAGTACATGTTTTAAGTATTTGTATGCATTTGACCTATTTTAATTGGAGCTTTACCTCACGTATATATTTTGCAAGATATATTAGAGTTTTTTCTATTTTATTTTCATAAGTTTACATATTTTCCCTCCAAACATACACATTTTAACACTTTGCTTTAAATATATCATCAAATTTGTTCTGAAAAGTATAACTTAATTAAATTCACATTAAAATGCAAATGAAATCTATTTCTACCCCATTTTCTAGCATGCCTTAAAGATGGAGATTCCATTTCATATTTGTTTCTCTTAGCAAAAGTTGCCCCAATCTTTAAAAATTACCTCATTCATTTTATTTATAAAATATATAGCTCACTATCATTTACTGTATAACACAACTTCAAATTAGTGAATGGAAAAACAGCATACAGTATAATAAGCCATTTCATCAAGTACACAGACAACTCCTCTGTTGTTAAAACTTGTGAAGATTTTAATTTTTAAGAGGATATTCAGTGTTTAGTCTTGTGCCTCTTTTTATCAAGTTAAAGTTTAAAATATTATATTTAAACATTTTTATTGCTACTGTATTTTGATGCTGCTTTATTATTACTTTTCTGTGATTTATAAATGTTCTAAGCCACCTAGAACTCGGCACAGAGAGATATAAATATTTGAAATGAATATCTTTAAGTAACTTAAAAACTCATAATGTAATGCAGAGTAACTAAAGTATCAATAGCAGGATACTAAATATAACACCACAAATTTAACTGAAATTCTGAGAAAATATTTATGATGATAAAAGTTTATAAGATGTGACACCAATTTTAACTTTAAAAATGAGACAATTTTACAATTGGGCACTGTATCAAAAATGGGCTTATAATGAATCTCTGGCAAATGTGACATTCTCAAGAAATTTGTTTTTTAATAGACAAGCTGGTTTGTATTGCAAGAGAGGGGGGGGAAACTACTTGGATATGAAGTTTGTAATACTTGATTTAGGAATCAATTCTTAAGCTAATAAGGATTCTAGCAACCTCGAAGTAAACAATTCAATAAATATTAAAATTCCTCTTTTATCAAAGAACAGATACCATATATGCATCCCTTCTAATGCACTTTAAAGGAGACTCAGAAAGTATCTGCCCTGCTGTATATTTAGTCAGTTTTAAAGTGGAAATAGTTAGAATGTCTCTATTGTGACTGTTTTCTCCTTAATAAAAGTTGTTAAGGAGAACTTCGGGAGATTTGTTCCCGGGGAAAAAATTACTCTCCATTCTGGCAGCTATCAGAGATCTGATTATCTCTAAGCTAAACTTGTACTTAGATTGGTAGTAAATAGGTGCAATTTGTTCCTGGTAAGTTACTTCTTTTAGGAGGTGAATTGCAAAGCTTTGTACTGGCTACAGTTTCCAACATCATACCTACATTATGTTTTGAAATTGTGGAGAGTCATTGTGGCTGGGTTACTTGGAGGCACATTCAGTCATCTCCGGTGTTCATGCTGTACAGTCAGAGTGGTTGCTGCCGGCATTGCTGCTGGTTCAGTGTGCGCGCAATGCTCTGCATGCATGTGCAGTTTCTCATAAATAGGTCTGTGCGTGCGCAGAACATTAAAAAATTGGGGGGGGGGGTGAACATGCCGCCGCAACTAGGGAACCAATTCGGAGGCATGGCAAGCCTGGATAGCTGCTGATTCCAGCGACCCAGGCCAGGAAACCATTACCGGTTCACTGAACCAGTCCAAACTGGCAGGAACCCACCTCTGTGTACCATAACTTGAAACGGGAGAATCGGCTGTGGGGGAGAGAATGGAGTTTTATTCCAGAACTATGGACAAACCTTCTGAAGCTCTATCTCTCTAGGCATTTCTTTCTTCTCAGCTAATGTTTGCCTTCATGAATTGTTCCATGGCATCTCTGTTTGAATGAGGGGCACTCTTGTCTGATGTAGATTGTTCATTGTTCTCTCTTCCTTCTCTTGCTCCCAGCAGACCTAATCTAAACCATAGTACACAGTTCTGCCTTCAGTGGCCTTTGTGCACTCTCCCTTCCCTACTCTTATATTCTCTAGTTTGAGTCACTCCTTAAACTCATTTCACAGTAGAAGATCCTTTTGGTTCCAACTTTGTTATTCTATTCTAAATCGGCTCACAGGACAGGATATGTAGGTATTGAGAAGAGACTGATTCAGGGTATAATTTTCTCTCAAGTGATAGCTTATGACTGTGTGTGGTTATGTTTCTACATCTATATTATTATTTACTCTCTGAATATTTGCTGATCTTGCAACTCAGAGAGTTGATGGTGAAGAGCTCAAAAAAGTTCAGTTATGTTTCCAAAGGGTTGAAGCAAAAAGCGAAGCCTTACTAGAGGCTGTCTGTCTTATGCCCCACTGAAGCTATTCCAGTTGCTATCATACATCTAGTAGATTGGCCAAAGTCCAAATGGCTGGGAGCCTGTCTGGCTGGAGCTGGTAGCTGTAACAGGCTGGTGGAATTAAATCTATGCCACAATATTTTAAGATAGAAGCAATGACAGTAGTGTAGTAAAGTAGGCAAATGCAACAGCTATTTAGGGTAGGAAGGGATCTGACAGCAAAAGAAAGAAGCAATCAGAAGGGATAAAGAAAGACGCTTAATGGTCCCTAAATGAAAAGTGTTTGCCATAAACACAAAATACTTAATTGAACTGAAAAAGATTTAAATAGAAGGGGAAACTTCTGTTCCTCCAGAATTTACTACTATCCTCACTATTGATTGTGCTTGCTGTATTGCTGGGAATAGTAGATTAGTGGCATCTGAAGGGCCACAGACTCCCCACTACCCCCACCCCCAACTCAATATAGAGCATCCACTCTGAGTTTGGCAGTGAAATTCATGGCAGGAAAAGACCTTGTAACAGCAAAGCAAGTTGGAAAACTAAGGCTTCTCGTTTAGGTTAAATGGTGAAATTTACAGGCAATTGTCAGTCAAGCCATGCAAAAGTGACACCCCTGAGAAGAATGGCAAACAGTTTGCTTCCTAAATTGGTAGTTATGTTTGAACTTTAATGGAAAAGTCTGAGCTTCTCACCAGTAATCTCTGAAAACATCTGGGTCTTTCTGTTGGCCGTTTGAAAATGTAATGAATTTTCCATTTAAGGTTCATTTTGGAGTCACATTTTGGCCCGGCATTAATACATTACTATTATTTCAGTCATCTTTTGGCATTATGGCTTTTTAAAGGTCTTTGATGTGGTTTCTGAGTTATTTCCACCCCCAACATGTGCCTCTCTGCATTCCTATAACTTTGCATGTGTTGTGAATAGCTTCCAATGTACATTAGCAGAGAGGTACTGATAAGGAGCAAACCCTCCTTGTGTTTCTCTCTGGAAGGGAGTAGTTAATGAGGTCAGTTTTCTGAATTAGCTTGATTGATGCGTGATGGTCTTTGGGTGTCTTTTTGCACTTCTTCGAGGAATACTTGCACCATCCTTGCATTGCCTTCCATTCTATTGGCCTTTGCAATGTTTAGCAGACTCAAAGAGATTGTTACAGATCCAACTGAATTTATAAATCAACTCAGTTGATTACAGGTAATCCTTGATTTATGACCAGAACTGAAGGCAAAATTTCTATTGCTAAGCAAGACAGTTGTTAAGCGAGTCACGTCCCAATTTACAATCATATTTTTGCCATGATTGTTAAACAAAGCAGTACAGTTGTTAAATGAATCATGTAGTTGTTAAGCAATCTAGCTTCCCCCACTGACTTCATTTGTCAGAAGCTCCCTGGGAAGGTTGCACACGACAATCCCAAGACGACTGGACGCTGCAACTGTCATAAATACATGCCAATTGCCATGCATCTGAAATTTGATCTTGTGAATTCAGGTGATGCTGCAATGGTCATAAGTGTTAAGAACTGATCATAGGTTACTTTTTTCAATGTCATCATAACTATGAATAGCCATTAAACAAATGGGTGTATGTCAAAGACTATCTGTATTCATCCAAAAAGTTATATTCTTGGAGAAATTATAGAACTTCAGGATTTTCAAGCTCTGATTTTCATGTACTCATCTGGAATGAATATTGGTTGATTGACATAACAGAGAAAATGCAGTAGATTTTTATTCAACTAATAATATAGTTCTACACAATTAGTGTATTGTGTAGAGAGATTATCTCATCAAAATGATATCACCCAAGTAAATTGCCCATGCAGGATTATCTCTCATTCTAATGTATAATTACTGTATCTGTTGCAGAGCATCTAAGGCTGTGATGGCGAACCTATGACACGGGTGCCACAGGTGGCACACGGAGCCATTTGTTAGGGCACGCGAGTGTTGCCCTGTCGGCACACTGCCCAGCTGACTTCGGCCTTCTTTTAAGGCCGTTTTTCGGCCTGAAGCCTCCGGAGGGCAAGTCGTCGTCCCGTCCCCCCCCCGCAAATTGGAAGTTCGGGAACGGACTTCCGATTTGCGTATTGGGCTGTTTTTCATGCGAAAAAGACCGTACGGGCAAACCGAAAGTTTAAGAATGGACTTCCAGTTTGCGTGTTGGGCCATTTTTCACCCTCTGGGAGCTTTAGGAAAGCCTCCTGAAGCCTCCAAAAGGGGGAAAAAGTCCTAGGGGCAAACCAGAAGTAGGGCTGTTTTTTGCACTCCAGAGGCTTCAGGGAAGCCGCCTGAAGCCCCTGGAGGGCCTGCAGGGGAGTGGGGGAGGCTGTTTTCATCCTCCCCAGGCTCTTAGAAAGCCTATGGAGTCTAGGGAGGGTGAAAAACAGGTCCATTGTGTGCCAAAAGCGGGGGGGGGGGCGGGGGTCACACGTGCATGCGAACGGGGGGGGGGGTCGCACGCATAATATTACAGGTGTGGGCACACCCTTGCACGACCTCCCTGCACTCCCCCTGCTTTTGGCACGCAATGGGAAAAAGGTTAACCATCACTGACGTAAGGTGTATTTTTAGCTTCACCGTTGGTCTTCCACCTTCCATTTTATTGTCATTCATTGTTTCAGTTTCTACTCCTTTTAAAGCTTCGTCTCTGGGTTTTTCCGAACATTGTTGTTTGTTTGGAGAGCTGCAAAGCCACCTGTAAATCAGCTGATAGATAAATTGCTTCCAGTTGTACATCACAAAATGTGTAGGGCTAAAATGACCTGAAAAAGCTGATTAAGTATGATCCCTTATTCAATTAGGAAACTTGAATAGGAACTATTGAAATAATCCTGAAAGAATAGTAAAACAATATTTACATAGTTTGTATTGGTTATAGCCTGTGGAACAGTAAAATCCAAGTTATGGCTTTCCCTAGCAATTCTGTATCATATAATTTTACATTAATGCTGATAGGGGTGATTAAGCAGCAGTTCAAAAATGAAATAGGGAGAGGAAAGCTTGACTGTTTGAATGTTTGCTTAAAAGAAATAAAAAACGCCCCACAAGGACATGGGAACATGGACATAAAATATTAAACATAAAATATTAATTGCATTAACCACACAGGAAATAATATAAGTAATAGCATAATGTTAACTTAATTAAGTACATATAAATAAGAATGTATACAGTACATATGACAATATATCATATCATGTACACAACAAAAAATGCAATGTGCACTTAAAAGTCCAATTGTTCCTCCTCATGGTAAAGCAAGAATAAGATAATTTAGAAGTTTTGCTTGAAGAGATATGGGGGAGAAATCTTTCAGAGACCAGTTTCAGGGGGGAAACAGGAAGAAAAAGCATACTATTAATCTATCACATATATAACATGTTGAAAGCAGATTGGAGAACTTATTCTTCCTCTTTTTAGTTTTCCAACCTGCTGGGTGTATTTAGATATTTGTAGACAAATCCTATAAATATGCTTGGCCTTATGCTGCTTCCAGATGATCGTAGGTTAATTCTGATGTTATTTTACCTGCAGTTGTTATGGTTATATCTATCCAGAGTCAATTATTAATGAGATCAACAGCTATATAAATTTGATAGAGAGAAAAAGAGATTGTTGTATGAGTGTTTTGTTCTTTTTGTAAATGGTTATCATAAGGCTATGTATTATTAATCATGTTTAAATTCATCATCTCCTAACTTCACAATGGCATTCACTAGATTTTTTGATATTATAACTCTGAGAATTCCCAAATGCTTCTATGGAACAAATTTTATTTTCTTGGGAATGAAATCTATGGGTTTTTTAACGATTTATATAACATTCCCCTTCCATCTCATCAAGGTGATTCGTAGTAACATTCAAAAATGGATCTGGACTAGGCACTAGGAATATTTGGCTAAAAGTAAGAACTATATGACAGGTGGATGAAATGCTTCAGACAGTGATACTCATTTTAAGCAAAGGCTAGTATGCCTTTTTCTGGCAGGTCCTCATTTGAGTTTTAAAAAGCTCGTCCATGGAAGAAAACACAATATTTTTCACCCAGGAGCCAGAATGAGAAAACAATTTCTGAGGCTGTCATTTTGGTGATGCAGATCATCGCCTCTTTTTAGGCATTCTGAGTAAATATTTCTGAAATATAAAATATGCCATGCAGTAACATATGTGAAAAAAATCTTCAGCACATGACTTCTGAATCCCCTTATTTGTTCATTTCAGCAGAGTTCCACCAACCACCATGAGAGCACTAAGGAATCCTCAGAGATCATCAGGTCGGAGGTGAAAGGCAAAAGATCTTCAAGCCATGGCACAAGCCATAAAACCAAGAAGTCTGGAAGTGGGAAAAGCTCAATAGGTTTTGGCTCATCCTCATCCAGTGTAACATTTCCACCAGCAGGTGAAGAACAGAAAGAAATAGGAAGAATGGGAAGGGGAAGGTATCAGACTAACATACTGAATTAGCCAGGCTTTATTGAATGGCAGGTGGGCAAGTCTTCTAAATCAGGGATCCCCAACCTTTGCAACTTTAAGTCTGAAGGACTTCAGCTCCCAGACTTTTCCAGCCAACTTTGCTTCAGACTTAAAGTTGCAAAGGTTGGGGACCGCTGCTCTAAATGGTAGATGAGTCTTCACTATTTTACATTACCTTTGGCTCCTCTTAGGGAGGAGGTTTATTATTAATTCACCTTCTGCTGTGCATTGACCAGAAATAAGTCCAAGCAAGTTTTCTTTCTCTTCCCACCCCCCAAATATTTTAACTCTTACAGATTCAAATTTAGGCTTCAGGGATAGTTGGTAATCCCAGCAAATTTTCATCTGTTCAAATGGATGAAGTAGATCTGGTCAACGCATAGTCAGATTTCCATATCTTGCAAAGTTCTTTCCTGTCCCTGATGATTATCAGAATATAGATGGATGATACAAGAAAAGGAAACACAACATATATCAATTATGTAATTTAGCTGCATTTGACTTTTTTCCCCGTTTCTTTAGACAATTAGTCCCTGGTTGCCACTCTCCTTTCTTTGACCATTGATAGCGTATTGGTAGTGTGGATTAAGATCCATTGCTCCAATTAGTAGTTTTAGCAAAGTGATTATTGCTCTCTCTGTATCTCTAAAATGGAGATAATAAGTGCTATATAAGTAGTAACAGTAATATAAATTAAGTTCATATAGCTAAGAATTTATACAGTACATATGACAATGTATCATATTATATACACACACAAAAAATGCAACGTGCACTTAAAAATCTAATTGTTCCTCCTCATAGTAAAGCAAGAATAAGATAACATTTAAATGACATAGTACATACACTCAGTTTGATACCATAAAATGTATAGTAAGGCTCACATCTAACATTTCTTACTAATTCCAAACATTTTCTATATCTACTACAAGTCGTCCTTGGTTAGAGACTGGCAACTCAGTCATTAAATGAAGCAATCACTAAGTGAAACTGTAACTGTGCTTATAATCTAAGTTCATCTTTCCTTTGCTTTATAGACCCACAAAAGTCATAAATACAAAGAGCCAGAGATTACTTTTTCATCACTGTTGTAATTGCAAAAGGCCACCAAATGAGGACTACCTATGTGTAAATAGCAAAATGTGGCCCAAATATATTATTAGATCACTTCAAGATAAAGCTTATTTATTATACATAATAGAGCGAAAGGTGACAAGGCCCATGAATGCAAATGCATGCAATTACTTCACAAAAGCGAAATTTTAGTTTATTAGTGGGATGAGGAATTGGGTAGTTCCAATCTTTTAATTGTAGCTTTGAATTGATTTAATTGTGATGAGCAGACAGTAGATGAGATACATGTGAGAAAAGCTAAAACATCTGTCAGCTTGCTGTAGATTTCAGGATTCTGCTTGTTCCCCTTTCAGGTACCTCATGCAGCTCCTTGCCTTTCTCCCAGGATTTTGTAACCTTTCCAAAGCTTGAGCAGCAGCCGCCTGAAGAAGAGAAATACCACAAACCTATCTCTTCATCCTCGTCTTCCGCCCACTGCTCTCCATTATCTGAAGGGCAGAAAAGTGATGTCTTTGAGCAGAAGGTGATCTTTTCAGGTTTTGGCTCCATCATGCGTTTCTCCACCTCAGCTGTGAGTCAGCAGAGGGGACGGGATGCTTCCCCTATGGACTACAAGACCTCCAACTCTACTGGTGGCACCCCAAGTGGGAGTGGTGGAGTCAGCAGTGGCAGCAGCCACAAGCGCATGCCATCTCTTAGCGGGGAAGACGTAGAAGTCCTGAAAGAAAAAAAGCACAAGACCAATAAGAAAAGCAAGCATGGACCAGGAAGGCCCAAGGGTAGCAAGAATAAAGAAGTGCCAAGTACCCAACTGGTTGGGCCTCCAGCTGCCTCTTCTTTGCCTTTCTCTGGGAGTTCCCTGGTCAGCTCCAGCATCAGTGGGTCTTCGCGTTCATTCAGCCATGGATCCACCCTTCCAAGCCTCAGCATGGAATCGCCACTTATGGGATCAGGTAGGAAACATGCTCTTCCTCCAGCCAGGATGCTACATGTTTTGGTTGATTCAAGTATAGGATTTGTGATCCTGAGAAAATGAGATAAGAGATGATGCAGTGATATATTTACTAGGATTTTCCCCTCTCTAGGTTGACTCTGATTGAAATCTCTTATTGAAAGCATAAACAATCGAAAGATGACTGGGAAAATATATTACGTTAATCCATGATGTGGTTGTTTGGTCTTGGCTTAAGTGTGTCGTGTGAACCACATTTTTAAACCTCAATTCATAGCTTAGATTATTGTATGAATCTAGCAACTAGTGATTTAATCTCAGGAGTGCTCAATTTCTGCCAACACAAAATCATCTTAGTTTCTTAATTAGTTCGTAATTGCCCAAGCCAAACACTGCTGTGCTTTCGATATCACTTACTGTTCTTGTAACTCCATCACACCTCTAAAATTGAGGGAAACTGCCCATTCTAGTGATGTCGCAATCATATACCCCTATTGCCCTTGAAGGCTGACATAATAAAAAAAAGCAAGTTTATACACACAATGCACAAAACAAGAAGAATTATCTGTGTCTTATAAATTCTGAAGTACTGCTTTTCCTTTATCATAGGTCTGACTCTTCAAAGTTCCTCATCTGTATTGGTTACTGTTTATGTCCATTAACTCATTTATACTGGATTGTTTGTTTCTAGGCTTATTAATCATGGCTATCTGTGTTTCTTAATGTGAAATGAGCTGTTTGCTAGGCAATCAAATAATTCTAAGATGAATGATGAGTTATAGCCTGGATGCTAATGACTTTCAAACACAGTTACCTTTGTGAAATAGCTTGAAGGGGAGGGATCTTATCTGAATGAAATTTAAAGATCCCTTAGATTTTCACATAGTTTGTAGATTCCTGTTTCACACAGCTTTTCTCACTTGACAAAGAAGTTCAAGAAGAGATATTGAACAGAGGTTAGCCAGGTGTGCAGTATGTTATACATTGCCATTTTTGCAATGCTCTGCTTGACTTCCCAACACCACACCATATTTGGAATCATCCACACAAAAAGCAAACAAAGTGTTGCCTCAGCCCTTTTTTAAAAAAATGAAAGTAAGTTAATATCAAACTATTGGTCTACCACCATGTTTCACAGGTTGGATTCTTCTGCCAAACACAACCATTTTAATTGAAGTCAAAAAGTTCTTTGATGTCAGTGATGCACAGAATTTTCTTCCAATCCTCTGAATTACTCATGTGGTTTTAGTAATTGTAGATGGATAACAAGGTTCTTTTTGAAGAATAGTGATTTTCTCCTTGCAACCCTGTCGTGCATGCCTTCTTTATTCTCCCCTGATGGTGATCTCATGAACACTAACATTTTACCAATGGAAAAGAGGACTTTATGTTAACCGGGGGTTGTTTGAAACTTCCCAAAGTATTATACACCTTCCTCTTGATGTGATCTTGATTGATTGATTATTCTTGGGAATGTAACAGTGGTTTTGAATGGCCTTCATTGTACCCAATCTGCCTGACAGTGGACTGTTGAAGTTCACACTCTTTGAAAGTAACTTTAGTAACCTGGCAAACATCAACAATTGTTTTTCGGACGTCCTCGAAAATTTCCTTTGTTCAAGCCATCACATACTTCCACATACCTGTTTTGGGATGATCAAACAAATACTGAATACATTACCCAGAATTTTGTTCTTTAAATAAGACAAGACCTCCCACACTCATACTTATTTATTATCCCATTGATTGAAACACCTGACTAATTTCCCATTCAAATGTTAATCCTACTTCAAAAGATTACCTATTTTTGAACCATCACTGTAGGATAAGAGATACTTGTATGTGATGTTTTTATTCTTTTAAAGCTTTTTATCAATTGGCTATTAATTTTTTTTTTAAAAAATAGCTAAGATTCTCAAAAGCACCCTCATTTATGCTCCATCACCGATTTTCTGTTGCTTTTGTAGAATCTTATGCACAACTCATTAAAAGGCAGACAGCAGAATCTGATGTATTCAATTTCTTCCTTTGTCTCAGTGGTCTGGCTGCCAGGTAGACCTATGTAAGATTGCAGCCCACTTGATATGACTGCTGTTAATCTTTTCCACACAATGCCTGCTGCTTCTCCAACATCCCTACATAAGTTGAAATTGCACGTTTTCTTGATCCTTGAGAAGCTAAAGAAAACAAGTGGGGGAGGGGATCATCCAGGCAATGAACTCACCTGTTCTTAGGGTGATTACTTGTGAACTTTGCAAGAAAGGGTTAAGAGCAAAGAACCTCAAGGCTGAGCATGTTATGGCTCGCTTACTTGGCAACTGCTTTGCCGATATCTGGCTTGCTCTCAAGCACTTCTATTCAGGTCACAGTAAGTAGAAAGAAGAAGGAAGAAAAGGGAGGCGGGAAGAGTTGGACGTTAGCATCTCCCTGGTTTCCTAGTGACTGCAGCCTTTTACTTTCTCTACTTCAGGGCATGGGAGGAGCCAAGGAAGAAAAGGAGAGAGAATTCAGGATGTAATTATTTTTCAGGGCGGAGCTGTTACAAACCACAAGCCTTCTATAATCTCAGCCTCTGGCAATAGATTTCCTCCCACCCACCCTTCTTTTCCCTCCCTCTATTGTGTTCAAAGAAAGGGAGACTTTTTATGTCTGGTGGGTCCGCCTGACAACCACAGTCCTGATTTTTGACATACATTACACTGGCCTCTGAGTACAGAATCTTCCACGAAGACCAGTTTTCGGAGGACTGAAACTGTAGGCCAAGGCTTGTTTTTAAGCACAGTTTGTTGCATGCAGGGCAATGCATCTGAAGTAGCATCCAAACCTGCACTCTGATTAGGCAAATACCACGAGAATGCCAGGATCCATTTAAATGGAACTGAGGATAAGGGGCAGATGCTTTTCTGCTTGCCAAATTCTTGTCATCCTCTTTCTACTTTTTTTTTAATGTCCTGCATGGTTTGCTGCGTAGGCAGCAGCCATCTGTATGGGCAGAATATTAGTGGAGAGTTATTTCAGATCCATGCAGACAGAGTAAAGAAGGAGGTGTGGACGGTGCATAAGAAGACATATGTCTCAATCCCAGTTAAGATACCTGAACACGTGGGTTATAATAACTGGATGGTTGATTGAATCTATAGGCATAAGGTGCAAGAGAACGTAGGGATCTCTTTTTTGTAGTGTAAGTAATGTGGTAAAAATGTAGGGAATTGGGTTTCTTTTCAGCCGGTACTCTGGGATTTTTCCCCCCTTCCTAAAATTGCTACTGGGAGAGCTCAATCTATAAAGTAACTGTATAAGAGAGCTGCCTCTGTGTGATGCTTAGGGCATCAGGTTAAAAATTGTGAGACTGTGATTTCTAGTCCTGCCTTAGACATAAACCCAATTGGGTGTCCTTGCAGCAGTCACTTCCTAGGAAGGAGGCACTGGCAAGCTATGGCTGTGTGGAAACCCCAATTCACCTAGATATTTGAGCCAATAATATGGATGTTGAGAGCTGCAATCCAGAGCCATCTTCAGGCATCCATTGCCAACAGATATGGATGTCAAAATATTGGGGAATGCTTCTAGTTACTGTTTAGGGCAGGGGTTCCCAAACTTGGCAACTTGAAGACTTGTGGACTTCAATTCCCAGAATTCTGGGAATTGAAGTCCACAAGTCTTCAAGTTGCCAAGTTTGGGAACCCCTGGTTGAGGGCATGTCAATTTTTTCAGCTTTCAATTTCCAAACATTAGAGGTACTCAAAAGTTGTGACATGCCTTGGGGGTTGTAAAGATATTTTGGTTACTTTAATATAATTTAGATGTGCTTGGTAAGTACCCTGTTTCCCTGAAAATAAGACCTCCCCAGATAATAAGCCCAATCGGGCTTTTGAGCGCATGCACTAAAATAAGCCCTCCCCTGAAAATAAGCCCTCCCTGAAAATATTGCAACACAGCAGGAGCCATGAGCTCCCTACCGCCTGCACCTCAAAAACAATAAGACCTCCCCAAAAATAAGGCCAAGTGCTTATTTCAGGGGTTAAAAGAAAATAAGACCCTGTCTTATTTTCAGGAAAACACGATAACTACATAAATGTCATAACTTTTTTTACATTTTGTTTGTTTCGTTAATATATATGTAGATATGAAAAATGAATAAAGTGCTCGAGAGAGCACAAGACAGGATAATCCTTCCAGTTCTTTGAATGGAATGGAATATTTTAAATTAGCAAAAACAGCACATTGTAGTTACACTAATTCAGCCCTTTTAGAGACATACTTCTATTAGTCAGAGACAACAAAAACTTGTACACAAAATGACAAAAAGATTTTCACAGTGGTGTTTTGCATCACAATCAGATCTCTCTGTCTTATCTATTTTGGGATTTCTGATCGATGCAGTTTTATTCAAAACCATCGGCAAGTTGACATTTTCCTTTGAATTACTGCAGATTTGCAAATTGTTGTGGATAGTCTATACCCTCATGGGTGAAAATTCACATTTTATCTTGACTCCTGAGCCCAAGACAGTAATTACTTATCTCTGCTACTCCTGCATAGAGGTTCAGCATCTGTGTTCAAGAGTTTTTGTATGTAGGGTTTACAGAAACAAAATATAAAAAAGCTGCTTCCCCAACCTTCTGCTAGAGAAAAGGAAATCTTATTTTGGAAGGTATGAAATCAACTTGGAGTTTCATGTATATGATTTGAATCTAGTTAATCATAGTTTCTACCTACCCTAAACATTCTGTAATCAAATGTTGTCCTTCCACATTGGGCAGGTAGAACAGGAAGGCAGCTATATATTGGAGAAAGAGAGTGGAAAATTACATTTAAATTTCTCAGCTGCAGCCTAACTCATTTTTCTCAGTTTTCAATGAAAATGGAAGCCATGTCTTTAGCTATAGATAGGAAATTCTTAGTATAGATGTCTGTAAGATTGAGTAAAAGGATAGTTAGTACTCATGAATGAACAATAGTATCAGATCCTCAAGTTCGATAAACTAAAAAGAGTTAGTCCTTATTCTTTCTGTAAGGTAGTATTTTTAAGAAAGGCAATATCCAGGTTGTGGATATTTTTGATATATACTCTTTAGTACAGGGAGACCATTTTTTAAAATGTTAATATCTTTTTTTTTTTTAATTTGCCTTTCTAATCACTAAAATGTGATCTTGGAACTGTATGCAGATAAAATATTCATACATCCACATTGCAAAGGTAGAATTGTGCCTGAGATCTTGTGAGGTATGACAGCCGTAAACGTTTTGGGGAAATCCTGTATTGTTTTGCCTTAGCAGGGGTGTCAAACTCAATTTCATTGAGGACCGCATCAGGGTTATGTTTGACCTTGGGGGTAGGTGGCATGGCCAGGGAGCATGGCCAGCTTGATATCACAGGCTCCCAAGCTCCATTTATGGTTGCGAGCAACGGCTTCCTGCAACCTTCTGCCAGCGAAAACGGAGGTCTGTTTTCATTGGCAGTCCTTTGCTGTTTCCAGGGCAGCTCTGTAGGCCAGATCTAAGTACCCCATAGGCCAGATCCAGGCCTTGAGTTTGACACTCCTGTACTATACTAACAGTGCTATTTATGAGGGCCTACAAGGGTATGTGAGATGGATGGATGGATGGATGGATGGATGGATGGATAATGGATGGATGGATAGATAATGGATGGATGGATGGATGGATGGATGGATGGATGGATGGATAGATAGATAGATAGATAGATAGATAGATAGATAGATAGATAGATAGATAGATAATGGATCGGTGGGTGGGTGGGTGGGTGGGTGGGTGGGTGGGTGGGTGGGTGGGTAGGTAGGTAGGTAGGTAGGTAGGTAGATAGATAGATAGATAGATAGATAGATAGATAGATAGATAGATAGATAGATAGATAGATAGATAGATAGATAGATAGATAATGGATGGATGGATGGATGGATGGATGGATGGATGGATGGATGGATGGATGGATGGATGGATGGGGAGGGGGAGAGAGAGAGAGAAGTGATTAATCATAAGCTGTCAGATGCATTTAAGGGCACTTGTGATTTTATTGTTGCCTGTACACCGCCCTGAGTCCCGGAAGGGAGAAGGGCGGTATAGAAATTTAAACAACAACAACAACAACAACAACAACTTTCATATAGATTGTGACTTTGCTTCTCTGTTTTCTTTCTGTACTCATCATGATGGGAAAGGAGCATGTTCAGGCCTTAGTTTCTCTCATCTGACAAAAATAGGGTGCCCCAAGCAGCTTATTCCCAAGACTTCCCTGCTGGGTTTCTTCCTCTTACTGAGCCATCTAGAACCATCCACCCAAAAAAATGGCTAGTACAATAACCACCTGTTAATTTTAACCTCATTTATTCTTATGATTAGGAAAAAGGTTTTTTTAAATCTTGACACCTTGAGGTGGAAAAATTGCCTTTGGAACAACTGAGGAGCAGAGAGGGGACAAATATTGCCAGCGCACCCCCCTCCCAGCACTTTAGCTACAGATGGAGGGGAGGAATTACAGGAGCCATAAAGAAGGGGTCCCTGCCAATGAGCAATTGCTCTCCCTCAGCTCCATATAAGAGGCTGCAAAATGGTCTTGATCACATTTCCAAGAGCAGGAATCAAGCCAATATCCATATGTACCTAGGGTAAGCCAAAGAATGATGGTGTGTGTGTCTCAAGATACAAAGCTCAACCTTTTGCACATGCAGCTTGTGATTTGGATCACACCATCGCAACACACCATTCCATTATTTCTTCCATCCCCATAAATGCTCCTGCCAAGAACTAATAGTTCAGCTTCTCAAAATCTGCAGAAACCCGACAGCATCTTAAGGAGATGTAGAAGAACTCTAAATTGCATTCCATGGTGGAAGAAAAGCATGGAAGGTCTAGCATTTCCTTGATTTGTTATTTGTCTGACCAGGAGAACCTCTGTCTCAGAACACCACCAACTTTTTTTCCCCATTAGTCCATCACTGATTTCAGATTGTTTTAACATCTAGGCAGCCTTCTTGGATTTTAACCACTTAGGCCAGTGATGACGAACCTTTAGAACCTCACGTGCCAAAAGGTGAAAAACGGCCCAACACGCAAACCAGAAGTTCAGCAATGGACTTCTGGGTTGCTTGTTGGGCCGTTTTTCTCCCTCCCGAGGCTTTAGAAGGCTTTCCTAAAACCTCCGGAAGGTCAAAAACAGCCCAATGTGCAAACCGGAGGTCCGTTCCCGAACTTCCAGTTTACGTGTTGGGCCATTTTTCGCCCTCCAGAGCTTCAGGGAAGCCGCAGGAGGGCAAAAAACAGCCGAAAATCAAGGCCGAAAATCAGCTGGCCAGCATGCACTTGCATGCTGGAGCTGACAGGGCAACGCCTTGCGTGCCCTCAGAAATGACTCCACGTGCCACATGTGGCACGCGTGCCATAGGTTCGCCATCACGGATTTAGGCCATAGCTGAAAAGAAATTTTCTTACTTCTTAGCATTGAAAAAGAAGCAACAGATCCAAGGTATCATTTCTCAAAGTTAGACATATATGTGTGGATAACCCTGCTATTCAAGCTGCTAAGTATCCAGTATTATTGAAATGATAAGTCTTCTTTAATTAAAGTGCAAACAGATACAGAAAATGCAATTTCAAAGATGAACATGAAATTTCCAGAACATTTGTGAAGTTTACAACTCAAATAATGTAAGAATGATATTACATCTACTGATTTTTTTAAAGCAGCTTATGACTAATGTGAAAGTAAAGAGCAGCCAATTGCTAAAGATAGATAGATGGATGGATGGATGGATGGATGGATGGATGGATGGATGGATGGATGGATGGATGGATATAGGTATAGGTATATTTCTCTCCATCTTTCCTAAAAAAAAAAAAAAGACAACTCATATAGATTCCATTGCCATGGAATGTTAGCCAGTTTTTCCAACTTAAAGGGAAGGCCTTTTAACTCCAAGACACTCATGCAAAAGACCTAGGGTTCATTTCTGGCATCTCCAGGTGGGATTGGGAGAAACTCCAGTTTGAAATCCTGGAGAGTGGCGGATAAATGGAGAAACTGGTCTGAGTTTGCTTTAAGGCAGTATTGTATGCAGATAGTTATCGACTTAGGACAGTTGAGCCCAAAATTTCTGTTGTTAAGAGAGACAGTTGTTAAATTAGTTTTGTCCCCATTTTATGAGTTTTCTTGCTGTGGTTTTTAAGTGAATCACTGCACTAAGACTGTTATATGAATCTGGCTTCCCCATTGACTTTGTTTGTTAGAGGTTTGCAGAAGTTGATTGTGTAACCCCAGGACATTGCAACGGTCATAAATATGAACCAGTTGCCAAGCACCCAAATTTTGATCACATGATCCTGGGGATGCTACCACAGTCATAAGTCTCAAATATGGCCATAAGTCACTCTTTTCAGCATCATGGTCACTAAATGAATTGCTGTAGGTCAAGGACTACCTGTATTCTAATTATAAAAGATGGGATCATCTTGCTGATAAACCATGTGAAGTCAAATTTGTGACAAAAGGTGAAGTTACCAGAATAGCATTGATTTGTCATGGAATGATGCTCAGCAACAAAGAAGAAAATAGGCAGGATTTTAGTGATATGTATTGTGTGTGCAAATAATAATCATATATTATACTGCAATTTTTCCTTTCTTTGGGAGAACTACCTGGAGATATTTATCATTCTTAGTGATATCTTGGGTGGTCAAATCAGCAATATATGCAACTTATTTTTTTTGACTCATACTTGCAGAATAATTTTGTTCTGATCTTAATCAAAGAGAGGAATGGTAAAAGCAAGAGTGTTTCCAATAAGCCACAAAGTTATCAACCTTATTTGGTATTTGATATTATTAAGAGTTATAATTTGTGGTAGTGATGTCATGACTGCTATCCTGAATGTTAATTTGTTAATTTAACAGAATAAGTAGAGATGATATGACTTTACCATTGCTCCTGATCAATACTATCAGTCCACATAAGCATGGTCATTGTTAGAGATGCTAATGTTTTCCAGCAATATCTGAAAAGCCAAACCCTGTGTATCTACCTATTATTCAAAGAGTTCCTAAAACACTTCATCATTGTAAATAGTCAGTCAAGCCCTTAGGCCTATTTGCAAAGAGGCATAATACATTTTTTTTTTAAAAATGGGAAGGGACAGCGAAGGGGGAAAAAAGGTTTGTACATCAAAAGCCAAATCACAAAGTTCTTGACAGTTGAGACAGATAGTAGCCTAGTCTAGAGACATGTATACAGAGTAATGCTACATAGGGCAGTACAATGTTGTTCTTAGGTCACAAATACACATTGGGTGCCCTAACTAAAAAGATTAGGAGGGAGGAGAGAATAGAATGAGAAGGAAGGGATCTGGGATCTGTTAGTAATCTATCTGATAGATTGGATCCTTATAGTATTTTATTTATATCATCTAGGTTTCCTACAATTATATATATTTTTAAATATTTTAAGCCCCCGAGAATTAACCCATGGTAAGATGGGTGGTCAATTTATTTTATAAACAAATATGGAAATAATTATGCCTTGAAAGAGTCCAGTGGTGGGTTTCTGCAGGCTCGCACCTACTCGCAAGAGCCGGATGGTGAAATTTAGAGAACCGGTGAGAGGGGGCTCCACCGGCGGACCCAGAAGTAAGTCTGGCCTGCCGCTGCCAGTAATCCACTGGGAAGGAAAGGAAAGGAAGGCAGAAAGTAAGAAAATAAGAAAGGGAAGGAAGGAAGGAAGGAAGGAAGGAAAGAAAGAAAGAAAGAAAGAAAGAAAGAAAGAAAGAAAGAAAGAAAGAAAGAAAGAAAGAAAGAAAGAAAGAAAGAAAGAAAGAATTTATCATCACAATTGAGCCCAAAATTTTGGTTGCTAAGCAAGAGCGTTGTTAAATGAGTTTCACCACATTTTACAAGTTGGCCACTCCCACCCTGTCACATGACTGCCAAGCCATGCCCACAAAATAGCCACACTTACAGAGTAGGTTCTAAAAAAAATTGAAACCCACCACTGAAAGAGTCTGATCTCAGCTAATCGTGTTCTAGAAACTGGGAATAATGTTGGCAGGTCCAGATGGAATTATTTCACAAAGGTGAAGGAGTAAAGCAAAGATATAGACTGAAAGAGGAAGGAAAATGAAACAGCAGTTCTAAGCCAACTCTTAACAACAGATACAGGGGTGTTTTTTGTTTGTTTGTTTGTTTCTTGGTGTCTTGATTGTTTTGTCTAAAGCCCTACATTAATATTTTTCATACAGGGATCTATACCAGTAACAAGGATCCCATTTCTCACGGGGGCGGGTTGCTGAGAACTGTGTGCAGCACTCCCCTCTCCTCTAATCTTCTGCCTCACCAAGGCACCTCATCACTCCCCCAGCTCACCCGCTCACCTTTTGCTGGCACCATTCCATCCTCCTCCTCTTCCTCCGTCTCTACTACCCAGGTAAGGTCTTTAAACATCAGCCACTAACCATTGATGGCATCTCTTATGACGAGAGATCACCATCTCTTCTCAAATTGCTCATAGTCAAAGAGACGAGCCTACTTTCTCAGTGATTATACGTTTGTATATATTTGTTAAAAAAAATATGAAATAGAAAGTAACCATGCATAACTGATAAACTACATTTTTGGTTTATTATTATTATTATTAATAATAATAATAATATTTAATAATAATAATATTTAATTTAATAAAAAATAGGTCATGAATGCTTCTCTTAAAGTAGCAATGATTAAGTATTTCAGGTTTGAGGGCTGCATCTCTTTCATTTACATGGGTGCTGAGGGGTTGATGGAATAATATCAGAGGTGGGTTTCTACCAATTTGGCCAAACCAGTAGTGGTTTGGTGGCCTGGATCGCTGGAATTGGTAGCGACCCAGGCCTGCCATGCCCACGAACCAGTTTCCCGGTCCCTTCTCCCGTCGCCAGCTTGTTTCTGAGCATGCGCAAAACAGTTTTCACTAAACTGTGCATACGCAACAATGCGCAGTGGGCAGGCGCAAAGCAAGTAGCGCACGGGCAAACCTGTCTCAGTGAACCAGTAGTAAACCTGTTAGGGCCCCACCACTGAATAATATCTTTGGAAGGTATGATATAGGCGGAGTTAGTTTGATGTAATGGTTATGGTGCTAGGGTTAGAAACTTAGAAGATGTTGAGTTCTAATCATCCCAGAGGGATAGAAGCCAGCTAGTGACTTTAGGGCTAATCTAGTGCATAGCATTGAAGTGGAACCCTTATGTAGACTGCCTTGTAAAAAAAAGCATAGGATATAAATCTAGTAGTTAAATAATAAATTATAGCGATAGGCCAGGGGTCTGCAAAGTCGGCTCTTTTAAGACTGATGGACTTCAACTCCCAGAGTTCCCCAGCCAGCACTGGCTGGGGAACTCTGGGAGTTGAAGTCCACCAGTCTTAAAAGAGCCGACTTTGCAGACCCCTGCGATAGGCTAAACAAAGGGTTAGGCACATTGTGATTCATGTACTGAACATGTCCTCCAGTGTCTCACAGCACTTATCCCATGAAATTCAATGACAGTTTAAATTATGTCACTAAACAAAGGTATTATCAGGTTTCAAAAAAGAGGCTATTCGGGTAGGTTGTTTCAGATATTTACTATGCTATTGAATCAACTCTGGCCAGTGGCAAGTTTAAATTCCTGCAAAGTGTTCTCTTGCGTTAGTCTCCCACCTTTATTTGAAAGTGTGGGTTCCTAGAATTGTACTATCTTCTAATAAAACATAAAGCAATACATACACATACATACATGCGGTACTTGCAGGACCGCCTCCTACCACATACCTCCACTCGACCTGTCCGCTCCCACAGAGTGAGCCTCCTTAGGGTGCCGTCCGCCGGACAATGCCGGCTGGCGACTCCCAGGGAGGAGCCTTCTCTGTGGCATGTCCAGCCCTCTGGAACGACTTGCCCCCTGACCTCCGCACAATCACAGACCTTCGCCTCTTCCGTCGAACACTAAAAACATACCTCTTCCACACGGCCAGCCTGACATAGCTGTTTATATTATTGAATTTTAGCTGGGTTTTAAATTAAGTTTTAGCACGGGCCAAATTTATTTAATCCAATTTTAAATTTATTTGATTGTCTGTATATTTATATTTTATTTTCTTATTCCTGTGCACCGCCCCGAGTCCCACTTGGGAGAGAGGGCGGTATAAAAGTACGATAAAATAAATAAATTAATTTTTTTGAAATGATTATCCTCCTCCAATGATATAGTCCAGATGATCCAGGGTGTGCTAGAACTGTTGCTTTTGGCTTCATATTTAATACCATACATTTATTTGTATATATTTACTCCAGATAAAGGAAGATGGGCAGAGCCAAATTTCATCCCACATTTTTGGCTGCAAAAAACCCCCCAAAATCATCTAAATAAACATTCATTTTAAAACAAAGTTAGCTTGTGTTCCTTAAATGAAATGAGACTAATGTTTTGAATCCTTTCCAGGCGGTGTATCAACTGGCTGCTTCTCCACTAAGAGACAGTCCTTTCAGCATTGTGAAGGACTTTTGGAAAAGCAGGAGGGAAGACACTGCTCTTAAAACAAAATGATTGCGTTTCTCTTTCTCCTCTTCCTTCGTCTTTTTCCTTTTTCACAGGTCTTCTCACTGGCAGGATCCACATTTAGCCTCCCTTCCTCACACATTTTTGGAAGTCCCCTCACCTCTGGACTCTCGTTAAATCCTCTGCTCAACCAACCTGAAAACAACAGAACAGGTACAGATTTTTAAGTTGTATGCAAGCATGGATCTCTTTAGAAAATGGCCTTCCAAAAATCAGGTCTATTTACATATTTACTCCTTGTTCCTGCTTTTTAGAAGCTCCCCCCCCTCCCCGAGATCTTTGCTTTCCATGTCAAAGTAAAGGCAATTGGGGAAGGAAAGACAAAATCTATTCTGTTTTCAGAAACACATTCTTTACAAAGGACAAGTTATCTGGCAACTCAGTGCAGCACAGGGCAGACCACCTGATGTCCCCTAGAGCTCAAAACTACTACAGTAGCCAAGCATCAGAAACATGACCTCAGGCTCCTAAGAAAGTTAATCCAGCAGGCCCGATCAAGTGCCAGGAAAATGAGACATGTTGCAGGGTGACCGTGATTGCACAAGCCTGCCATCTGCTGGCACTTGTACCAACAGCGCCCTTTGAAACAGGTAGCGGCGAGCCTCTTAAAAGTTACACAATGGAACTGAGCTTTGTAGGGAGAAGATTTCCATTTTAAAGAAGTATAGGCATAGTAATAGTGTAAAATACTAATTGCATAAATATTATATATTCCTGTGTAAACAAGATTTGGAAAGAGGGAGATTTGGGGAAATAAGATTTGGGGAGAGACATTTTCTGGAGGCATTATTTGACGGATTCGGGTTATGCCACCTTAGATTTTGTGGGACGCAGAGGTAAACACAATCAGGAAGCTCCTAAGACCTATTCCTTGATATTTTCCAAGGGTTCTCAGAATTTGGTGACCATATTATTCCTCCACCTCATTGCTTGCTCAGCTATCCTTTCTAAGCACATGTGACATAAGATGTCATTAGTCTTGTGTTTTTCCTCTGACAAGATGTACTGAACGGGGGAGGCAGATGAATGCTAGGGAGTGCTTGACCATTCTGGCTGGAAATTGTGGAAGTTGAAGTCCAATACATCTAGAGGCCACCCAATGTTTAAAAGTTCCTATAAATCTTTTAAAAGAACTGGAAAAGGGGAAGGGGGTACAACTTGTCTGAGTTGTAACCAAAAAAATAAAAATCACTCCTTGTGTTTATACTTTCAGAACCAGATTTGGAAGACTGCAATTTTGCTTGCCGAGGGACATCACCCCAAGAAAGTCTTTCTTCCATGTAAGTTTATTTTACCAAAAAGAGTATATGGAAGGCAATAATAGAATGTCGAAGATAGGATGAGATCAGAAAGACGGCTGTTTCACTTGACATACTAGAGAGCAGAGAAAGCAGAATCAGTTTACTCTTAAAAAAAAAAAAACCACTGGTTTTCCACATTTCTTCAAACCCTAATTTAGCCAACTATCCATTTGTGTTGGACTACAACTCCTATCATCCCCACCCACTTGAATGTTCTTGTTTCTGTGCTATAGAAATTTGCCTGGCTCTTGTTAGCTTAGAATCTTTCTAAGTTACATGCTCTCCACTCAGCCCAGAGTCAATTAAAAAGCAACGAGGAAGCACAAAACAAAGCAACTGCAGTTCCCATTACCAGTTCCTGTCCTGCCTGTACTGTATTTGTTCCAAGACATTCCCGAATGGTGGTGTTTCGATTTATGCATGTACCATTTGCTAGGTAAGTGAAGCAAGATTCATTTTCTCCTCTGACGTTTGCTACCGCCCCATGCCATCGTGTTCACCAGCCAGTAGGAAGAACGTCCATTGGTTAGAGTCTAGTTTTCTCACTTGTATCTAAAGGTAAAGGTTCCCCTCACACATATATGCTAGTTCCCGACTTTAGGAGACAGTACTCAAAGCCGAAGAACCAGCGCTGTCTGAAGACATCTCCGTGGTCATGTGGCCGGCATGACTAAACACCGAAGGTGCACAGAAGGCTGTTACGTTCCCACCAAAGGGGGTTCCTATTTTTCTACTTTCATGTTTACATGCTTTCGAGCTGCTAGGTTGGCAGAAGGTGAGACAAGTAACGGGAGCTCACTCCGTTATGCAGCGCTAGGGATTCAAACCGCCAAACTGCCAACTTTTCTGATTCACAAGCTCAGCGTCTTAGCCACTGAGCCACCACGTCCCACTACATGTATCTAAACATGCTACAAATAACAATCTTTTTATTCTTCCACATCCCCGTGACATTGCCTTTCTCTTGTCCTCAGAGAGGCTAGAGACTTTTTTAGCTATTGCAAAATAGTGTTTTCCCTCTTAAACCAGCAGCTATCCATAAGTTTTCAGTTTTAGTTTAGTTTTATTTAATTTATATCCCGCCCTTCTCCAAAAGGACCCAGGGCGGCGCACAGGCATTTAAAATACATACAAAATAATACAAAAATACAAAACAATTTAAAACCTATTAAATATCAAGTCCTGCGCTAAAACCAATTAAAATCCCCAATTAACACTATCTATACTAGTCACAGCGGAGGTTATGTTAGGCCGGCTTGGTGAAAGAAGTGTGTTTTTAAACACTGGCGAAAGAGGCGGAGGTCAGTGATGGTACGGAGTTCTGGGGGTACGTCGTTCCACAGGGCAGGGCCCGCCACAGAGAAGGCCCTTCCCCTGGGTGTCGCCAGTCGGCATTGTCCGACCGACGGCACCCTGAGAAGGCCCTCTCTGTGGGAGCATGATAAGAATATCAAGGTGAGTAAAAGTTTGACTTGTTTCACCAACTATTTTGTCAATGGCTTAATCAGCAGATATGAGAGTAAAAAGATGCCCCTTTTTCCTGCAATTCTGAGGTGGTACTATTTCCCCCCCCCCCCCCTTTCATATTGGGAGCTTTTTGCAGCCCAACTATTAATTGGCAGCTGGGAGAGCAGTACAGTAAAGCAGGAAATCGTCTTCTCTCACATTTTATCAGGCAGTCCATCCATATCATCAGATAGTTCACTTGTTTTGACTGCCAGTTTATTGCTCTTTCAAAACTCCACAAGAAATCTGTTCTGAAAACAAGCCTGCTTATACCAGAGATAAGCAGGGTAACTTAACTCTCTGGTCTTACTACACAATACTTCACCTCACTTCATCTCACCAATCAGCTTGCAGGGAGCATTTTTTTTTTAAAAATATTAGATTTCATCAAAAGATAAAAGGCAATAAGACAAAAAATGGAGGGTTAGGAAAAGAGAGATTGAGGAAAAAGCAAAATCAGAAGTTCAGAGCGGGAAAGGAAAGCAGGAAAGAAAAAAGGGGAGGGAGGAGAATAATTTCTAATTTTCTTCAGTAGATACATATATAAAATACATTAACCTCTTACTCTAAAATCAATAATAGTACATAATATTTCTATAGTCATAAATAGTTCTAATCCTCAAATCCCAAAATTAAATTTTCCTTTCTTTCATTTTCTAGCTGGAAGTCCAACAGTAGTTTCCAAGTGGAAATAAAGTTCAATGAAGAATTTTCTTTAATCAGATTAATCAATTAATTAAATCTCTTATCCCAGCAATTCTATGATTGGCTTATGACTTTCCACCCATTCTTAACATTCATACAGCACTTTATGCTGTATATGAATACTGTATAGGCTTTAACTTAACTGCCTAAGCAAAATCAGAGCACTATTACCTGATGGCAATCGAGAAGAGGAGCCCTAGAAGATACATACATAGGAATTTTATGTTGCTGGTAATATGGATGGATAATATCACTTTAGCTCCATTAATCTCTAATCTGGTCTTTTTTCCCTATCCCACATCCCACCCAGGCATCTCCCAATTTAATATATTTATTATTCTATATAAATAAAAATGTAACGAGTTTGTTCAAAACTGCTACTCTCCGAAAGTACTGCACCAATCGCTTCCAAATTTTCACACAACGTTACTTTCAAGTACAGCACTAATGATATATATAGACTGTGTAGATATCACACCTGTGCCAGGTACACGCAATGGAAATGTAAAAAATTGTTTTAAAGGTAGGTAGATGGATACAGAGAGAGAAGTGGGCCATAGCTATTATGTCATCCTTTATGACATAAAATATTCTGTCCATAAGATAGGTAGGTAGGCAGCTATAGGGATAGAGAGAGGGAGGGAGAAATGCAGTAGGTAGGTAGGTAGAGGGATAGAGAGAAGGCAAAATACAGTAGGTAGGTAGGTTAGGAGTTATACGGTGGTTGTGTGTACATATTTGTGTGTGCAGGTGTAGATCTACACACAGATTGGTTGGCCACAGGAATGCGTGGCCGGGAACGGCTAGTGTGAAATAAGGAAAAATGATAACTACAGGGCAAGTTAATAATTCCTCCTTTTTATTTTCACACAATCTCTTCTCTCCTTCTCCTCTCCTCTTTTCTCTTGTACTTTGTTGAAAGCTTGGAGATGTATCAAAACAGGGGAAGGTGATGGGTATGGAAGAAACTCAGAAAACAAAGGCTAATAGAGAAAGCAAAGGCTAGGAGAGGAATGGCTGAGGTGGAATCTGTTCCGTGACTAGACAGAATAGTGCATGTGTCTGCCTCTCAACACCCCTAAAGTTATTACTGACCCACTTATAAGTTTGGGGTAGGTAGTGAATAAGGAAACAAGCAAGCCAATAAGTACTGGTACAGTTATTAACAACAAGGAGGAAAATACTGCTACCACCCAGGTACAAGATTGGGATAATTAAAATATATATTTATATAGATAATGACAATTTAAGCAAGTCTCGTTCATCAATTGTAGATATGGTAACAGAGGCAAAGGAAGAAATTGGTTCAGTCAGATCATAACCATATCATTAAGTGTTGGGTTTAGTGGACTCGGACCATAAGGATATGAGATACTACACTTTTGTGGGTTGTTTACCAGGCTATGTTCACATTGCTTTCTATGTACCCAATAACATCTGAAGTACAAGGATGGGAGAATATACACCTGAATATTTAGGAGAACTTTGTATTATCTGCAGTACATCAGAAAAGATTTCTAATTATTAATTGTTTGAAATAGCAAGTGCTTGATAAGTGCCCCACTCTTACCTTAAATTATGCTGCTAGAATGAGGAACAATTTGGAGTAATCAGAGGTGGGTTTTCATTAGGATCTTCAGTTCAGTTATGGTGGTCTTGGGTTTCAAATTCTTTGAATATGAAAGTTTATCTTTAGTACTAAGTTACATACGGTGATTCTGAAAGTTTTAGTTAAATCCAAAATGGCTACATGCACTTTTCCTAAAAGATGTCTATAGTTTTATTGTCCTTGAATTCTTGGGTATAGTTGTTTATTATTTAATTATTTATTTTATTATTTTATTGGATTTCTAGACCGCCCCCTCTCCCCAAAGGGACTCGGGGTGGTGTACAGGTAAAGTTAAAAACTACTAAAAACATGATAATACATACAAAGTTAAAATCAAATTAAATAACCCTGTACAAATTTATAAAAATTAAAACTGAACCCATAAAACCGAATAAAATAATTTAAATTGCAGACTGGGACGAGAAGCATAAGTTAGGCCAAGCCGGCCTGATGAAACAGGAGAGTTTTAAGTTTCTGGCGGAAGGAGCGGAGGTCCGTGGTAGTTCTGATATCAGGGGGAAGGTCGTTCCAAAGGGTCGGCCCATCACAGAGAAGGCCCTTCCTCTGGGCGCCGCCCGCTGGCATTGCCTAGTGGACGGCACCCGGAGAAGTCCCTCTCTGTGGGAGCGAATCGGCCGAAGGGATGTATGGGGCAGGATACGATCCCGCAAATAGCTAGGTCCTGTGCCATGGAGCACTTTAAAGATGATGACCAACACCTTGAAACGCACCCGAAAGGCCACAGGCAGCCAGTGCAGCCTGCGCAGGAGCGGTGTTACGTGGGAGTATCTGGTAACTCCCAAAACTGCCCGCGCGACCGCATTTTGGACCAGCTGCAGCCTTCGGGTGCATCTCAAGGGGAGCCCCATGTAGAGAGCATTACAGTAGTCTAGCCGGGACGTCACAAGCGCATGACTGTGCGAAGGGCGTCCCGGTCCAATAAAGGGCGCACCAGGCGAACCTGGTGGAACGCCCCACTGGCCACGGCTGTCACATGGTCCTCCATTGACAGCCGGGCATCTAGGAGGACGCCCAAGTTGCGTGCCCGATCCACGGGGGCCAGATGTTCACCCCCTATGGCCAGTGATGGAGTCAACTGGTTGAACCGGGGTGCCGGTAACCACAGCCACTCAGTCTTGGACGGGTTGAGCTTGAGTCTGTTCCTTCCCATCCAGACCCGTACGGCTTCCAGACACCGGGACATCACTTCGACGGCATCGTTGGGGTGGTTTAGGGTAGAGATGTACAACTGAGTATCATCAGCGTACACGTGGTAATCTACCCCAAAACCCCGGATGATCTCGCCCAGCGGCTTCATATATGTATTGAACAGGAGAGGCGAGAGGACCGACCCCTTAGGAACCCCACAAGTGAGAGGCCTTGAGGTCGACCTCTGCCCCCCTGCCAATACAAATTGCGATCGACCGGAGAGGTAGGAGGAGAACCACCGTAGAATGGTGCCCCTCACCCCCAACCCCTCCAGTCGATGCAATAGGATACCATGGTCGATGGTATCAAAAGCCGCCGAGAGGTCTAATAGGACCAGGATAGAGGAACAACCTCCATCTCTGGCCCTCCAGAGATCATCCACCAACGCGACCAATGCCGCCTCTGTGCTGTGACCGGACTGGCGCGGTCCAGATAATCAATTTCCTCCAGGTGACGTGGGAACTGTTGTGCCACCACACTCTCTACAACCTTCGCCAAAAAGTGAAGGTTGGAGACCGGACGATAATTTACTAACAATGCTGGGTCCAGGGAAGGCTTCTTGAGGAGAGGCCTCACCATCGCCTCTTTCAAGACGGTTGGCAAGAACCCCTCACTCAAAGAAGCGTTCACTATTTCCTGGAGCCAGCCTCGTGAAACCTCCCAGGATGCCAGTACAAGCCAGGAGGGACACGGGTCCAATAAACATGTGGTAGCTCTCAGTCGCCCACGCAACCTGTCCATATCCTCGGAAGTAACAGAGTCAAACTACTCCCAGAATGGTATCTCAAGACCCACCTCTGACATCCCCTCCAGACCACTTTCGGTGGAGCCCAACTTTAGATCTTTTCTGTATCACAAATGCAAACACTTACATACTTTCTTGTGAAAGAAGGGAGTGTCAGCTAAATTCATCTTGGTAACTGGAATTATCTATATTTTATTACTTCTGTAACCAGAAAATTTGCTATTGGAGAAGATTGCAGCATCTGGAGGATCATAGATCCTCCAGATCATCAGTTAAAAGACAAGACCAAATTTATAGGTTTGTAGGCTGAGATAATTGAAAGAAAGCAGCCAGGCAGCCTCAAATACTCAATAATTAAGGATATTCTTGACAGGAGAAGAGGAGATGAGACAGGTAGCTTTTTCCTATGGCTGACAGTAACAAAATGCCTGCAAGACCCATGCAGAATCTGCATTGTATACTTTATTCTCAGAATTTAGCTTTTCTATGTTTCTGCTTTGGGCCCCAACTTTTGTGGCCTTCCAAGCATAAAGCATCTAGTACTAATAGCTATTAGAAAACCAAGAAATGTGTTATTAATGATGCTTTGTCCTGCAAACAGGTCTCCCATCAGCAGCCTCCCTACTCTCTTTGACCAGACGGTATCAACTAGCAGTGGACAACTGGAAAATGTCCCCCAGGCCACACCAAACATTGAGCAGCTCCTGGAGAAACAGGGCAATGGAGAAGCTGGTGTCAATAGTGAGTTGTGGAAGGAATCAATGGGTTAAGTCATTTTGTTGGTCTTTGGCCACATTTTTTAAATTAGTCTTTGAGTGCTGCAAAGGATGTGGTGGATCAACCCAAGAGTGTCCTTGGATTGAGTGGAGACATGGGTTTGTTGGGGGGTTTTACCCTTTGGAAGAAACTTTCAGAGGTTTTGCAGGGACATTTAGCTTTCTCAAATTCCACCAATAAATAAATAAAATAAAATAAAATAAAATAAACAAATAAATAAAACTCTGCAGACAATCCCACCAACTCTTGAAACCTAAAACTTTTGATCCTGCTTATTCCAGGGTTGTTCTGAGTTCTGCAGAAGGGGCACTGGAAAACTGCTTTTAGCTTGCAGACCACAGCTGTGCCCTTGGGGTTAAGACTCAGGCGACCAAAGAGAGGTAAAGCTTTTGTCAAGAAAGCCTCTATAGCAAGGGTCTCCAACCTTTGCAACTTTAAGTCTGAAGGACTTCAGCTCCTAGAATTCTGGGAGCTGAAGTCCTTCAGACTTAAAGTTGCAAAGGTTGGAGACCCCTGCTCTATAGTACTTTCCATTCACCTCTGCAATGGGCAGCCTTCCCATGACTGTTCCATCACAAGGAAAATGGTAACTTGATACCATCCAGGAGCAGACAGGTGTGTCCTTAAGGGGAAGAGTTTAAGATAATTCTTCCAAATATGAATCTGAATATTAATAGGTTAAGTCCTTTCTGCCATCTGGGATGTTTTCTACCAATCATAGGGAGGAAGAGACTCATTAATTAGTTTTACTATAATTTCCACCATGCTTCATCATTATGGATACTAGGCGGAGATCTGGGATTTATAGTTTAACCCCAATGGGAGGTTTGTGGTTGGCAGCTAGTAGAACAGAAAGGAAGACTGGGAAGATGAGTTCAAATCTTCCCACATCCTTGGGATAAACTGTAGAGGCTTTTTTTGAATTCTTTTTTGAAATAGTAATTCTAAAGAGAGGGGAAAATCCTATGCTATATTTTTTTCCCCAATGAACACTTTTTGATTTCAAAATAAAAAAAATTCAACAGTTGATCATCATCATACTTTTTTCTAGATACACCTTCTGATCATGTGTTCAATCAATATATGGAAGAGCTCTAGACGTGTAGTCCTAGGTTTCATCCATGTGCTCCATCTCTCTATTAGTCCTGTCTCTCTAATTTTCTTATCTTTCTTTCCAGTAAAGGGGGTAGAGATTGCTACCATTTACAGCTCCACTGAATCCATAACCAAACTCATAGATGAAGTATAAGAAGGAGTTTATACTGCTTTCACCAGCTTAGAAATTTCTACCGTGTTCCCCCCCAAATAAGGCAGAGTCTTATTTTCTTTTGACCCCCAAAATAAGCACTTGGCCTTATTTTCAGGGAGGTCTTATTATTTTTCAAGTGCAGGAGGTGGCGAGCATGGTCACCTCATAATAATAATAATAATAATAATAATAATCTTTATTGTCATTGTAATAATAAAATTACAATGAAATTGGTTTGAGTGCCAGGTGGAATACAGAAAGCAGTGACAGCCACAATAGGAATCTCTCTCCAGGCAAATGAAAAGGCCGACAAATGACAGTTGAAATAAAATGGCCGACAAATGACAGTTGAAAAGGATCAATTGTACCCTGTCCTTTATTATCCATTTCTTCAAATCTGTTTGGCATTTTAGGAGTTGGTGGAAGAGGAGCACGTCTCTTTTTCTTTTTTGTTTCTTGTTGCAATGAACTTTGAGGAATCGCACTTGGCATTCTTTCTTCTCTCTCAGCTTTCCCAATAGAAAAGGATGGAATAACTGGTAGGGGTGGTGCTCTCCGCTTCTTCATTTCAATTCTTGCAGTTGCCCTTGTATATTCCCAAGAGATAATGATGGTGCCACCATTACAGAACATAAACTTCGTGAAGAATCTGCGATCATTGTTTCATCAAGGCTTTGTTTATGATACAACCTAGGTTTTAAAAATTCTCCACTACCCAGATCTAGGCGTCATCTTGAGGATTTCTCTGCCTGAAACTTGTTTTTCTTACTTGTCCTAAAAAAATCCGAGTAATCCTTTCTTTCTTTAACTGTTGTGTCACAACCAGTTGATATGTTTGTTTCTCAATAATTCACAGTAGGTTCAAAGCGAGTTTTTGATGGAAAAGTCTGCTGTGACACCAGGAGCTCAAAGCCGCTGCGCCTAAGCGCGCCGCCATCTTGGATGGAAAAAGTTGTTGGTTGCTGCTGTGCTGCAATATATATATATATATATATATATATATATTTGGGGGGGGGGGGAGGACTTATTTTCAGGGGAGGGCTTATTTTAGCGCATGCACTCAAAATCTGATTGGGCTTATTATCCGGGGAGGTCTTATTTTGGGGAAAACAGGGTAATTGGATTAATCTATTCCTGAACTGCTTAATCAGTGTAGGGTGTTGAAAGCTAGAATAACCTGTAGCAATTGAGATACACTTAAAGTGCAATTCTTTGGACCCTGTTCAATTAGTATGATTATAGTTTTTCAGACTTTTTATTTTATTTTACCTTTAAATATAAACACTGTACATACAAGTACAGGTAGTCAGGTTAATTAGATTGTAAAATATGTAAGTATCCCATTATAATATAATTTTGTTTAGACTTAACATTACATTTGTTATATTTGCTTGGATTTAATATTACTGGAACATGTTGTACTTTATTGGATTTTTTGTTTAAATTTTAGCAATGGAAAAACTTTAACGACATAGTAGATATAATTAACAATGTTATATATAAATGTTGCTTACTAAAAAGAAGCCAGAAAAACATGCCTTAGCACATCAGGATGATTGAAGACATGTTCCTTTTTACAGGCATTATTACAAAGACAAATTCCTTGTGCATCCAGTCACCCTTGGCCAATAAAGAATTCTATTCTATTCTATTAAAAAAAAGGACTGGGACTTTGATTGGCAGGTCAGGCTGGTCATTTTGAAGCTAGTGGCCATTGCTGCAGATGCTCAGTTCATGACTATTTAATGACTGTAAATGTTCTTGTAAATCCATTTCATGTGCACTGATTTTAATAGCATGCTAACATTGTTACCCTTCTTTTTTCCATTCTCAACTTTCTCTCCTTTCCTTCTGCCGCTCCTACTTCCCGTAGTTGTAGAGATGCTCAAGGCACTTCATTCACTACAGAAAGAAAATCAGCGCCTTCAGGAACAGATAATGACTTTGGCAGCTAAAAAGGAGCGCCTGCAGCTTCTAAATGTTCAACTCTCTGTTCCTTTCCAAATGGTGACCACCAGCAACGGCCCCTCAAGCCAGACCCAATACATCCTAGCTCCCAACAGTAAGCAAACCTAACTGTAGTGGCTTTTGATTCTTGAAAGAGGCATCACTGCTAATATCTGAACAACATCAGACCAAACCTTCTGAGTTATTAGCACTAGGGATGGTTGCTGCTGGTTTCTTTTTTTTTTTTTTATGTACTTTTGCTATGCACTCTTTCTAAATGGGTTTGGTTTTAGAGTTCTTCTTGTTGTTGTTATGACTGCAATATTTTGTGAATTGTATCCTCTGTTCTGAACTACTTTGCAATTTAGGAAATTACAATAGATCATTAGGAAATACACATTAAAAATGAAAAGTAAAACATGGTTCCAGGTAGAACCCCCCCACCCCCACCCCCTCTGAGGAATAATATAGTGTGGCCAAGGGAAAAACCTTTTGAATTAGTGCAGTGCTGACTCCTTGCAGAAAAGATGCTCAGCGGCATAGTGGAATGTCCTTTTGATTCTTTCTCTTCCCCTCTAGCCTACAACAGTGACTCATTTAGTATCAGCAAGAGCTCCCCATGCAAGAATAGTTTTGGTATCGAGAATGCACTCTCCACTTCCTCTGAGGTAAGAAGCATCTCTCTTTCTGGTTTTCATTTTCACTTAGCAGACTATCATGGTTCACACATTCTGAATGTCACTGTATGAGATTGTAAGACCGAGAAGAGAAGCAACCTGTTACTGAAATACACAGGTACTGTATTTGCACATAAATTATCCACTAGAAATATCAGTGCATTATTCTCCCAGATAATGTTCCATTGACTTTACCCCAGCTTATACCCTTAGGGCAGGGGTCTGCAAAGTTGGCTCTTTTAAGACTGGTGGACTTCAACTCCCAGAATTCCCCAGCCAGTTTCGCAGCTTCGCTGGCTGGGGAATTCTGGGAGTTGAAGTCCACCAGTCTTAAAAGAGCCAACTTTGCAGACCCCTGCCCTAAAGCATATTGGGCCAATTCTGATGCCAGAAGCTTGGTCCCACCTATCATATTTCTCTTTAATTTTACACCAGTGTTCTGGGCCTGAATTACTAAGTCCTGAAGTACTAGGTGCGCTGTTCAAATGCCCAAGATTTTTACCTTCATTTTTAAAAACAACAACAACAACAAGGCACCCTCTTTCCTTGAAAAGAAGACCTCCCTAGATAATAAGCCCAATTGGGCTTTTGAGCACATGTGCTAAAATAACCCCTCCCCTGAAAATAAGCCCTCCCCAAAAATATTGCAACATAGCAGCAGCCATGAGGTGATCATGCTTGCTGCCTCCTGCACCTCAAAAATAATAAGACCTCCCTGAAAATAGGACCAAGCACTTATTTCAGGGGTCAAAAGCAAATAAGACCCTGTCTTATTTTCGGGAAAACGTGGTAATTCCTGTGCTGCAGGATACTTTGGTTTTAGTAATTTATTGGTGATGTTTACTCAAATTGGAACCAGGACAAACTTGGCTAAAAATAAATGTAACTGTGATAGTAAAAAATTCAAGATTACTTTTATAAAACTGTGCACTTCCCATTCCTACACATATTCCATCCTGTAAAAATACAGAATGCCATTTTTGGTAGAGAGTTTGGAATATCTGTTTGTTTGTTTTTTAAATATGTAGAATGGCTGTAGATGATTCACGTAGATCCCACCCTCCCTCCCTCCCTTCCTTTCTATCTTTTCTTTCTCCTTCCAGGATCTTCATTCAGGATGCCCAAGTAGGAGCAGCTCTTCCCTGTCTTTCCACAGCACACCACCACCTCTGCCCTTGCTGCAGCAAAGCCCTGTCTCCCTTCCTCTAACTACTGGGGTCCAACAGCAGCCACTCCCACCACCAGTGAATGGCCTGAGCAGAGCCATGGGGACTGTTCATGGGGGAAGTGCCACAGCTACTCACAGCCTTGTGGATGGTCTCCTTGGCAGTCTGGCAGGAGGGCAACAGATCCCTCTCAATGGCATCCTAGGAAGTTTAAATGGCACTCTGGCCACCCAGACCCAGAATCCAGTACTGGCACAAACCGGTGGTCACCCTGGTCTGCAGCTCTCCATGAGCCAAAGCAGGTAAGAAAGAGGGAAGACTACAAGAAAGGAGCCAAGCTTCTAGGAGGCAGATTATTAAGGATTTCTTTTTGCCCTAAATTTGAGAACCTGTTCCACTTTATTTTTATTTACTCCTGATATTTTTTCACTGCCATAATGACATATAATGAAAACACAGGAGCCATAAGAACCACACATATTATAATGACAGTCAGAAAGGCAGTAGATCTAAAATAAGGCTGGCAGGATAAGAAAAGTGTGAGCTTCGTCTTCAAACGCCTGTTGGAAAAGTTGTGTTTTAAGTCCTTTCCAAACAGCAAATTAAAGAGAAGAGCCAATAAGAGTTCATGAGGAAATATAATTTAAAGGGTCAAAAGAGCAGAGAGAGGCATTGCTTCCAGACCTCCATCTCCTTTACATCCCAAACTGAACAGTCAGCCTGGACAGATTCAAATTAGAAGGTATGGTTACCTTGTAGCTTTACCCTTTGGACTTTACTAGTAAAGACATCAATACCTTTGCAGCACCCATAAAATAGGCTTGACGCCGCAATCAGCTCCTACCCATCAGCACGACGCCTGCTACTTTTTTTTCAACTTCAATATCAGATAAGCTTCACAGGAGACCCATTAAACCAATATGGAGAAAATAAGAGCAAACACCAGAGCTTCTTGTTCCCCAAAGCATTGCAATTGGGGGGGATCAGCCAATTGGACAAGGGCACCCCTGGATCACAAATTTCATCTGCTCATCTGGGTACAGCCAAGAATGAGTCACATTTCCAAATTGCAGGCCTGCTTTTGTAGGAACAGTGTAGAGCAGTGATGGCGAACCTATGGCACATGTGCCACAGGTGGCATGTGGAGCCATTTGGCAGGGCATGCAAGGCGTTGCCCTATCAGCTGGCCAGCGCGCATGCGCATGCTGGCCAGCTTATTTAGCCATTTTTAAAGCCTCCCCAGGCTTTATAGGAACTTCCGGTTAGTGTAGTTTGTAGTCCTTCAGGGGGCTTCCGGGGGAGGGGGGGGAGCTGTTTATGCCCTCCCTATAAAGCCTCTGGAGCCTGGGGATGGCGAAAAAAGCATGTAAAAATGGGCGTGGGAGCACCTGTCATGCACACGTGCATTAGGGGGGGCGCATTGCATTATGGGTGCAGCACACGGCGCACGACTCCCCTGCATCCCCCCCCCCCTTTATGGCACGTGAGCCTAAAAAGGTTCGCCATTGCTGGTTTGGAGGAAGGTCATTCAATCACCACGTAGTTGCTGGACAAACAGCCACTTGGTCTCGTTGCAATTTATCCACAACTTGCTTTGTCTCAGCCAGACTCTTAGCCCGTCCAGATATTGAATAAACAGTTCCACAGCAGCTTGTACTTGGCTCTGAAGGAGAAGTAGAACTGGTAGCGGTAGCATATGGATGATACCCCACCCTAGTCCATAGGTGACCTCTCCCAGCTTCATGAAGGGATAAGGGTCAAGTCCTATATCATACTGTATAAAAGAGGATATGGCAGTGAGGGCTAATCTTTTTGTCATCACGTGCCAAAAACGTGTGTGCGCGCATGACAGCACATACGCACGAGCCCACACCCATAATGCAATGCGTCTGTGACACACACATCCCGTGTTCCCCTGTGCATGTGCACATCCCATCCCCCCATGCTCCCCCACCTCCCATTTTGGGCCTAGCAGGCCTCCCTGAAGACTCCTAGGACCAAAAATGGGGCACGGGGCACCACTCCCCGTGTGCTCCCCCTACCCCATGCATATGTGCACGTACCCAGCCCCCTGCGCATGTGTGCACCTTTCTCACATGCGCCCTGTGCATGTGTGGCAGAGACTCAAAACTCAGCAGGCTGGCGAAAGGTGCACACGCATGCGAGGTGGAGCTGAGCTGGGGCAATGGCTCATGGGCCCGTAGAGAGGGTCCCATGTGCCATAGGTTCACTATCCTGGGGATATAGGCTCGAATGTTGATTCCCCATCTATGTATGTTGCCCATACATTGACCAGTATTACCTAATCCAGAAGGTAGTGGAACTATTGGAAAACCATATTCTAGGTGGGTCGCATGGTCAGGGAGGTCAAAAGCAGCTGATCAAACAGGGCAAGGAGGGCAGTGTTAGTCAGGCTGCTTCACCTATATCAGTGTTGGATATTTAGGGAAAGGTATACATCAGAGGTTCTCAAACTTGGCAACTTTAAGACTTGTGGACTTCAACTCTCAGAATTCTCCAGCCAGCAGAACTGGCTGGAGAATTCTGGGAGTTGAAGTCCACAAGTCTTAAAGTTGAAGTCCACAAGCAGAGCTGGCTGGAGAATTCTGGGAGTTGAAGTCCACAAGTCTTAAAGTTGAAGTCCACAAGCAGAGCTGGCTGGAGAATTCTGGGAGTTGAAGTCCACACGTCTTAAAGTTGAAGTCCACAAGCAGAGCTGGCTGGAGAATTCTGGGAGTTGAAGTCCACAAGTCTTAAAGTTGAAGTCCACAAGCAGAGCTGGCTGGAGAATTCTGGGAGTTGAAGTCCACAAGTCTTAAAGTTGAAGTCCACAAGCAGAGCTGGCTGGAGAATTCTGGGAGTTGAAGTCCACAAGTCTTAAAGTTGAAGTCCACAAGCAGAGCTGGCTGGAGAATTCTGGGAGTTGAAGTCCACACGTCTTAAAGTTGAAGTCCACAAGCAGAGCTGGCTGGAGAATTCTGGGAGTTGAAGTCCACAAGTCTTAAAGTTGAAGTCCACAAGCAGAGCTGGCTGGAGAATTCTGGGAGTTGAAGTCCACAAGTCTTAAAGTTGAAGTCCACAAGCAGAGCTGGCTGGAGAATTCTGGGAGTTGAAGTCCACACATCTTAAAGTTGAAGTCCACAAGCAGAGCTGGCTGGAGAATTCTGGGAGTTGAAGTCCACACGTCTTAAAGTTGAAGTCCACAAGCAGAGCTGGCTGGAGTATTCTGGGAGTTGAAGTCCACAAGTCTTAAGGTTGCCAAGTTTGGGAACCTCTGATATACATAATATGTAAGCAAAAGTATTTTAAAGTATTTGCAAAATGTAGCCCGAATCCTGTTATTCTGGTTTCCAAATGACAATTAAAAAAAAAATATTAGTAGGAGATAATGCTTAAGTAAACCAGACCTGGTAGCATTTGATGCAGCAAGAGAAATAACTGAGCTTTCCAGGCCCCCAGGGTCTTGATTCTGAAGCAGTGGGACTCAAGTGGTCTTTTGCAGAAGTGCTGCATTGCACAAACTGCCCGATTCTTTTTGTCTTCTTTCTTCCAGTGTACCTACTGTGACTCACTTGTCAGAACAGCAGCGACAGCTGCTCAGCCAGCCTGAGCTTCAACTGCAGCAACTGCAGCAGCTCTTAACATCGCAGCCACTCAACCCGGTAAGTAACATTTCATCGGACAACTGCTGAGGAAGGACTATTAGCTAAAACAGCAGGGCACCAACTCGAGATATTGGGTTTTGAAAAGCAGACAATGTTTTATCAACACCGCAGAACAAACTAAAATCAGATTGCTGTTGTTACTTCCCTTGGTCCCTGGACTTTAGAGAAAACCCAATTTCCATGTTATATAATACAATAGCAGGGTTGGAAGGGACCTTGGAGGTCATCTACTCCAACTCCCTGCCTAGGCAGGAAGCCTTATACCATTTCAGACAAATGGCTATCCAACATCTTCTTAAAGACTTCCAGGGTTGGGGTATTCACAACTTCTGGAGGCAAGCTGTTCCACTGATTAATTGTTCTAACTGTCAGGAAATTTCTCCTCAGTTCTTGATTAGTTTCCACCTATTGCTTCTTGTTCTGCCCTAAGGTGTTTTGGAGAATAGTTTGATTCCCTCTGCTTTGTGGCAACCTCTGAGATATTGGGACACTGCTATCATGTCTCCCTTAGTCATTCTTTTCATTAAACTAGACATACCCAGTTCCTGCAACCGTTCTTCATATGTTTTAGTCTCTAGTCCCTTAATCATCTTTGTTGCTCTTCTCTGCACTCTTTCTAGAGTCTCCACATCTTTTCTACATCGTGGTGACCAAAACTGGATGCAGCATTCCAAGTGTGGCCTTACCAAGGCATTATAAAGTGGTATCAACTTCACGTGATCTTGATTCTATCCCTCTGTTTATACAGCATAGAACTGTGTTGGCTTTTTTGGCAACTGCTGCACGTTCAGGATAATAAAATTTTTCTTTGAAAGCCTGACCAGATGCTTCTCATCTCCTTGTAGCTGCCAGATGAAGATAGGGAGCAGATACTGTGAGAATGTGTAACAAGAAACCATAAATGTCTACAGGAGTATATTTGAGCACCTGAAACCCAGACAAGCAGTAAAGGGCAGCATTGAGCTAAAGGTTGCTGAAGTGCTAATTCAGAGTCCCAAAAGGGCTTTTTTCAAGAGGCAACTGGGCTTTCTTTTTTCTTTGAAGACATTTCATTTCTCATCCAAGGAGAAATTCTTCAGCTCCAAAAGCGAAACATCTTTAAAGAAAAACCAGAAAGTCCATTTGCCTCTGGAAAAAAAGCATCTTTGGGACAACCATGACTGAAAATTTCCATAGGCATTTTGCTAATTCAGAGGTTTGTAGCCCAAATCCATCAGCCTATGAAAAACCAACATTTAATCAAGCAATTACCTACCTCATCATCCAGACTTTTTAAAAGGCTTGCATATATATTTTCATTGATAAGCCATTTAATGCTTACAAATAATGTCTCATTTCAGACTCATTTCTTCTGCTTCTTTTCAAAAGCACCTTCAGTATTTGGTATGATCAAAAGGAGGAAAAGACATACAGCACACAAGCAGGCAAAACAAACAAACGCAGTTGTCTTCATGCAGACACTCTTCAAATGCATTGGGTCAATTTTTCTTTTCTAGATTCCCCCCCCCCCCCCCCCAGCTCTCCTTAGGGAAACCCCATAAGATACATATAAAAACAGAAGTATTTAGCATGAGGTTCTCCCCCTCCCCCCCTCTTCTAACTCTTCTGGTATAGGATGTGAGAGAGAGGGAGAAAGCTACAATCTTTTTGCAGCTGATCGTGTCCATTTGGTTCTTAGGAGCAGCAGACATTGATATTCCAGATGATTCAACAAATTCAGCATAAAAGAGAATTGCAGAGGCTTCAGATGACCGGTCCCTCCATGACTGGCCTTGGCCCAGTGACCACCACATCCCTTCTCCACTCCAGCAATAATCCACCATCAGCTGGCGCTCTCCTGGCTTCCATCTCCCCTCAACAGCTTAATCCTGCCAGCTCACTGATGGCTTCCCCACCGCTCAGCACCCCTGGGAACAGCCTGATGTCAGCTGCAGGAGCTGTTATTCCACCTGTCCTCACAGCCCAAGCAAACCCTTTCCTCAACCTTCAGGGCGACAGCAGCAGCCAGAAAGGAATGGTGAGCATCTTATAAGAAGGCCAGAAGCAAGGTATTGCCTGCAACAGCTGAGCTACTTTGGTGACCTAGCATGTTCATAAATACTTTAACTCTAAAAAAGACAGTTTCTGGAATTAGAACCTCATCTAGCTCTACTACTGGGTGGAGGTGATTTTCAGGAAAGTCTGGTAGGGAATCTAAGATGGCTATGGAACCGATTTGGATATATGTGATATGGGCAGAATTCTAGATAACGAAGTAAATGTTGGGAAACAAAAGGAAGGTTTTGAAAATGCAGTGGAATGCATTCTATCAAAGGATGGGTTAATGAGCAGACAGATGCAATGGGAAACAGGCTGGAGAAGGCTAAGAGGAGGATTCTAGAAATGGAAAAAAAGGGAAAATATATTTAGAAGGTTCCTGGGATTAGAATCTCAGAGGATTGTTTCATATCTGTTTTTCTTCCTCCCATTGTTGTTGTTGTTTTTTAATATATTGTTTGGCATATCACCAATTTAGACAGTGCTGTTTTTGCCATTTTTTCCCTCCAGAGCATAAATGAAAAGGGAGGTGCCTCAGTGCAAGACAAAGGCTAACTTTTGGTGACACTGGGCTGCTTTCTCTGCCATAAGAAAACAGTCTCCTTGAACCTTGGATCCCAAAATGTAGAGCAACCATATGAAAGGCTTCCGAGAAAGTCTTCCTTGCCACAGTCACAGGGACGCCAAGCAGAGGCATGCCAGAAGTCTACGTTCCTCGGTTCTGAGCCTGTCATTTAGTGCCCTTCTAAAAGAGACTGGTGGTGTGTACACCTCCTTTCCCTTGTTGGTTTGGCCTATTCTGCTGCACTTAAGTCATAAAACGTTGCACTTCAGATGGAAAGGATGAAGCAATGTTTGCCATCCAAGAATATCCCCTCAAAGATGGGACATATGAGCTGGACACAACCACAATCACCTGGTGATTCGTGTTATTTTTGCAGAGCATGTTATTTCCAAATCAGGATTAAGAAATCCATCAATATTCCCCTGTAAGAAGATCCAGATACAGCAAAACAGGATCAGATGTTTTTGAGGTTTCCAATAAGTAAGAAGGAAGGGTTGGAAAAGTGATATTTGGAGGTCCATGTACATGAATCCTACACAAAGGATTTCACTCCTGCAGGCATTTCAGATGTCTGCATCTTAACTGACTCCTGCTGAAGTACAGTTTATCTGGGAATGAAAAGCTAATCCTGCATAACTGAGAACAGTTGGTTTCCCCAAATCTCTGCCAGCCATATGTCTTTAAAAAAAAAAAACTACCTGAAGGAAATGGCCTCATTTTCTCCATCTTTGACCAAGGGACTCATCTTTCTGTCCTTCAGAAGTCTTTGCAGATAGTGTATGCTTACCAATAATCCAGAGTCGATGCTGAGCTATTTCCAGCCACTCACAAAGAGTTTCTTGTTCTCTGTCACATCAACCACTCAAAAGCCCAACACCAAAGAGGCAGAACAAAGGTTTTGTCTAATGGCAGGAGCTATTCCAACCATCTCCAAAATCAGCTGGTAAGAACATCTTTCCTGTGAAACAGATCTCACACATATCCCATCTAAGGAGAATGCAGGTCTTCCCAATCATTGGAAGATCTATTTCCATCTCCATTTTGTAACCAGATGGTTTAGTAACAGTATGAATTTCCTTCTCCTTTCAGGGACGGGGGAAAAAATGAAATGGAGATCAAGATCAGATATTCTGACGAAACCAGCTCAATTTTTTCTTTGTTGGATAAATCCAGATCTCTTAAAAAGAAAGATTCTGGGTAATAGAATCACCTAGGGCCTTTCAAAGTTTTCCTGCTTCCATGAATATACAGTCATTTTAGGTTTATTCTTGCCACCTGCTACAATTTGCACTATGTTCAACCACTGGTGGTGAGCAAGTACCAATACTTACAATCCCATAATAACCACTGTTGTATAAAATAATGTTTGGGAGATTTTTCCCTATTGTTTGAGCAAAGCAACAGTATCTACCAGATAGATGAGTTGGACTCTTAAAAAATAAGACACCGAAGCAACTTTTCATGATTTTTTTCCTTGATTTGTTTTATTTTATTTTATTCAGACAGATGTTTAGCTCCAAGCTTTAAGCTTCTGTGTGCATACTTACCCTAGAGTTTAAAGGTTTGTTTGCTTATTTTTTGAAGTTGTTTTAATAGCTCCTAAAAACTGTCAAAAACAATAAATTTTCCAAATGACAACTGGGAATTTTTCTTTCCAGTCATGGCAGCTTTGGCACAGGTTAAGAAGCAGATCGAACACTTGACTCGCATTTCAGTTGAGCGTAAACATAGTTTTTTTAATCAGAAAACTAAGCCATCTCAATACCTTACACTTTAGATACGCAACTCATCTTTAAAATGTACCCATACTAGTGTGTTCCGGTTTTATTTTGTCCCTCATTAGCATGTTTATAATATTTTTTTGGTCCTTATTCGGCTGCCGTAATACACAACGGCTATGAGTTGTGATGGAAGTAATTTGAAGTGGAGGCTAAATCCAACTTTTGTTCCCCTTTTCAGGCGACTAATGGGCAGTATCTCCAGAATTCTTATTGCAACCTGCAACTGCATTGCAGAAAATTGTTGTTCTATTGCACCAGCAAAATTGATAATCCTATGACTTTTGTCTTCTTATCTTGGCGCTGGGGGAAAAGATTTTTACAACTACAACTTCTCTGCTAGAATTGCAAACATGATTTTTTTAAAAAATATTGCCATTAATAAATGCTTGATATACAGCTGCACCAGAAGGAGTAGCAGAGCAGATTGGTTATTAAAATATTTTGGAAAAGAGCTATTTAAATATACAAAAGAGGTAAAGCATTAGCTGAAAAGAATGACCATTCTATCTAAAACATTGTGGAAGAGAAATACTTTTCTCTGCAATGAGGGAACAACTAGACATTGCAGAAGAAAAGGAACATTCAACCCCATATTTTCATTGTATTAATAATAGTGGATTGGGAAAAGGCATTTGGAAAAGAGAATTAAAAGTTGGGAAAGAACTGTTCATGTGACACTGCACATTGCTCATTCAAGGCTTGCATTCTAAAATCTGATGTTACTGATTTCTTGCTAGCCCATAAAGCTTTTGTAGGGGTATTTTTTCTCCTTTAAGCCTTTTTCTTTTTTGTATTGTGCTTTGAGCCACAAGATGGATAATCTGTGTTCCTCCAAATATTGGTGAACTTTAATTCTCAGGAACCCTATTCAATTTAATCAGTTATGGACAATGCTGGGGTCTGTGGTTCAGGATCACCTGAAGTTGAGGAGTGACACAGTTCTACAAAGCTCTCATTGCACAAGATCACAATACTGCATTGGCCATGTTTTGTGACTTTTAAGTGCTCAGAAAGTGGGAGGTATCAAGCCCCAGTTGAGCTACTATACAAAAGTTGAAAAAAGTTTTAACATCAGAAACATAGTTCATCTTTACATTTATAAACCATGTTTCCTATGGAAACATAAGGTGAAATACATAAAAATCAGCCCTTTCTTCACATAATAAAAGTACGAGATAGATTGGAATGGTCTGCTATTGCTATTGTTCTGAAATCATCCACTGAAGTTTATGGTTGAAGGATAACTTGAACCTGACTGAGTCTTCCTAGTCCTGTCCAACACCTGAACCATTAATCTATGATGGCTGAATGAACTGAACTGAAAATCAATAAGGAATAGATAATTCAGGCTTTGGACAGCAGTTGATACTCAGGCTGAATTCAGTTCGTGATCCTGTGTATCAAATGTTCCTGATAGGCAATTCATCTGGATAGAAATACAATAGTTTAGTTTGTCCCACTTGATCTCTATAGGCCAAAGTAGAGGGCATAGAGAAGGGCAGGAGGAAAAATCACAGCCAAGGCAATAATCCAACTGGCATATCTTGAACCCTTTCCAACAAGTTAGTGTCTCAGTCCTTCCCTAGCATGAAGGTAAACTAAGGGAAGGGAGAAGCATATGCAGACTTGCAGGTTTTTGTAATTATAGCTGTCACAATAAAACTAGCCCTGTCCTATATGGGTTTGGATTTATCTTGTATGGTTGCCATCCGTGCAATATCCCTATTGAGTCCCCAGTGAATTGTAAGTGGCAGAATCCACAGGACAGAATTATATACATGACTCAATAATACTATTGCTTCTTGCACTCAAGGCTACACATTCAGAAGCACAGTTAGGATATATTTAAGACATGTTTGCACCCAAAAGATCAATTAGATGCTTTCTGAAAGCATTCTAAGAATATTCCATTTGGGGGGGAGGGGGGGGGTAGGGGGGTTTGTCCAAATCTAAGATGCAAAACTCCAGATCACTACTGGATGGGAGAAAAGTGTACATATTTACTATCATATAGTGGTATCTGAGTTTTTGAAGCCTGAATATGACAGCCGTACTACTTCATGACCAGACAGGTTCCTAGCATATTATATGGAAGAGAAAATAAACAGCTGGTGCTTAGTGGTAATTTGAAAGGCTGAAAAGACCTCTCTTGGATAATCTAAGGAATAAGTGCTTTTACAAAGCTCCATTTCTCTTCCCACGGATATCAAATATAGAACTCGGTACAGCAATTTTCTTCAGCAATAGAAACCTTGTGGAGCTGCATTAGACATTTTGGCTGTATAGACATTCTATTTACATTTGAGAAAAAAGTTATACTGTGCATCAAGGAAAAAGCCATCTTGGAGGCTAGGCTGGCTTGTGGAACAGCCTGGAATACCACTTCCTTGTCTCTCTAGGAATACTATATGTAACACATAAAAATTAAGTGCAATTCTGAAAAAGTCCCAAGCAAGCACTAATTCAGATAAACCTGAAAGTTGTTAAAACAGGGTTGTTGGATGTGGAGCAGTGCTAGTTTGTAACAGAATCGAATATAACATCAGTCACTTAGTTTTCAATTACAGAAATCAGTGTGCTCAGCAAATTTAGAATATGGCATACCCTGTTTTCCCGAAAATAAGACCTCCCAGATAATAAGCCCAATCGGGCTTTGGAGCGCATGCGCTAAAATAAACCCTCCCCGAAAATATTGCAACACAGCAGCCATGAGGTGACCATGCTCACCACCTCCTTCACCTCAAAAATAATAAGACCTCCCTGAAAATAAGGCCAAGTGCTTATTTCAGGGGTCAAAAGAAAATAAGACCCTGTCTTATTTTGGGGAAAACATGGTAGAAATATGGTCAGAAGATGATAACAGCAAATCATTTCTGTATTGTTGTCAACCAATTGTGCTCAAAGGAGTCTATTTTTTATTGGATAATGTTTGTTCATTAAGAGAACAAAACATTAAGTTATTTTTACAGCCCATTGTCCTCTTAAATATATGAACTGGAGGTATCTTATAGTTTCTTTTCCTTTCAGGTTCTTGGGGTTTTTTGTATCATACTTGTCACTTCAAATGTTAACTTGAAATTGGTGTTTGATCCTATAGAATCTAGCGTTGCTAATCACTGCTCTTAAAGAAATTAGCCTAGAAAGGTATGAAGGTTAAAGAGCCAACATGCTATACAGAATTGGCTAAATTTGTGAAGAAAGTCCACTGAGTTACTTGGGGCTAGTCATTATCTCTCAATTTAATCTATTCCTGAGAAATATTGCCAATAAATAAATAAATAAATAGGAGGAAAGACTTCCACATTGGCATTCTATAAATTTAACAAGTAAAGAAAAGAAGAAAAGCAAACACATTCATTGTACTTTGGCATCTCAAAAGCATTCTCCCTATTTAAAGTATCAAAACCATCCTGATCCATTGTTGCTATCTTACCAGCAATCATTTCTGCTTCTTTCTGGAATGTTGATTCCAGCCAAGAGTTATATGAAGCCATTGCTGGAAATAGGAGTCCAAACTTTATTGAAGATCCTGAGCAATTAATCTCAATCTCTCCGCCACCCCCACCCCTCTCCCTCCTTCCTTCCCTCTTCCTCTCCCCTTGTGTTTGAAGCCTTCTATCCCCGGTGTTCAATAGAATTTCTGGCAGCAAACTCAACAAGTTCCTAGTATATAGGGCTATATTTCCACTCTGCAAATAGATGACCACTAGATGGCAACAAAGTTACAGAAAATGCTAACTTTTCGCCAGTAGTTGTTTGGCTTTATAGGTTGATTAATATGTTGAGGTAAGAAGCACATTTTTTGTTGATTTTTAATCTTGTGACTAATAATCAGTGACCATGCAAGCTTGGAAATTCTAATTTATGTGCGCTTCTCAGAGTCTTGTTATTGGAGTTATTAAAAAAAGTGTGCAAAATAAACATACAAAGCAAACCGTGATCTGAATGAATTGCATGCAACCAGTTTGCGATTCCCAGCTGGAAGGCAGACCAGGCATGGTTAGGTTAGCATGAATTGGAAATTCAGATTTAAACTAGTCTCTGCTGTTGATTTCTTTGCATTATATCATATTCTGAGTTCATATGTAAAATTAAGATACCCATGCTTGGTTTGGTTTCCTGTTTCTGTGAGCAGGAAGAATAAACTTAGTTTAGTATATGAGTGAATGCACCTAGTCTATTGAATTCTAATGCCATGAGAAAAATTATCTTATTCAACCACTTGATTTACAAACTTCTATTTATCCCAACCAGTAAAAGATGGTGCATATTAAACTAAAGATCTTATCTAAAACAGAAAACAGAACTTAAACTGTCCAGTTGAAGTGGTATAATTCACTCTTTTTCTATTTCTATTGTTTCTTATCTTTGTCTTGTTACAAAAATAACGTATGTAATACATATATATATATATATATTTCCTAAATGAGCAGGTAGTAATTGGAAAATAATATGGATGGCAAATCCTATGTAAATTTCATCTGTAATAAATTCTACTGAACTTAATGGGACTTAATTTCAATTTGCATAGAATTGTAACCATAGGTTAAAAAATAAATATAGAGGTTGAGCCTCATTTCCCATCCCCAGTGATAGAGGTCCAGTCTAATCTGTTTTAATGAGCAGCAGAGAGGTGCTGTGCTTCTCCAAGATCAAAAGCACTTCTAAATTATTCTCAGTATGCAAACCTACTGGATGATTATTTCTCAAAGAATAGTTGTTATAATGCAAGGGCATGGGGTTTGACCACTTGACCCTTGAGGTCTCTTCTATTTATTTTATTTTTTTTAAGCTTCAAACTGCTTTAGCCCTTCCCCACAGAGGTCCTCTGCATATAATGATCCATTTGATTGCTCTCTCTGCACATTCTCCAGAGGAACCACCTGTCTTTCAAACTTGGTTGCCTGGATTAGTATCGCAGGAATGGGGCTGGGGTTCACGTACCATGCTAAGCCAAACTATGACTTGTTTGCTGCTTAGTGCATTGTGTGAACCCCAGCCATGTGGTTTATCAGTCATGTGTTATGATTTTAGTGTATTATGTGAATTCAAGTCAGTCAAAAATATATGACTTCAACCCAGCCTGAAAGTTGAAAATGATTTAAATTTTTAGTGACAGAAAGCTATCATGGGATATAAGATTCATGGTAAAAAGTTACGTTTAAAGTGACTAGGAATGTGCTTTGAAAGAGCACTGGAGAAGAGTGTACCAGAATCTCTTTTTGGCAGGAAGAGAACAGAAATAATTTTTAAAAGGTGACTAAGTTCCACATTTGGTTGCACTGGGGTATGTTTCTTTACCCATCTTTTGATGCTGATGTTTCAATTTTAGTACTTTGCCTGTGTCTAACACTTACTTCCCTTCTCCTCCGTTGCTGTAATTTTTAATTAAATAAAGGAAAAGATGTGTATATTTTTGGCAATCAAGTTAATGTAGCTAAGATATATTTTTTCCATGCTGCTTGACTGTTCTTATTGTAATAAATATTAATATCAAAATCAGAAAAATAATAAAACCATCCTGGGTTTTGTTTTAATTATAAATATGAGTGATGACTGTTGAATCGTCTTTTTTCTTCTCTTATAGCAAATGTAGAAAAAAAGACAATTGAGTCTGAAATAATAATGCGATTATCTTCTTCCAATTTTCTTTTATATTATAGCTTGGAATGAATTTTATTGTAAGTCCTCCCATTATTGTAATGTAATTGTTTCTTTAAAATTCTGCATCCACTTTATCATACAGGCTTTATTTGTTCTGTCTGCTTATCATTTTTAATAGGAATTTATATGTACCTCCTAACAGGCAATCTTCTATATAAACATTTCAAATTCTGGAATTTATTTATTTATAATTTTCAAACAGAAACAAAACCAGGAAAAATACAATGACAGGAACAATAGGCGCATTAGCATGCTTATGCATGCTCCCTCTACAGACCTTTTTTTAAAAAAAATTTATTTTTAATTGAACAAACCACACAAAAAAAGAATCATCTTTCATTACATATTGCATGAAGTGTGTCAGTTGGTTACAAATAACTTTCGTGCATCTCCTCCACACTCATTACTTATAATTCATATCAAATTATGTGTTTAAAGTCAAAAATCTTTAAATATCTTACTATCAACATTCCACAATTCTCATTTGACTATAATTGTTTTAACGTCCTTTTGCATAAAATTAAAAAACACAACCACATAAATGGCATTTCATTAGTTATTTCAAGAATCATCCAGTAACATTACACCTTTATAACATGTTCTAAGCAAGGATTAATTATGTTTGATAACAAAATTTCGAAACCTTTTTTCCAAATCACTGTTTACAGTTTATATCCCTTTTGTTAAACCAGTACACACACACACATATTATTAACTATATCCATTGTCATTTCATTATTATTGTTATAATTATTTGTTAAAAGAAAATTGTTTGCTATTTATATCCAAGTTCCTCTCATCAAGCCAACACATGTATGTACCTTGAGTTATTATCAATTATTTATTTAACATGGCAGTTTAAAAATTACTAAATTACTACTTATTAGTTACAAAAATTGACTATTTTTTGTTATCAACTTTCAACCTGTATCCTTCCAATAACAATACAATCTTATTTCTTTTGCCATTTGTGGATTTAGTCTTCTATTTCTTTCCTTAATAAAAATTTTTTGTGAACTTCTCTTCACACTTTGTTGCTTGTTGCATCTCTCAGGTAGTCTCAATGCCCTCCATCTGCTAGTTTAATTAACTTATCTTTGTTGTCAATCGTGCTTCTGACAAGTTTTCTCTCTTTGAATCCACCGTTTTTTTCTCTTTTTTCTTCATCTGTACCTTGAAATCTGGGGTAGAGCTCCAGTCCATCAAATTATTTTTTCTATACTCCCCTTTTTCCACTTTCAACCACATTTACTCCACTGGTAAAATCATCAATTGTCTTGTCTTTGTATTTATTTTCCCCTTCAATTTTTGGGGCTCTAAACCCATCATTTTTTGCTAATAAAAACTCTATATTTTCCATCTTCTTCTCAATTATCTCACTTACTTCTAATAAATTTTGTATTCCAGACATGAAGTTTTGCAACATTAAAGTTTCCTCTTCTGAATATTGAGCCATTTTTCCAAACTGGTAGACACTGCCACTCTGGCTTTCCAGACTTTTTTAAAAATTTTAGATTAGCTTAAGCGCAAATTCATTTATGATCTTCAAAAAAAGAAAAAATCTGTTTCTTTTTCTCTCCCACTGCCAGGGAGGCTCTCAAGGAGCACCTGTGTAAACAATTCATGTCCTTGCCTCTTATCACCTTCTGTAAACAAGTTACAGAGCCTTAAAATGCAAAGTCGGTAAGATCATAGGAAAAAAAAGGAGAGTGTGTTGTTTCAAAAACTCCAGCCTCTAACCTCTGAGTGACAGTATTGCTTCCTTTCACTCTCTGATGTTATCTTATGCTTAAAAGAAACAAAGTTATTAAATGGAATTTAGTAGCAAATAGTAGAAAGCCTTGTTGAAATAAAGAAGGTTTTATTCCATAGGTTAAAAAGTAAAATAGAGAAAAATAGAAGAAGAAAAGCTGATACATTCACTTTAAAAAGGGGGGCGGGGGAGGTGCCAGCACTTCAATCCACAAAGTAAAGTTACAAAGAAAGAAAGAAAAAAACACTGTCCAGAGCAATCCAATGCAGGTTAATTTCGCCGCTTATTTCTTCTACTTAGGGATTTAATTTAGCTTTCAGTCTTTCTCGAAGCAGAAAAAAAAATCCTCACCAGATGGACATCTTTTCTCTTTCCACTTTCCTTCTGTTCCAGAGCCGCCCCAACTTCATCAGCCTAGGCTGCTTCTTGTCGCCAGCTTGAAGAACTTCTCTTAAATCAATCAGGGACTTTGTGAGGTCCCTGAGATCAGCAAGATGTATTCTTCCTCTTCACTGTCTCGGTGGGACAGTTTAGGTCCGATTGGACCATCCAGTGGCAAAAGTATCGGCAGTGGACTTGGAGCATCAAGACCGCACATCCGTTTCATCGCAACGTTGCCTCCTGTTTCCCTCTACAGACCTATTCAGTGTGAAGTGAGGTCGACGGAAGTCAATTTGTAACTAAAACTGAAAATTTGTAGCTAAAAAGGGGAAATTTATCTTAAAAGCCCTCCTTTCTCAGGGTCATTTTTTATTCTTCCAATAATCTATAAATACATCAACTATAGTAAATTTTGGCCTCTGCCAAATAATTATTTCCGTAGCTAGCCTGTTTCAAGAATCTAAATGTGCCATATCCATGTGCACAATTATACTTTACACATAAATATATCCAGAGTACATTTGAAGGTGAAGCTAAAGTTGAGATTGCTAGGCTTATTTCTGTTTATAGCAATAGCAAAATAGCAATAGCATTGCAGCACTCTCTGGACAGTTACAATGTCAGTATATTGCCCCCAACAATATTCATTTTACTGACCTTGAAAGAATGGAAGGCTAAGTCAACCTTAAGCCCCATATTGTCCCTATTTTTTCTACTCTGACAATTGGGCCTGACCTAATCTTATATGCATTTCGTGCACATAAAAAATTTCAGCATTTTTTAAATTTTTTGAAAATCCATTTCCATTTTGATTCTAGATATTTTCAGCATATTGAGTCCTGATTTACCCCAATTATAAGAGATTTTTAGAATTCCCCCTTCAAAAGAGAGCTCTAATATTGAAAGGCTAGATAGTCAACATTCTGGAAACTCCAGATTAAGTTATCTTCTATATTCTGTACTACAAAGGATTCAAAACTCCAACCCAAATTTATTTTATTTATTTTATTTTATTAAATTTATACCCCGCTCTTCTCCTTGTTAGGACCCAGGGCGGCGCACAGGCATCATTTAAAAACACAAAATACAATAAATATCAGTTAAAATGTATTAAATTAATAAACCCATGCTAAAACCCAATATTAAAACCCTTACCAAATTATAAATTTTCTTAAAAAGTCAGAAACGGGGGGCTATCCTAGGCCGGCTTGTTGGAATAAATACGTCTTAAGACGTTGGCGGAAGAGGCAGAGGTCCGAGATAGTACGAAGGTCGGGGGGTAGGTCGTTCCAGAGGGCCGGGCCCGCCACAGAGAAGGCCCTTCCCCTGGGTGTCGCCAACCGGCATTGCCCTGCCGACGGCACCCGAAGAAGACCCTCTCTGTGGGAGCGGATCGGACGAAGGGATGTATGGGGCAGGAGGCGGTCTTGTATATAGCTAGGCCCCGAGCAATGGAGCGATTTAAAGATGGTCGTCAATACCTTGAAGCGCACTCGAAAGGCCACAGGCAGCCAGTGCAGCTCGCGCAGGAGAGGTGTTACGTGGGTTTGCCTTGAGGCACCCATAATCACCCGCGCGGCCGCATTCTGTACTAACTGTAGCTTTCGAGTGCACCTCAAGGGAAGCCCCATGTAGAGAGTGTTACAGTAATCCAGCCGGGACGTCACAAGCGCTTGAGTGACTGTGCGAAGGGCTCCCCGGTCCAGTAAGGGGCGCAACTGGCGTATCAGGCGTACCTGATAAAACGCCCCCCTGGCCACGGCCGCCACATGGTCCTCCATGGACAGCCGGGAATCCAGGAGGACGCCCAAGTTGCGCGCCCTCTCCACGGGGGCCAGTTGTTTGCCCCCAATGGCCAGTGTTGGACTTATCTGGCTGAACCGGGGTGCCGGAAACCACAGCCACTCGGTCTTGTGCGGGTTGAGCTTGAGTTTGTTACTACCCATCCAGATCCGTACGGCCTCCAGACACCGGGACAGCACCTCGACGGCATCGTCGGGGTGGTTTGGGGTGGATATGTACAACTGAGTGTCATCAGCGTACAGATGGTATTCCACCCCAAAACCACGGATGATCTCACCCAGCGGCTTCATGTAGGTGTTGAACAGGAGTGGCGAGAGGACCGACCCCTGAGGAACCCCACATGTGAGGGGCCTCGGGGACGACCTCTGCCCCCCTGCCAACACCCATTGCGACCGACCAGAGAGGTAGGACGAGAACCACCGTAAAACGGTGCCTCTTAGCCCCAACCCCCCCAATCGGTGCAATAAGATACCATGGTCGATGGTATCAAAAGCCGCTGAGAGATCTAATAGGACAAGGATAGAGGAACAACCTCTATCCCGTGCCCTCCAGAGATCATCCACCAACGCGACCAATGCCGTCTCAGTGCTGTGACCGGGCCGGAAGCCGGACTGGCGCGGGTCTAGATAATCAACTTCCTCCAGATTTTGGGGAAAACTGTTGAGCCACCACACTCTCGACAACCTTCACTAAAAAGTGAAGGTTGGAGACGGGACGTTAGTTCTCTAATAAAGCTGGGTCCAGGGATGGCTTCTTGAGGAGGGGCCTCACCACTGCCTCTTTCAAGACGGTAGGCAAGGACCCCTCACTCAGAAATGAATTCACAATACCCTGGAGCCAGCCTCGTGTCACCTCCCAGGATACCAGTACAAGCCAGGAGGGGCACGGGTCCAATAAACATGTGGTGGCTCTAAGGTTCCTCCGCAACCTGTCCATATCCTCGGTAGTAACAAAGTCGAACTCCTCCCAGGGTGTTATCTCAAGACCAGCACCGGTCATCTCAACCGGACCACTAGTGGAGGGCAGCTCGTTCCGAATCTGAGTGATTTTGTCCTGCAGGAAAACTCCAAATTCCTCTGCTCGACCCTGCAGAGGGGCTTCCCGCGGCCTCAAATGCAAGAGGAAGCGGGTCACCCCAAACAGGGCGGCAGGGCGGTTTTCCGCGGATGCGATAAGGGTGGCACAATACTCACGTTTGGCCACTCTTAGCGCCACTAAGTAAGTCCTAATATGGTCTCTCACTAGTGTTCGGTCAGATTCGGATCGAGAAGATCTCCACCTACTCTCTAGGCGTCTCTTGCGGCGTTTCATCTCCCGAAGCTCCTCGGTAAATCAAGGAGCCTGGGTGACTCGATGCCGCATGAGAGGCCGCAAGGGCGCGACTCGGTCCAAGGCCCCCGTGGCCGCACTATACCATGCGGCCACTAGATCCTCAGTCGAGCCGTGGGACAGGGACACAGGTACTGACCCAAGCTCCCTCTGGAACCTTTCCGGGTCCATCAGGCGCCTGGGGCGGAACCAACTCGATGTTTCCGGTTCCGCCTCCCCGCGGTGGGGTGTGACGGTTGGAAAGTCTATCCGAAGGAGAAAGTGATCTGTCCATGACAAGGGTAAGATGGCTAAATCCCCTGTTCCGAGATCACTAATCCAGTGTCCAGAGACAAAAATCAGATCCAGCGTGTGTCCTCCCTCGTGAGTGGGGCCCTGAACTACTTGGGTCAGGTCCATGGCCGTCATGGAAGCCATGAACTCCCGAGCTGCCTCGGATGTTTCGCCCGCCGATGGCAGGTTAAAGTCCCCCATGACCATAAGTCTGGGGGTCTCCACTGCCATCGCGGCGATCACCTCGAGTAGCTCGGGCAGGGCTGCTGTTACATAGCGGGGAGCCAGGTATACAACCAGCAAGCCCAACTGCCTCCCTAGGCCCCACTTCACGAAGAGGGACTCACAGCCGGTCGTCTGAGGCACAGTGGTCTCCTTCGGCTTCAGACTTTCCTTAACGATAACCGCCACCCCCCACCCCTGCCTAGGGCCCTAGGTTGATGAAATGCACGGTAACCTGGTGGGCACATTTCCACGAGGGGTAGACCCCCCTCGGGGCCCAACCAGGTCTCCGTAATTCCCACCAGGTCCGGGTCCCCCTCCGACACAAGGTCATTTATGAGGGGGGCTTTGTTCACCACGGACCTGGCGTTGCAGAACATCAAACTAGGGCCCCGGCTCTGTAATCCCTGACCGCCTAGCCCACGAGTGGAGCACAGGGGGTTGGGGCAAGCGATCGCTCGTAACCAGCGACCACGAGCCCCCAACCCACGATGGACATCCTGTCTCCCGCCGCCCCTGCCCCTCCCTAAGACCAATCGAATGGGATGGCCCTCAACAGAGACGACCCCTGATCCCCCCCTCCCTAATGGACTCCTCCTTTAGCCCACTTCCGCCAGCCGGCCCTATAACTTGACCCCTCTCTGACTGAATAAACCCTCCCCCTACCCCGGAACCCCTTAAAAGCCTAATTAAAAATTTGCATAAAAACCCCCTTAGTTTGCGCCTCGCCCACCTCTCTGGATCTATCAATCCATCCTCGAGGTGGGCCCGTGTTAGACCGGGGGGCCAGGCCTGCAAGAGTGGGAGCTCCCGCAGGCAGAGAAGGTCTAACCTAGAGTACAACGGCATCCTGAGGCCTCACAGGCATTTAAAAGGAGGAACTAAGATGTTAAAAACTAAGATGTTAAAAAGGCAGCAAGTCAGAGTGAATAACATAAAATGGCGACAATACAAGCTAAAATTATGATGGAATTATAATGCGGGGAGGTAGGAAGCTGTTTAAAACACACATGGAAGAAGGGGAAAAAATATCCAGCCAGGGAGTGGAAGGTGGAGGGGGGGAAGGTGAAAATGATAGAGTCCAAAAACCGCATGGAGGGAGAGTGGTCCAAACCCTCTATTGAGTCAAAGCTCGGCGGCTGGCTCAAGTTCTTTCCCCCCATCATAGTCTGGAATGGTCTTTTCGTCCAGTTTCCACCTCTCTGGGACCATAAATCCACGGCTCGGCCTGTAGACTGTAAGCTTCACATGTCCTGATGTAAAAACGCCTGGCTTGACCTCCATGTCCGTATCCAGCGTCCTGCACCCTGGCTACTCGGCCTACCTCCTCTCCAAACCAGGCCGGTATGCCAGGGCAGATCTCCAACAGCCCCGGCTGATCCTATTGCCGGGACCGATCTTGGGACGCTTCCCCCGGCGTCGATCTTCCACCAGGCTGGGCGGCCATGCCATGCTGCCACCACCATTTGCCGCCGCCACTCGCCACTCACCACTCGTCGCAGCCCTGCCGTTCCAACTCGGGCTGCCAGGCCGCGCCGGGGCCGCGTCAGGCCGCACCAGGCCATCACCGCCATTTGCCACCGCTAGCCGCTCGCCGCCCGCCGCCGCTCACCACTCCCTGTAGCCCGCTGTTCTTTTTCGGGCTGTCCGGTCGCACTGGAGCCGCCCGCCACTAGCTGCCGCCCGCTGTTTGTTGTGGGCTGCCCACGCTAAATCTGCCCACGCTGGGGGCAGCCCACTGTTCTCAATCGGGCTGCCCACGCTGAGGGCCGCGCTGGGGCCGCGCCAGGCTCAACCAGGCCGCTCCACCTCTCGATCACTCGCCGCGGTCGCCCGAATCTCCCGCCTCCGCCGTCACCCCCACTCACACTAAAACTCGCCTGGGGGGACGGCAGGGCATCAGGCTTGCTGGGCCGGCCCTCAAAGTTGGTCAAGAGGGCTGGCAACGTCCTCCGGAGCCATCAGAAACCTCCGGAGATGAACGCCCTCACAGTTCTGATGCCATTCTCCTCGCGCATGCGCAAATGTAGGTAAAATATATTTTTCTTAGCAAGATTTTTAGAAGTGGTTTGCCCTTGCCTTCCTCCTAGATCTGAGAGAAGGGGACTGGCTGGTTTTTTGCTTAAGGTAGAACTAGAATTCACAGTCTCCCAGTTTTTAGCTTAGTGCTGTAAATATCACATCAAACTGGCCCTCACATTTATCGTTGGTTGGTTGAAAACATCTGTATAGCTGCCCATCGAAAGCCAACTTTTGTCAGCTTACAACCAAGAATATAATAATGTAAACAGAATAAAAGGAGGAAAAAATAAGATAGAAAAACGGGGCACCACAACCACTCTTTTCTGATGTGACCCACAGTTTCCTTCCACACATAACCTTGCACTAAGTTAAGGCATGAAGAAACAGTACTTAAGGGAAGTGCTTTCCTGAAGATTAAGGTTTTGGACCTCAGGGGGAGGGTGTTTCGTGGGGCAGGGACTGCTATTAAAAGGAGAATGCTCCAAGTACCCACAAGTTAGCAATATTTAAAGGAAGGTATCTGGTGTGTGTTAATGTAGAGATTCTAATGGGTCAGGCAGATATTCTTAAGGAGAGAGGGTCCCACAGATGACTATTCATTAAAATAAATATATTGTGTATATGTTGGCAACTACAATGTGTAAATATTTGTATCCAACCCAACTATGAATGGAATTTTTTTTTAAAGATTCTTCAATTGTAAGTTGAGTGCAGCAAAATAATCAGAAGCAGACTATTTATCCATAGAAAGCAGAATGGATTACCCCAGAATTTCTCAACCTTGGCAGTTTGAAGATGTAAGGACTTCATTTTCCAGAATACCACGGCTAACAAGGCTAGCTCAGAAAATATGGGAATTAAACTCCACATATTGTATCTTCAAATATTGGACTATCTAATAATAACAAGATAGTCATTGTGGAAGAAAATAATATCAAAGGAATGTCTCTTTGAAAAAGATATCACAAGTGCTAGCAAATCTGAGTTGCAAAATTACCAATAGCCATTAGAGAACAGCAAAAAAGATGTTTTCAAAATTTTGGGACCTTTTTGCAATCAGATCTGATCATTCAACTTCATTTCCTAGAGGGAGTTGCCTGAGGTTCTCTTGGCAGTGAAGACTTCAAAGGATGCCATTGTTGTAACATCCCATAAACATCTCATTCCCCCGCTTCAGAGAATACTTTCCCAATGTGCAAGAGCAAAGATAATTTTCTTAATTTATTTCATCCTAAATATATGCTGTACACCCACAAACACAGAATCATATGCGAGTGACTTCTTTGTGATCAGGAAACTCTTGTGATCAGACACATGCTACAGTATTCATACACACCACACCACAGCCATCTGGAATTGTACCAAGAGGAAGAGATTCCCATGTGGAAATGGGTGTGTTGAACAGGATGGGCCCTCAGATGAGCATGATTTGATTTGGATGGAAGCAGAAAGGCATCTGCTTCACAGATGCAAATTAAGAGGAAGTATCATTCAATTAAAAAAAAGATAGGGAAAGAATGCAAAACATGGCTTCTACTATTCTTTTAAATCTACTCTGTAGTGACTATAGGAGGCATCAATATTTCCTTGTGGTTAGTGAAGTGACATGTTGCATCTGTGTGTCTTCTCTGGTTGCCTACTGTTGCATATCTGTGTGTACGTGTGCATTGGGAAGCACATGCAATGTTACATATCAGTGTTTTTCAACCTTGGCAGGTTTAAGATGTGTGGACTTCAGTCCTAGAATTCCCTGGCCCAACAGGGTCCAACGCTGTTTAGTTTGGGGCATTACTAAAGAGTTTTTTGTTTTTTTAAATTAGATTTATATCCCGCCCTTCTCCAAAGAGGACCCAGGGCGGCGCACAGGAATTTAAAATACATACAAAAACAAATATAAAATTTAAAAACTTATTAAATACCCATCCTACGCTAAAACCAAATTAAAATCCCCTAAAATAGAAGCTATCTAAAATAGTCACAGCGGAGGTTACACTAGGCCGGCTTGATGAAAGAAATGTGTCTTTAGACACTGACGGAAGAGGCGGAGGTCTGAGATGGTGCGAAGTTCTGGGAGTAGGTCGTTCCAAAGGGCGGGGCCAGCCACACAGAAGGCCCTTCCCCTGGGTGTCGCCAGTTGGCATTGTCTGGCCGACGGCACCCTTAGAAGGCCCTCCCTGTGGGAGCGGATCGGTCAAAGGGATGTATGGGGCAGGAGACGGTCTCGCAAATAACTAGGTCCCGAGCCATGGAGCGCTTTGAAGAGGGTCGTCAAAACCTTGAAGCGCACCCGAAAAACCACAGGAAGCCAGTGCAGCTCGCGCAGGATCGGTGTTATATGGGAGTGTCTAGGAGCTCCCGTAATCACCCGTGCAGCTGCATTCTGAACTAGCTGTAGCTTTCGAGTGCACCTCAAGGGAAGCCCCATGTAGAGAGCATTACAGTAGTCGAGTCGGGATGTCACGAGTGCTTGAGTGACTGTGCGAAGGGCAGCCCGGTCCAGTAAAGGGCGCAATTGGCGCATCAGGCGTACCTGATGAAACGCCCCCCTGGCCACGGCCACCACATGGTCCTCCATGGACAGCCGGGAATCCAGGAGGACACCCAAATTGCGCGCCCTCTCCACGGGGGCCGGTGTTTCGCCCCCAGTGGCCAGAGTTGGAATAATCTGGCTGAACCGGGGTGCCGGAAACCACAGCCACTCAGTCTTGGACGGGTTGAGTTTGAGTTTGTTACTACCCATCCAGATCTGTACGGCCTCCAAACACCGGGACAACACCTCGGCGGCATCGTTGGGGTGGTCTTGGGTGGATATGTACAGCTGAGTATCATCAGCGTACAGATGATATCCCACCCCAAAACCACGGATGATCTCACCCAGCGGCTTCATATATGTGTTGAATAAGAGGGGTCTCGAGGCCGACCTCGGCCCCCCTGCCAACACATATTGCGACCGACCAGAGAGGTAGGATGAGAACCACCGTAAAACGGTGCCTCCCAGCCCCAACCCCCCCAGTCAGTGCAATAGGATACCATGGTCGATGGTATCAAAAGCCGCTGAGAGGTCTAGCAGGACTAGGATAGAGGAATATCCTCTATCCCGCGCCCTCCAGAGATCATCAACCAACGCAACCAATGCCGTCTCGGTGCAAAGAGAGAGCTTTTTGTACCACGGACCTGGCGTTGCATAACATCAGCCTAGGGCCCCGGTTCTGTGGTCCTTGTCCACCTAGTCCGCGATGGGAGCACGGGGAGTTGGAACGCGTGACCGCCTGTAGCCAACGGCCACGGTCTTCCAACAGATGGTGTCCAATCCGTCTCCCACCGCCCCTGCCCCTCCCCCGAACTGAACTGATGGACAAAACCTCAGTGGAAACGACTCCCCCTCCTCCGTTTCCTCACTTCTGCCGGCCGGCCTGGTTCTTTCTCACCCCCTAACTGGACTGTCCCTCCCCTCCTCCCTGGAACCCCCTAAAAGTCGAATTAAAAAATTACGTAGAAACCCCCTCAGTTTGCGCCTCGCCCACCTCTCAGGAGCAATCAGTACATCCTTGAGGTGGGCCCGTGTTAGATAAGGGGGCCAGGCCTGCGAGAGGGGAGACTCTCGCAGGCAAAGGAGATCATGCCTTGAATACATTTCAGGAACCCCGATGGTCGTCCCAACCCAGAGAGATAGTTGCAAGTCCAACAGAGTCCAGGGAAGAGCAGGTGTAAAGTGACAGGTTATAAATAAAGTGCAGTAGATGTAATAAGAGATAATACTCCTTAAGGGCAGGAGGGAAAAAGTCCCCGTTCTCCAAGGGTATGTCTTGCAAAAACTCAGTTTTATCCTACTGTACTTTCAGACAGTGTTCTGAAACTAGAAGTAATCACTGGAGGTTTTTAAGAAGAAATTGGACAGTCACTTGTCTGAGGTTGTATGGGTTCTCCTGCTTGAGCAGGGGGCTGGACTAGAAGACTTCCAAGGTTCGTTCCAGATCTATTCTAATTTCCATTTCTAAAGCAGCTTTGGAATTCTGCTTTCAAACACCTTCTGAGCAGAGTCCGAGCAAAGAAAGATGGGGATTGTATCATAGCTGAGTAAATAATCTACTGGTTTCTATTGGGGCTTAATATCAAATTTTTATTTTAGTTTTCTGGAAGTGCCAAGCTTTCATCTGGAGTTGAAGAAGACGACAAATCTTAGTTTTTCCACCTCTTTTCTATTCTGGCATTGCTTATCTCCCCTCAGAAAACTGCTTTAGACTTAAAAAAAAAAAAAAAACCTAAATATAGTTTAGGTTACGGCATTTTCTGTAACTTTTGCACGATATTCTAATTTTTTGAGTTTCACCTGTATGTGCTAGTCATTCCCAACTCTAGGGGGCAGTGCTTATTTTTGTTTCAAAGATGAAGAGCCAGCACTGTCCAAAGATGGTCATGTGGCCGGCATGACTAAATGCCAAAGGCACATGGGATGCTGTTACCTTCCCACCAAAGGTGGCTCCTGTTTTTCTACTTGCATTTTTAAATGCTTTCGAACTGCTAGGTTGGCAGAAGGTGGGACAAATAACAGGAGCTCACTCGGTTACGTGGCACTAGGGATACAAACCACCAAACTGCTGACCTTTCTGATCGACAAGCTCAGCATCTTAACCAATGAGCCACCTCATCCCATTTCTTTTCCTTTACAGGCTGCAAAGTTTGTAAATGCTAGGAGTGATTGCCAAATTATTTTTTTCATCACTGTTGTAAAAGTGTATGGTCTCTAAATGAAGCAGTGACTAAACAAGGACTGCTTGTATATCCTGCGACTTCATATCACTTTTGAGGATGCTGATAAAATAATTATCCAGCTCTGGGGCATAAATTACAAAGGAAAATTTTTTTTTAAGCCTCTTACTTTCCATCTTTCAGCAAATAAAGTAGACTGCTATTTGCTTTGGAAATTTCCAATTACAGTAGAAATAAATGTATTATTTATTTATTCATTTGGTAAATGTATTTGGTCTTCATCACACACATGCGACCCTGGACAACAAATAAAGTTTAAAAAGAAGAGCACAACAGATAATAAAACACATACCAATAAAAAATATTAAAACATTAACAGCTGGAAACATAATTGTTCGAAATCAAATCCAAACTGGCTATCTATCTATCTATCTATCTATCTATCTATCTATCTATCTATCTATCTATCTATCTATCTATCTATCTATCTATCTATCTTTTTATTTATTTTTATTTTAATTAAATTATACCCCGCCCTTCTCCGGAGAGGACCCAGGGCGGCGCACAGGAATTTAAAAAACATACAAAATGACAAAATACAAAATTTAAAAGACATATTAAATTCCCATCCTATGCTAAAATTAGGAAGGTTACGCTAAGCCGGCTTGGTGAAAGAGATGTGTCTTTAGACACTGGCAGAAGAGGCGGAGGTCCGAGATGGTGCGAAGGTCAGGGGGTAGGTCGTTCCAAAGGGCGGGGCCCGCCACAGAGAAGGTCCTTCCCCTAGGTGTCGCCAGTCTGCATTGCCCGGCCGACGGCACCCTGAGAAGGCCCTCTCTGTGGGAGCGGATCGGACGAAGGGATGTATGGGGCAGGAGACGGTCTCGCATATAACTAGGTCCTGAGCCATGGAGCGCTTTGAAGATGGTCGTTAAAACCTTGAAGCGCACCCGAAAGACTACAGGAAGCCAGTGCAGCTCGCGCAAGATCGGTGTTATATGGGAGTGTCTAGGGGCTCCCGTAATCACCCGCGCAGCTGCATTCTGGACTAGGTGTAGCTTTCGAGTGCACCTCAAGAGAAGCCCCTTGTAGAGAGCATTACAGTAGTCGAGTCGGGATGTCATGAGTGCTTGAGTGATTGTGCGAAGGGCAGCCCGGTCCAGTAAGGGGCGCAATTGGCGCATCAGGCGTACCTGATGAAACGCCCCCCTGGCCACGGCCGCCACATGGTCCTCCATGGACAGCCGGGAGTCCAGGAGGACACCCAAATTGCGCGCCCTCTCCACGGGGGCTAGTGTTTCGCCCCCAATGGCCAGAGTTGGAGTAATCTGGCTGAATCGGGGTGCCGGAAACCACAGCCACTCAGTCTTGGACGGGTTGAGCTCTATCTATCTATCTATCTGTCTGTCTGTCTGTCTGTCTGTCTGTCTGTCTGTCTGTCTGTCTGTCTGTCTGCCTGCCTGCCTGCCTGCCTGCCTGCCTGCCTGCCTGCCTGCCTGCCTATCCATCCATCCATCCATCCATCCATCCATCCATCCATCCATCCATCTATCTATCTATCTATCTATCTATCTATCTATCTATCTATCTATTTGCCAGAGGCTGAAGTCTATGTAACACACCATGCATCCCCAACCAGGTAGTTCTATTAAGCTACAGAACTGAGTATCAGAAAAATTCCAAACAAGAAGAATAACTATATGAGAACAAAATACCCTCCTGGCAAAATACAAATTAATTAGTTTGAAAATGCGGGAATCTTGGCTAAATTTTGAATTTGAAATTAAATCAATATTGAACTTGGATCAATGCAGGAGGGGGGGGATTAAGAAGCTAATGATATTCCATCAAAACCCAGTGTGTGTGTGTTCCTTTTTAAACAAATATTTAATCATTTCTTAAACAAGCTGCCTTACTTGGAAGACACTAGAATCAGACAGATGAGATTCTTTCAATGTGCTCCGTTAGACCGTTTTGAGGAACACAGCTACTCATTTGCAGGAGCCATGAATAATATATTTCAAGATTTTACATGTTTTACATATAAATAAATGGAAATAAACTCAAGAGATGCTCGTTTCACCAGTTCCTCTTCTTTGACATTTTACATTCAGATGTACTGTTTCTCTCACATCCTATACTTAAATAAAATGCTTTCAATGACGTATCAAAGGGGATATGTAATATCCTAGTTCTGCTATCTATGTGACAGGAGCCATTTAGGAATCCGATGTTAAGGTAGTTTTAACACGTAGTTTATTTTTTTATTACTTGTAGGTGGTGCGCACAAATACCTATAACCCCCTTAAAAAGCTATTCATTCCAATGTCATTTTGTTCCTAACGGAAATTTAGTCGAGTGGCAAAAGAAACAAAAGGCTGCAATCAAACGCTTTAGCACACGAATGCCACCAAACCGCCCAACTCTAATCACCCACGATTCCCGGATGTCTCAGATTTCAATCCTCATCAACCCACCCACCCCCAACAGTCAACAGCTTGCAAAAGCTTTCTTAGCCGCGGCGCCCCCAACTGGCAACCTTTCTCCACCAATTGTGGGCGGGGCTTGCCATCCTCCCCTCACCCAAGCTCCCCGTTGCTTCCTGGCGCGCGGAGGCGGCGCGCGGACGTGAAGGTGACCCGGTGGTGGGAGGAGCTTGTTTGCCAGCCATGCCCGGGCTGCAGAAAGCCGGGGGTCTCGTGGCTTCACCGTTAGGCTCCTTCTGTCGGCATTTTTTCTCGCAGGTAAGCACAGAAGCCTGAAAAGTTTGCACCTTTCCCCTCTCCTTTCCTGCGCCCCAAAATTCCATGACTTTTCAGTTTGCGTTGCTTTCCCCCCCCTCATACAGAGACTGAAATGCAATTTTGAACATTTTCTTGAGATGTCGATAGAGAAAGATATATGTACAGTAAGGGAGGCTGCTGCAGGCCTTCATATAAGAAAGGAGTGAGCAATAAATGGTGTAGTGAGATTTATTTTTGACTCGTTAACATTTCAAAACTAAAAAATATTGTAGCAGTGTTTTGTTTGGTATCCCTGGCATGGTATAATGTGCAGAATTTTTCCTGCATTCCAGCATGGATTCTGCCTCTCAGACTCTAAAAGATTAGCCTTTATGAAGGTCCAGCCTAAGGTGACATTCAAACTCTGATTTTCTAGCAGTGCACCAAAGCAAACTTTTCCTAGTTTACCAAATAGTTCTTAATGCCATATTCAGAGTGGGCAAGTGATGAAATATATTTTACATAGTCTCAGTACAAACACAACCTTTTATGTACTTCAGTGTAACATGACGCAAGTATGACACCTCAGTTTACATAATGTCATGTTGGCCTCATTGTGGTTAGGAACAGACGCATATTGTGGGGCCAAAGGCTAAAATGAGAAATGATACACCACAAAAGATAGTTCCAAAAAATAAACAAGGGCACAGTTCAATGTGCCTTTCTTGTACATGCCTTTTCAAATGTGATTCTCACTGGCTTCAGTGTGGATATTTTTCACGTAAACTGAGAATTAATAAATTCCTGACACAAGAGGAGGTAATGATTCCTAGAGGAATAAGTTATAGTTGTGTAAAATATAACAACACTTTAATATAAAAACCCTTGGAGTTATGGTTCTTATAAAAGCATTTTTCCAGGAATGGAAAACATGGGTCTCTGGTAATTGCTGAATTTGAACTTTGATCAACTCCTGACATCATAAGCAAAGGGGAGCAGAGAATGTTGAAAGTTAGTTGTACTTCAACAGTACAGGGAGTCCTCGACATTCAACAGTTCGTTCACTGACTGTTCAAAGTTACAATGGCACTTTCAGTGACACGACCATTTTTCACACGTATGATCAATGCTCTGAATCCCCATGGTCATGTGATTTACATTCGGATGCTTGGCAACAGACTCACATTTATGACAGAAGCAATGTCCCAGGGCCATGTAATCCTCTTTTGCAATTTTCTGACAAGCAAAGTCAATGGAGAAGCCAGATTCACCTAACAACTGTGTTGCTAACTTAACCGCTGCAATGATTCACTTAACTAATGCAGTAAGAAAAATTGTAAAGTGGGACAGAAATTCACTTAGCAAATTTCTCACTTAGCAACATAAATTTTGGTCTACATTATGGTTGTAAGTCGAGGGCTACCTGTATCTAGGACAGTGGTCGGCAAACCGCAGCTCGTGAGCCACAAGCGGCTTTTGGCCCCTTGGGTGCGGCTTTTCCTCTCTCCCTCCCCCCTTCCCTCCCCCCCCCGGAGGCAGCGGAGGGCACAGCATGTCGGCTGGGGGGGCTGCGGCTGCCTCCTCCAGTAGCGGGCGGGCGGGGCTGCGGCTGTCTGGGCGCCGCCGGGGCTGTCCAGGTGCCACGCACCCGCCTCCCTCCCAGCCCCGTGTGGCGGGCAGCCTGGAGGGCGCGCCTCAGTGGCCGTTGGAGGGACCTGGTGGAAATGCTCGATGCGCTCGGACGGCGGAAGCTGCGTGTCGCAGGGCTCGGGGGCAGCAGCAGCAGCAACAACAGCTGCCTGCAGAAGCCGCTGAGGCGCGCTTTCCGGGGCTTGCCACATGAGGCTGGGAGGGAGGTGGGCGTGCGGCGCCCGGACAGCTCCGGCGGCGCTTGGGTGGCCGCGGGCTCGGGTGCCGCACGCCCACCTCCCTCGCTGTGGGAGGAGGCAGCCGTGGCCTCCCCGGCTGGCGTGCCGGGCTTTCCACTGCTTCCGGGGGAGTGGGGGGAGGGAGGGAGAGACTGACATACAGAGAGAGACAGAGGGGGAGGGAGGAAGAGACAAACAGAGAGAGACACAGAGAGAGAGGGAGGGAGAGAGGGAATCACAGAGAGAGAGAGAGACACACACAGAGACAGAATGACAGATGGGTGGAGGGAGGAGAGAGAGACAGATAAAGAGAGACACAGAGAGAGACAAAAAGAAAAAGAGAGAAAGAAAGAAAAATAGAAAGAAAAAAGTAGGAGAGAGAGAGAAAGAAAGAAAGAAAGAAAGAAAGAAAGAAAGAAAGAAAGAAAGAAAGAAAGAAAGAAAGAAAGAATTTTGGTTGCTAAGCAGGACCGTCGTTAAATGAGTTTCACCACATTTTCCAAGTTGGCCACGCCTACCCGCTGAGCCACTCCCACAAAACAGGCCACACCTTTGGGCTCTCAAAAGAAATTTCAATCGTGGTACTGTTGATATTTGGCTCTCTTGACTAATAAGTTTGCCCACCAGTGATCTAGGAGATCACAAATTTTCCACCTCTCCTTTCACAGAAGTTTATTTTATTATTATATATGCCAGCAACCACTTCTCAGTCCTTGAGAAATGATGGTCCTTTGGAAGGACAGATACTAAAACTCAAATGCTCTGGCTACCAAATGAGAAAAGAGGACTCATTGGAAAAGACCTGATGTTGGGAAAGATTGAAGGCGAAAGGAGAAGGGGGCGGCAGAAGATGAGATGTATCACCACAGTTGTCCTGAGTTTGGGCAGAATCAGACAGTGGAGGATAGGGAGGCCTGGTGTGGGAATCACAAAGAGCCGGACACGACTTAACAACTGAACAACAAACAGTCACTTCAACCTTCATGTAGAAATTAAGCTGCTTAGCAAGTCAGAACAGGAAACTGTTCGTCCACATCCCAGGACTTTATGAGATAATTGGACATAGCAGCTAAGAAGCTTGATTAGTCCTCCTTTAGGCATGGAAGTCAACCCAACTGGCCTGGGCCAATCAATTTTTCTCAGCCCAACCCATTCACAGGGGTGTTATAGGGAAAATCAGAGGAAATAATGTACGCTTACATACTTACACAATGTACGCTTACATACTTACACAAATTAAAGCAGTATCTAAATCATGAATAAAATGATTTGAGGATATCAAATCATTATATGCCATATAAAAATAAAACTCAAAATATAGCCATTACGGTAGTCTTCAACTTGCAACCATTCGGTAGTGACCATTTGAAATTACAATGGCACTGGAAAAAGCCAATTGTGAACATTTTTTTACACAACTGTTGCAGCATCCCCATGGTCACATGATCAAAATTCAGACACTTGGCAACTGACATGTATTTATGACAGTTGCAGGGTCAGTGGGGAAACCAGACTCACCTAACAACTACGTAAATAACTTAGCAACTGCAGTGATTTACTTAACAACTGGCAAGAAAAGTTGAAAATGGGGCAAAAGGCACTTAACTGTCTTGCTTAGCAAAGGAAATCAGTTGTGATCATAATTCGAGAACTTCCTGTATTTAGTTATATAAATGCAACAATCAGATCTTGAATGCACCTGAAGATGACTTTGGAAATGAATATTTAAGGTAGAAAATGAGTAGATGAATACCTGTAGCTTTACTCTGCTATATTCAATTTGTGCATTTCCTCATGGCAGAAAGTAATGAAAGAGGAAAAAAGCACATTCTCCCTATTTTCAGTTGCGTGCCTTGAACTTTTTACCTAATAAAAAGATGACATTAGTTAATCAGATTTCTCAAAAAAAAATAATTCATAAAGCCAATGCTTTATTGTTTACCTGTCTGCAGATAAGAAGTTGCTCAGCTCCTTCAGCCTCATCAGTCAAGCCACTGATTGCAGCCAAGGGACCTTTTCTAGTGGACTTAAAAGCAGAGAAACATTACATCTGGTGTGCTTGTGGATATAGCCAAAAGCAGGTATCATTCCAGCATTTCTTCAGGTTTCTTTTATCCTTATTTTGGTCCAAACTTGGAGTTCAGTCCAGTGTCTTAACAAAACTGCCAAAAGGGTCTATCCAGTATTGTAGTAGTATATTGGCTGCGTTTGAAGAAGCCAGTTCTCTTTTTGCTAATGCAAAAACTGTTCAACACATACAAGCTTTAAAAAAAAATTGCAAAACAAACTTGCCTCTTCAGGCTTAGCTAAGTCCCAGTTGCTCAGGCTAGGATGTTTTTGTAATCTGAGCAAAACTGCAACTATAAAATCGATAGACAGACAGTGCTGTCTTTTGTTAGGCTTGTTTACAGTCTTGATTCTGTGTGTATCTTAACAGCCCTTCTGTGATGGAACCCATAAGAAAAATGCCCCAGAAATGTCTCCCCTGAAATTCACAGCTGGCGAATCGAAAAAGGCGTGGTTATGTGGGTGTAAATATACCAAGAACCCTCCCTATTGTGATGGTACCCATAAAGAAGATTTTGTGCAAAAGATTGACCTTCATTCTCAAACACAGGTATAATGGGAGACTGTTGTGGAAATGAAAGAAGTGACAGAACTCGTCAGGAAATCAGACCTGGGGCTAATGCTTCAGGACATACTACTTTGAAAACCTTATTAAAGTGAATGGGGGCCAAAGGATCCTTGCAAACTTGTATTCATGTTGGTAAAGGTTGGACAAGAAGATGAGCATTATATCCCTCTTGCCTTGGGTGAATCCTCACAGAGAGTGGGTGGGAGGATGCTCAGTGTTTCACTTGCTTTATCCCTACTCCTTTAGAATAAATCCTACTGCGTCTTCTATTTGACAATTTGCAATCAGTGCTCAAAAATTGATTCATTAGAACAAATATTTCACTTTGCTACCAAAGGGGCCACAGAGCCACAAGCACTCCCCACTTTGTAGCCCACAGCTCCCGCTGACCATGACTACTGAAACTAATAGTACTTGCCCATTGCCACTTTGAGATTGCAAACATAAAACAATTTGTAGTTAATATGTGGAATACTAATTAAAAAGCAGGTAAACCCTATAAACTGAACAGCAGTTATAGCTGAATCATGTTTTATGAAAGATCTTTTTCTAAAATAAGACAAGGTAGGGGTGTCAAACTGGTGGCCCACAGACCAGATGTGTCATGTGCAGGTCACACTCATCCTAGCTCTGCAAAGCATCGTAATACATCATATGATGGCAATGTGACGCGGCAAGTTTGACACCCATGAGATAACCTTTGTTGTCATTTTTTCTGTGAACAGACTAGTATAAATAATTGTCAAGTACTATTGAAATGTTGCCCATGTTATATTAGTAAATATTTACTAACAAGCAGAATAATGAAGCATAATGCATATGGCTAGAGGTACTTTGTAATAAACAACCCAGTTTTATGTTTGATTTTGACACATAATGCAAACACGCACAATTATGTTCCCTCTTGAGAGACACAAATTTTATTTTTCTTTTAATTTTCCTCCCTAGTTCTGCATTTTACATACTTCTAGGGAACCTTGAACAAATATTCCCTCATCTTCCAGGATATTATCACGTGGCCATAGGGGATTGCCATTTTTGGCACAAGTGATAGTTTTTCTGCTATGCTTAAGCAGTTACGCCATCCAAGTAGGAGTCAGCTTGGTGGCATCATCTCTGCTGCAACTAAACTCAACTTTGTCAGCAATTCCTGTCTTAAGCAATCACTTTCTTCTACCCAGGCAGCTCAGGTAAAAAATCTAGTTTCAAGAGATCAGAGTTAGATTGCATCACTGTCAATATAGCTCCTATATGACTAGCCTAGACTAATAGTTGCAGCTTCTCAATTACTTAATAGCAGCCTTGTGCTAAATGTTGCTGCTGTTCACAAAAGGCTCTACTCAGGGAATTTTGAATAAAAGAAAGGCTGGCTCACAAGGAGCAAGTTTTGATCATTCTCATTCCAGTATCTTCTTGTGAGCTACTAAAGAAAAATGCATTGCCCTTCCCTGTTTTTATTCCATTTTCAATGAATTAATTCTGGAATTAATTTGAAAGGAAAGTAGTTACTTGAAGGAAAGAAACCAAAGGTTGATCCCATGCCAACTAGAAGAGGAGACAGGCTTAACAAAAGGAAGAGTGAGTCTAGGAACTTATGCCATTGAAGGGGGGGCGGGGGGGGGAGTTGTGCTTAGCTAGCTCTGTTTTTCTTATATTTCAAGAAATTATTCAGTGAGCCAATAGGTTACTTTTTAAAAACCTGATTAAAAAAACCCACCTTCTGTTTCAAAAATAATTAAAAATTCCATTATAATATTTGTGGTTTTCAGTGATGGACAGGGATCTCCATTGTAACAAAGAGGCATCCTTACAACAGCATAATTAAATATCCAATAATTTAATTTTATTGTAAATAAAATAGCAGAATCGTTTAAATAATGTGCACCTTTGAGAGGGGTTTTTTGCAAGGTAAGTAGGCATAAATAAAGTCATGTCCATGAATTAAAAACATCCAAGAAATGATACAGACATGGGCAAAAAGTAGACCATGCTCTATGAGATCAGGAAGGTGGACTCAAACGTCAGTATTTCCAAGACCATCATCACGTGCAGTGAATTGCCTGGTATGGCTGGGCTACCGTTCGAGTTCTGTACAGCTTCTCAGCTCTCCGCTCAAAGGCTGAGACCATCTGCTTGACTACTTCATTAAAGAAAAGATTAGCCAGTTGCGAATGGAGGGCTGACTTGAATTCAAAGGAGACCTGTGAATGAGGTGAAATAAATAAATTTGCACAATTTGTGTGTATACATACACATACATACATACAGGTAGTCTTCAATTTACAACCATAATTGATCCCAAAATTTATGGTGATAAGTGTGTTAAGTGAATTTTGCCCTGTTTTAAGACTTTTCTTGCCACATTTGTTAAGTGAGTATCTGCAGTTGTTAAATTAGTAACAAAGTTGTTAAGTGAATCTGGCTTTCCCGTTGACTTTGCTTGTCAGAAGGTCACAAAAGGGGAATCACATGATCCTGGGACTCTGTAACCACCACAAATATGAACCATTTGCCAAGCATCCGAATGTAAATCACATGCCCATGGGGATGCTGCAGTGGTCATAAGTGTAAAAAATGGTCATAAGTCACTTTTTCAGTGCCATTGCAGCTTCAAACAGTCACTAAGTGAACTGTTGTAAGTTGAGGATTATCTGTATAAGATTTCTCGTACTTTATCACATCTATGCCTGCTTAAATAAATGCATAATAGTTTCAGGACATCAGTGCCACAAAATCTCAACCTGAAAGTGAATTGATCAATCAGTGACGAATGTACAGTGCTGCAATAATTTAGAGTATGCAAGAACCTTTGTACTTGTGATAAAACTGCACTTAGCCAATTTGTACATTCTTGCCCCATGTTCTGTTGGTTTTGGAGTCACTCCCCTTTCTCTATCAGGAATTAGTCTATGAAAGGCACTTACATAAAATTTGAGTGTGCAGGAATCAAGCCGTCCTTTGTTTCCTGGCTTAAATTGCCAAAGTGTCTCCAGATGCCGAAATAACTGCCCATCTTTACTCACAGCCTGAAAGACAGACAGAAAAATCAGCAAAATTAATGCCTGCTTTTTAAAACTCATTTAAAGCAGGAGGCGCAGGGAAGAAACCAGCATGCACTTGGTGGTCCTTTTGATGGAGCTGTAGGATTAATCTGGCCATTAAACCTAGCATCCAAGAAACTTTCTTTTCCTATTATAGTCGCTCATACCAGAAGTGGATTGCTCCCGGTTCAGTCGAACCAGTAGTGGCGGCAGTGGGAGGCTCCGCCCACCCACGCGAGAGACAGTGAACCGGTAGTAAAACCAGTAGAAACCTACCACTAGTTCATCGTGACGAAAGAGCAACAGAAATTCAGGGAAGTTCACACAGTTGCATTTATTTAATGTACCAAAAGATGAGCATGGATGTCCTGAGTTGTTTTCCTGCACCCTGCAGCTATCTTGCCTTCAAAATTCCAAAGGAAGGTTTCAGTAAGAAATGTCCCTAATGGGGGAATAGCTTAAAAGGCTTCTGTACAGAGTTTTCTTTTCCAGAAAGTCAAAGAAACACTCCACCTGATTTGTGTTCAGAAACATGATGGATAATTAGGGCAGTTCCCAGATATGCAGCCTTCAACATCCAAAATCCCAAGCAAGTATGGTCGTTGTTGGGTTTAGGAGTTCAATTCTACTCAGCTGAGGGTGCCAAGGCTCAGGAAGGCACACAGGGTGACAAAAACTTTCATTACAAAATATATATATATTGCTTGCAAAATATATGGGAAAGATAGAGGGGGACTAGAATCACTTGAGAACTGAATATTTTTGATTATGACCCTTATCAATTGCACCAAACAAAATAGCTGAATCTTTGAGTACAGCTGGTACCGTGACTTAATAGAATTTCACCTATACATTTTATTTTTTATTTAATAGATTTATATGGCATCTGACCTTGTAAACGCAATTCTGGGTAGCAAACAAGATTTTTTTTAAAACTACCGACCAAGCAATAAGAGAGCAAAAGAACACCCAATGGCAACTGGGGAAACTGGTAACCAACCCATCTGGCTTTAACTAGTCAATTAATATCCATGCCTGAAAGAGTAGTTATGACTTAAAGACATTCTGAAAGGCCCAATGCAGGGCAGCTGACCCAATGTCAGGTGATGCACATTCCTTGAATAGGGATCAGTATTAGTATCATATCACCTCTGGAGCAAAAAGAACACTGGAATTTGTGTTTTCAGATGAAGGATTTGGATAACAAAAATATTTTTTTAAAGAATGAATATGGAGATCAGAATTCTCTAACAAGATATTCTCCACATACATTAGACTGTTGATGCTATGGTTATAGCATCAGCCTGTTTTGAAGGCAGCAGATTATGGTCAGGTACAGCAAATTTTCATGTGGGAAAATATTAAAAACCTCCATATCAGTGCAAAAAAGGGGGGGAACCCAACTTTAATTTTGATGACTAAGCTGAAGTTTACCACATATCAACTGATAAGTTGTTGCAACACCAGTGTTCTTTCGGAAAGGGCACTGACATAATACAGTTCCTCCCAGGGTCCTGTTTCTTTGTATGTTAGAGAGCAGTTCCCAAGAAAGGGGAAATGAGTCATAATCAGCAGCTACAACAGTTCAAACCAAATTTAAGTTGGGTTAACAATATTACAACTCAGGGACAATCAGGGGAGTGATCAAAAAGTCAAGATGACAACCACACAACTGAAACACACAATTTGTTGATCCACAAAATGGCTGACCACATTTCAGTCTGGTAAGATGTCCTGAATCCAAATAAGTGTGTTAGTTTCTGGTTCAAAGTGTCATAGCCCAGAAATTTGGGTTAACTGAATAAACCATGGATAAATAATTTGGGGGTTAGAGCATCTTGTGAATGTGGCCAGTTTCTGGAAAAACAAACCACTTAATTTGTAACTAGAACTTTAAACTATCTGAATATCATGCATTACCCGGATCTGGCAGTGAGGCACTGAAGAGATCTCTGAGACATAGCGCTCAACCACAGGAGGAAATCCCACTTCCAGTTCAGCCTGGGAGACTTCTTTGCGATGGGAAATTACGCGGGAGCAGTTGCACCATGGAACAAAGAGCTGGTAGCTGCCAACATCAGCTACAATGTCATACATCTGGTCAACAGAGTACCTGCATGAGCAGAAGTAATGGGGATGGTAAGCAAAAACCATCAATTGGCATTTAAAGACAAAGGTACCGTAGGAAAGCCTAAACTTTTGGATCAAGTGAAATTACCCTCCAAACTTTTATTAGCTGCGGTCAGTTTAAGCTAGGGCTAAATGTAAATTCTGTATCTGAAATATTACCCAGTTTCGATCATTGCTTCTCAAACAAATATGAAAAGATCAAAAGAGCTTCTGAGAAAGCAAGCATTTCAGGTTGAGGAAAAATTCCTTTTATTTGGTTGATGAAAATAAGGTACTTTCCCACCCATTTTTGGTAGGGCAATCTCAGGATGTGAGAAATGTGCATATGTGCCACATCTGCTTGGTAAATTATGAAAATCCAGCCATTAGGTCTTTGGTCTGATCATTTTATAGTTCTACTTATATTTTTAAAATATATGAAGTAATCAGTAATCAATAAATCAATAAAAGGGTGTCTCTAAAGATGTAGATCCTTGGATACAGATCTATATCTTGAATGATCTAAATTCATAATTACATATTACCAAATGTATTAGCCAAATCCTAAACTACTCCAATGGAAAAGCAATCAGGAGATACTGCTACCGTACAACTATATAATGATATTAAGTGAGATCTCAATACCGCCAAGTGAGACCTCAACCATCATGGTTAGAACTGAGCTACTCACGGGAGTTCACGGGTTTCAGTATATTCCATACGCTTGGCACCAAGTAGAGGAGCTGCAAGATTGAGGAAGGACCGAACCTGCTTTCTCATAATTGATCTGGAGTCCAGGAAAGAGCAGGAATTCATAATTAGAGGACCAAGGAAACTACTAGAGCTTAAAGATCTCCAGTGAAGCATAGTGGGGATAATCCTGTAGAAAAGAGTAAAGGAGGCATCAAAGATGTCAAAGCTGAGAACATGAATGGTGAGCTTCCTTATTTCTCATCTGAAAGCAGATAATGCTATTGATAAGAGCTTCCTTTAGGACTAACCATAGTTGGCAGACAATCCTCAACCTTCTCTAAGTGTTATGATCATAAGATTCCAGAATTCCCAGATAATGAATAGCTACACCAAGTATCAACTTCTAGCCAATCTTAACTATGGTAATTCAAAGGAAGGGAAGTGGAAAGGGAAAGTTAGAATTCCAAAACCTTGGAAGAAAATATGAAAACCCACTCCTATAAATAACACTGCTAGGAAAATTATATGGACAAATTTGTATTGTTTAGTTGTCATACTTGATTGTGACTATTTCTTTTTTATCTGAAACACATTTAAAGGGCATTTGGTAATGCTCCTCTAAATAATTGAGAATCCAGAAAAGCAGGATGGTCAGTTTTGACCCTTGTCGAATCCTTTTTTCCATTTCCAATGTATTTGTATATTTTCTAAGAGCTGCGTAGAAAATTTGAATTTATTTTGCTTTCACCCTATACTTGTTTTTATCTCTTTTAAGGTTTTTATTTTTATTCTGCTACAAGTAGAATTAGCTTTGTTATGGAAATTGCTCAAAGATTTACATGATTGTTAGGCAGTACATAAATAAACTATTAATCTAGAATCACTAAATAATTCCCACTGAATTTAGTGCAGCTTAATTCAGACTAGGCTTTCTAATGAGGTATGTATGATCATCTTACTGTGAAGAATGAGGGGTTCAAAATGCCTACTTTTATTAAGTTACATATATTCCAAGTATTAAAAATATATTTTTATTATTAAATTATATTAAATAATTTAAGAAACTGCCTAATAAATCCATTTTACTGAATGAATTATTTTACTGATTATTGTACTAAGCAAATGTATTCCTAAGCCTCAGAAGTAATTGAAACTCATCATGCCCACATTCATTTTCATTACTGGAAATAAATTATATATAGTGCGTTCAAAAATCACTTTTCATGTGGTTTAGTTTTAAGTAGACATGCTAGGTATGAATGTTCACTGAAGTGATACCTAAGAATCTTTTTACTTGTTACTCTGCAGAAATAAACCCACATTCGGTGGCACCGTTCCCAGATGCTATTCTTTCAAATGCTTTAAGTTATGTATTAAACATCTTTGACAAACAGAAATGATGCGGTGGCATCAGAAAAATTAGACTCTCGTGACTTGCTAATGCTTTAGCAAGAATTAATGCTTGCTTTAATTTTAAAAAAAAGAGTTGCAGCTTTAACATAGACACGCTCAGCCGAAATGAATCACTTTTCTATGGCATCCCCACAACCGCCAACAAAATAGCCCCGATCTAGCCCTGTTTAACGTATCGTGAGAATCCAGCCCTTCAGCCGTCCGGCCATGGGACCGCCTTCTTGCTCCTGCCAGCGGGTTTCCCCCGTCGGTGAGGACCAGATTCAGTTTGGGGAGAAAGGAAACTGGCAGCAAGAGAGGGAAAGACAGAACCTCCTGATCATCGGGACCCAGCTAACCCCAAGCCACCGTTTCTTCCTCTGGTATACGCTCTTACCGTGCATTCCTTGGTAAGCGCGGACGCAACCCGCTCCCGAAAAGTCCCTGCAAGGCATCCAAACTCTTGCTAAGGTGCCTGGTCCCAGCCATCGCTCAAATGTGCCGTCCAAGCGCCAACGATTCCGAATGAACCGGCGAAAGACCAGACCTTCGCCCGCCCCCGCTCCTCCCCTTCACACCCTGGCTCGCCCGATACGCCCACAGCGGGCAGGCTGGCGGTTTTTGATTTTTTAAAGAGAATGAGCTCCGTTATTCTTTACAAAGATAGGAAGCAGTAGTCCAATGCCCCGTTTCGAATTTTAAAAGACGTTTTAACATTATCTCAGGGTGAGCTAGGATCTTATAGCGTGCTCTTGATGAAATCGGGTTGGCAGTGTGCGGTCATTGGCCAAGGGTGACTTTGATGGTGAAGTTTCGTTCTCCGAGCTTGTGGGTTGGTTTCCAGGCCAGGCAACATCTTTAGGGGAGTTTAGGGAGATTTCCTCTAAACTCCGCAGAGTATATTACCTAGGCTGGTAACGAAACCAATCCACAAGCTCGGAAAACCGAACCTTCACCCTCATCCTACATCCGAACAACGCCACTATTGCAAGGGTAACTTTACCGAAGTAGCAAGTTGGTAGATTCAGAACTAAAGCACAACAAAATTATCCAAGCTAAAGTTTTAACCCCTAACAGCACACTGTGCAAAGGCTGCTTTGTGAGGATCGGATCGATATGACTGCAGACGTTTCTTTAACCAAACTAGTAAGCGCTAGTAAGGAGTGCAATTTGCTGTCAGTTTATATTCTGGTGGCTTGCCTGTCCGTATTAGGTGGTGGTGGTGGTCTCAGAGATTCTTTTTGTCCGGTTTGTTTGCTGTTGGCTTCATTAGCAGTTTCTTGAGTGGTGTATTGTTTGTTTGATTGTTGGTCTGATGTTAACCTTGGAATTAATCTGTGCTGATCTGGGTGCTGATTGCTGGTGGAGAAGTGCTTAGGTCTTTTTGTTCCTTTTTAGGCTGGGTGATCTTCTATGGGTGCTGTTAATGCCTATGTGTCCATTGATGGCTGATTTGTCAGAGTGGCAGGCTTCTAGAAATTCCCTGGCATTTTTAGACTTACAGTATCTTGGTCTAGGATGGTTATATTTTTTCAACTGAAACTATGTTAAATCTGCCTATATCAGTGTTGGTGAACCTCTTTGGCACTGAGTGCCAAAACAGGAGTGTGTGCATGGGAGGAGAGAACCAGAAACCAGAAGAGCAGTTACTGCACCGGGAAGCTGAGCTTACAGTTTCCGGCATGCGCATGAGCACCAGTCAACTGGTCTTCCAGTTTTTGGCTGCATCCATGCATGAAGACCAGGTGACTGGTGTGCATGCACATGCTGGAAATCAGAAGCTCAGCTTCCCAGCATGCACATGCATGCTGGAGAATTGTTCTTCCGATTTCTGGTGCTCCCCCCTGCGCACGCTTTCCTGTTTTGGCACTAAGTGCCAAAAAGGTTTGCCAACACTGATATTTGCATACCAGAAACTGGAAGAGCAACTGGTGATGGCTGGAGTGGCATGTCATAGGTTCACCATCACAGGCCTACATATTTAGAATGGAAGGGAATGGAATGGAACAGAACAGAACAGAACAGAATAACTTTATTGTCACTTTGAATGTACACTAATAGGTATACATTAAAATGAAATTTCATTGCCTACAGCTCTCAAAAAGTCACCGCCTCCAAGATACACTATGTAAACCTGACAAATAAATAAAGAAATAAGTAAACAAATAAATAAATAAATACAAAATTATGCCGATATCCATATATATTGTGAAATTAAATAATTTTCATCCTGTCTTCTGACTTTTAGTTGGTGTTCATGGATGGGTTCTGTCACTCTTCTCTCTGTTTGACCTACACAGTGGTTGTTGCAGTCCTTACATTGTATGTTGTAGATCAGGGGTCCCCAACCCCCGGGCCGCGGACTGGTGCTGGTCCGTGGCTTGGTAGGAACCGGGCCGCAGGGCCAGAGAGGAGGAGGAGGAGGGAGGAAGGGGCAGCCCCATGGGCAGAGCGCGCAGGAGAGCACAGGCGCCGCTGTTCGCGCCGTTGGAGTGCGGCTCTTCCTCCACCCTTGTTGACGGTGGGACTCCTGGGCGCCACCACAGCAGCCCTCCCTACCGGCCACCGATTCCCTTCCTCCCTCCCCCCGCGGAGCCTCCCCAGCCGGCATGCCGGCCACTCGTCTTCTTCCAGGGGCTGCGGAGGCTCCGCGGGCGGGGGGAGGGAACCGGCATCCGATGGGTCATCCACTGAATGCCGTTCCTTCCCCCCCCCCACGGAGACTTCTCAGCTCCTGGAAGGAGCCTGAGTGAGCGAATGAGCGACCAAGCGCGGCAGCCAGGCGGGTGGGGCAGGCTAAGGCGAATGAGCGCGACGGCCCAGGCTGAGGAGGCTCCACGGAGGTGGGGTGGGGCGGGGACGATGACAGACAGACACAGAGAGGCACAGACACAGAGAGAGACAGGGAGGGAGGGGGGAATCTGAGAGTGACAGACACATACAGAGAGACAGAGAGAGGGAGGGAGGGAGAGAAAGAGAGAGACACAGAATGAGTGATTAAGTGCGTGAATGCGAGACAGACAGACACACACACACACATAGAGTGACAGATGGGCGGATGAAGGAGAGAGAGACAGAGAGAGAGAGAGAGAAAAAGAAAAAGAAAGAAAGAAAAAGAAAGTGGGAGAGAGAAAGAAAGAGAGTCAGAAAGGAAAGAAAGAGAAAAAGAGAGAGAGAGAAAGAAAAAAAAGAGAGAAAGAGAGAGAAAGAGAGAAAGAAAGAGAGAGAGAGAAAGAGAGAGAAAGAAAGAGGGAAAGAAAGAAAGAGAAAGAGAAATAAAGAGAGAGAGAGAAAGAGAGAAAGAGGGAAAGAAAGAAAGAAAGAAAGAAAGAGAGAGAGAAAGAGGGAAAGAAAGAAAGTAAGAAAGAGAAAGAAAGAGAGAGAAAGAAAGAAAGAAAGAAAGAAAGAAAGAAAGAAAGAAAGAAAGAAAGAAAGAAAGAAAGAAAGAAAGAAAGAGAAAGAAAGAACTTATGACCACAATTGAGCCCAAAAGTTTGGTTGTTAACCAAGACCATTGTTAAGTGAGTTTCACATTTTCCAAGTTGGCCACGCCCACCCAGTCACATGACTGCTGAGCCACTCAGCCGGTCCGCAAAACTTTCTTTAAAATGAAACTGGTCCCTGGTGCAAAAAAGGTTGGGGACCCCTGCTGTAAAGACATGCTACCTTGGTATTCATAAATTCTGTGCATCTGAAGTGGTTATTATTCATAAGTAATCTCATTTTGTAAATTTTAAGTCTAAAAATTTATCATGTACCTTAATATCAATGTCACACAGTTCTCATCAAATATTTCAACATCAATCTATTTCTTCTTTAAGGGTGTCTTTAGAACCTGACCACCTATTAACATCCCTTATTTAATCCCAACATACCAATATAGATTCAATAATAATATGAAACAATCTTGAGTTTTATAAGTAGTTATTAACTAATTAATAATTCTTCAACAACATTCTATAACCATCTAACTAATTGGTTAATTATTAATCATCTAAATATAGCAATTTCCATTATCAACCAGTATCTTAGTGTGACTCATGATTTTGTTCTTGTGATTCTTCAGTAATGTCTAATACCACCTTAAATTTATTTATATCCAATCTTATATTCATAACTCTTCATCTGTAGATAAGTAAATATATATCATTAACTAAATATTTATTATAGGTTAATCTTGTTATGTGTCTATAATTGTTATTAACTGTTAATTAACGAATAATCCTTCAATGATATTTTAAACCCAATCTAACTAGTTATTAATCATCAAAGGATAGTAATTTTTCTTATCAACCAGTGTCTTTCCAGTAATAGATTAAACTTGTCTCTTCTGTTATTTGAGGTCTCCATCTCTTTTTGTTTCCTTTTACGGGTCTTTCATCGGCTTCTTTTTGCACTTTATTATTCCACTAGCTATACCCGGCCAAGTGTTGCTGTGGCCCAGTCTGGTTAAATGGCCAACCAATCTGTGTGTATATCTACACCTGCACACATACACACAACCACCGTATAACCTCCAACGTACCTACCTACTGTATTTCTCCCTATCTATCCCTCTACCTACCTACCTACCTACCTACCTACCTACCTACCTACTTACCTACCGTATTTCTCCCTCTCTATCTATCCCTCTACCTACCTACCTACCTACTGTATTTCTCCCTCTATCTATTCCTCTACTTACCTCCCTACCTACCTATTGTATTTCTCCTTCCCTCTCTATCCCTGTACCTGCCTACCTACCTACCTACCTACCTACCTACCTACCTACCTACCTACCTACCTACCTACCTACCTATATTTCTCCCTCTCTATCTATCCCTCTACCTACCTACCTACCTACCTACCTACCTACCTACCTACTGCATTTCTCCCTCTCTCTATCCCTCTACCTACCTACCTACCTACTGTATTTCCCCCTCTCTCTGTATCCACATACATACATACATACATACATACATACATACATACATACATACATACATACATACATACATACATACTGTATTCTTCCCCCTCTCCTGCTACCTACCTATCTACGTATTGTATTTCTGTATATACCTGTACCTATCTACCTACCTGCTGTATTCATCCCTCTCGTCTATCCCTCTACTTACTTACCTACCTACTGTATTTCTTCCTCTCTCTATATTCCTGTACCTAACTACATATCCCTCCCCTCCCCAGACCGCACCCCCCCCCCCACAGTCAACCTCCTCCAGGCCCCCCTCCCTCCCTTGTGCCTAACGCAGTGGTGGGCAAAGTCATTGGTCTCTTTGTCTCTTTCTCCCTCCCTCCCTCTCTGTCTTTCTCTGTCATTCTGTCTGTCTGTCTGTCTGTCTGTCTCTCCTTCCTCCCCATCTCTGTCACTCTGTTTGTGTATGTTTGCCTGCCTATCTTTCTCTCACTCATTCTCTCTGTGTGTCTGTCTCTCTCCCCTCCCTTTCTCTCTGTCACTTTGTGTGTGCCTGTCGATCTCTCATTCATTATCTCTGTTTGTTTCTCCCTCCCTCTCTCTCTCTGTGTATGTCAGTCTCTCCCTCCCTCTCCCCCCCCCCGAAGCAGTGGAAAGCCGTGCATGTTGGCTGGGGCTGCCTACGGCTGCCTCTTCCCGCAGCGAGCGTGCCGGCGTGCGTGCGGGGGCAGCACCCGAGGCTGTGGCTACCTAAGCAACGCCAAGGCCATCCGGGTGCTGCACGCCCACCTCCCTCCCAGCCCCATGTGGCGGGCAGCCCTGGAAAGTGCATCTCGGTGGCCTCTGCAGGTGGCTGTTGCTGCTGCTGCTGCTCCTGAGCCCTGCGACACGCAGTTCTCGCCATCCGAGGTCACCCGTCAGGCGCATCGGGCAGGACAGCCGGGCACGTCTCCACCAGCTTCCTCCGACAGCCACCGAGGTGCACTTTCCAGAGCCGTTGGAGGGAGCTGGTGGAGACGTGCCCGGCTGTCCTGCCCAATGTGCCTGCTGGGCGACCTTGGACAGTGGGAGCTGCGTGTTGCAGGGCTTGGGAGCAGCAGCAGCAGCAACAGCCGCCTGCAGAGGCCACCGAGGCGCACTTTCCAGAGCTGCCCACCACACGGGGCTGGGACGCTTCTGATTTTGTGTGTGTGTGTGCGTGTGTGTGTGTGTGTGTGTGTGTGTGTAAGAGAGCGGCTGCAGGCAGACAGGGAGGTGCATGTGTCATGCATTGCTTTCCGCGTTGCCCCTGGCAATGTTCCTTCGCAAGGCCGTTTTTTCCCGTTACGTGTCCGTGATGTATCAGCTGGGTGGGAGAAGCTACAGGAAGGTAAAAACATTTGCAGTGGGTACATTTTACATGTGTGTGCCTTGCACACGATACACGTGTGCTAGGCACAAAATGAGTAGGTATTCTATTATCGGAAGTCCTTGGCAACATTGTGTCAAAATTTGAGGCAGATCGGTGCAGTAGTTTTTGAGATTAGCGGCTTCGTACAAACTATTTTACATTTTTATTTATATAGACTAGCTGTACCCGGCCACGCGTTGCTGTGGCCCAGTCTGGTTAAATGGCCCAACAATCTGTGTGTAGATCTACACCTGCACACATACACCCAACCACCATATAAGCCCCAACCTACCTACCTACTGTATTTCTCTCTCTCTCTCTCTCTATCTATCCCTCTACCTACCTACTGTTTTTCCCCCTCTTTCTCTATTCCTCTACCTACCTACCTACTGTATTTCCCCCTCTCTATCCCTCTACCTACCTACCTACTGTATTTCCCCCTCTCTATCCCTCTACCTACCTACCTACTGTATTTCTCCCTCTTTCTCTATTCCTCTACCTACCTACCTACCTACATACCTACCTACCTACCTACGGTATTTCTCCCTCTCTGTCTATCCCTCTACTTACCTACCTATTGTATTTCTTGCTTTCTCCCTCTACCTATCTACCTACCTACCTACCTACCTACCTACCTACCTACTATATTTCTCCCTCTCTATCTATCCCCCTATCTACCTACCTGCCTACCTACTATATTTCTCCCTCTCTGTCTATCCCTCTACCTACCTACCTACTGTATTTCTTTCTTTTTCCCTCTATCTACCTAACTACCTACTGTATTTCCCCCCCCCTCCCCCTACCTACCTACCGTATTTCTCGCTATCTATCTATACACCTACCTACCTACGGTATTTCTCCCTCTCTGTCTATCCCTCTACTTACCTACCTATTGTATTTCTTGCTTTCTCCCTCCACCTACCTACCTACTGTATTTCTCCCTCTCTATCTATCCCCCTATCCCCCTACCTGCCTACCTACTGTATTTCTCCCTCTCTGTCTATCCCTCTACCTATCTACTGTATTTCTCCCTATCTATCTATCCAACCCCTACTTTGTATTGTCTATTTTAGGGGGTTCCAGGGAGGGGGGAGGGTATAAACAGTTAGGAAGAGAGGGCCAGGCCAGCAGTCGGCGGAGGGTAGCGGAAGGTTCCGTGAGGGGGGGGGACACGAGTCGTCCCTATGGAGGGCATCTCCATCCCGACGGTCGTGGGGAGAGGCAGGTCCGAGGGGAGGCAAGTTCCATCCTCCCGGTTGGGGACACGCAGCCGTTGGTTGCAAACGGTCAGGTGTCACAACCCCCGCAGGCTAGGTGGTCAGGGAATACAGAGCCAGGGTCTGAGGCTGATGTTCTGCAATGCCAGGTCCGTTGTCAACAAAGCCCCCCTCATTTGCGACCTTGTGTCAGAGGGAGAGCCGGACCTGGCAGGAATCGCGGAGACCTGGTTGGGTCACGAGGGTGGACTCCCCCTCGTTGAAATGTGCCCACCAGGTTACCGCGCTTTTCATCAGCCTCGGACCCTAGGCAGGGGTGGTGGGGTAGCGGTTATTGTAAAGGAAGGTCTTGAGCCGAGAGAGACCACTGTGCCGCAGACCACCGGTTGTGAGTCCCTCTGCGTGAAGTGGGGCCAAGGGAGGCAGTTGGGCGTGCTGGTTATATACCTGGCTCCCCGCTATGTAGCAGCGGCCCTGCCCGAGCTCCTGGAGGTGATCGCTACGGTGGCAGTGGAGACCCCCAGACTCTTAGTCATGGGGGACTTTAATCTGCCATCGGTGGGTGAATCATCCGAGGTAGCTCGGGAGTTCATGGCTTCCATGACGGCCATGGACCTGACCCAATTAATTCAAGGCCCCACCCACGAGGGTGGACATACACCGGATCTTATCTTTGTCTCTGGCCAGTGGAAAAGTGATCTGATTATAGGGGATATAGCCATCACACCCTTGTCATGGTCAGATCACTCACTTCTCCGGCTCGACTTTCCAACCGCTACTCCCCTCCGTGGGGAGGCGGAACCTGAGTCACCAATCTGGTTCCGCCCCAGGCACCTGATGGACCCTGATGGGTTCCAGACGGCGCTTGGGCCACTTCCTGTACCCCTGACCCGCGCCCCGATGGAGGACCTCGTGGCCGCATGGAATATTGCGACCACGGGAGCCTTGGATCAGGTCGCGCCCTTGCGACCTCTCTTGCGGCGGCGAGCCACCCTGGCCCCTTGGTTTACCGAGGAGCTGAGGGTGATGAAACGCCACAAGAGATGCCTAGAGAGAAGATGGAGGTCTACCCGATCTGAATCTGACCGGACACAGGTAAGAGCCCATTTACGGACTTACATTGTGGCGCTGAGAGTGGCCAAACGTCATCATTGTGCCACTCTCATAGCATCCGCAGATAACCGCCCTGCCGCCCTGTTTAGGGTGACCCGCTCCCTCCTTCAACAGAAGGTGCGGGAAGCCCCGCTACAGGGTAGAGCAGAGGAATTTGTGATTTATCTGCAGGAGAAAACCGCTCAGATACAGAACGAGCTAGCCCCCATTCATGGCCCAGTGGGTTGCCACGAGGCGGATCTTGTTTGGGAGGAGTTTGACTCCGTTACTTCCGAGGATATGGACAGGTTACGTGGGCGACTGCGAGCCACCACATGTTTATTGGACCCGTGTCCCTCCTGGCTTGTACTGGCATCCTGGGAGGTGACACGAGGCTGGCTCCAAGAGGTTGTCAACGCTTCTTTAAGTGAGGGTTCCTTGCCTGCTTCCCTTAAAGAGGCCATGGTGAGGCCCCTCCTGAAGAAGCCCTCTTTGGATCCAGCTCTTTTAAACAACTACCGTCCCGTCTCCAACCTTCCCTTTTTGGCGAAGGTTGTCGAGAGTGTGGTGGCACAACAGTTTCCCCGTCACCTGGAGGAAGTTGATTATCTAGACCCGCGCCAGTCCGGCTTTCGGCCCGGGCATAGCACCGAGATGGCATTGGTCGCGTTGGTCGATGATCTCTGGAGGGCCAGAGATGGGGGTTGTTCCTCCATCCTGGTCCTATTAGACCTCTCGGCGGCTTTTGATACCATCGACCATGGTATCCTATTGCACCGGCTGGGGGGGTTGGGGGTGGGAGGCACCGTTTTGCGGTGGTTCTCCTCCTACTTCTCTGGTCGGTCGCAATTTGTGTTGACAGGGGGGCAGAGGTCGACCTCGAGACCCCTCACATGTGGGGTGCCTCAGGGGTCGGTCCTCTCGCCCCTCCTATTCAACACATATATGAAGCCGCTGGGTGAGATCATCCGTGGTTTTGGGGTAGAGTACCATCTCTACGCTGATGATACTCAGCTGTATATATCTACCCCAAACCACCCCAACGATGCCGTAGCGGTGATGTGCCAGTGCCTGGAAGCCGTACGGGTCTGGATGGGAAGTAACGGACTCAAGCTCAACCCGACCAAGACCGAGTGGCTGTGGTTTCCGGCTGCCCGGTTCAACCAGCTGTCTCTATCGCTGGCCATAGGGGGCGAACATCTTGCCCCTGTGGATGCGGCGCGCAACTTGGGTGTCCTCCTGGATTCCCGGCTGTCCATGGAAGATCAAGTGATAGCCGTGGCCAGGAGGGCGTTCTACCAGGTTCGCCTGGTTCGCCAGTTGCGCCCCCTATTGGACCGGGATGCCCTTCGCACAGTCACTCATGCTCTCGTGACATCCCGACTGGACTATTGTAACTCTCTCTACATGGGGCTCCCCTTGAGGTGCACCCGGAGGCTGCAGTTGGTCCAGAATGCAGCCGTGCGAGCAATAATGGGTACCACAAGGTACACCCATGTAACACCGCTCTTGCGCGAGCTGCACTGGCTACCTGTAGTCTTTCGGGTGCGCTTCAAGGTGTTAGTCATCATCTTTAAAGCGCTCCATGGCTCGGGACCTAGCTATCTGCGGGATCGGATTCTGCCCCATACTTCCTCACGGCCGATTCGCTCCCACAGAGAGGGACTTCTCCGGGTGCCGTCCACTAGACTTTGTCAGCGGGCGACGCCCAGGGGAAGGGCTCTCTCTGTGGCGGGCCCTGCCCTCTGGAACGACCTCCCCCCCGATATTAGAATTACCACGGATCTCCGTTCCTTCCGTCTGAAATTGAAGACGCACTTTTTCTGCTTGGCCGGCCTAGGGTAGCCTCTTATTACAGTATTATAGGGTTTAGGGTTTTAGTGATTTGTTTTGGGGAATTTTAGCGCAGGGTCTTATGTTTAATCTGTTTTTAACTGTTTTGTATATATTTATTGTCTTAATTTTCCCTGTGCACCGCTCCGAGTCCCCTTGGGGAGAGGGAGCGGTCTAGAAATTAAATATATTATTATTATTTATTATTATACCTATGTACCTACCTATCTACCTACCTACCTACCTACCTACCTACCTACCTACCTACCTACCTACCTACCTACTATATTTCTTCCTTTCTCCACCTACCTACCTACCTACCTACCTACCTTCCTTCCTTCCTTCCTTCCTTCCTTCCTTCCCTCCTTCTTTCTTTCTTTCTTTCTTTCTTTCTTTCTTTCTTTCTTTCTTTCTTTCTTTCTTTCATCTTTCTATCTTTCTTTCTTTCTTTCTTTCTTTCTTTGTATCTATCTATCTATCTATCTATCTATCTATCTATCTATCTATCTATCTATCCACCTACCTACCTACCTACCTACCTTATTTCTCCCTCTCTATCTATCCCTTGGGGGTCATCTAGTCCAACTCCCTGCCTAGGCAGGAAGCCCTATACCCATGATGGCGAACCTATGGCACAGGTGCACAGGTGGCACACGGAACCATTTTTTAGGCCACGCGAGGCATTGCCCTGTCAGCTTCAGTGTGTATGTGTGCCCTGGCCAGCTGATTTAGGCCTTCTTTTGAGGCTGTTTTTTGCCCTCTGGAGGTGGGGGAAGGCTCTTTTCACCCTCCCCAGGCTCCTATAAACCCTCTGGAGCCTGGGGATGACGTAAAAAGCATGCCAAATGCAGGGGGTCATGCACATAGCATTATGGATGTGCACATCACCCCTGCACTCCCCCTGCTTTTGGCACGCGAGCCAAAAAAGGTTAGCCATCACTGCCCTATACCGCCCCGAGTCCCTGTGGGGAGAGGGAGCGGTCTACAAATTAAAATTGATTGATTGATTGATTGATTGATACCATTTCAGACAAATGGCTATCCAACATCTTCTTGAAGACTTCCAGTGTTGGGGCATTCACAACTTCTAGAGGCAAGCTGTTCCACTGATTAATTGTTCTAACTGTCAGGAAATTTCTCCTCAGTTCTAAGTTGCTTCTCTCCTTGATTAGTTTCCACCCATTGCTACTTGTTCTGCCCTCAGGTGCTTTGGAGAATAGTTTGACTCCCTCTTCTTTGTGGCAACCTCTGAGATATTGGAAGGCTACTATCCTGTCTCCCCGTCCCTCTTTTATTAAACTGTATTTCTTCCTGTCTCTCTATTCCCCTATCTACCTACCTACTGTAATACAATAATACAATAGCAGAGTTGGAAGGGACCTTGGAGGTCATCTAGTCCAACCCTGCTGCTCAAGCAGGAGACCCTATACCGTGTCAGACAAATGGTTTTCCAGTCTCTTCTTAAAAACACATCCAGTGTTGGGGCATCCATAACTTCTGGTGGCAAGCTGTTCCACTGGTTAATAGTTCTCACTGCCAGGAAATTTCCCCTCAGTTCTAAGTTGCTTCTCTCCTGGATTAGTTTCCACCCATTGCTTCTTGTTCTGCCATCAAGTGCTTTGGAGAGGTGGAAGGGACCTTGGAGGTCATCTAGTCCAACCCCACTGCTCAAGCAGGAGACCCTATACCGTGTCAGACAAATGGTTTTCCAGTCTATTCTTAAAAACACATCCAGTGTTAGGGCATCCATAACTTCTGGTGGCAAGCTGTTCCACTGGTTAAAAGTTCTCACTGCCAGGAAATTTCCCCTCAGTTCTAGTTTGCTTCTCTCCTTGATTAGTTTCCACCCATTGCTTCTTGTTCTGCCTTCAGGTGCTTTGGAGAATAGCTTGACTCCCTCTTCTTTGGGGCAACCCCTGAGATATTGGAAGACTGCTATCATGTCTCCCCTAGTCCCTCTTTTATTAAACTGTATTTGCTGTCAGATGGGTGATTCTTTGTTACAGTTTGGTTCAGTTCGTATTAAACGGTTTAAAGCAGCTGCCTGCCTCCATTTTTTTTACCTCAGAGAACAGTCTTGAGCAGTATTTCTTCCCCCCCTTTCTCTATGGGCCACCTGGGAATTTGCTATCCCAGTGCCTTTTTGGCCCTAAGAGGCCGCCATATGAGGCCTCTTCCAACACTGACAGTTGAAAAGCAGCCTGATGGGCGTGGCTACAGGGAATTCTCACATTTTCAGTGAGTACATTTTATTTGTGTTTAGCTTGCACACAACACACGTGTGATAGGCACAAAACGAGTAGCTATTCTATTATCAGAAGTCCTTGGCTACATTGTGTCAAAATTTGAGGCAGATCGGTCCAGTAGTTTTTGAGATTAGTGGATTCGTACAAACTATTTTACATTTTTATTTATATAGATAAAACTGTCAAATCATCACGTTGACCAGCTCCTATCCTTACATATTGTTTGTTTTTAAATGGGAGGAGTATACCTGGTGAGATTTCTCCTGTTTCTTCTTTTCCCTTTTCTTCTCCTTGGCGGTCAAGCTGGGGTCCAAATCCCTCAAATTCTTTTTGGGTTTTCCCCTTCTCTGTAGATTCTCCAGCATTTAATCGATTAGAGAAGGCAGAGCTATGCCGCCCTGACACAACCGGAGGTCTCTATGCTGCAGAGACCTCGGTTGAACTTTTGTTGCCCCCTTGGTTCCATAGGAACCTAAACTGTCCTGGAGGGACGGTAATTAGGAAGCAAGCCTCGCTGGTCACAGGGGTGTCGCAAAGCCCCTGTTTGACACAAGGGAAAAGATTCTGAAGGGCGACAAATAGGCAGCCCCCCCCCCCCGCGAGCAGATAAGGCATCGGGAAAGCTTCGGAACAGAAGAAACTGTTTGAAGTGAAAGCATAACACAGGGAAGGTATTCTATCTTTTTTTCCTGAAACATTTTGCTAAAGGAACATTTTTCTTTTTATTAAATCCTTGAATTTTGAAATAAGCGGCGGATTTAATTGAATGGAGAGATTTCTGCTTTCTACAGAATTTTTTGAAATGGCGGATTGAAGCGCAAGAACAAAGCCATTTCCGTTTGCATTGAAAGCGATTGTATTATTTCTGGTCTTTTTATCTTCTCTTCCTTTTAATTTACTCTACCTAAGATTTTGAATCTGGGATTACTTTCACAATTTTAATAATTATTTTTGAAGTTTTATTCCTCCTCTTGATAACAAAGAAAATTTAAACATCATTAGGCTACTCTGTTTCATTGTATTGCCCCTGGAAGTCGTTGGTGGATATTTATGAGCAGTTATGTTTCCTGATGCATGGAAGAAAGAATAAGCCAACAAACAGTGTGGCACTTAAACTTAACTTTTATTAACTTTTACTATCTTTTGGATTTGCCAATATGACTACATACATAGAAGAGGATACCAGAGAAAATCAAAAACTTTTGGCAGAAATCTTGAATGTATTAGAACAAAGTAATAAAAGTAATAAAAGAATAAATGACATGTTGGATAAAATTTTATTTACTCTACCAAGCGAAGACCAATTGAAAACTTCAGAAATTAAAAAAAAGATTTATACGATCTGAAGAGAAACCAGAGTATAAAAGAAATTAAGAGAAAAGAGGGAAAAGGTCAAGATAATGAACTTATTTCAAATGAAGAAAATGATGATGATGCTAATCGATTAAATCCTACAAATATTTTTTTTATTGGTTAGTTTATGGTTTGTGAGCCAAGCAAATCCACCAAATTGTCAGTTCAGTAAACCATTGTTAGATCTGAACACAGCAATAAAAAGAAAAATTATCACTAGTGAAGGGAAATAACAGAAACAACAAAAGCAAAACTTGCATGATGGGAAAAGAGTTATTGAACAAATAGTGGAATTATAAAATACTCCTATAACACTACCAAAAACTTTGTTAATAACTGTTAATTAGGTAAGAGTGGTAGAATGTGATGAAAAAAGGGGGTAGTGGATAAATGGGTCTGGTTTCCAAGTCAAATGTGTAATGTCACAAGTGGAGGGCCTATAGCCTTCCAAATTATGCATAATTCCATAGCTAGAGTCTGAGCAATCATGAAGGATGTCAATAACTCAGCTCCAGAATAGTGAAAAGTTTCAGATTTAGATGGAATATATGAGTACGCTACAGACTTGCAAATGGGGTCTTATTAAGTGCAAGGAGGAGGGAGTCTTAGACTATATTAATAATGCAAGAGGAAGGAAGTTTTCCTTTGTCTTGGGGAAATTTGAAGAGCTGCAGTTAAAACCAGGCTAGTTCCTCTTTCTGAGCAAAATGTAAGTGGAGAAAAGAGAGGAGTGGATTAGGTCATATTTATTTTCAAAAGTTTGAGTATTTATTTCAGTAGGCTAAAATTAGTTAATGCAAGCAAGACAGGTATGAATGGGTATGTGTGAAAGGTGCAAGTGTTTCCAAAATGATTTTAGAAGGAAGGTGTCCTGTCACAATCCCCTTCTTCCTTAACTTTCCTCTTCCCTTTACTGAAAAAATTGAGTGAGTTTTTGCTTGAGCTCACTGTGATCACTCTTATTGCAAAACACTATGCCCTTTACCCTAAAGGCACTTTTTCAAAAGGCAGTGGAACTTTTTTTGTTTTTCTTTGAAGACATTTCGCTTCTCTTCCAAGAAGCTTATTCAATTCATAAACTGAACCTGGATGACTGAGAATCTGGACAGACGCAGTCCCCTTTATTTAGCATCTCCTCTTCACTCCTATTTGTACTCCAGTATTAAAGGGTCTGTCACTTTTGGGACATCTAATTACATAATAAGGATGATGTCCTTTCATTGTCTTGGAAATCCTATTGCTTCATAATTATGGTAAAGCAGTTGTTAGAGTAGAAGAGTTAAGTTCCATTGGCTGTTTTGCAATAGGTCTTTTAAGATTGGTAGTGTTTTGTCTATTGTTCCACTCAATGGAAAAGGAGTGGAGAAGAAAGAAAGATTACAGTGGATCAATATTTAGCTATAGAAACAGTGTTCACAAGAACCATTGGTGATTTTCTCGTAGACATTTCATTACCAAATTAGAGAACATCAGTGCAGAGAGAGAGTTGATGCCTGGGACCCCAAGTCTATTTTATTAACCAATTTTGTTGTATTTAAGTACAATGACAATAAAGATTATATATAAAGATTATATGTGTCAGAGCCACTAAGGAAGAGTGTTCTGGATTTGTAAAGATGATATCTTCAAATATGTTAAAAATAAGAAATTCAGTTGTTTTATGAAGATAGCAAATAGGTACGTAATAAAGAAAAATCAGAACAATTCCATTCCTATTTTAACTCAGTCTTGAATGGTGGAATAGATGTTCCACTATATAACTGCAAAGATTTAGCTAATGAATCAGATTCCACTTTGTGGTTCCTAATCAGGATATAACTTTGAAAGATTTCTGGTAGTCCACTTGATGGATTATATCTCAGAATATTTAGGAAGGTTGCCGGCAGGCTATCTGAACTAGTCTGAACACGAGAAATTCGGAACAAAAAATGAAACACAACATGATTAAAGGAAAGACATAAGGAACCAGTCAGTCAGTCTAACTTTCAACATCTATGAAGATTCCTGATGAGAAAATAATATCAAAATTATAAAATTGTTGATCATAAACCAAATATGAATCAACAGTGTAATATAGCTGCAAAAGAAAGGCAGGTGAAAATTTAAAGCTTATTGAGTAACTTTGCAACACATTCATTTGGAGCTTTTTGGTAGCAGAACAGAAAGGATTTGCCATTACTATCTTATGGAATGTTTTCAGATTTGGCACATGGTCAGGCCATTTCCTAAACATGTTTAGCTTCTGAGACCATTAATCAGGTGCTCTACCAGGTAAAACAGTGGCAATTTTTAGACTGCATTCATAGAACGTAATTTCAAAATAGGGAAGGTTTTTGTTTGCTCATATTCTTCACTGTCCAAGCCTGCACTGAGCGCTGTGTTGAATTCTATGTGACATATCTTAAGAAAGAATCAAGAGAGAGAGATCGTTTCCAGCTTTGGACGCGGACGGACGCGGATCTTCGCGTCCGCCGCTGTGTTGCCTCAGCTGCGCCCTTGGGCGCGGGGGGGGGGGAGGTTTAAAATCCCCCCCTCTGCACGGACGGCTTGCGGAGAGGGCCCCCATCTCGACGGTGGTCGGGGGGCGCTCCTGCTTCGCCCTAGGGGCTGGGGAACTTTCGCGGGGGGAGTTTCCCCTTCGCTGAAGCCGCTTGTACATGGAGGATGTAAGAAGGAGCTGAAACTCCGGGCTGTATGGCTCCGCCGAGGCTTCGGATTATAAAAATAATGGTATGTGCCTTATTTGGACTTTTTTTTTTACATTCAATCTGATGGAAAGAGAAGATGGGGGGAAAATGGCGTTCTCTTTGTTCTCAGGATGGAACTTTTGAAAATAAGCATTCCTCTATTTTAACAGAACTAGACTAATTTTAAAATATATAAGAAAAGGACCTGCCCTGGTGTCTTTTGGTGTTTTCTCCCTTTGTGAAACTTTCTGTTTTGCTTGGAAAATTTTTCTTTTTTTTTTCTTTTCTCTCTCTGGACATTGTAAACTCAATTTGAACTCCAGCTGCTTTTGTCTCGGACTTCACAGACTGCCCGCCCAACAGCGCCAATTTTTTTTCTTCCCTTTCTTCCTCTCTACACACTAATACATAAAACTTTAATTATGGCTTCGAGGAAACCCCCATCTGGGAAACCAAGTTCTGCTCCAGCATCTACAAGACCCAGCCCATCCTCACAACCAAAGATTTCAGCAATGTTACAGAAGGAAACAGAGGTAGAGGATCCTAAGTCACCAAGCCCTCAGCCATTAAACGTAGAGGAGATGTTTCAAAGAATAATGAATGAAATGCAACAAATCCGGAAAGACAATTTAAGCATAAGATTGGAATTACTGGAGGCGCAAAGAGAAATAACAAATAATAAACAAAAAATTGTGGGGCTGGAAGGAGGGGTGGTTGAGGTGAAGGAAGAGATAAAAGACTTTAAGAAAGAACTTACAGATATTACTGGTCAAATATCTAAAATTGATTTTGAACGCGTCTTTTTTTTAAAGATTCCAGAATGTTCCTGAATTACCCAATGAGAATCTGAGAGAGCTGATGGCTACTATGTTAGCGGATTATATTAAGAAAGATAAGGAATTTATTTGGGGGGACATTGATTTGATTTATAGAATTAACTCAGCATTTGCCAGAATAAATGAGGTACCCAGAGAGATACATATTAAATTTATAAGAAGGTCAACGAGAGAGGAGATACTGAGAGCGCAGAGAGGGGGCCCTTTGATGTATCAGCAAAACGAGGTGGCCATATTGAAGCAGATCACAAAGAAAATAAGAGATATAAGAAGGAATTATTCCTTCTTAACTAAAAAAATATTCAAAAAGGGGGTGTGGTTCAAGTGGTTGATGCCGGAAGGGATGCTGGTATTCTGGGAGGGAGGAAGAGTTAGAATTAAAACAGTTGAAGAGGGGCATAATTTTTTTTAAAAACATTCCTCAATCCTGGATGCTGGTGAGATGGGAACGGTAGGAGCCACGGATCCGCCTGCTGGTGGGGGGGAGGAGGAAGAGACTATAGCAAAGAGGCTCAGATCGCAAAAATAATTTGTTATATTTTTTTTTAGTAATTCCTGTACAGACGTCAATAGTATAAATTGAATGTATAAAATAATATGAAAATTTATGATTTTAAAATATATGTACCCCTTCCCCTTGATAATTTCTTTTTAATTGAATATGTATGAAGACTCGGAGACGGTCATCAGATCCAATGTGGAAGCTCCAAATATTATTCATTACCTTATTTACCCCTTTTCCCAACATAAATTGTTAAAACCAATAAAACTTTTTCAAAAGAAAAGAAAGAATCAAAAGAGTTGGAATGGAAGACATACAAGGAGTATCATGGATGCTTGGATGTGTTTAGGCTTAAAAGAAGATTATTCTGGTTAGGGGCATTGTAGGCCTTTTCAAGTCTCACAGGGAAATCACACATTAAAAGATCAAGATCTCTTTTCTACCATTCCAGACATCAAAAATGTTTTAATAATGGAGATTCTGGTAGAATATTACAGAACAGTTGAAAGACTAGGACTAGTTTTATAGTGGAACAAGTTATCAATGGAGGTTATGGGTTCTCTTGTCATGGAATGTTTTCAAGCAGCGGCTGGAGTGTCATCTGTTGGAGATTACCAGTACTTTAGATTTTTGCACCAATTTCACTGGCAAAAGCTGTGGGATAATTATTAGGACAGTGTCTGGTAGTCCCCTTGACAGCTAAACATAACTGGAATTTTGAGAGCATGCTATAGCACCTCCACTGAATAGTTGCCAGGAAAGGGCAATTGTCAGACTAGATGCAAACAACTATAACATAATCAGGCTAAACTAGTGAGGATTACTTCTGCCAAACTCAACGTCTCAAATATGTTCCTTCCTCACAGTTAACCCTCAAGTGTTCATTTGTCCAGCCAACATTTCCCCCAGGCACAAGTTGACACCACACAAGGCATTGGGTGTAGGAATGCCTCTGATATTCTTGCAAATAAACATGAGACGCTGGTAGAATATATTATTTTCTTCATTTCTCTTAAATTAAAAGACTAACAAATAAGTAAGCAGGAAATCTGGCAGCATTGTAGGTGGTGGGGGTATTGGTTGCAGGAATATATTCTTAACTAGCAGGCCCCTTGTTTCATAAAGAGAATTATATCATGAATATGAGGTTTGCATCATTGTTAAGCAGGGAAAGAAGTGGCAATTTGATGTAAGGAAATGTCAAAACTGCCTGAATCAACTTCAAGCCAGATGTATTCAAGGCAAAGAGTCCATGAACAAAATACTGCATGTTATTGCAATGGGAAAATGCCCCTAATTCTCTACATCATGTGGCTCTCCTTCCAGAATTAGACATGTTCCACTGCTACCAGATATGAAATATTCAAGGACTCAAATCTCTGGAACATTTAAGCTACTAGATGGTATACATGTTTATTTGGGAAGTAATTAACCTACCATAAAAAAATTTCTTCCCCATCCGTAGGTTGTACCACTATAGTATAGATATGCCTGGCACATCACCTCCTTTTCAGTCTTTTGGGGGGTATATTTATATGTCAAATGTGATCTAATTTAATTCTTAATGGAAACTCCTTGCCAACCATCTGAAAGTGTATGCATTTGTTAGATGAAAGATTACAAATGTTGACTCATAATCCATGAAACCATACAGTCCGAATAATGAAAGCCAGTGAAATTAAATTAGCTTCAAATGAATATAAATAAGATGGTGAGACATGCTTGAATTATAAGCTGAAATATAAATATAAATGCATGCCATATCTTCAACTAAAATGATGAGAAATGTAATTGAAATATTTAAATTCAAGTGGTTTTTCAAAACGCCAACATATTTTTTTTAAAAAATATTGATTTTTGAAGGGACTTTGAAAAGCAATGACACCTTATTTTGCTGCAATTTTAAGGTACATTATACTGCTTGGTTAAAAACCTGCCATTTTTTTCTATTTATCTCTTTTAAAGATAAAAAATTAAATTAGGAAATAAAATTGAAGGCAAATTCAAATCAGAAAAATTGATTTAAAGTGTATTTAAATCTTGATGTCCCAGAGAAGACTGAGTAGGAAATCCACCCACTATTGAATCAGAAAAGTCCCCATTAGTAACACACAACCACACAAAGACAATATATTTGCTCTCTTTATATGTAACTTTTGCATAAAGGATATCAAGTACAAAACAGTGGAGCCTAAACAGAGCACTCATGCCATGCCTATTTAACACTGAATGTTCTTCTTTTGTTAGTAGCATTAATAAAACTGCTTCCATCAAAAACATGTAACATCAGCGGCTTCACATAGCATTGTCTTTTCCTCTTCCTGCTCAGCAGGTACCCCAACTGAATTTTAAAAAATCAAATCCTACAATATACAAAAAGTTACTTCATACTTCTCCCTGAACCTTATTCAAGAGGAAAAAAGGTCAAAGGGAATATCACCCCCCACAACACCAAGTGTTTGGAACTCTGCTTTCTTTATCTCTACCCTCAACTTCGGCCCTCGTTAGATTGAGTACTCCTGATGGGTGCACATTTTTCCATACTGGCAGCACTGAGGGGGCAGAATGACGAGGTGATCGCATCTCAGTTCATGGGTCTGTTTCAGGTTTGATGCGTTTCTGAAGCAGAGCCCAAGCTTTTTCCACCTGTAAAAACAGACAGAATTATTCATCAAGCCTATTGGAAACGACCCTCCAAAGAAATCCCATTTAATAGACCCAGTAAGATGCTGCCTTACTCATTTGCAGCTGTTATGTTTTTTTTCTTACCATTTCATGTGTAATTTCTGGCTCCCACAATGTGCAAAGGACTACATGTGACTGTTTCACACGCTGGCTGTTAGCCATTTGGCTTTGTACCCGCAGTTTGGCAGCTTCTGAACTTAGGTCATCTCTCTCTATGATGCGTCTTATGGCCTTGAAAGAAACAGAGACAGAGAAGAGGTAGAGAGTAGGAACGTCCATTTTTTAAATGATGCCTTCTAGCATGGCCTAGGAAGCACGTCTTTTCTGTGGCAGCCCCTGCCTTGTCCTTTCCCTTGAGATCCAGCAGGCCCACCCTCTAAATCTTCTGGAAAGTCATGAGGAGCTGGCTTTCTCTCCCGTGCCTGTATGGTAAGATTGGAGCCTCAGGATTGTATAGATGAATGGGTGTAATTGATGAAGGGGATCCCTATTTTTTTCTCTTTGTTTTTGTAATGTTGCTATTTTTTGTTTTTTATTACTATTGTGTGCCATAAGATGGGTAACCATATAAATCTTTTAAGTATTTTTTTTTAATGGAGTAAATGTGTGAAAAATTACTGCCTTTAGATACTATTGCCAAATGTAGAATGTCCTCCTCATAGTTATATATGAGATATTGTCATTGTATATATTCTTATTGTATATAATACTCTTAGGTATATATACAGTATTTTTTAATTTATTTTTTTAAATGAGGTTTTTGCTAAGCAACCATTACCTTTTAGATGATGAGAGTTAACTATAGTGATATTAATTTCTTTATGTGATACTGCTATGTGAGTTGTTTATATTACTCTTTCTTTAGTATTATTTTAATCCTGGTTATTTCATCTTTATTGTGATTTATTAATTTTGTGATACAAGTTGTTTGCATTTTTAAAAATCTGGATTCCTATCTATTTATCTACCTTACTTTTCATGGCTCAGATTCTCACTGAAAGCTATGTTACAGTTTTCAGAACGCATGCGTCAAATATCCATACATAGAAGACAAATGTCCATGTATGATCATTATTTAGAATGACAGTGATGACATATTCACCATTTGCCTGATAACTGTAACAGCAGAGCATTGGATTCTTTTTAAACAACTACTGAGTAGCTTTATGATGGCTGAAATAAAATCAAAAATACCTGCCTGCTCCAATTTAAATCTAGCTACTTTGCACCAGCTATTCTTTCAGATGACCATGACAAATGCCATCTACCAAAAAGGAAGAGAGAGATTTTGTTTGCAAGAATTTTACAACCCAGAAAGTCTTACCTCATTTTCAGGAATGATGACTGTCCAGACCTCATGCACCATTTCTGACCAGCCTGCCTCCAGCAACATAGCTGCATCCAGCACACACACAGCTTTTCCTGCAGACCAGAAATTTGAAGGGTGAACAGAAGGCAGTTTCTGTTAAGAGAAGGGGCTGTAGCATGCTTTAATTTCATCTCCAAATAAATCAGGTATCATAGCTCATTATGAGCAGTTACTGAGATGGCACAGTCAACCCTTTTCTCATACTGGAGAATAAACAAAGGTATCGATAATTTATAAACTTATCCAAATGTATAATTCTGATTTGTTGCTTTCAAGCAAGCCATGATGGCAAAGTGATAGGCCATATTATTCTGCAAATTGCTCAGAAAATATTTGAGACTGAGGAAGCCAGGGGTTCAAATGACTATATAAATAATAACTGCTGTATCATGGGCTAACTCTAACTCTAATGTAACTAAGCTCAGATAAAACACATGTTACTCCCAATGTTAGGATGGAATCAGATGGCCTGTAAATGAAATGAAATGAATTTATCTCAGTTTTCCTATGCTATACAGCTGAAAGATCCTCATGCTGGGACCACATGACAGTCTGTCATAAGGAAAGTCATGAGGACTCTGCTTAGGAGAGTTCTCCTGGCATGGCTCTTACAGATTACCTGCTCATCTTTCTGACAAAGGAGATCTTGCACCTATGTAACTTACTCACAAGTCTTGCCAAGATCCCCAAAAGACCTTCTCACCCTGCTTGGCTGCCTCTTCTATCTTTTCTTTTGCTATTTGAGCCATCACTGGCCACATGATATTGTTAAGTTGCTTCATCTGTTCCTGTAAGAGGGAACAAAGAAAGTCAATATGAGAAATTTAAGGTCACCTGCTGCTACTACTGAAAATAAAACCAAACCCTGGGGATTGCCTAGGTGCAGTACCAATCCAAGAGGTATGGTATGCAAATCAGAATTGGGTCAAGACATGCACTAGTACACAGAAGGCTTATCCCAGCATCACCAGTTCTAAAAGTTTAATTTTTCCCAGTCTCAAGACCACTTTGTATTTAGTATACAGGGAGAGGTTCTCCCTGAGTGCACTGTGCTCACGTAATACCTTTCACCCACAAATGAAAAACAACAACAAAAAAAACCACCTTGCTGCGAAAGGAGGTGAAAGGGCAGAGTTAATAGAGTGGAACAGAGAGGCATTCTGATGTCAGTGAATCAAAGGGTAAACCAAATATGCTGAACTGGAAAGGAAGGAATGTCAATACTGAAATTCAGTTTTTACCCCAAACTGAGGCAGCTTTTTACCTGGTCTCCAAATACTTTGGCTCCCAACAATTTTCTGTTGATGGTTCCATCTTCTTTCAAAATATCTGTAAAGATGAGTTGGATTCGCCAAACACACACCAGAAAGAAATCTTGTGCAGCTTACCCTTATTTGTGTTAAGAGACCCTCAAAAGTCAAATCCCTTTCAGAATTCACAGATGAGTCTCCCATCTCCATTCCTAATTCTTAGGGTAATTAACTGGTTTTCACTGCCATTTTTGAAACACAAGATTTGCCAAACTGTGATAATTTCATTTGTGATTCATAACATTGGACAAAAGTACAAAAAGATAATAATGTAACATTTTTCCCCTGGGGAAAAAATAAAATAAATAAATAATACTTCAAAACCTTATGGTAGTTTCCTGAAGCTTTCCCTAACCTGGGGATACAAAAACTGGTGGTATAAGAGTCACTTAGGTGAGATGAGCAATGTACAAATGTGATGAATAACTAAATGAATAATAAACCCTAGAATTTCAAACTCCTCTAGAGAGCAATAGATTTGGAAAGTGACCTTTTTGAATGGCTGCCCAGGACCATTTTAACATGTGAATGCAAATGAAAATAACCTCTGCACAGTTGTGGAGAAATGCTTACAAGAACTAGATACAGTGGTAAGTAATAATGTTATTTTTCCTGGAGTCTAGCCTCCAATGTCCCCTAGCCTGACTTTTCCAAATAATATTCACCTAGATTAAGTGGCAATTCAATATACATAGCATGTTGCACAAGAGTTTCACCTTTGGCCTGCTTGTCATCCCAGTTTTTCTCCTTCCATATCTATTTTTCCAATGATGGGCCAAACTACTCTGATATCAATGCATGTTTATCCATGTTGAGAATGAATACAATTTTGGCAAGAAAACAGGGAGAATACATTTGGAAAGGGGGAGAATACATTGTTTTAAGTCATAAAAGCGAATTGGCAGAGGATCAGAGAGAAGAAAAAACAAACTGAGGCAGAACCTTTGCTATCCCTTCCCTTGCAGTTTTCTGGATGGAGTTAAAATATGGCTTCCCCCAAAGGTCAATCGTACCTGGTCCAAATGCTTCTATCACCTGCTGGTATACAGGACCACCTGGTGTGTAAATATTGTGTCCCAGTCTGTCCATATCCAAATGGAAGGCACCAAGCTGATGCAAATATTGGCCAACAGAACTTTTGCCACTACCAGATCCACCTGTTAGCCCTATTATGTAGGGGCTGGAAGGAAGTGATGGATTTTTCTGAAGAGAAAAGAAGATTGATTTTATTAAGGGAACTGTATATATACACTTTCATTTGCATTATTGCTTGACATTACAAAAGTACAACTATAATTTTCCCATTGGCTCTTTTCATAGCACTGTCCTAGTGAACAAACATTCACTACATATTGCCATGTTACATTTGTGTAGAGCTACATTCATAGTCCTGCACTGTTGCCTGTAGAACCGTGTTTCTCAACCTTGGCAACTTGAAGATGTCTGGACTTCAACTCCCAGAATTCCCCAGTCAGTAAATGCTGGCTGGGGAATTCTGGGAGTTGAAGTCCAGACATCTTCAAGTTGCCAAGGTTGAGAAACACTGCTGTAGAATGTACTCTCCATTCAGAGAACTTCGCCTTTTCTCTCATGGTCTTTGCTTTCTTGAGTATTACAATGGCTGCTCATAGTGACTTTGCATCCTTCTCCCCACCCTTCCAGTCTGTGGTGAAGTAGGAACATTAGCCTCATTTAAATAAGCCACAGCTCCGGACTGTAAGTATCTGAAGACTCAGTGCTTGCTAATAGTGAAGACTGCTCTGAAAAAAAGGGAGAGGGAAGGGGAGAAAAAGGTGAAGGGACACGGTAGAGACCAGAGGAAGGCGAAGAGTAGCTATGTGTCTCATACTGGAAAGCCTTACTTTGAACAAAGGAAGTGGCCAGAGACAACCCAGGTAAAAAAAAATTGCTCACAGTAAAGACTGGAAGGCATGTTCAGATTCTTTTACCTATCTTTTTTTCTTTAGAAAATGCATCAACCAAGTTGGTCAATCCATACTTATTTGGGAATAGTTCCCAAAGGGCCTTACTACCAAATAAACACATAATTACACCCTCCCCCTCCCATACAACTCAAAAGCTAAAACAAATTACTTACCTGAGGTGCACACAACAAAGTTCCGAGAAGTCTGTACCTCAAGCTAGAAGAGCTGATCTTTTCTTCCTCATTTCTGGCATGTTGAGGGTCAACAGCCAGATTGATCTTGTGGAGAGCCAGTTCAGAAAGATTCTGTAAGACATTTGTTAAGAGATAAGTTGCCTTTCCATACTACACCACAGAGTCTGGCAACGAATATCCATTATTCTACCACTACAGGCAATCCTCACTTAATGTCTGGTCATTCAGTGACCATCAGAAATTATGACAGACATTCCCCTCCAAAAGGTACTTACAATCTGGTTCTGGGATTCCTACAGTCATGCCCCCTTCCCACCCCCATAATCACATGATTGCATTTTAGGAGTTTGGCAACCCAGTTTGCATTTATGGTCAGTTGCAGCATCTCACAATCATGACAGTAATTGGAATTTTTGCCAGTTTCTGGCATTTACTTTTAGTTTCCAGCAAAAAAAACCACAACACCATTAGATAAAAATAGATTTGTTTAATGACCACGTTCACTTTACAATACCTGCATCTTTGCTATGCAATTCCAAAGGAAAGGCAATGAGCCCTGGATCTGGCTGCCACAGTCGTTGCTTGAATTGATAGATTTTAAACAATTTTTTAAAAAAGTGGATGGATGATTATGGATGATTACAGTAGGGACAGAGATTACTATTAAGCCCTTGGTTAAATGTAAGAATTGAGAATGTCACCCATACTCACAAAAGCATGCAGAAGTCTTGTCTGGTGGAGGTCGGTGGAAATGAGTCATGCTCTATACTGAAGAAACATTTCTCTACCTATTTTGTGCTTGGATTAAAATTCTAAATATCACAGTATAAGTAAACAATGGGCCATGCAAATTTTTGAAAGGTATTTTTTTCTACAGTCCAAAAAAAGCAATCCCTTCAAGTTGTTTGAGGAAGCAATATGAGCTCTTACAATTCCTGGATTTTCTATCAGTGAATGACCTTAGAATAACAATCAAAATAAACACCATTAAAATGATCACCATTAAATATGAATATACCTTACTTGTATTAGTTTGCTATTTATGTAATTGCATAACCAGCATAATCTGTGGTAAAGCTTCAACCAATATTTGAATGTTCTTAAATCCTCTAATTAGCATATACTAGTATATTCTAATTAGGAGTGGAGTCCAAATGAAAAAAAACAACCCTGTTTCTGTAATAAGCTAAATTGAGGTTTCACTGTAATTGAAATTCTTACTAAATAGAATAGAAAGCTGGGATCTCCAAACATAGCGCCAAACTCTAAACTCTATTTAGCTATCAAAGTTCTGTCTAAACAAAATATTTTCCCCTGCAGACAGAACAACACAAACTGTTCTCTCTTGGCAGAAATTTTCAGGATTTGGGACTAGCGCCCAAGTACTTCTGCTAGTGATGGGGCTGAGGAAGAAATATGTTCTGAAGACCTTAGGTTCTGGCAGATCCTACATGGCAGATGGTTTTTCAGTTTGTACCCAATAGTGGCAAAAAGATTCCTACATACTTACATTTTCTGCCCTCCTTTTGTTGACAGAAAGACCACCCTTGAATGTCTCCTCGCTGACTACAATGCACTTCAGTTTCGCATCGGTGATTGATGGACCAAAGGGATCATACAGAGGATTAATGTCAAATAGTAGGGAGGGCTTGACATCTATGAGAAACTCAATAAGTTTATGCAGACGTTGTTCAAAAGGTAGGATCAGCTCCTTTAATAATTTATCTGTTGAGGGAGAAAATAAGAGGAAAATGTAGTAAAGCACAGCTCATCCTTCCTCAGTCTTTTCAGGTGATGTCCCAATATGAGAAAAATTCATAGTGCTACAAAGTTATGATTTCCTTACTTCGGAACCAAGAGAATGTCATATTGAGAAAAGGCAGCAGATGCTGCATATATAATTGCCATGAGTTTGTGATAGGCATAGTTTCCTTACCACTGGTCTACCAAGCTAGTAAAGTACAAATTGAAGCTAACTTATATTTACTTACTGCATTTAGAGTTCTCTCATCAAAATTGCTCAGGGCTAGAAATAATTTCCTGTATATTTTCCTTAAAAAACAAAAGGCAGTAAATGAAATGATATAAAGTTATGGTGGAATTAAGGGAGGGCACAGGGATAAAAAGCTATTGATAAGAGCAGTGTAAACAATTTAGTGCCTATTCTTATACCTTTAATTATTTGACTTACTATTTCTTATTCCTTTTCTAAACTTTGCATAATATCGCTTAATCCAAAAGGCAAAGTGTGTATCTATATATCTATCTATCCACACATCCAGGGATTGAAAAAACCCAGTTGTTTTATCATTGATAAAAAGCTGTAGAAGGCTTAACTCATCTCAGCCATACTCATTAGCTCCTCAAAATACAAAGACAGATCCATTTAAATTAGCTTCCACTACCAAACTTAGATGGTAGATCTGATATCATACTTAATAAACAAGGCAAACTGCCATAATGGGGAACAACACATTTTTAAGTTTTGCAAATATAATTGGCTAATACTTCCAGTAAAAAAGAAAATTATATGAAATTCTAAATATTAGCATCACATGTCTAAGCAAAAAAGTATCCTCTAACACTGTCAGTCATGATTCCAGTTACAGCATTCAATCATTGTGTAAAAAAAAAATCTGGACTATGTTAAAAGTTCCTCAAATATTTCTAATTTCTATAAATGGTTTTGCAGGAGAAAGGCATATATGGTTCAAAGAGACCCACTTTCCAAAAGATCTTTGTCAGAGACTCCAATGAGGAGCCGATTTTCTGCCAGCAGACAGCTCACACTCAGAAGGATCTTGTGACCATTGTGAAGTCTATCAAAAGTGCCTCCCACAACTACATCAGAGAAACTTTGCAATGGCTCATTTGTTTTCTCAGTCTCCTCTCGCGGGGATAGTTCTCCATTATCATCTTGTAAGCCATAGTCAGGATACAGTAAAACAGACCTCAGTTTAGGGCAACAGCTGTAACAACTTATGGCATAACGTTCTAGACGTTGTTTGATAGGATTTGATTGCACTCCATCTGCACTTTCATAGTCTGTGAGCACCACCTCAGGTGGCTGGGAAAGATTCTGCACAGATCCTAGTGCTGGAGGATTAGCGCCTTGATTGAGAAGGTTGGTGAGCAATATCCGGATATCAAGATGACGATGGATGTCAGCATCAGCATACAGCCTGCTGATAAGGTTGTATACTTCCAATGTAGCAGGGACATAAGCAAAACGAGGGTGTGTAGCACCTGACAAGCTGAGTCCTGGCTGCAGTTGGATATATAGGGTTTCTCGTACCAATCGGGCAGCTGAAGCAAGAATGGGCATCAAGCGTAGAGAAAGTGCCGACAGTGGGGATGTCAGAACAAGAAGACCGGAACGGAAAATCGACATGCTGTCCATTCAGAAAGATACATGCAAAAAAAAAAAAAAGGTCAAGATAAGTCAAAGTGGCTTTAACCTATAGAAAAATAACGCCCAAAGATTTTACCTATTAGCACCTAGTTTAAAATGACAAACCTCTATTGTAAACTCCAAAAAAAAAAAAATCCCCCTTTACTGTAAAGTAGAAAATCCCTATTTAAAATCCTTAATTGACTGTACTATAGACTAGCATTGGACAAGATATTATCTTGCAGCCTAACCTTGGTAAGATTGCTATGAAACCGCAGTATGTTTGAACTTGCTGAAGGAAATGTAACAACAGAGAAAGTGTCTATAAACAGCAGTGCTGCCCATTTTTGCATATAATCTATGTGTACATTTGTATTTCTTGGAAAAAAGTAGACTTCAACACTTTTTAAGATAGCTAAATCTACTTTGGATTTCCAAAAGAAGACATGTACTTCTAGTAATAAAATCAATACTGCATAGGAATTATATTTTTATTTTTATTATATTTCTATATTTGTTACTATTTTAAGCTGCTCTTTAAGAAGTCATAAACAACTTTTTTTCTCACCAATTTTTTCCCTCACATGAAGGATACGTGCACCTGAAGTTCAGAAACAACAGCTAACCCCAATTTACTCAAAGATTGTATAACGCAGGAGAATGAAGATTTGAACCATGTTTTTTTAAATTTGTAATTTATATTTATTTATTGCTTTAATAAATAACTCAAGGCTTAAAACATATGGAACACACTTTCCTCCTCCTGTTTCCCCATAACAACAACCCTGTGAGGTAATTTGGGTAAGAGAGAGTGATTGGCCCAAGATCACTCAGCAGGCATTTCGTGGATAAGGCAGGACTAGAACTCACCAGACAAAACTGGTTCTCTAAAATAAATACATAAATAAATAAAGGGGGAGGGGGAAGGAGGAGAGGGAATGAAAGACTCCAGGCTTTATCTGAAATTAGCTCTGCTTGGTTCCCCCTGAACCAAGTGTGACTAACGTCCCTGTCCTACTGTCCCTATTTACTTGTGCCTATTTCCTGGGTTCTTATGATTATTCTTATTTCTGTTACCTTGTACATGAGCGACAAACTAAATCAATAAATAAAATGAACCACAATCCATATCCAGAAAGGCTAAGGCCACCCACTTCTTTTAATGTCAGTATTATAAACCAGCTTTTGCCGTTGACTTTTGGACTCGGGCTTCTTAAAGGGAAGCATTAAAAGTCAGAAGCCAGATTTAAATTTAAATTTAAACATCCTGCGGCTTGTAAATTCCTGCCACTTTCATACATGGAAAGATACAGAAACCCCAAGGCTGTTGGGTTATTAGGAGCACGGACGATGCCTCGCCATTCAACACCCACTTTCTTCAGTCTCTCACCGTCCCCTGTTATATCACCATAGCGCTTGTTTACTTAGGATATTTGCATTTTCCTGCTTTTTGTTTTTAAGTGCAACAAAAACATCCAGGCTTGTTGGGAGAGGTGGGAGAATAAGCCACGTTTGCTCATTCCTCCCGTTAAGGAAACCTGCGACAAACTGCCAATTAAGCCAGGTTCCGTCGCTGGGAATAGTAGGCGAGAAATGAGGGCATGCCTCACGCCCGCAGCCACCAAAACCAACCGCCACCAGAGAGACCGGGAGCGTCTCCCCCCCCCCCCCACAAGTAGCAGCCCACACACACACCTCAGAAACGGCACCCCCTCCCCACTCGCTCACCTGATAGGCAACCTCAGCGAAGTCAACACTCGACCCGGAAGTGTCTCTGCAACAAACTGGAAGCGATCCTCGTCGCTAGAAGGAAAATATTTATAGCCCCTGAGTGGAAAGTTAAGCCCGGACGGGAGGGAAAAATATTTAAAGGACGAGGGACCCTTTGCCTCATATCCATGAAGATGACGGGAGATGGAAAAGTGTGTGTGCGCGCGCGCGCGCTGAGTACCCAATTCAATGAGTTTCAAAGGGGTTGAGTACCAAGATACCAACACACACACACACACGTGTTCATGTTAGCCTAAAATATGCAGGGCTTTCCAACCTTGGCAACTTTAAGCCTGGCGAACTTCAACTCCCAGAATTCCCCAGCCAGCAAAGGTATCTATCTATAAGCAAAGCTAGCTGGGCAATTCTGGGAGTTGAAGTCCGCCAGGCTTAAAGTTGCCCAGGTTGGAGAGAATGCCCAAATTCCTAGCCTTCCAGTTCTGTTATGTCGTTAATGCACAAACTATGTTTTGGCAAAGGGGGTGGGTGGGGGTCATAATGTTTGAAGGAAGCCCTCTTCCTTGCATGCCTTTCCAGTTGTGTCCCTTCCTGGACTGAAATTCCCTCATCATGGTCGATCGCACCTTGCCCCGCCCCCCTCCCATGATCACAATATTGCCAGGTGCTCTACATACGGGCCACCCTTGAAAACTATCCAGAACAGGGCTCTCCAACCTTGACAATTTTAAACCTGGCGGACTTCAACTCCCAGAATTTCCCAACAAAGCAAAGCTGGCTGGGGGACTCTGGGCGTTGAAGTCCGCCAGACTTAAAGTTGCCAAGGTTGGAGATCCCTGATGAGCCTAGTTCCAGTTCTCTCTTGTTGTTAAAGCACAAACTATGTTTTGGCAAGGAGGGTGGGGAGGGCGGTCATCAGTGGTGTTTTAACCATTAAGCAGACTAAGCATGTGCTTAGGGCACCAGCCCCAAGGGGGCACCACAAAGTTGAGAAAAAGAAAAAAAAAACAATGAAGATTTGTACATTATGTACAAATGAGGGTGGTACCAAGATTTGTCAGTGTTTAGGGCACTAGTGAGCCTTAATCAGCCACTGGGGGTCATGTTTGAATGAAAGCCTCTTTCTTGCATGCCTTTCCAGTTCATTCCTGGATCGGAATTCCCTCATCATGGTCAATCACACCTTGCCTCCCCTCCCATGACCACACTATTGCCAGGTGCTCTATATATGGGCCACCCCTGAAAACTATCCAGAACAGGGCTCTCCAACCTTGACAATTTTAAGCCTGGCGAACTTCAACTCCCAGAATTCCCCAGCAAAGCAAAGCTGGGAATTCTGGAAGTTGAAGTCTTTCCCGGCTTAAAGTGGCTGAGGTTGGAGACACCTGATACAGAACAAGTGTCTCTCAACCTTAAGCCACTTGAAGATGTGTAGACTTCCCAGAATTCTGGATCCCCCAGAAGTCCTCAGCAAGCGAGCTAAGGGAGAGGATTCTGGGAATTGAAGTCCATGCATCTTAAGTGGCCAAAATTGTAAAACAAGATCCAGAAGCTTCTATTGGTTCATAATGCAGCATAACAGCAGGTAATTATGGGGTTTGCCCTGATGCACCTGCTTTAAGATCTAGTCTAGATCTTCTCCCATGCATTAGGCTTTGGCTGATCAGGAGTCTCCCTTGAGGATCTTTGGTTGTGTGTTTGGTTGCCATTTTGCAGTTATATATTGTTTATTTGTTAAACTTTTTTTTTTCTTATTGTGTGCTTGTGCTGTATGCTTTCCAGTCACACATTCCATGCTGGACAGCCTTATACTGTAAATCTTTAATTAATAAATGTTGCTACATGTAGTTATTACTATAGCAACTCCTGAACATGTCATTTTTAATCTGTAGTTTCCATTAAAGCGCATGTGCTTTTTAGAGTGCCAGAAAGAGCAATTAAGTAAACAATAATATTGTAGGTGTTTAAAGGATCTAATGTATCTGTAATAAATATCTATCTATTGGCTCACTGAAAAAAGTGAGATTCTACAATCTGCTGGGTTGTGCATAATTGCTCTTTGAATGCTTCCTAATGTTAATGTAAGCTTATCTATCTGAACTCAACTGTATTGTTTCTTGGCAAAGCTAGATAGATCGATCCTGTATCCTCACTTTTATTCTTTAACTTGTCAGTTAGAAAAAGTTCTAATCCACAAGACTTTTATACTCAATCTTGGTTTCTGCAGTCCCCAGAAGAAACTACTTAGTCAAAAGAACTCAGTTCCTTATATTCAAACCAAATGTTTTATTTATTACAGATATCCCTTGTTACCAATCTGACAAGACTTAAGGTAACTAGCAATAAAATAAAATAATACAATGAAATACAAAATAAAATTAGTTTGGAATTCTCTGATCACTAGTTAGCCTTAAAAGCAGTATTTATCACACTTCTCTTTCAGAAGAACATTGTACGCTACTTCATATATTTGCTGCTATGGGTTTTTTGCATCTTATTTTTAGTTATGGCAGATACTATGGATACTTTATTGCAGTACCTATATGAAAATATTTTATTTCCAGTTTTGTCTATTCAAACAACGTGGGAGCCTCTCTTAAGAAAGCTTATACATCTTTGAAGCTTTTAGCAACTTAACAGCTGCTGGGGGTAAGCTTTCCCAGAGTTCTCTATTTTTGAAGCAAGTTTGGCGATATATACAGGTTGTAGATGAAGATAGAAAAGAGTACTTATCCAAAAAAATCATTTTTAAAAGCATTGCGAATTGTAAATTATAAGACTGTACTTATCAGTGGTGGGTTTCTGCAGGCTCGCACCTACTCGCGAGAGCCGGTTGGTGAAATTTAGAGAACCAGTGAGAGGGGGTTCCACCGGCATACCTGGAAATAAATCTGGCCCGCCGCTGCCAGTGACACAATGGGAAGGAAAGGAAAGGAAAGGAAAGGGAAGGGAAGGAAGGAAGGAAGGAAGGAAGGAAGGAAGGAAGGAAGGAAGGAAGGAAGGAAAGAATTTATCATCACAATTGAGTTCAAAATTTTGGTTGCTAAGCAAGAGCGTTGTTAAATGAGTTTCACCACATTTTAAAAGGTGGCCACTCCCACCCTATCACATGACTGCCAAGCAACGCCCACAAAATAGGCCACACCTACAGAGTAGGTTCTAAAAAATTTTAAACCCACCACTGCTACTTATATAGGAAACTAGCTATTAAAAAAGAGATTTAAACAATGTATATTCTAATTTCTGATGCTCTTCAGGATTTTGACAACTTCATACTTGAAATACTAGAGATTGATATGAGAAATCTAGTGTGAAATATATGTTTTATGATTAAGCTATAGCCGTTCTTGAAAAATCTTGGATTAAGATACTGATTATGCTTATTTAAAATAGATATATTCCTAATATATGTATCATTTTTATTGCTTTGTTTTGTTCTAAAATCCTACATTTTTGCAATGTATTGTGTGCACATCAATTTGGATTTGAAGCCAGAAAAATACTTTTAAGTTTTCATTGTTATGTGACTTGTTTTCCTGAAATTATACTTACAGATGAACAGCTAAGTGATTCAGCGGTGGGTTTCCATTAATTTTTACTACCAGTTTGCTTGCGCTCGCTCGCAACACTTCTGCGCATGTGCAGAAGCGTCCGGGTGGGTGGGCAGAGCCTCCTGCTGCCGCCACTACTGTTTCCCCGGAACTGGGGAAACCCACCTCTGAAGTGATTACAGAAAAAGATTATATCTTTTTGCATGAAATAGAAGGGTTCTAGTAGACTTGTTACATACTTCAGGGGTCCCCAACCTTTGCAACTTTAAGTCTGAAGGACTTCAGCTCCCAGATTTCTCCAGCCAGCAAAGCTGGCTGGAGAATTCTGGGAGCTGAAGTCCTTCAGACTTACAGTTGCAAAGGTTGGGGACCCCTGACATACTGTATACATCCTTTGAAATACAGCAAGTCTTTGTTTTGCTCCTCTTTGACCACAGGAGGGCACACTTGTACAATAATCAAATTCAGAAATCACTAGATTTAGACTTTATGATGTATTGTATATGAATCTGGGTGAGTGTAAATATAACTTTGTAATTTAAGAAGAGCAAGGCACTGTAAAAGATTATGATCAGAGGAAAATAATAAAACACATGGGCTAAGAAGAGGTTTGGGGAAATTGTCTTAACTAGATGAATTAATCGTTTCCAATAGATTAATTAGACCATGTAATTATCACATGCTCCATAATGAAAAGATAGTGGAAGTTGTGGAAGGCAGCTAATGGGAACAGCTTGGGGATTCTCCCTAAGTTACTTCCAAGTCCATGAAGAGGCAACATCAGTTCATCTCAAAGTCCTCTATAAGCCAATCCCATATTTGTGAAATGAAAACTTTAGTTGAATCTCTTCCTCTGCATTCCAAGCTGTTCTTATTAACTTTGGAAGGGCATCCTGGAAGGATAATCGTAGCAGGGTTATGGTTATCCTACAAACCAGTATATAAATGATCAACAGGCATTGGAACAAGCTATGTATCTTTTCTTTTGTTATTACAGCTATAGAGGAAAGAGAAAAACATATTTCTCTATAGTTCTTTAGTTTGGTGATTAGGGTTAGAGCAATTTCCTCTATAGGCACTTTCTCAGAGGAGCAAAATTACACTGATATCAATTGCATAGAATGATCTACAGCAGGGGTCTCCAACCTTTGCAACTTTAAGTCTGAAGGACTTCAGCTCCTAGAATTCCCCAGCCAGCTTTGCTGGCTGGAGAATTCTAGGAGCTGAAGTCCTTCAGACTTAAAGTTGCAAAGGTTGGAGACCCCTGATCTACAGAGAGGAAGATGGCTGAGTAGGGATATAGTTGTCCTGAGCAGCCAAACATGTCTTTGTGACCATATGTACAAATAACACTCGTTTCTGCTAATACAGTCAACACACTTTGAACTTAATTGGAGCTCTGCTCCAATTATTTGAATAACAAAGGCAGATACCTCTAAGATGGCTCAGCAGTTAAAGACACTGAGCTTGTCAGCTGGAAAGCCCGGGTTCGAGACCCAATGTCCTATGACAGAGTAAGCTTTCATTACATGCTCTAGCTCCTGCCCACCTAGCAAATGCAAGTAGATAAATAGGTAAGGTAACGGCATTCCGTGTTCCTTTCACATATAGTCATGCTGGCCACATAACCACGGAAATGTCTTTGAACAATGCTGGTTCCCTCGGCTAAGAAACAGGGAAAAACCTTTACCTTTATCTTTACTCTAAGATCATATGCTGATTTTTTTTGTCAATGATTACAAATCATATTCAGTTGCTACCCATTATAAGAATTTCTTCCACGATTTTTCACATAGTCGGATGTATCTCTTTTTTTAAAAAGTTTCTCTCCCTTATAGTTCCAGTTCCATTTGTGGACATTGGGACATATGTTAAAATAATCAGTGTGCGCTTTGACTCAGTAAACCAATACAAGTACAAAGCTGGAATCGATGATCCAAAAAGTCATACAGAGAAGAGAGTGTCTCCATCACACTGCCATCAAGTGACTGTTCTTCATGGCAGGGGGTAATATTTATGATATATCTCTGTAGCTAAGTCTAGCGTATTGCCAATTGGTTTTGATGGATACTGTTTTCCATTGTAGATAAATCTCCTTTCTACTTTGATGATAGCTTGGTTAAATTGATCTTGGTGAAAAGGTGTTCCGGAATTGAGGCATTTCACCAAGGTGACAATGAAAAGCTTCCAACGCATTCTGTAATAGTCCAGCATCAGCCCTGCGAGCTGTTTGTTAGCATAGTCCAAAATGTTGCCATCCGGTCCCCAAAGAGTTAGCTGGTTGCGTGCATTGAAGTCATAAAACTGTTCCTCTTTTTTGCTGGTGGACATTTTGTGGGCAGCTTCCAGCCATCCTCCCAGCAAAAAATGCCTGTCACTGGAGAGAAGAGTGTCCAAGTCTGGAAGAAGGTCATAGATTAGAACACCACCAGCAATTAGGAGTTGTGACGGCACACGTTTCTGAAAAGCCTGTTTGATTTCCAAATAGTAATCACTCACGCGCTGTTGCAGAGCCTGACGTACCACATCCACAAGGTCATAGCAAAAGGTGCTGCTGTTGCCCAGTTCACCAGAAGTATTTTGAAACAGCTGCCAGGCTTCGTAGACATCACTCTTATTGTACCAGACCTCTGTGTTCATCCGAAAAGAAGGACGGTGGACAAGGGGGCTGTGGTTGTGATTTACACAAAGCCCTGAACAATTGTAGACACTCTGGAATAGCAGTTGCCAGGCCTTTATTACCTGCATGTTTTTGACACCATAGCGCTGTGTACTGTATGTGGCAACCCACTGTTGTAGATTCACTGGCTCCTTGAGCCAACCTAAATCTGTCATGAGTTCGTAGATCACATCATTTTGTTCAATACCTTCAGGGGTGAGGCCAATGCCAATCATAGTAGAGTTGAGAAAACGCCTGGCTTCAAAAGGACCTTGGTTGATGCTCTCCACCATGCCGAAAAGGCCATGGTTCCCACCAAAGTTGTGAAGCATGCACCAAATGAAAGGCTGCCCATAGAAGGACTCAGTCCAGAGGTAGACAGGCTTAGATTCAGCGAAGAGGTCCAGCACCAGCATCCTGCCTATAGGTACACCTTGAAGGAGGGCTTTAACTTGAGCAGGTTGCCAGAAGTCTCTCTGGTGTTGGAAAAGCCAACCTTGCATCAGCCATATGGCATGGGGGTCAACTATGAGGACAGGCACAGTCCGAAAAAGGGAAAAACACAAATTCAGAGCCAATTACTTTTATTCAGTACTCTATTTCTTACCTTGTTTATTTCTTGATAATAATATAGGTTTGGTTTCTTTTTGTTTACAAGTCTGTAATACTGTTGGCATGCTGTATACTTTTCACATATCTGCCTAAAATTATTCGTATTTTGTGCCCTGGATTTCTCTTGGAAGAAAATGTTTCTGATTCTCAGGTTCTTTTGTTACAGATCCGGCAATCACAGCAATATAATTAATCATAACCTGAAAACAACCTTAGTCTTTGTCTTTTACTCCAGGACACCGACTCTAAGACCACACTAAAGGTTGCAAAATTTTTTGCTGCAGTCCTGGCATGTAAGAACCGTGGGAAGGGTCGAGTTGGTCCCACTGGCTGAGGCCAGTCATACTGACTGTTTGCAGTGTACCACTTGGTGGTTGCATAAGGTGCCGATATGCAGATTTCATGTAAACTCTCATATGGTATCTACCATCTATGCACAATTTTAACTGACCGTAGTCCTCAAAGCATAGCTTTAAATTTTCACAACAGATAGATGGTATGGCCAACAGAATGGTCTTTATCATCGATTTTGCCTATTGCCTCCCACTTTTCAGTGGGGCTCGGTTGTATATCTCTGTGTGATTTGTTTGTCTAGATCTCCAGTCCATGACCGCAATAAAGTGAATATGTACATAACGTGAAAACCTATAGCTGTAAATCTTCCAGGTGTAAACATAACATGTGAGTTAGTACGGTGCCATGGATGGATTGAAGCTGATGAAGCCTTGATTGAAATCTCAATTTAGCCAGATTATTTGGGCAAATCACTATCTCTTGGTCAGCTTCACAGAAGTGAGTACATCCCCTCACATTTTGTAAATATTTAAGCGTATCTTTTTATGTGCCAACACTGAAGAAATGACACTTGGTTATAAGTGAACTCTATGCCAAGAGGGTTAAGGCAGTGATGGAAAATAATGGTGGCTACACAAAATATTGATACTTTAGGCCCCATTTGGACATTGTCACTTAGGGGTGTACTCACTTTTGTTGCCAGCAGTTTAGACATTAATGGCTGTGTGTTGTGTTATTTTGAGGAGACAGCACATTTACACTGTATACTCACTACCTTATATTATAGCTAAGTGTCATTTCTTCAGTGTTGTCACATGAAAAGATATACTTAAATATCCCTTAGATCGATACGCTCCCATACATCCTTTAGACCGATACGCTCCCACAGAGAGGGCCTTCTCAGGGTGCCGTCGGCCGGACAATGCCGACTGGCGACACCCAGGGGAAGAGCCTTCTCTGTGGCGGGCCCTGACCTTTGGAACGACCTACCCCCTGAACTTCGCACCATCTCCGACCTCCGTCTCTTCCGCCAGTGTCTAAAGACACATTTGTTTCATCTAGCCAGCCTAGCGTAACCTCCATAATGACTATTTTAGACAGTTTTAAATTTTGGGGATTTTATTTTGGTTTTAGCGCAGGGTGGTTATTAAATAAGTTTTTAAAATTTTTTACTTGATTTTGTATGTATTTTTAAATTCCTGTGCGCCGCCCTAGGTCCTTTTGGAGAAGGGCGGGGTGTAAATTTAATAAAATAAAAATAAATAAAATAAATATTTACAAAATGTGAGGGGGTGTACTCTGTGATACACTGTATATATTAACATTCAATGCTATGAATACCCTGAATTTCATGATAGAAAAACAGGATTTTACATTTAACACACACACCCTAAATAAACCCAAAATTCCTTTGATTAGAGTTGGTATGTTTCTTCGTGTTGTGCTTCATTTCTAACTTAAAATTATGCAGAATATCTCTGAGCAACATGTAAACATATGAAGGTACCTTATTCCAATGCAGCAAATTGGCAATTCTATATGTGCATAATTTAAAGAAAAGAAAAAGAAAAGATACAAAGTTCATAAAATCTCAGCAACAAGAGATAGAATAATGCCCACTTTTGAATAAATAAGTACAAATCCTTACAGATGATTCATACCCTAGGTAGCTGAGCAAAAATATTCACACGGTATGTGTGTTTATTTGCCATTCAGCAAGGAAAGGACCATCTTACCCCACATGGAAATTAAAGAAATGTTGCAATTGGTCACCAAAGAAGATGTGTCTGGTGATAATGTGAGACAGGGCCTTCTTTACAGCAGCACCTCAGGAGTGGAAGCAGCTTATAGCTTTTAAGTAAACTGTTTTAATTTCATCAGATTTTTAATAGTTTATTTGCAAACCTGGTTGGTGACTGCTTTAATGTTATTGATTGGGATATTTCTTCTTATTTTGAACTGCCAGTAAGCTCCTTATGGGAGAAAAGGATTTACATTTTAGTACATTATTTAAAAAAAACCTCTGACTTTCCACAGCCTTTATGGATTCACCATTTGAAATAATGAAGAGGCTCTACTATTATCCTTGCAATATAAATTCCTTTTTTATGACTGAAACCCCATTGGATGAAGCTGAACATTTACTGAACATTTACTGGCCGGATGCCTGTCCTGACGCCATACAGAGGTCAGATATTTTTTCTTTGCACCCTAGGAGAGAAACATCTGCCAATACCTAGGACTGAACTCTCAACCTTCCAAAAGGGAGGCGAGTATCTTCACCATTAGGCTGCCAAACCGCCTTTACTATTATTCTTGCAATATGCATGACTAAATGAGTTAAAGGTAATGCGTTAAAGGGCTAAAGATGAGCAGAGATAAAAGAAAAATAGTGCTAAAGTTGAGGATAAACAGGGAGCAAAAATAGGGAGGAACAAGAGGCCCTGCCACTTCATACCTCCAGTCATGGAGCGGAAGACAGCTGTGCTGACCTTGGAGAGGTAGGTGGTATTTGATGAAAGTGGGCGCATCTCATTGAAGGTGTCAGCGCTGTATACATGATCTGTGCCAAACTCTTTGATAATCTCCTTTAGAAAGAGGGTCCCTATGACCTGAAACATGGGGTCTTCGGGTGACAAGAGGTAAGAACAGGAATAGGTGCAATCAAAATGGCTCCAGTTCCCCAGCCGTGTGGCATTGATCTGTGGAAAAACTCTAACATTGAAAAACAAATGTGAAACAGATTACAAAGACATCTCCAAATTCATTGGGTTGTGTGCTAAGTGCTACAAGCTTCTGCAAGAAGATTTAAACTCAAGAAAAGAGTCAAACAATCAATTATTGTTATGGCAGGAATCCAGAAAATGTCAAATCCAGAAAATGTCAAAGCAAGCAAGAAATGCACTCAAGATCATGTGTCCCTGTTGTATCTTCTCCACTGACCCTTGGACCTAGATGTTAAGAGGTCTGGTTAATAATAAAGGAAAATATATTTTGCTTGGGTTCAAATCACTTCACCGATTACTGAAACACATTGTGAATTTCCTCCCAAGGAGTTCTCTCTAAGAAGGCAAGGAGAACAACAGTTCTCATGCTTTCCCTACAGCAAAAGTCCTACATCTTTTAGTTCAACCTTTTGGACATCAGGGACCACTAAATTAATAATTTTAAATCCAGTGGACCACTAATATGATCTGCCTAATGACCAGCTGGGTGGGCGTGGCCAGGTGTGTGTGTGACTGGGTGGGCGTGGCCAATTCAATGTCACTCACGTTGAGAGGTGCCTTGTCAGGCCCTACTTGCCCCTCCCCTCCCAACCACTCCTTGCCTGCCCATCCAGGCTCCTTAGGACCCCAACAGGAAGCAGTTGTTGGAGCTAAGCAACCACCATGAGAAAGAGTTGGCTCAGTTTAAATTGGATCTGACCAAGAAGGAGGTTCAGCAGAAGCGCCTCACTGAGGACTACGAACATAGGCTTTCCAAGCAGAGGGAAGATCTGCAGGAGCGCAAGGCCAGGTACCGGCCCCTGGAGGCCCAGTGGGCTGAGATGGTCAGCCAGTTCCAGGCCATGATGCAGTCCCACTTGGAACAAGGCCCTCCGCCTCTTCTCCATCAGCTGCACTTCCCTCCAGCCTTTGCCCAAAGTCCCACACCAGGAGGCTGAAGCAGACCCCAAGTCGGAATTTCTGCCCCCCTCCGACCCACACAAAAAGACCCCAAAAGAGGGGACTCTCTATAGCAATGCAAATGTTCATTGCACGTATCTGGCTCGGGCCGTAGTTTGAGGATCCTGGTTTCGTGCAATATAAAAAATGCAAATCATTTTTCTGCAGACCACCAAAATTTTCTCGTGGTCCATGGACCACCAATTGGTGATTGCTGCTCTAGTTTTAAGTCCTCACTTTTTGGGCCAGCCTGTCATTCATCTTTTGGAGAAAGGTCACTGTAACCACTATGATTAAGTGCATCCTTTCCGTTAAAAAAAGCCCTAAGTTTCCTTTGCACAAAGTCTGAAAACCTTAGGGAGTACAAATAGTCCTTAACTTACAACTAGTTCACTTAGTGACCATTCAAAGTTACAATAGTACTGAAGAAAGTGACTTATGAACGTTTTTCAGTTACAACCTTTGCAGCATCCCCATAATCATGTGATCAAAATACAGATGCTTGACAATTGACTCATATTTATGACCGTTGCTGTGTCGCAGGGTCATGTGATTTCTTTTTGCAACCTTCTGAAAAGCAAAGTCAATGGGGAAACCAGATACACTTAACAACTGGGTTACTAACTTATCAACTGCAATGATTCACTTAACAGTGGCAAGGCAGGCTGTGAAAGGGGGCAAAACCCACTTAAGAAATGTCTCACTTAACACGCAGAAATGTTGGGCTCCACTGTGGTTGTAAGTCAAGGATTACCTATCTAGGCCAGTCTTTCCAAGTGTATGCCTTCCAGCTTTATAAGGCCAATGACCAGAGTGGCTAGCAGTGGTGGGTTGCGACCTGCATGCCCCGGTACGAGCGTACTGGTGCCTGCTGGGAGCACCAGGTATCATTCCGGTATGGTGCTCCAGAGCGCCCACCTGCCCACCCTCTTTACCAGTATTTGAGCTGCTCGGGGCTTCCGCGCATGCACACGGAACGTACAGTGCCTGTGTGACGCTCCGTCAAGCAGCTGGAGTGCCCCGGGCGGTAACTACACATGTGCACACTGCGCACGTTTTTGTGTTGGCCACCTGGCCCCACCGCACCGCACCAGGACCCGGAACCCACCACTGGTGGCTAGGGACTGATGGAGTTATTTTTTTAAAGGTTATAGAACAGTATTTGTTAATCTTGGTAACTTTAAAATAAATGGACTTCCAGGATTCTGGAATTAAAAGTTCATACATCTTAAAATTGCCAAGGTTGAGAAACTATGATGCAGACAATGCTTGGCCAGATGGAAAAGAGTCTGTCCTGGCACGAGGTAGTTTCTTATATGCTCAACCAAACTCATTTTGTTCTTTTACCTTAGAATGCCTTGAGGGATATGCCCAGAGAATGCGGGAAGCACTGTCAACATACCCAGAGACCTCATCCTCTCCAGGATCCTGTACTGGGAAGGTAAAAGAGTCAGGATGGAGCAATGAAACAAAGCCACAGAATAATCCACAATGTGCCCCACAACCGTCATAAAACTGGTCCAGAAGAAGGCCCGTTTCTGGAAAGAGATGTGCATTCTTTGGGCCAATATAGGAGGTTTTTGACCTAATTTTCTGATAATGCCTGTTTTACTCAGAATCATGGTGTGTAATAAAGTTGAGATACAAATAAATAAAAATGGTGCTAAAAGGACTATTTAATTCACCCTGTTCTTCATTTCCAGAATTTTCAATAATATTGGGCTAAAATTCATTATAAAAGCTCCCATAACACCTTCCCAAAAAGAGAAATAACCTAGCATGATGGTTATCCTTGACCAATTCTGATGCTTGAGGGTCACAGGCAAGTCAATATTTTCTATAATAACTGTGATTATACAATGCAAGAACCAATCTGCATGTCAGCCAATCTGAGTTAAGAGGAGGAGGAAGAATAAGAGTGCAATATTACAAGCACCAAAAAATGCCCACAAATCTATTTCAGAAACTATGAGACTGGTTATGATCAGTTTACCAGGATAATAGTACTGTTAATTTTGGCATCTTTAATATAAAGAACAGACATCCTTGTGACTTTTAAAATAACACTAGGAAAGCCTCTTGCCAGACAAAGGCAGGATTATAACTTTCAGAAAGTCCAAGTGCTATACACCACCAAATTTCTCCCTGCATTACATCACTATGAATATCTCCTCCAATTGTTTCCTGAAACATAGACTAAAACACACAGGATTAGATTACCTGGTTCAGCTTCACTGCTTTAAAACTCAGTGGGGCAGATAAGCCCACATTTGCCTACTACAAAGGAAAGGTTCTCCTCGCCCATTTGTGCTAGTTGTTTCCGACTCTGGAGGTCGGTACCCATCTCCGTTTCAAAACCAAAGAGCCAGCGCTATCCAAAGACGTCTCCATGGTCATGTGGCCGGCATGACTAAACGCCGAAGGCACACGGAATGCTGTTAACTTCCCACCAAAGGTGGTTCCTATTTTTCTTCTTGCATTTTTTACAAACTGCTAGGTTGGCAGAAGTAACGGGAGCTCACTCTATTACGCAGCACTATGGATTCTAACTGCCAAACTGACAACTTTTTTGATCAATAAGTTTAGCATCTTAGTCACTGAGCCAAAGCGTCACCTTTACTTACTATAGTTTGCCACAAAAGGCATGAAAGAATATATGACAGAAGACAGAAGGCACCCTACTGCCAGAAACCAGGTTTTCAATACAGCTCTCCATATCAGCCTGCCTAGGTACCTGCAAATTTAGTTTTTTCTGGTGCCAGGAGAAGGGCAACGGTCCTGCCCAAGAGTGCAAATTCCCCATCCGGTTCCATGCTAGGAAAGCAGGGCCAGTGAAGTACTCATCAATTTCTGATTGCTTTAGACCCAGCGACAAATACACCTATAAGAACAACAGTACAGCATGAGAGTTGCTCTCGAGAAGATCCTGGTTTTAAATATTGTTACAGCCAGAATAACATGCTTAATAACACATACTCGCTGCCAGATGGCTTCCTGTCCGGTGAATGCCAGTGCCATGTTAATACCATGGAGCGCCATCCAGTCAATCTCCTGTTCCCAGCGGTCCCAGTTCCACCACACAAAGGAATAGCTGTAAGTGCAGACATTTTGATAGAAGCGGAACCTAAGAAGAAAAGTACGATAAATTCATAAACAATAAATTAAATGTACTTAATGAAATTATTCTTCATACATTTTAATTATCAAATTTGTATACTGTATATCACACTTGCATAACTTTCATTGTAATAGCAATAGCACTTATATACCGCTTCACAATACTTTACAGTCCTCTCTAAGTGGTTTACTGAGTCAGCTTATTGCCTCCAACAATCTGGGTCCTCATTTTACCGACCTCAGAAGGATGGAAGGCTGAATTAACCTTGAACCACTGAGAATTGAACTGTGGGCAGTCAGCAGAATTAGCCTGCAATACTGCATTCTAACCACTGTGTCAGAATAAGAAATTCCCTCTTCTCTCTCATTAAGAATAATTTGGAAGCATTGACTACAAGTAAATAGTACCTAGCCAAACCTGACTGGTTATGAAAAGTTTTCATAGCATGAGACATAGTTAGTATTTCAGATAGAGCTCACCAGGAAATCACAGGATTCTGAGCTACACTTGGCTATTTGGGGACAAAAACACTGGAAGAATACATTGGCCAACTATTTGCATAGTTTAGGGTGTGAGTGGGGGAAGATAGAAAGAAAAACCATATGCATATACAGTGGGACCTCGGATGCTGACCGTAATCCATTCCAGGACTTCAGTCCGCACCCGATTTGGTTGCGACCAGAAGCAACATAAACTGTGCATGTGTGCACACACAAAAAATGGTGCGACAGGGGAAATAGCTGCGGCTGTGTTTATTCGGCACCCGAGGATGTGTTTGTGATGTGAATGAAGTATTTAGCAGATTTTTCGGTCGGTACTCAAATTGTTTTGTTATCTAAGCCGTTTGGGACCCAAGATTCCACGGTAATCAAGAAGAGTCAAAATGAACTGACTCTTTATCTGTTTACTTGGAAAAGTTATTCAATGTGGTGGCCGGATCACAAGAACCATGGGCTGCCAATGGTGGAAAAGGATGACTCAATAGACTGAGATTAGCCAGTACTTGTTATCACTGCACTCTAACCACATTTGATTTGCATGGCCTGATAAACCTAGCATTATCTATAACAGTATATCTCCAACCAATCAGGAGCATCATGAATGAAGAGTGAATTGTTAGTTATTTCATGTGTTGCAAGTAGTCCTTGACTTACAACATTTCATTTAGTGACCATTTGAAGTTACAACAGCGTGACTGATGAACATTTTTCACACACTTATGACCTTTGCAGCATCCCCATGGTCAGGTGATTTATTCAAATGCTTGACAACTGAGTCATATTTATGACCCTTGCAGTTTCCCGGGGTTATGTCACCATCTTTTGTGACCTTCTGACGAGCAAAGTCAGTGGGGAAACCAGATTCACTTAACAACCATGTGACTAATTTAACAACTGCAGTGATTCACTTAACAAATCTGGCAGGAAAAGTTGTAAAATAGGGCAAAACTCACTTAACAAATTTCTTGCTCAACAACATAAATTCTGGGTTCGGTTGTGGTCATAAGTCGAGGACTACCTGTATTATACTTTGATTGTCACAAAAGGGAGGGCAGCTTGAGATCTGTGAAACGAGTAAAGGAGAGTTAATTTAACATATTTACACAGAGCTTGTCTCGTGAACTCATATCTGGCTCAGGGTCATGCATGCTTTGGTCACTTCCAGCTGGATGACTGCAACATGCTTTACATGGGGCTGCCCTTGAAGACCACCATAAGTTACAACTGGTCTAAATTGGGCATATCTCAGTTTCCTCATATTTCAGGTTTTGTTGCATGAGCCATACTGGCTCCCAGTTTCTTTCAGAGCATAATTCAAGGTGTTACTCATCACTTTTACAGCCAGGGTATTAATGGGACCACACCTCCCTAAGGGTATTTGCCCATTCTGGTAGATTAGATAAAGGGAGCATTTTCTAAGTCCATTCTCTTGAATGCTACCACTAGAGGGACCCAGGAAGCATGGCTTTTCCATAGTACAATAAAAACAACCACATTGAGTACAATAAAAACAACCATCACTGAGCCCAGAATTTATGTTGCTAAGTTTGTTAAATGAGTATTGCCCTTTTTACGTCTTTTTTTGTCACATTTGTTAAGTAAATCTAACAAGTTGCTAAATTAGTATGGTTTTTAAGTGAATTAGGTTTTCAGTGAATTAGGTTTCCCCATTAACTTTGCTTTTCAGAAGGTCTCAAAATATGATCACACGACCTTGGGACATCTAACCATCATAACTATGAACCAGTTATCAAACATCTGAATGTAAATCACATGTCCATGGGGATGCTGCAAAGGTCATAAGTGTGTGAAAAATGTTCATTAGTCACGCTGTTGCAACTTCAGACGGTTACTAAATGAAATGTTGTAAGTCAAGGACTACTTGCAACACATGAAATAACTAACAATTCGCTCCTCATTCATGATGCTCCTGATTGGTTGGAGATAAGTGTGAAAAATGATCATAACTCTTTTTTTTCAGTGCTGTTGTAACTTCGGTCACTAAATGAACTGTATAGTTTTCAACTTACAACCACAATTGAGCCCAAAATTTCCTTTGGTCCTACTTTATGAGATTCTTTTGCCATAGAGAAGCTAATCACTGCAGTTGTTAAGTATTATGTTTTAATAGGGTTTGCCGGGAACTAGGGTTAATGGGTTTTTAAGGTTTTTAGATTTTACATTTTAGCGCAGGTAAATTATTTAATTCTATTTTAAATATTGTATTGTTTGTACTTTTTAAATGCGTTTTAAAGTCCTGTGCACCGCCCCGAGTCCCTTCGAGAACAGGGAGCGGTCTATAAATTAAATAAATAAATAAGTAAATAAGTAAATAAGTAAATAAGTAAATAAATAAATAAATAAATAAATAAATAAATAAATAAATAAATAAAGTAAATCTGGCTTCCCCCATTGGCTTTGCTTGTCAGAAGCTGGCAGGGAAGGTTACAAGTGGTTATCATGTGACCTCGGTCCGTACTCAAATTTTGATCACATGACTATGGGGATGCTGCAACAGTTTTAAGTATGAAAACTGATCATAAGCAATTTCCCCCCTGCCGTTGTACTTTTGAATGGTCATAAATGAATGGCTGTAAATTGAGGACTACCAGTATGACTCAAGTTCATTGGGAGATAATGCCTTCATACTGTACTTGAAAAATATTTCAGCTCATTCTCAACTGGAAAAGATTGGCTTCACTAATTACACATTCAGAGACTGAGTGATCATTTATTATACATATTAAGGCAGTGCCTCCAATACTTCAGGTAGTCCTTGACTTATGACAGTTAAGTCCAAAAGTTCTGTTGCTAAGCAAGACAGTTGTTAAGTGTGTTTCGCCCCATTTTAGGCCCTTTCTTGCTACGGTTAAGTGACTCACTAGTTATTAAGTTAGTAACAAGATTGTTAAGTGAATCTACCTACCCCACTGACTTATCAGGTCGCAAAAGATGGGCCACTAACTTTGGGACACTACAACAGTCAAAAATATATGCCAGTTGCAAAGCTAACTCCTCATTTTAATACCCTGATCATGGGGTAGTCCTAGGTGTGAAAAAAGTAATTGTGTCAATTTTTTTCAGTGTTGTTGTAACTTCTGTCCCTAAACCAGCGGTTATAAGCCGAGGACTTGAAGGGAACCAGTTTGCCTTAAGCAACTATTGAACAATAGGGAGTTTTCAATGTCCCAGAAGCAGCTTTTATGACAAACATTCTACGAATTTCATTTCAACACCTAATGATTCAGGCTCGGAAAAGTTTCGGTCAATTGGCAGACGGGTGAATTTATCTGAAGCGGGTTTTCCGGGGCCGCCTTTAAAGATGCCTTCCCATATTTTCAAGGCGAAGCCGGATACGCTCCTGCTTCGCATGCAGAGGTTAGGGGGACCCTTTGCCTCCCTTCTCCTCCAAGGTCGAATCACCTGTTGGGGCTGGTGACGATAATCTCTGCGGAGACAGGGGGCAAACTCCGCGGCAGTCGGAGCTGCGCCCCAGACCAGGACACGTGGCAGCCGCAGAAGTCCTTCAAGTAATGGTAGATCCCCGAAGCGGCGGCCACTCCGCTGGAGCCAGAGACGTTTATCGTGCCCGGCCTATCCGAGCTCAGCCGGTATGTGTCGAGACCGCCAGGCCCGGCCAAAGACCGGTTCACGGATACCGCGAAGGCAGAAGCTGCCCTCGGGCCCAGAAGCCGCTCCAGGAGTTCCCGCACCGCTGTTGCTTGACTGGCTTCTTCCGCCTCCGGCTGCAAGCGAGCCATGGCTTCCCATTGCCACAAAGGCCGGGAATTAGCAGCGGCGGCGGCGGCCCAAAGCAAAAGCAACAGCGGACGCGACATAGAAAGGGACCCCGGCGGGAACCTAACAAGGCGGAGAAGTTCCGGGGAGCGATCTCTCCCGAGCACGTTGGCCAATGGCTGCTGCAGCTCCCTTGCAGGCCAATTGCTTTCCTCGCCACGCAGTCACGGGAGCCGCTGCTGGGTGGGAAAATCCCGGCCTCCTTTTTATTCGCGCGCGTTCTATACAATTCTCTTGGGTTACACTCGATTCTGGGGGGTGTTATGTAGAAGCGGGGAGAGGAGGCCTGTGCGAAGTGACATGCCTAGCAAAACTTTCATCGGAAGCCATAGACATGTAAAATCGAAATTTTAATATAACTCACCCCACTACAAAGGGCAGAAAAGCTAATTAAACCATTCACCAGAAATGAGTCTCCGACCTGTTTTTAAAAGCTCCCTAAAGTGAAAAATCCGAAGTCAGAATTTTAAATCAAGTGCTTTTCTTGTTTGCAAGTAATCAGTATGTAGCTATCACATAGGCATTTAAGAATAAAAAAGTGTTTTTAAGTCGAGAGAATGACTTCTAAACATGATTAGAATTGTTTTTGTTCAGTCACGAAAATTTTTGACAAAATGATTTTGAATGTTAAGATGGCAAGTTTGACACAAGCTCAGTGTTACCTGTCCCTCCCCTTCTGGTTATTTTATTAGGCAACTCCATATAAATTTTTGCTTGAAAGCTAAGGAAGAATTCTGAAATATAATCATGGAATTGTTGAAGGATGATGGATGCATTCATAGAAAAAAAATTCAATTTCATAAGATGAAAAGGCTGGTATCAAATTAGAAAGATGCTTTGTCCCATACCACTTTCATTGCATAAAGGTAAAGGTTCACCCGCATGTGTGTGCTAGTCATTTTTGGTTCTAGGAACGGTGCTCATCTCCGTTTCTAAGCTGAAGAGCCAGTGTTGTCCGAAGATGTCTCCGTGGTCATGTGGCCAGCATGACTAAACCCCGAAGGAGCATGGCGTGCTGTTACCTTCTCACCAAAGGTGGTTCCTATTTTTCTATTTGCATTTTTACATGCTTTCGAACTGGTAGGTCGCCAGTAGCTGGAACAAGTAACAGGAGCTCACTCTAGGGATTCGAACCACCAATTTGATCAACAAGCTCAGTGTCTTGCCCACCGAGCCACCACCTCTGATCATATAGGAGTGTCTATAATAGCAGTCATTTAACCACCCAGTTGTTTGAGTTCCTTTTCTCTCCCCATGGGTTAACTGTCCTATTGTAAAATTTAAAGCTCCCAGTTCATGCAATGATAACAAAAGAACTAAAAAAAGAGCTATTTATAAAGATAACAATACTGTAGAACATGTCAACTACGCAGAGAACTGTTCTTGTGAAGAACTGGCTGCTTCAACTGATATACTTCGATCATCCCTCCTTCAGGGCCAGTTGCTACTTTATTCAAAAATAAAGAGGTGAGAGACATAAAAGAAGCAGCTAGTTAATACATGACACCACCTCTTTCTAGTAATGGCAATAGGTTCAGTGGTAGAAATTACCAAGTGGCAAGCCTTAGTTGTTGCTTCTCTGTTCTTTAAGAATTAATCTTAGTGTTATGTCTGCATCATGTATTCACGCACATAGGAACTACTCTATTCGGTGTGCAAGGAACACAATTTCTATATTGAACTAAAACAGTCTCCTCCTATGGATATTCTTAATGCAGATCATATATCTTCCATATTACCTATTGATGTTCAATTTAAAACAAAAAATGAACACTTCAATCACAAATTGGTTTTATCAAAAAAGGAAAGATTCATTTCTAGTTCTATTTCAGATACACTTTTATCCCAAAAGTTTAAAAATTTAGAAAGGGTAAACAACCAAAACAGACAAACCAACAACTCCAGTAATTAAGGATATAATTAATAAAAGCGTGTTAAGTATATATAAAATATATAGATTTATAGACTTATAATATACTCATCTAAGCAGATAACAGAATCCCATTTTCTTCATATAAAATATGCAAATAATTCTAAAGACTTTTTGAACACTGTATCCTACAATATATGAAAGGCAGGACAGGAAAAGTGGGTAGGACAGGAAAAGTGGAGCATAATAATCGTTTAGAAAGATCCTTAATTGTGAAAGCTCAAGAGGTGGCAATCCAACAAGGTGAGTAGACTATGAAACAGTGGTGGGTTTCTGCAGGCTCGCACCTACTCGCGAGAGCCGGTTGGTGAAATTTAGAGAACAGGTGAGAGGAGGTTCCACCGGCGTACCTGGAAGTAAATCTGGCCTGCCGCTGCCAGTGACCCAACGGAAAGGAAAGGGAAGGAAGGGAAGGAAGGAAGGAAGGAAGGAAGGAAGGAAGGAAGGAAGAAAGAAAGAAAAAGAAAGAAAGAAAGAAAGAAAGAAAGAAAGAAAGAAAGAAAGAAAGAAAGAAAGAAAGAAAGAAAGAAAGAAAGAAAGAAAGAAAGAATTTATCATCACAATTGAGGCCAAAATTTTGGTTGCTAAGCAAGAGTGTTGTTAAATGAGTTTCACATTTTAAAAGGTGGCCACTCCCACCCTGTCACATGACTGCCAAGCCACGCCCACAAAATAGGCCACACCTACAGAGTAGGTTCTAAAAAAATTTGAAACCCACCACTGCTATGAAACCAATAGAATAACAGAATAACAAAGTTGGAAGGGACCTTGCAGGTCTTCTAGTCCAACCCCTTGCTCAAGCAGGAGACCCATTTCAGACAAACAGCTATCCAGTCTCTTTTTAAAAGACTCCAGTGATGGAGCACCCACAACTTCTGAAGGCAAGCTGTTCCACTGGTTTATTGTTCTCACTGCCAGCAAATGTCTTAGTTTTAAGTGGCTTTTCTCCTTGGTTAATTCCCAACCATTCTTGTCTTGCTTTCAAAAATAGATTGACCCCCTTTTCTTTGTGGCAGCCCTTCTAATACTGGAATGCTTCTATCGTGTCACCCCCAGTCCTTTTCACTAGACTTGTTGCTGTTAATTGCGAAGTCGTATCCGACCCATCGCGACCCCACGGACAACGTTCCTTCAGGCCTTCCTGGCCTCTACTATCCTCTGGAGTCCATTTAAGCTCACGCCTACTGCTTTGATAACTCCATCCAGTCACTTCATTCTGTTGTCCCTTTCTTCTTTTGCCCTCACAGAATTAGGCTTTTCTCCAGTGAGTCCTTCCTTCTCATTAGGTGTCCAAAGTAGCTGAGTTTCATCTTCAGGATCTGGTCTTCTAAAGAGCAGTCAGGGTTTCACTGTTTCACTAGATTAGACAATTCCAAATCCTCCATCCTTCATGTTTTAGTCTCCATCCCCCTACTTATCTTTGTTGCTCTTCTCTGCACTCTTTCTAAAATTTCAACATGTTTTTTATATTGTGGCGACCAAAACTGAATGCAGTATTCCAAAAGGTCAGGACTTTTATTGTAACAATTATCCTACCCCATCCACCTTGCAAATCTGAATATGTTTTCTCCTCCCTCACTTTATCTTTGTGTGAACTAGGGAGGAGATTGTCTGAGACTTTTCTCAAGATTTTCTTGACCAGTCTTAGGCTCTGCTTATCTGACCATTGCCTTTCTTGGAGCTTTTCCTCCTGTCCCTCATGGCCATTTTCTATTCGTTTTACATTAGGTACCATGGGCCAGTCATTATCTTTGTACCAATTACTTCTCAGAGTTGTTGAGGAAAATTGCAATTTTGTACATGTAGATATGAGATCTTGGAAGAAAATCTAGATATAAATCTAAGAAGTAAATAAAGATAAGTATCTACTGAAACACAAGAGAAGGGTATAAACTGATCTTAGAGGAAGTGGTGAGGTGATTTAATTTTGCTTAAGATGAGAAGGTCCTGCTTCATAAACAGAGAGGAAACTCACTGTTTGGGGACCAATGATTGTCCTGAAGTAGAAAATGCATCAGGATAAATTTCAAATCCTGCTACTCAAAATCAAAGAGCTACTAAAAGCATTTAACCCAGTTACTAAGTCAAGTAAAATAATAACAATAACATAAGTATTTCTTAAAATAGGAATAAGAATGAAAGAACACACTTTCTTTGCTTAGACATGTCCTATATTTTTATTTCATGTATTAAAAATGGAATGGCAATTCTATTGGAAGGCCAGAATGGCAGAATCGGGCCCTAAAATTGTACACTCAAGCACAAAAGTGGTGGACATAAGGCAACAGGAGAGAAAAGGTGGGTGGCTAACCGTTGAAAAGCTTTCCTCTCTCCTCCCCTCCCCTCCCCTCCCTTCCCCCCATGATTCCTGAAAGAAGCACACAAAGCAATTCTTTTTCTTATGAAAGGAAGGAGGTGCATGTGCTGAAGATGGAATAGAAGAAAGCATCTCCATGGCAACTTCTTTGGCGTCTATGGCTGAAACAAAATGTTCAACTTGACAGAAGCACCTGGATAATTGTGAACAAGATGTTATGTATTGTGCTGCTCTTACCAAATTATGACTTTTAGAGCAAGTATTTAGTTATTTCCAGCTGTAAAGGCAATTCACAAAACAGGAAACAAAGTAGGTGGTAATTGAGAGTCATTTGTACACTAACTTTGCTTACCATTTTTTGCCCTTCTGTTCCTTTGCCTTAGAAAGTTTTGAAAAAAGCAGACACTGTTTGCAGACAACCTGTACCTCCCATTTAATGCTAACTACTAAAAACCTTTATTACCCTCCAAGGCAATCTTTTAAAACCTAACACGGCCCCATGTTTGACAGATGGTAATTCTTGAATAGTAAGTGTTCTCGTCAACTTACCCCATGTAAAAGGAAGAATAACCAGAAATAATAGGGGTTTTTTTTCAATTGGGAAATAGTGTGTGTATGTGTATGCTTAGCTCTGTTCCATAACACAGTAGTAAATATATTAATATGTATGTGCTTATCATCATGGAATCTAACCATAATTGATCCAACAATGTCAGAGTTCAAAAATATCTCATTAGCAGAACTTGCTGCCATAAATGAAACAATATCATCTCTCCTAATATCTTTTAAGATAACATAGATGGCCGATACTCACAGAATTATGTGCAGCAAAGTGCATAATGGGAATGTGTGTGAGAGAGAAATACAATCACCATTGTCGCTGACATAATCAGAAAAGCACTAGAGATGGAGAGGCTTGAAAAATCACAACCAATGAAGGCAGAGTTCAAAACCATTAGAGTTACAACCCTTAGATTCAGCTTCCAGACTAGAGATGGGAGGATGACCAGTTAAGTGCAGAAGAAACATAATAAGGAATGGATCATATTTTGTGACAACAGTATACAGTATATGGAAGGGACACAAATTTGCTCATTTTGATTTGGTATATGAGGAAGTAATCTTAAATGTATCACCATTCTCTAGGAGAGAGTGAAGTTTCATTCAGGTATTTGAACAATTCTGTTAGGGTAAAGATTAGTGACCCAGAATCCATTAGATTAAATGAGAAGACAAAGTAAAAGGAAAAAATGGCAAAGAGCTATTCTCTTTTTAATTCCTTCCCGTAATTTCTTTCCCTTGAAGTCAGATCTGATTCAAAAGTTCTTTTCCTATAAACAACGAGAGTTCTTTTCCTATAAACAACATTCAAGCATTAGTCACTTGTGAACTGGTTAAAGGAATGAATGGGCTTTAGACATGGTCCCAATCAAAGTCTCTTTGAAAAACTCTGTACTTGAAATCTCCACAAGTTTCATCCTCCAGATTTCACTTGACTACTCCTTTCCTACATTCACATGTCAAAAAAAGTAATGACAGAACCTCAAAAAAGTGCAACAAACAAACTGAATTCTCTGGATCAACTTTGGAAAATTTCCCTGATCTTCTTGTGCTCTGTAGATGTTCTTCAACTCATTCTAGCTGAGGAGAGAATGAGAACTTAAGCACAACACAGATGGAAAAGACCAATTTTGAGGAAACTGTTCCAGAGTTTGGGACAAAGGAAACTAAACAAATGGAAAACTGGAAGAACTTGCAGCGAATCCCTCATAGCTTCTATGACAATCCAGACTCCTTCCATGGTAAAAAGAGTTATGTCCTTCTGGAAAGGCAGGTGCAACGGATAGAGAGTTCAGGCTCAGAAATTAAGAGGCTGATAGCAGATCTCAGTCTATTCAGGAAGAGAGATATCTGTGCATATTGTCTCTTCCTTTTCCCAATATCAAGCAAACTTCTGATGTCCAACCAGTCACATCTACTTGTGCGTGAAGTGTGACAAAAGGCAGCAAGAAAAATGTCCAGTTGTTCAAAAGCTGATAAAAATGGAGATGAAACCCCAGGCAGCCAGCAACTGTCCTTACTTGTCAATGAGTCCTCCTTCCTTCAGCTTGAAATAAAAAAACTTCTCCAGGGTGTTGGCACACTTACAGTAGTCACTCTCAGGAGGGTTATACTCACGACAGTTGGTAATGACACGCTGCAAGTCAGCAATAAAGAGCTTCTTGGTAATGTAATAACGATTCTTGAGCCTTTCTGTCATTGTCTTCAGGTCTGTAGAAGTAGTAGGTGGAAGGGAGAGACGTGATCAATTGTACAAGAGACAATGCAAAAATGCATACACGCCTTACTGACTTTATAATTCATTATAAGCTGCTCACACAACTATCCTAAAAAATAATGAAAAGGAGGAGACACATGGGAAGAAGCATGTAAAGTGCAAGCTACAAAGTCTTCTAGAATTATATTCATGAGTTAGTGTAAATGAGTTATCTTCATGAGTTAGTGTAAGTGCAATTAGAAGTATCAAAATGGCTAAAGGTAAACTCAGTTTTAAGAAAATTAGTAGAAACTGCCAGTAAAACATTTCCAAAGGGTGGCTCTTTTTGCCTGTGAAAAACACAAAGCCAGTAACTGTTTGAACTTATTTATAATAAGTTCCTATAAATAAATGTTATTAATAACATTGGCTTGAAGTGGAGGATAAAAAGCTCACCCATTTGGCAATCTGTGCTTCCCACTGATAGCCTCAATTGATTTCAATGGCACACTTATCAAAAATCAGTAACTTACTATCCACTATTCTCTTGCTCAAAATTTTGCATAAACCATAAAGTTTACTGAACACAGTTAAAAATTATCCATCCACTCCAAATATCCCATCCAGAAAATTAGAATATTCAGCCTTTCTTACACACCTAAGAGGGTTTCCACCTCTTGATGTCCTCAACGCCTTTCATTTGGTCCCTGACCCAAAATGTTTTCCCATTCCTAATTTGTGCTATAATAGTGTTACACTTAATACTGCAACTCTTTTTGGTTGACTATGAAAAATAAAATAATGGAAGTTCTAATTGCCCAATGGAAGAAAATCCCCCCCACTTCAATAACATTATTATAATGTAATGAGAGATTACTCTCCAACTAGTAAGTGCAGAGTGATGCACGTTGGGGCAAAAAACCCCAACTATATCTATAAACTGATGGGGTCTGAACTCCTTGCAACTAACCAGGAAAGGGACCTTGGTGTCCTGGCTCAATGAAGGTGACAACCCAGTGTGCCACAGCAGTGAAAAAAGCAAACTCATTGCTAGGGATCATTAGGAAGGGTATAGAAAATAAGTCAGCAAGTGTCATTTTGCCTCTTTATAAATCTATGGTGAGGCCCCATCTGGAGTATTGTGTACAGTTCTGGTCACCATACCTTCAGAAGGATATTATGGAAATGGAAAAGGTTTCATAGGAGGGCAACCAGAATGATTAGAGGGCTGGAACACCTTCCTTACCATCTGAGGCTGCAATGGCTGGGCCTCTTCACTCTAGAACGACGGCGCCTGAGAGGTGACCTGATTGAAGTCTATAAAATCATGCACAGTGTGGACAAAGTAGAAAAGGAAAAACTGTTTTCCCTATCACACAACACTAGAACTAGGGGGCACTCCATGAAACTTTTGGAAGCTAGACCTCAAACAAATAAGAGGAAGTACTTTTTCACCCAGAGGATCACTGGTCTATGGAACTCCCTGCCAGAAGAAGTGGTGACAGCTGTCAGCCTCAACACCTTTAAGAAACGATTAGACGCGTTCATGGAGAACAAGGGTATCCATGGCTATCATTATGGATGTCTAAGGACACCCTCCGGGTTGGAGAGATAGGCAGGATATTTCTCAATGCCATTTGCAGGGAATCATAAGCAGATGAAGACATCTGCTTGGGAATACCCTGAAGCAAATGGTGAGCCACTGTGTGAGACAGAATGCTGGACCAGATGGGCTGTGGCCTGTTCCAGCAAGGCTATTCTTATATTCTTACGTTCTTAACTATTTAAATAAGATTTTTTTTTCCACATCAGCTATATTCACTGATCGTACCCCTAATTTTTTTTACTCAACGGAGCTGATTACTTCTTTAGGCAAAATCCATATCTAGCTACCTACCAATGGGAAAGCGAATAATCTCATAGTAGTCAGGAGCTTCGGATTTCTTCACAGGTTCCATAAATGGCCATGCACTAGGATGGGTCTGAAAGGGATAGACAGACAGCATTTTGAGTAATAAATAGTTTTTAAAAAACAACAACAGAAACTAAAACCATGCCTTACTAAGATTAATCAGGATTCCTAATGCAGCCTGTAAGTATTTGAGACACAGAAGTGCTTGGCTGTTGGATGGGCAAAGGAAAAACAGAGAAAGAGAAGATATTTCTGGCAGAAAGAAAGTTTTCTGCCCAAAATATACTTTTCAAATTCTAAATACTTTAGTGTAACTTCTTGAAGACGAAGAACTGTTTCACTAAAATCTGACCCAAGGTTATTTTTAAAAATACCATTTGTTACCACTGTTTAGATGATTTGCTTTCCCTAACGTATATTGGCCTTTTATCTATTTGTACTGTAATCAATTAATATATATTCTGCTTGTATTTTTTTTAAAAAAAATTAAAATAGCTACACGTAGTCCTTGATTAATGACTAATTGGAATTTCCATAATTAAGAGATGTGGTTGTAATGCGAGACATCATGCAACTTCATTGCTTAGCAATGTCAATCCCAATCATGTTGTTAAGCAATAATCGCAGGTCATTAAGCAAGGACCGTCTTGCAATTTCCTGCCAGTTTCTAACAATGCAAGTCAATGGGGAAGCCAGGAGGAAGTTGCAAGCCCCACGTGATTTCAAATAGGCCACAGGGCAAGTCAATGGCTGAGGCCATCTAAGAGTTGGTACACAAAGATGTGCTGGTTGCTAGCACAGTGCTAGTGCAACAGGACTGGAACTGGCTGCTGCCAGGAAAAGAAAACTTACCAAACCGACTTGTGACTTTTCCTGATGGCTTCCCCACTGACTTTACTTGTGGGAAGCCATGGGAACCTTGAGGATCAGTCATAAGTACCACTAATTCAGCGCTGATGTTAACTTCCAACAATCTCTGGACAAATAGTCATTAACCGAGGACTACTTTTATTCAAAATGTAGTTCTGCCTACGCTGTTCACAGACTAGGGCAAACATTTCAGGAAAGGTTTGGCAAGTTTTACTTGTCTGGACACCGCATCATTTTGACTGTGGCTCTTGTATTAGAGAAAATTCCCTATTTATACTGGAGTCCTGCTTACCTTGATTTGGGCAAGAAGATTTTTCAAAGTAGTATACAACTGGTCTGGATCCTTGAGCTCCTTTCTGGAAGGAAAATTTTTAAAACAAGAGCGGTGGTGGTTTTGGTGATGAAAATATTTTATAAAAGAAATCTGCATAACCTAAAAAGGATCAAGCCAACTGCAACTGGGTGCCCTCTAGAAAAGTGAAGATTATTATCAACTTTCATAAGATCATCATAATGTCTGGATAAGCCTATGGTTTAATGTAGCAACATATTTAAAGCGCTTCAGTTTGAGGAAGACATTCTTGAAAAAGTAAAAGAAGCTGCACCAAGATCAGCAGACTTTTCAAGCAGAATGCAGTTAATTCTGACAAATTTGTTGGTGCCAGAACCAAAGTATTAGCATAGAAAAGCTGTCCATTTTACCGTCTGGCATCATGATTGAATGGCTGGCCTAGAAACCAGGTGATTGTGAGTTCTAGGCCTGCTGTAGACCTGAAAGCCAGCTGTGTAACTTTAGTTTGGGCCAATCACTCTCTCACTCCAACCCATTTCAGAGAGTTGTTGTGAAAGTAGGAAAGAAAAGGACTATTAGCAGTGTGTGTGTATATGTGTGGGAGAGAGGGGGGGGGGGGGAGGAAGGGAGGGAGAGGATAAAAGTAATTGCAATAATAAACCCAAGTCTTTCAGAAAGACTCGACAGGTGGATAAATGTCAAAGCAGTCTAAACATCTGGCTGACTATGTGACCAATCATCATCATTTAAAATTTAATTTAATTTCCAAAGTAAATGGATTCACTACCTTGAATGCATCAGGCAGTAAGCATCAAATCATTAGCTGTTCTTTATATAGATTTTAAAAAGCTAGTCCTGTCTAGTGGTGCTTCTTTTTGTCGTATTACATCATTTCACAGAGAAAAGAACTTTTAGAGAATTTGGGAACATTTGCCTGCTCTAGATTAATTGCCCTCTACCAAACTAATTAAGGCAGACCAATATGTTTAAAAAATAAGCAGAAACGTTTCGGGGATATGTGTGGGTGAGAAAAGAACATAAAGTGCCACATGGCTTACCCTTTTTCTTTATTCAGAGGCTTCCATCCTGTTTCCCCTGGAAGAGAGAGAGAAAAAATATCACTTATTGTAAACACAGACCAGGGCTAATTTGTTTTTTGTTTTTAAAGGCAGTTTTTATTACTAGTGCTAATTGGGACAAAGAAAATACAGGACACAAAAGCAAGCAAGAGAAAAGTTTTGGATAGCCTCTCCTGTTCAATACATATATACATATATGAAGCCGCTGGGCGAGATCATACGTGGGTTTGGGGTAGATTACCATCTGTACGCGGATGACACCCAGCTGTACATCTCTACCCCAAACCACCCCAACGATGCCGTCGAAGTAATGTCCCGGTGTCTGGAAGCCGTGCGGATCTGGATGGAAAGGAACAGACTCAGGCTCAACCCGTCCAAGACTGAGTGGCTGTGGCTACCGGCGCCCCGGTTCAACCAGTTGACGCCATAGGGGGTGAACATCTAGCCCCCGTGGAGCGGGCACGCAACTTAGGCGTCCTCCTGGATTCCCGGCTGTCTATAGAAGACCATGTGACAGCTGGGGCCAGGAGGGCATTTTACCAGGTTCGCCTGGTACGCCTATTGGACCGGGACGCCCTTCGCACGGTCACTCATGCGCTTGTGACGTCTCGGCTGGACTACTGTAATGCTCCCTACATGGGGCTCCCCTTGAGATGTACCCGGAGACTGCAGCTGGTCCAGAACGCGGCCGCGCGGGCAGTTATGGGAGTCACTAGATACTCCCATGTAACACCACTCCTGCGCGAGCTGCACTGGCTACCTGTGGTGTTTCGGGTGCGTTTCAAGGTGTTGATTATCATCTTTAAAGCGCTCCATGGCACAGGACCTAGTTATTTGCAGGATCGTATCCTGCCCCATACATCCCTTCGGCTGATTCGCTCACACAGAGAGGGACTTCTCCGGGTGCCGTCCACTAGGCAGTGCCAGCGGGCAACGCCCAGGGGAAGGGCCTTCTCTGTGATGGGCCCGACCCTCTGGAACGACCTACCCCCGGATATTAGAACGACTACAGACTTCTGCGCCTTCCGCCAAAAAGTAAAAACCTATTTGTTTCATCAGGCCGGCTTGGCCTAATCTACGCTTCTCGCCCCAGTCTGTTTTCTCAAATTGTTTATTGGGTTTTAATGGGTGGTAATTTAAATGGTTTTTAAATTTTGTACAGGGTAGTTTAATTCGTTTTTAATTTGTGTGTATTGTATGTTTTTAATTGGTTTTTAATTTTCCTGGACACCGCCCCGAGTCCCTTCGGGGAGAGGGGGCGGTTTATAAATAGAATAAATTATTAAATTATTATTATTATAAACACCAGTTCTTTGTGCCAGACAAATAGATATGAATTGGGACCTAATCCTCCCTCTGCCGTAAATCATATTAACACAGTTTCCTTCCTCTGCTTCCTCAGAGATTAGGAGCAAACACAGCAGAAGGATCGAATGTGGGAACAGGACGCAGCTAAAATCATGTCAATACTTCTTCTGGCTTTATTAACATTCAATGAATGCATCATCACACCTGTTCTCCCAGGTATAAGCCCTGCTCAACTCACGGATGCCTGGGATGCTTTCAATTGGGATATGTCGAACTCCCTCTTTGAAACAAGTGAGGCCAGGGTAGACTTTACGGATCTGGGCTTGCTTTCTCTCTATCAACTTCTTGATGATCTGTGGGAAGAACCAGAAACTGTCATGACTTGTATTGTCATCCCTAGATGCTTCTGCAAAATCAGGGCAATGAAACAGTCTAAGCATCTCTTTGACAGAGCAGGCAGATGTGCAACTAGGAATCTATTTCCTGGCCACTTCCTAGCTCAGCCTTCAAGTCGAGTCACGTCAAGGAGTTAGGAAAAAGTTGAAAAGGCAGGCAGGCAGGCAAACAGGGAGAAGCTGAATCTGAGAGGAAGAATAGAGAGGATTATTGTGCAGCATCAACCATGCATGATTACTGACTGAATAATTATGAAAAATGGAATTCAACTATGTCTACGAAAACATGAAGGGACTGTCATAGGCAGGAAGGCCTCCCCTATGGGAAGATTCAGAGAGAGCAGTTATGAGCATTACCTCTTCCTGTGGAACATGTGAAAAGTGGAACACAGAAACCTTTCCTTCACTGAAGGAGGAGAGCCAAACTCTTACCACAAGAGTAAATCTGTGTCAGGAATACGTCACTTAATTCTGCAGAATGTGCTTTCCATATAAGAGAAATACATAAGTTTTGAAAAATCCAGCCACAGATTAGCACGTAAATGTGTGTGGGTGTGGCATGTGGAACAAAAGGAAGAGCAGAAATTTGAGGGAAGAAGTATCGATAAAAGAAAGGAATGCGATTGATTATATCCCTAAAGGCTTAATTGAGGAAAAAAATGGATGAGACTATTTAGGACTATACAGAGAGAAAGGCAATCATTTAGGTACATTTGGCACCCAAAGTCAAAGCCAAATTTGTGTATGTCCATGAGAGAGGGGGGGAGGAGAGGGAGGGAGAAAGAGAGAAAGGAAGAGAGAAAGAGGTATTTAGCAATGTGAATTAATAATAGTAATAAGGATGGTCCATGCATTGTTGACAAAAATCAAGAGATGGGTCAAGCAGAGATGCCCCCTTCTTCCACCCCAGCCCCTCACCTCCTTCTGCTTCTTGATAATATGTGAAAGCTCTGTGTAGGGGATCCGAGGATTTAGCTCACATTCCATCAGGGTGGCTCCTTCGTAGTCCTTGATGTAGCCCAGATAGCGGCTCTTGGGGACCTTTATATCTTTTGAAAACCCCTGAATGTCACAGAGAAGAGACCTATTCATTCTCCAGAATAAATGCAATTCAGCAGTGAGAAATATAACTGATCTATTCTGAAATGGTGCTTCATCTCTTTCTTGCTGCCTAAAGTATGGATCCAGCTCATTTCCTCATCGTATTCAAGAATGTATTGAGGGGGGCGAGTGGTTCATGGAAACTATACTTAAGTTACAGAATTGTATAATAGTAAACTGTATCATTTAGACAATCAGTCTCCAACATCTCTGGTTCTGTGGACAGGTAGCGGCAGCAGCGCGGGGAGGGGGGGATATTTCACGCCCTTGCCTGCCACTTGACCATGGCACAATATTGGGCTGAACCCAAGGGCTGGGGACCCATGTTTTAGACACATTTAAGAAGACCTTTTAAAAAAATGGCTTTATCCCATGTAATGCTTCTTAGACATATGATAATGTTAATACCATAATTCCTAGACAAAGTGGTTGGGGATTATAGGGACTATAGTTCAAAATAACTGAGGAATACTAGATTGAGGAAGGCTGTTACATATGCACCTACCTACCCAACTTGTTAGAAATGAATGACACCAATTTAGAATACGATTCAGGTAAATCACCTTTGTAAAGTAACACAGAAACTTAATTCAATTAAAATTATTTCCTCAAATAAATATTTCTACAACTAGATAAATTAAGGCCTGCTTTAGAGATCATGCTAGCCCCAAATCTATGGCTAAAATCTTTTTATATCTTGTAAAAATGATGTGTTTTGAGTGCAGATTTATAAAGTTGCATTTCTGAAATTCTGAGCAATTGGGGCTAGTTCTGGCTTAAACTCAAGCCCAATTTATATATTACTTTTCCTCAGATAGGTTGAAGTAAGAGCAAAGAGGTGGAGATGCAAAAGTGGAAAAGAAACCTCCTTCCCTAAGCAGACAGGTGTAAAGAAAGAAAGCATGGAAAGCCTATGGCTTCTTGTGCCTGTTATGTTTACTATTTTATAAATCGTATACTTGTTTATTTATATGGTGCATAGAGTAACTCTGAAAGGGACATGAGCACTTTTCAAACATGATATATAGTATAAGTTGATAAACAATTTAATGTGGCCTATCGTATTTTTTGGAGTATAAGATGACCAGAGTATAAGACACACCAAGGTTTTGAAGAGGCAAATTAAAAAAAAGTAGGTAGGTAGAAGGATAGAGAGGGAAAGAGAGAAAGAGAAATACAGTAGGTAGGTAGGGAGAGAGAGAGAATAGTTAGTTAGGTAGGTAGATAAAGGGATAGAGAGAGAAATAGAGAGAGAGAGAGAAATACAGAAGGGAGGGGGAGAGAGTATGTAGGTTGGTTGGTAGGTAAAGGGATAGAGAGAAATAGAAAGAGAAAGAGAGAAATACAGTAGATAGGTAGGGGGAGAGAGAGTAGGTAGGTTGTTAGGTAGAGGGATAGAGAGAGAGAAATAGAGGGAGAGAGAAATACAGTAGATAGGTAGGGGGAGAGGGAGAGTAGTTAGGTAGGTACTGTAGATAAAGGGAGGGAGAGAGAGAGAGAGAGAGAAATACAGTAGATAGGTAGGGAGAGAGAGAGTGCGTGTAGGTAGGTGGAGTGATAGAGAGAGAGAGAGAGAGAGAGAGAGAGAGAGAGAGAGAGAGAGAGAGAGAGAGAGAGAGAGAGAGAGAGAGAGAAATACAGTGGGTAGGTAGGTGTTTCTGCTGGCACAGCACTTGATCAATGTAAGTCTCATCAATCAGTTTAAAGAGCTTTCCAAAAGGAAAAATAAAAGTTTTTGCACTCTGCAAACCTCCCAAAAACGGCCCCCTTTTTTTGCGAAAACAGCTCTGTTTTGTTTTTTCCAAAAAAGACATGAATAGCCTTGGGAGGGCTTGCAGAGTGCTCCTGGGGCAAAAATGAACAAAAATGGGCCATTTTTTGTGAAAATGGGCCCGTGTTTTGTCAAAAAAATTGCATGCATAGCCTTATGGAGGCTTATAGAGTGCTGCTGGGGGGGGGGGGGGCAAAAAAGGCTTGATTTTTGTTCATTTCTGCCCTCCCAGGTGCTCTTTGAAAGCACAGCCATTTTGGTGAAGGGGCGGAGCTTCGGGAGGCAAAAATAATAATAATGCTGTATTCGGTGTATAAGACGCACCCAGTTTTTCAGCCTCTTTTTTGAGGAAAAAAGGTTCGTCTTATACTCTGAAAAATATGGTAATATGTTTAACATGATGTTAATGCAGCTATATTATCAACTATGTCCATAGGCTTAGGTCGAGAACAAGGCCCTTTTACAAATGTGTCCCCTATAGCTAAACCAAAAGCCAGTTCCAAATAGAATTCAACAACGTTGTGGTACCTGCTTTTTGAAATAGCCAATGGCATATTCATCTGCATAGGTGAGAAAGTATAGGATGCTGTGTTTGATGTGGTACTCCTTCAGGTGATTCATAAGGTGAGTCCCATAGCCCTTCAAGGAATTGAAGAAGAAAAGGGGGAATATAATCAGGACAAAATCTGGGAATGATCCTCTTTCTAGCATTGCATTTATATTCTATCTTTCCTTCTAGAGCTCAAGATGACCTACTTGATTTTTCCAACCATCACCTTTTGGTCTCACAACCACTTTATGAAGCAAATTGGTGTCTTAACTGAGTAAATATTTAAGACTAGGCCCAAACTCAGATCCTCTACCTCAGTAGCTGAAAATTCATACAGGAAGCTAATTTATGTGATGTGATTTGCAATCAAATGGAAGTTAATTCTGAGGGTAAATAATGTCCTGTACAGAAATCTGAGGCAATAAATAAAGATAGTTAGCAATAACAACAATTACAAAAGGTTTTAATATGGAAAATAAGAAGTACGGATGATTAACTTCTCGAAAGGAAGTTTTGCCAAAAGTTGTTACAGAGCACTATTCCAAGTTTAACAAATCCTATGCCAAGTTTAACAAAATACAACTAATCTGTTCAAATAACATGCTTTGTTCCACAACCTCCTATTACGCTTAACATCATGGTGGTTTTCCCAATGCTCCTAAGAGAATGCCTGCGTTCCTAAGTTACAAATACCAACTATCCAACACTGCCTAAGCTTATTCTAACTCTATGAACTACTCTGCACAACTGAAGATAATTAGTACTGGGTCCATGCCAGTGCGTTTTATTTGATTCTTTTGAGAAGCACAGAAGGTGCCATTGCAACACCATCTGAAGAAAATGTCAGAGAGTTAAATGTGACTTATTCCAGACAGTGCAAAAGTGCCCTTGAATGTATCCTTTTCCTGCCTTGAATATTAATTGTAAAAGGAAACTCATATTGTTTCCTACGCAGCATTTTAAACTCTACGTCAGCTTCAAATTGTTTTTTATACCTCTAAATATTTTTACACTCTTGCTCTCCATTCATTTGCTGTCTCCCATTCCTCAATTACATCCTCTACTGCTTCCCACTTCCTATGACTTGAACATACTGCTTCTTCTAGTTCTTCCTTGTTTTCAACCCAGTTTGAAGTCCGAGGCAGAACGCATTGAGTTTCTAGCACTCCCACTTAAAAAAAAAAGTTAATCCATTCAGTACAAATGCACCGAAAAGCCTATGAAGATTTTAGCACCTCCCATAAGCCAGTTTGGGCAAGTAAGGATGCTGCTATGTTTAAAAACAACCAATAAGTTTCACCTCTTCATACTTTGGCCTTTTGACATTAGAAAGCAAAATTCGAGCTGGCTTTCTCTGCCCTGTTCTGATCCCGGGACACATCACTAATATAAGCAATGAGAATTCCCTGTATGATTGGTTGGAAGAACCCAGCTGATACTAGCTGACCCTCAACTACTAGTTTAGAACCTGTTTTAAACCCTGAAAAATGTCATATGCATCTCAAAACAACCCTACCTTGACTTGCTCATTAGATGTGACAGCACAGAAGACAATCTCAGTGAATCCTTGTGTTGGGAACATCCGAAAGCAGATCCCGCCAATCACTCGACCATCCTTGATTAACGCCAGAGTCTTGTGCTTGCTGCCAAGAAAAGAAGCAGCAGAAAGAGAAGCTTGTATCTTTTTGAGATGTAAGAGGGGAATACACCAGTGCCCAACCATTAACCCTATTATAAACCTGAATTAGTTTCATTAATAATTCTAGCTGACGTAGAACTTATTTCCCAGCTGCAACCATTTCTTTCTGGGAGTCTTTGTGTCACCTTGGATCACTACTATTTCTGCAGATCTCTCTTACTGAGCTGCAATGCTTCCTCCTCTACCTTACGTCTTACATTTAAAACAAAAAAGGCTTTCAAAACCAGGAAATTGGGAGTTTTGCATAGAGCCACTTCCAGCATTATGTTTCTTTCAACACCTTTAAACCCCAAGAGGGCTCCTTATACTTTGTTAGAATATAAACAACATCTCTCCAAAGACATAGACTATTATCTCTCTTCTGGTGTTCCTCAGAGCACTCAAGACCTACTTTTGATCTCAAGCCTGAGACTGATATGTTCATGGGGCCTTTGTTGTTTTAGTCCAGGGTGCCCCACAGTCCATGGAAGTGGACAATTATAATCCATTACCAATAATAGAGAAAAATAACCAAATATGAAAAATAAAAGGCTTGTACCAATAGGAATAAGCACTTGTGTGCAATCTCAAGACACCAGGAACATCGCTGACGTTGACAAAATCACCATCAATCAATTGCAAAATGCAGCTTTCCTTGGAGCAATTTAAATAATAATAATAATAATGATAATAATCTTTATTGTCATTGTAAAAATTACAATGAAATTGGTTAAATCCAGCTTCCATAACTTTAACACAATCAAACAAGGCACCTGCCTACACGAATGCTTGGGAAGGACTTGATAGACAAACATCAACTCTAAGCTAAACTTCTGGTTGATTATGAGACTAATCATAATAACGTCCTTTTTTGAGGCATCGATGTGATTGTGGTCTTGTGTGCTCTCAGGAAGATGACAGCTATGCCAGAGGTTGAACCATACTGGACAGATCTCTTCAAAGGAGTCTCCCATACAAATATATTGAGATGTAAATTAGAGAAACCCATATTGTTTTGGTTACCACATCAAAAATTGCACTAGGATTGTTGGAGTACCTGGATATCTGGTGAAAAATGGGTTACAGAACTCAGGACTGTTGGCTGAGCAAATAGGGCCAGCACAAGACTACCAGAAGGAAACCCAAAAGTGCTTTTTTCAAGAGACAACTGGACTTTCTAGTTTTTCTTTGAAGACATTTCACTTCTCATCTAAGAAGCTTCTTTAGCTTCTTGGATGAGAAGTGAAACATCTTCAAAGAAAAAAACAGAAAGTCCAGTTGTCTCTTGAAAAAAGCACTTTTGGGACAACCATGACCTGGGTGACTGTGAATCTCCATAGACATTTAGCTATAGTGGAAGGAAAGATGTTTACCCATTGAAAATATACAGTGATTGAAAACAAAGAAATAATGATCTGTTATTACATATCAAGTCCAATAATAAGAGGATATTTGAAACAAATGCATCCGTTCTGGAAAAAACAACATACTGAATCAGAAATAACAAAACAGAGATTAACATCCATTTATAATATTAAATAAAATATTCACAGAAGCAGAATTGAAAGAAGTGCAAAGGGCAAAGAAATCAAAGCCTTAACAGATATAATTCAGATTACAGAGGAAAACCAGGGGGAATTGGCAGTAGAAGAAGCTAGCACAGCTATATAATTATTTTTATTCAGAAACCAGACACCCACTCATCTGCCTCAGAAAGAGAAAAGTTCTCTAACTGAAGAAGTAGAAGAACTGAAGCAAAGAATAGTTAAGCATTTAGAGTAGAACAAAAAAACAACCAAATAAGGTTGCCTCGACGCTAACACCAAAGAAAGAGCCAGCACAAACATTAAAAGATCCCAATCCTGACTGCAATATCAAAAGTAAGTGTTGCTGTAAGAAACAAGTCAACTAATGTACAAAACAGCTGCAGTTATAACTGAATGCCTGGAATGCAAAATCAACAAAACAGCAAAAAAAAGTGTACCATCAAAATGTAAGATCAAACTGGAAAATAAGATTAGTAAGATGAAATCAAATGCAAGAAAGCTAGGAAGAAGCTGAAGAACAAAATAAATTAAAAAAAACCTAATCAAGAAATACCATTCAGAAACAAGAAAGATTAAGAAAGAACTGGAAATAATAAAACAGCAAATATCAGCTATAGCTAAAAAGATTAGCAGATATTAATCTCAAATTGCAAATTATGAGTAGAATCTCTGATTTCAATCCACATTAGAAATGTTTCTACCAATCTATCAATGGACATATTCCAGTGAATCAGCACCCAGAAAGGAAGAAACAGTATAGTTTTAGAAGTTTTAGAAGATATGGGATAATCCAAAGAAATATAACAAGATCACAGTTTATTTAAGGAGTTGGATAAGAATAAAAAAGAAGATGAAATGAAAGAACTTGTAATAACAGCAGAAATGGTGGAGAAAGGGGCAAGGAAGATCAAGAATCAGTGAAGATGAATTGCATGGATTTTGGTTGAAACATCTGACTAGTCTATATCCACTTGTTGTCAAGCAGTTTATCAATATGCTGCAAGGAGATGAAATAGAAGAATGGCTAAGTTGTAGCAAAACCTAGTTGATAATGGAAAAACCCATCAAAAGAGGCAGCTTCAGGCAACTATAGGCAAATTACTTTACCAGTAATTTTAAAATTGCTAACTGGTGTGGTAGTTGATGCAGTCCAACAGCATCTAGTTGAAAACAAGTTTTGTCAACCTAAGCAAAAAGGAAACTGCCCAAACAGCAGAGGAATAAAAAACCAATTCTTCATTGGCAAGATTGTTTTGGAAAACTACAAGACAAGGAAGGCCAATATGAAAGTACCATGGACTGATTACAAGAAGGCATTTGAGCCACATGATTGGATAATCAACTGCCTAGAAATAACAGATCAACAGAAACATCAGAAGCTTTGTGCGAAGCTAGATGGCACAACGGGAGACATGGTTGCTAGACAATGGAGATAGATTGGGAGAGATTGATATCAAGAGACGGTTCTTCCAAGGAAACTCACTATCATCACTATTGTGTGTCATTTCACTGATTCCTTTGTCAAGAATGCTGAATAACTCGGTTCAAGTTATCCCACCTCATTTACATGGAAGTTGTATGGAAAAACAAATCTGAAATAGAATCACTGCTCAACACTATCCATATATACAGTCAAGATATTCCAACAGAATTTGCACTGGACAAATGTGCCATCAAACAATGAGTGTGGCACATCAAATCCTATAAAAGAATGAAAACTGAAGGAATCAAGGTGCAAATAATACTAATAGTCTGGATGAAGATGATCACTACAAATAGCTGGGCATTCTTCAAGTTGACAACATCAAGCACACAGAAGTTAAGAAAAAGTTTAGAAATGAATTTATCATAGAATGAAGATGATCTTAAACGTCCAAACTCAGGGGAGGAAATACCATCAAGGCAATTATCACCTGGGTAATTCCAGGCATTGGAAAAGCAGGCTGCACTCAGGCAGAACTAAAAGCCCTGTATAGAAAGACTAGAAAAATAATGAAAATGAATCATGCTTTCAAACTCCGAGTGACACTGACAAAGTGTACTTTACCTAGAAAAATAGGTGGGCGTAGAATACATCAGACAGTTTAAAAAGAAAAAAAGGCATTGGAAGAATATCTGTAGGACAGTGAAGAGAATGCATTAAAGCTAGTGTACCAGGAAGGCTTAGTAAATAGGTCTACCAGAAATACCAAATAAAGAAAAAGAGAGATGGGAAGACAAAGCATGACATGGCCAATACATCAAAAAAGTAGCAGGCAAAGCAGATAATAACAAGGCCTGGCAACGGCTAAAAGCAGGAAAGCAGAAGGAAAGTATAGAGGGGCTAATTCTGACTGCAGACAGCCACTCCTTAAGAACAAATACATACAAAGCCAGAATTGAGAAGACTGTGACAGATACCAAATGTCACTTCTGCAAAGAAGCTGAGGAAACAATGGCCCCACCTGGTTAGCTGCTGCAAGACTACAAACAATGGCATGACAAATTAGCCATAATGATGCATTGGAAGATCTCCAAGAAATACCTATTTGCCTACAAGAAAACTAGTGGGACCATAAAATCGAGGAAGTAACAAAAAATGAAGACCTTAAAGTGGTCTGGGACTTTAGAATTCAAACAGACAGGCACCTGCCATGTAACCCTCCAGGCTTAACAGACAGACAAAAAAGTCTGGATATAGGACACAGTAGTACCTGGAGAGAGCAGCATAGAAAAGAAAGAACTGAAGAAGATAACAAAAAATATGAAGATCCACATCTGCCTACCCCAGATACTTGGAAAGGACTCAAATGTCAGATCCAGTCTGAACATCTGGCTGACTGAAATGAAATAATAATAATGTCAGATGGCTGCAGTCCAATACTTCATTTGGAAGCATGCCCATTTGGTCAGTGGAAAAAAAAATCTATAAGAATACAGATAGCCCTCAACTTACGACCACAACTGAGCCCCAAATTTCTGTTACTAAGTGAGATATTTATTAAATGAATTTTGCTCCATTTTATCACTTTTCTTCCCACAGTTGTTAAATGAGTCACTGCAGTTGTTAAGTTAGTAACATGGTGTTAAATGAATCTGGCTTCCCCCTTGGCTTTGCTTGTCATAAGGATGCAAAAAGGGATCACATGACCCCAGGACAAGAGTCAGTTGCCAAGTGTCTGAATTTTGATCACGTGATCACAGGTTGCTGCAAAGGTCCTATGTGTGAAAACAGTCATAAGTCACTTTTTTTTCTATGCCAGTGTAACTTCAAACAGTCACTAAATAAAATACTGTAAGTCGAATATTAGCTATATGTGCAATGGAGCATTCATGATGGAAGCTAAAGTTGCAGCAAGCAGAATTAGGACTTGATTAGGACAGTTGGGTCCCTCATTGCAACCATTTTACAAAGGAACCAATGTCTTCCCAACAGATAGTATCGGGGTTCCAGCTCATGAAGATCTAATTCACAAAATGTTTTGCAGAGAATAAATAGCTTAATCTCAAGATCTACTGTATATCCTGTTTACTAAAAGGTTAATGTAATTACAGAAAATAGGGTTCAATACATGACAGAGGCATAGCAAGATAAAGCAAAGCTGTATATTTTTGAAAGGAGAAACATTTTATATACTAAACATGGATAGGGAAAATATTTATACCCTATCTTGATTCCCTTGATTATTTATTTATTTATTCAGACAACCAATTCCTCATTCACATTTATAAGCCTTTATCCTCAACCTATTAGAACTAGTTTATGTATAATCACCCTAATTCCAGAGACTCAAGAGTTTATGCTGCCATGTACATGAACTTACTAGGGCAGGCCAAATTTTTCATCTTTCAATTTCCAAACATTAGGGATGCTCAAAGCCTTGGAGATTGTAAAGATATTTTGCTTACTTTAAAATAATTTAGATGTGCTTTGTAAGTAACTACATAAATATCATAACGTTTAAACATTTTGTTTGTTCACATGATACCCAAGCCACAACCTTCACTCTTTCTAATAGCAATCCCAAACCTACGGGTCAAAAACCAAGCGGGTGATGTATTCCTTGGGCATTCGAGGCAGCTGATGTGAAAAAACATTCTGCAGCCCAACCAGCCACATGAGAATCTTCTTGTTTGATTTCTGAGAAAGTGAATTGCCGATGACATGGAATTCGATGATGCCACGCCGTTCCTCTAGGCGGGCTGTCTCATCGCGGGCTGCATTTGCTGACAAGAGACTAGTCTGCAAACAAACGAAACATTCTGGTAAAAAAAAAAAAATTAAAGACAATACCCAAAATATAGAGTCAAAGGTAGACTGACATTTATTAGAATAGGTTTCATCCCCTATATGGATTACTTTTATCCTTCTAAATCTATATAGATAACTTAATTTTTTTTTAATGTTAAAACCTTTAAAATTAAAACTTTGAGTTATTAGACCTCCCTTTAGTAGACTTAAGCTAATTAAACTGGGGTTTCTGTTATATTTTTGATTAAAAAAGCAATTTTGTAAAAAAAAATAGGATCCTAGCGTAGGGGTTGGAAAAATACGAATCTGTTAATGCATTCTGTAATTTACGCAATGCAATATGCAGGGCAGCTACTGAAGACTGATTGATTTTGCAGTGTTTCATGATGCAAATAAAAACGGGGACAATTAACTAATTATACCTCAGGCCCTAGCATGGCTGCTGGATCAGTAATGGTCAGCATCACTTCATTCACAAGCTCCATTGGAATATCGCCTAACACACGAATTCTCTTTGCATCCTCAAGGGTCAAACTTTCTGGAAGCTTCCTTTTCTCACCTGTTTGGGAGGTAGAAAAAAAAACCTATAGTACACAAAAAATCAAAACTAAATGTAATGCATATGAGAGGTAAAGCCATAGTTTATAGAAATCATGCTAGACATTAGCCTGGATTTGGTTCTGTATTTTTAATTCTTTGGACTTAAATGTTCTTTTAAATGCTCTTTTAAAACAAAAATAAAGGAATAAAAAAATATTCCAAGTTTAACAGTACACTTTAGGAAAAGAGAATTTTAATAAAACTCATTCAAATGATGGGGACTAAGCTTTTCTTTCAGGCATTTTGATTTTTGCTTTACATTCCCTTGCTGCTCCTAAGGAGTTTACCTGGCACAGAATCCAGTGAGCTTCCGTCCAGATTAATAGATGTCAAAGATGAGCTGCAGCTCAGAGATTTGTTGAACAAAGGAGTGCTAGCTGCAGGAACAGTGCTGATAGCTACACAAGACAAAGGGACAGCAATAGTGTATGCATTAAAATAGGAAGGCTTTATGACTTGCGGACGCAATTAAGATTGTTTAGTTCCTCAAGCTTCTACACACAAAAGTTTATTTCATTTTTATCCCATCCCTTCTGCAAGGAACTCAGGATAGCACACGTGAATTTATCCAATGCAGTGCTTGCAACATTCTTATTGTGAATTGATGAAGGTCCAGAGATCAAGCTTATTTTACTTTATTTGTATGGCCACCGATTTCATCTAAATGACTGGGTAGCTCACAACAGTCAGAACAACTATCTAATTAAAAAAAAAAAAGTTAAACCACCATCTAATAAAACAAGTTAAATTTAATGAAAACAAGTTAAACTCATAACATATAAAACACTGATAACTACTTTAAAACTAATAATGGTTAGTGGCAATAGTGCAATTCAGTTGGTTCTATCCGGTTTGGGCGAACCGGTAGTGGTGGAGGTGTGAGCTCCGCCCACTTGCCCGGACATTATCACCTCCCATTTTTGACGCTCTGTGCATGTGCGGAAGGTCCCTGTGTGTTCATATTTGCGAACCGGTAGCAAAGGTAACTTGATTTCACTCCTGGTCAGTGGCCAAAGTCCATAGTTGTGCAAGGTCAACAAAGCCATTATAAAATCTCCCTACTGTTCCAGGCTCCCAAACATGATGACAGAGCTCTACCTTCAGGTTCAATTTAATTTTTGATTGGCGATTTCATCAAATCTTCCTAACAGACTATGTTTTGTCCTCCTTCTTCAACTTGTCACCCATCCTACAATTCTAATTTATTTCTAGGGATAAAATCGCAATCCACTACCAAAGGAAGAAAACTTTGAAGAGATGTGTTAACTATAATAATAAATTTCTATGGGGCTTATCTATTCTCATATCTCAATTGATTGATCTTGTTTAGGAATGGCAGGGCTTCTCCAGTCTTGAATTCAAGATGACTAAAAGCAGTTTCTTGGATGGTGAGATGTGTTTTCCTGCACTCTAAGCTACCTGGTTTGCAGTGTTGTTGTTGTTTTTAATGCCTGCTTTTATGCAAAAGAAGATTGATGAGACCGAAGGATTTTTGAAATCTCATCCATACAACTGAAACCTGCAGGAGTTGAACCATTGCCATAAATATGACAACTGTTTTTGTACATTATACTTCATTGGAGGAAAAGGGACATAAAACATTGTAGCTCAACAATCAAACACTTTGGGGTAAAGGCTGTTTTGCATGCAAAAGACCCCTACTTCAAACATCCAGCTCAGGGGAGCTGAGTAGTATCTCTGGCTGTCATCTCAGACAATGCCTGTCAATCAGAACAGGCTTTACTCAGGCAGACAAATGAGCACTTCAAATTACTCTACGGCAGGATTTCAGTTTGATATCTTTTAAAGCTATACCAACAAGCACCACTTTAGTTAAAAGGAATATTACATACCTGGCCTGGGTACAAGTGGAGCCCCTTCAGTTGCTGGCATAGTGAAGTCAGCTTCCCAGATGGGGGAGCTCTCCCCATAGATTTCTTCCTCCAGCATTGACAAAAATCTGAATATGAATTGGAAAGAAATCAGCATAGAAATCCAATTAAATTAATGTCAACTTATTGGCATTCAAATCCTACTTTATTATTAAAAACAGGTCAGTACTTATTCATTCAGTAAACAGAACTGAACTCAACTCAATGGTGCCTAATTCACTATCTCAAATCTTACTTCAGAAACCAGCAGTGAGTAGGTTTTATAAGCTGTGATGCCTCTTCCTTCTCTCCACTAAAAAGTGCAGGTAAGCATACTCTACTTATATAGCTGGCTTGCAAAGAAAAAAAAATGAGAGGCTAAAATGCACATTGCAATCTTGGGCTCTTATATATGACAGGAACATGATATTTGAAGTATTTCAGATGATGTTGAATCACAATTCCCAGTAACCATAATTAAAATGACCAATGATGAGAAATGCTGGGAGCTTTAGTTCAGCAGAAACCGTAAGGTCATTGGTTTCTCACCTGTTGCATATACAGACAGAACACACACAAAACCAATTTTTGCTTTATGGAAGCCCTTCAAAGCTAATCTAATTGAATGAAAGCTATCTAACAGAGCTAATAAAATAAAATAAAGTGGATCCATAAAGATTATTAATCCTGCGACTGCTGCATATGCCTTCCCTTCCAACCTCAAATAACACAGTTCAGCACTAATTGACAATCTCAAAAAGAGCTAGGCTTCATCCATCTAAAAAGCCTTTTTTATATTCCCTTTCTACACAGTCTCTTATCATTTTCTGAATTTTTGCCTTACTTGGGGAAGTGGGTGAGAATGAGGGTCCGTTTCTCTGGCACCAGCTTATCTTTCTCCACTCTGAATTTTTCAAGTAGCTGCCTGCGAGTAACCGTGAAAGTGGACTTGAGGAGATTGCGCCCAAAGACCTGGGTGGTCTCGTAACGTGGAAGACTGTCACAACTCTGGGGAACATGGCAGTAACACAACCACCTGGAAAAGCATGAAGTGTGAGTAGTAAGAGCGAGAAGCAAGCAGGAATCTCAGGCACCAAGGATCGTGCTTAGGATACCCGAAAGCCTTTAACCGATCTGCACTTGATTCAGAGCAAAGACTAGTTTGAGGTAAGAGATCTGAGGGCAGAGATCCAGAATAGTACAATATGACTCCATAATTGATAATATCCACTGGGGACTGGTGGGAGTAGATTTTAAAAGATTTAAAAAGTCCTCAGATCAATCCCACTTGAGCCCAAGATTTCTGCTGCTAGATGAGACAATTGTTAAGTTAATTTTGCCCCATTTTATGATCTTTCTTGCCCTACTTGCTAAGTGAATCACTGCAGTTAAGTTTGTAATACAGTTGTTAAGTAAATCTGGCTTCCCCAATTGGCTTTGCTTGTCAGAAAATCACAAAAGGTGATCACATGACATTGTAACTGTCAGTTGCCAAGCATCTGAATTTTGATCACATGACCATGGTGATGTTGTAATGGTTGTAAGTGTGAAAAATGGTCAGAAGTCACTTTTTTCAGTACTGTTATAACTTTGAATGCTCAGTAAATGAATGGTTGAAACTAGAGGACTACCTGTCATAGACTTAATAACATATTTATGATGGTTGCAATGTCCCAAGGTCAAGGGACCAACTTTTGTGACTTTCTAACAAGCAAAGTCAATGGGGGGACTTTTGTAAGTCAAGGAGCTACCTGTAGTAACAGGTAGCACCTTGACTTACAAAACCTGTAATAACAGGTTTCTAGGTTTTCCTGAACCACCACTCCCAATAAACCTGTGTGCTTGAACAAAATCAGAATGTTCCAATGTTCCTCGTCTCTATATTATACAAAGAAAATAGTTTTTGGTTTTTGAAGGATTTTCTCCTCCTAGAGAAAAAAGAGAAGTGTTCTGCATTTGCTAAAAGCCCTCCCAAATCACCATTATATACACGTGGAACAAAAAACCAGATCTATAAAACAAATGGTGCAAGAAGTATAGCTTTATTCTTCCTTTGCTCTCCCTTCTTGCTTGTTCCCTAGGCTCACCGTGTGTAATTGACTTTGTATGTTGCCACATCGTCATTTTGGGAGCGTTGGCGGAACTGTGATGGCGTTTCTAGTTTCCAATAGTTTAGGCAAAGAAGAAACATTTTAGAAAGCTCAAACATGGTCTGTCGCTCTTTAGGAGGTAGATGGCTGAACTTATATTGTACAAAGTTTAAGACACCCTGGAAGTAAAAATCAGAAATAGCAGATATTTTTAGCAGTAGGACAAAATTATTATAGCTCATCAATTTACATTTATTTTCTACTTTTACTGACTTTTTTTTTTAATCTGGTTTTTTTGCTCATGTCAACTGAGACTGCAAAGCTAGATGCTTTCTTCATGATGCTGTTGTTCCCCCAAGGCAATGAGAATTAGACTTGACTTTAACATCAGGCTAACATCTTACATCTGCAAAAATATAGCATCTTACCTGCTCAATGTTTGGCTTCTCAAAGGGGGGACTCCCAAGAGAGCCCTCAACGACTGGACGGCTCATCTGTAGAATGCATTTTCTTAGAAGCTTCAGACAAAGAAAAGCAAATCCAATCTCAATATCACATATTATTTCTACAGGCAGTTTTATAATCTGATTCATTTCAAATGTCTAAGGCAGTGGCTTAGAAAGAAGTGATATGCCTACCAAATTCCAATTATCATGCTAGTAATTTAAAGCCAACCATTGCCTTCACCAAAGAAACAAGCCAAAAGGGAGTAAAAATTAAAAAAAGCCAAGAGGAAGAGCCCAGGGGAAAATAAATAAAAATTTAAGCAAATACAAAGCTCATTCTAATATATTTCCATGGGAAGGACAAAAATTCCAGAAAAAAATATCGAGTGCCTTATTTTTCTATAGAAAAAAATTCAATGACATTTTATTTATTTCAGTAATTATTTATAATATTAAATAGTGATAGATTTGTATAATCAGCAGACTGGGTGATGCAGCACAAAAAAACTAGAGGACCAAAAAGTAAACCAAAATGAATTGCCACCAATAAAGTCAGGTGAAAGGTAGGCCTAGAAGCTACTATTTAAAAAAAAAATCATCTGGCCCATATTCAAAATATCTCCAGCACGCTAGACGAGCAGATCACATTAGCAAGGCGCTTCTTAATACTGATCTGCATAATAATGTCATAACAATGAAAAATAGCTGATCTAGAATAAGTTGACCACAGATAGGCTTCTATCCCAAAGAAGCACTCTAGAATCCTATCTCACCTTGAACAAGTAAAAATAAACTTGTTTGGTGTCTGTGTCTTCCTCTTTATGGACAGACATGAAGAGGTTCTCCACATCTACCACCATCCCCAGAAGACGGTTGATCTCTTCCTCTGAGACATTCTCCAGATGAGAAACATGGTCAGCTAAAGGTAGGCAAGAAAATCAGATCATGCTTTGAGCTTCTTTAAACTAGGAACCCTGTTGGAATATGAATGAGATTCTCTGTCTATTAATTTTTCTCTTTGTCTAATGATAGTGATAGAAAACTGACAAAGAAAACAGATGATTGCCATGGTGATCATAGTCAGTCATAAAATGGAATGGCTGCATAAATCAGGCCTAATATTGCTTCTGATATTACAGTTTATCCCCCCACCCCTCCCTTTCTTGGGAAGGTGCATACAATTTTATGTTAAGCAATGCATTGCACCTATCCACCATTTTTATTTTTAAGAATGGTTACTGGAATTTTATGTTAAGCACAAAGGTATTTTTGAAAATAAAAATGCTAGTGTTTATAGCTTCCCAACTTCCCACTCTAGTCAGGAGTCTGGTTCTCCTAACTGATCAGAATTTTAAATCAAGATCAGTTTTTGACTTATGATTTTGGCTTGGATTAGTCATCTCCTTTTTATCCAACTTGGAAGATTATTGAAAGGATGTATATGTACATATGTGCGCGCGCGCATACACACATGTACAAACATACACTCAATTTTCTTTATGAAGATTGCATTGAAGTATTTGAATTATTCTTAAAAAGCCAAATAAAAACAACACAAAAAATTACCATGATAAGACCATCTAATGTCATACACAAGTTCAGAAAGTTTTAACTTAAAAGAAAATAATGAGTGATCTAATTGCTTTTTCTCTAAAATAGGTATATAAACAAAATCAGGGATATCCAGAATTCCATTGTCCCAAAAAAACCCATGCTGTTTCCTACCATGGATCCTCTTTCCCATTTTTTAAATCTTTGTATTCAGCCCTCAGTGACTACCAACTGATTTCCCAGTGCTCTTAAAACAGTAGTTTTCAAGAAATAAGCAGCATAGGAGGGCAAACAAATAAAAAAAATCCTATAACTAGAAAGTCACAACAAAGGAAGAAAAACACATTCTATAACACAATGCAATCAGTTCAAGTTTATCATTACAAACTTTTCAAAACTACATCCTAAAATTTATGTAGTTGAAGAATAGTAAACTAATGCATAAGATAAATGGCTGATCTAACAACCAACTAGAACTGCTGTCACCAATGTCGAGTCAACAAGAGAATATTGCTTGTTGAAAGAAGCAATACATTCAAAGACATTAGGCTGTTGGTTTGAGCTCCGAGCGTGGCAATTTGGTTGCAAAGGTTTCACCACCATTCGAGGAGACATTGTCAGTGTGTTTTGAATTGTGCTTGTCTGTCAAAACACAGACTTTTATATGCCTTTTTATGAGATGCAAATTAGTTTGAATGTTGGTTTTTTGGATATTTCTGAGTCATGATCTGAGTTTGGGCTGTAGTTAAGAACCATCTGTGTGATGCAGTTTAAAAGATTAGAGTTGTTATCTGGATGCTTCTGAGTCATGGTCTCGTTTCAGCTTGTTTGATAACGTGTTTCCCTGAAAATAAGGCAAGGTCTTATTTTCTTTTGACCCCCAAAATAAGCACTTGGCCTATTATTTTTGAGATGCAGGAGGCAGCGAGCATGGTCACCTCATGGCTGCTGCTGTGTTGCAATAATTTCAGGGATGGCTTATTTTCGTGCATGCACTCAAAAGCCCAATCGGGCTTAGTATCCAGAGAGGTCTTATTTTCAGGGAAACAGAGTAGTTTGAGTGTCTGGCTGTTGTTACTGAGACGTGGTCCAATTTCTTGTGAACCAAGGGGTTGTAATTTTGTTGCTGCATAGTGGGATGTCTGTTCATTTTAAATGCTATTTTCAGGATTGTGGTTGATGCAGTTCTTTCAAAAGTATTTAAAGATCTGTGTTCTCACAAAGTAGCACAATTCAAAACGCACTGATAATGTCTCCTCGAATGGTGATGAAATGTTTGCTAAGCTCGGAGCTCAAACCAACAGCCTAATTACCAACTTTAACTATTAATATTCAAACACATTCAAAAGACGTCTTTGGAGGTCCCAATCAGGCCCAACCTGAATGAAATATATGGGAATAGCCAATATCAAATTATGATTTTACAATCTTTAAAAAGTTTCCTATTCTATTTTTGACTCTGTGTTATGGTTCCAGCAGATCATCTTTCATCTGGCTAGTAGTGTTTTACAGCAATATTTTTCAACCTGCTGTAAACTTTCAGATGCCTGGATTTCAAATCCTAGATTTCCGTAGTCAGTATGCTGCACATCTGTGCTGATGGTAGTAGAAACAATTTTGAAATCTCTCCTCCTATCAACCATATATTTCGGTCTCAGTGAGAGAAGATTGTGGTGGAGGATGGTAAGTGACTCTGTAGTTACCTAGTGTGTGTCCACAACTACGGCATGGTTCACTGAGATTGGTGACTGTTTGTTGCAAATCCATGCGGGGAGCTGTGGGAGGATTTGGGTTCTTCCAACCATTGCACTTGCAAGAGTCATTAGCCTGCAGAGATGTGAGAAAAACAGAGGCAGAACGTAAGCCACTGAACACATTAAAGTAAAGACAAAGGTTAACATTTTTATTGGCTAAGCCATCTTTGCTTTTGGAGGTGCATTCTAAGAATTAAGGAGATCTGTGATAAAAAAGTGAGTGCATTTTAATCAAATGAAATTTTACCTTTATAACAGTCAGTGACTAAAAAAAACTAATATTAGCATTACTGTCATTCTCATTTTAGCGACCACAACTGGAACCAACAACTTGATAATTAAGCAAAGCAGTTACTAAGATAAACATGGGTCGTTCCTATAGAGGGTTTTTCCATCAGAACAGTCGTGGGGAGGGGTAGGAGAGGTGGGAGACAAGGATTTCATCACCGGTTGAGGGAACGTGGCCGCTGGTTACGAGCGGTCACTTGCCCCAATCCCCGCAATCTAGGGGGTCAGGGATCACAGAGCCAGGGCCCTAGGCTGATGCTATGCAACGCCAGGTCCGTGGCCAACAAAGCCCCCCTCATTTGCGCCCTTGTGTCAGAGGGGGAGCCGGACCTGGTGGGAATTATGGAGACCTGGCTGGGCCACGAGGGAGGACTACCTCTCGTGGAAATGTGCCCACCAGGTTACCCCGCGTTCCATCAGCCGCGGGCCCTAGGTAGGGGTGGGGGGTCATTGTCAGGGAAGGTCTTGAGCCGAGAGAGACCACTGTACCACAGACTACCGGTTGTGAGTCCCTCTGCGTGAAGTGGGGCCCAGGGAGGCAGTTGGGTGTGCTGATTGTGTACCTGGCTCCCCGCTATGTATCAGCAGCCCTGCCCGAGCTCCTTGAGGTGATCGCCAAGATGGCAGTTGAGACCCCCAGACTGTTGGCCATGGGGGACTTGCCATCAGTAGGTGAGACATCCGAGGTAGCTCGGGAGTTCATGGCCTCCATGACGGCCATGGACCTGACCCAAGTAATTCAGGGCCCCACACACGAAGGAGGACACACACTGGATCTCATTTTTGTCTCTGGCCAGTGGAGGAGTGATCTGGGAGTAGGGGACTTAGCCATCATACCCCTGTTATGGTCAGATCACTCACTTCTCCGGCTCGACTTTCCTACCACTACACCCCACTGCGGGGAGGCGGAACCTGAAATTTCAAGATGATTCCGCCCCAGGCGCCTGATGGAGCCTGAGAGGTTCCAGATGGAGCTTGGGCCACTACCTGTGACCTTGACCCGCGGCCCGACTGAGGACCTAGTGGCTGCATGGAACATTGCGGCCACGGCGGCCTTGGACCGGGTCGCACCCTTGCGGCCTCTCATGGGGCGTCGAGACACCCAGGCTCCCTGGTTTTCCGAGGAGCTGAGGGTGATGAAATGCCGCAAGAGACGCCTAGAGAGGAGATGGAGAGCCACTCGGTCCGAATCTGACCAAACACAGGTGAGAGCCCATTTAAGGACCTACCTAGTGGCGATAAGAGTGGCCAAACGTCGTTATTGTGCCACCCTTATCGCATCCACAGATAACCGCCCTGCCGCCCTGTTTGGTGTGACCCGCTCCCTCCTTCAACAGAGGCTGCGGGAAGCCCCTCTGCAAGGCAGAGCAGAGGAATTTGGAGTCTATCTGCAGGATAAAATCGCTCAGATTCGGAGCGAATTGGCCTCCTCAGAGTGTAGTCTAGAGGGAGTGTCAGAGGCAGGTCTTGAGACAGTTTCATGGGAGGAGTTTGACTTTGTTACTTCCGATGATATGGACAGGTTACGAGGGCGACTGAGAGCCACCACATGTTTATTGGACCCGTGTCCCTCCTGGCTTGTACTGGCATCCTGGGAGGTTACACGAGGCTGGCTCCAGGAAATAGTGAACGCTTCTTTGAGGGAGGGGTTCTTGCCTACCACTTTGAAAGAGGCGGTGGTGAAGGTCAAGAAGCCTTCCCAGCACTGTTAGTAAATTATCGACCATGGTATCCTATTGCATCGACTGGAGGGGTTGGGGGTGAGGGGCACCGTTTTACGGTGGTTCTCCTCCTACCTCTCCGGTCGGTCGCAATTTGTGTTGGCAGGGGGGCAGAGGTCGACCTCGAGGCCCCTGACATGTGGGGTGCCCCAGGGGTCGGTCCTCTCGCCACTCCTGTTCAACACCTACATGAAGCCGCTGGGTGAGATCATCCGTGGTTTTGGGGTAGAATACCATCTGTACGCTGATGATACGCAGCTGTACATCTCTACCCCTAACCACCCCAACGATGCCGTCGAAGTGATGTCCCAGTGTCTGGAGGCCGTACGGGCCTGGATGGGAAGTAACAAACTCCGACTCAACCCGTCCAAGACCGAGTGGCTGTGGTTTCCGACATCCCGGTACAACCAGTTGACACCATCACTGGCCATTGGGGGTGAACACCTAGCCCCCGTGGATAGGGCGCGCAACTTAGGCGTCCTCCTGGACTCCCGGCTGTCCATGGAAGAGCATGTGATGGCCGTGGCCAGGGGGGCGCTCTACCAGGTTTGCCTGGTACGCCAGTTGCACCCCTTATTGGACCGGGACGCCCTCCGCAGTCACTCAAGCACTTGTGACATCCTGCCTAGACTACTGTAATGCTCTCTACATGGGGCTCCTCTTGAGGTGCACCCGAAGACTACAGCTAGTTCAGAATGCAGCCACGCGGGGAATTTTGGGAGCCTCAAGGCACTCCCACGTAACACCGCTCCTGGGCGAGCTACACTGGCTGCCTGTGGTGTTTCGGGTGCGCTTCAAGGTGTTGATCACCACCTTTAAAGCGCTCCATGGCACGGGGCCTAGCTATTTGCGGGACTGTATCCTGCCCCATACATCCCTCCGCCCGATTCACTCCCACAGAGAGGGACTTCTCCGGGTGCCCAGGGGAAGGGCTTTCTCTGTGGCGGGCCCGACCCTCTGGAACGACCTACCCCCCGAACTTAGAACGATCACGGACCTCCGCTCCTTCCACCAGCATCTTAAAACATACTTTTTTCATCTTGCCGGCCTGGCCTAATTCGCACAACTAAGTTGAAGACTGAACGCTAAATTGTTTTATATTGGATTTTAATGGGCAAAGTTTTAAGGGATTTTAGCACAGGGAAAAGTGTATTTAATTGGTTTTTAGCATTTATTTATTACGATGTTCTATATTTTTTAACTTCCTGTGCACCGCCCCCAGTCCCTTTGGGGAAAGAGGCGCGGTTTTATAAATCTAAAAAAAAAAACAACCTATAACTATGCTTATGAACTTATTTCAACTTGCCTTTATTTTTTAGACAAGCAACGATCGTAAGTGTGACTTTAGTTGCAAATGTATATTCTCATTGCTATCTTCACAGTGAATGATAACTAAATGAGATAATCATTAATCAATGACTGCCTCTAAAAACAATCTAGCTTCCCAACTATGCAAAATAACAAAATTAGAATGATTAACACAAAAACTATAAAATTAGTATTTTACTAACATGTGTATGTTTTATAATTAAAATTTCTATTGAGACTATAAAATTATAATATAGTACAGCATTGTTTCTCAACCTTTTTAAATCCTTGGCACAAATATTGAATATAGCCCTAGTTCTGTGGCACATCAGAAAATTATTAATTTTATATAGAACATGTAATACAAGGAAGGTTTGAGGGCAAATTATACAATTTAAAAATATTGGCATTGTATCAAATTATGTAGAATATACATAGAATAGGATAGGATAGGATAGGATTGGATAGGACAGGACAGAATACACTAACAGAGTTGGAAGGGACCTTAGAGGTCTTCTAGTCCAATTCCTGCTCAGGCAGGAAAGTCTATACCATTTCAGACAAATGGTTGTCCAATCTCTTTTTAAAAAACTTCTAGTGTTAGAGCAGTCTCAACTTCTGGAGGCACGTTTTCCCACTGATTAATTATTCTGTCAGAAAATTTCTCCTTAGTTGTTAAGTTGCTTCTCCTTAGTTCTAGGTTGCTACTCTGCTTCATTAGTTTCCATCTATTGTTTATTGTCCTGCCCTCTGGTGCTTTGGAGAATAGAATGACCCCTTCTTCTTGTGGCAACTCCTGAGATATCGGAACACTGCTATCATGTCACCCCAGTCCTTCTTTTCATTAAACTAGACATACCCAGTTCTTACAACCATTCTTCATATGTTTTAGCCTCTAATCCCCTAATCATCTTTGTTGTTCTTCTCTGCACTCTTTCTAGAGTCTCCATATATTTTTTACATCAGGGCAACCAAACTTGGATGCATTATTCCAAGTGTGGTCTTACCAAGGCATTATATAATACAATAAAATATTTTTAAAAGTAATGTGACAAAAATCTTGTGGCACAATAGTAACAAGCCTATGGTATACCTGTTGTGCAATGGCACACTACTTAAGAACCACTATAGTAGAGTATAAAACATGTGGTACAAAACATCAATATATAAAAAGCTATAGAATATTAGAATTAGTAACACAAAACTACAAAATTCCTGTACAGATATTCCTCAATGTATGACTACTATTGAGCTCAAAATGTATGTTGTTAAGTGAGACATTTGCCCAATTTTATGACTTTTCTTGCCACAGTTGTTAAATGAAGCACTGCAGTTAATAAGTTAGTAACATGGCTGTTAAGTGAATCTGGCTTCTCCATTGATTTTGCTTATCAAAGGTTGCAAAAGGTGATAACATGATTTTGGGACACAGCAATAGTCATAATTATGAACCATTTGCCAAGCATCTGAATTTTGATCACACAATCATGGTGATACTAATATGGTCATAAGTGTGAAAAATGATCGTCAGTTTTTTCAGTGCCACTGTAATTTTGAACAGACACTAAATGAATTGTTGTAAGTCAAATACTACCTATTTTACTAAAATCTATATGAACATTGAAACTAATATTAGACCATAAACCTTAAAATATTGATACTATAGTATTAAATGGTGTGATATAAATATATACAAAAGTAGTAGCAGTAAAAATTAAAAGGTACGGTAACTAAAGTGATCAACACCGATAGTACAGATAGTCTTCTAGCAACAGCCATTCATTTACTGACCATTCAAAGTTACAACAGCACTGAAGAAAGTAACTTATGACCCTTTTTTCACATTTTTGACAGTTGCAATACCTCCATGGTCACGTGATCAAAATTCAGTTGCTTACTAACTGGCATATATTTACGACATTTGCGATGTCCTGAGGGCATTTGATCACTTTTTGCAATCCTTTGGCAGGCAAAGTCAATGGGGAAGCCAGATTCACTTAAATACCGTATTTTTTGGAGTATAAGACCCCCCCCCCCAAAAAGAGGGTGAAAATCTGGGTGCATCTTATACACTGAATACAGCATTTTTGGCCTGCTGAAACCCCCCCCCCCGCCCATCCCATTTTTCACAAAAAAGGGATGCACAGAGGGTTTGGGAGGCCTGAAAAGAGCTCCTGGGGGCTGGGGAGGGCGAAAACAGGATTTGGGGTTTTTTTGCCTCGCTAGCCCTCAAGAGCACTCTGCAGGCCTTCCTAATTCTCTCCAAGCTCAGTTTTTTGCAAACAAAATGGGCTTGTTTTTTGCTTGTTATTGTTCTCCCCAGCACTCAGGAAAAAAACAAGGCATGCAGAGTTTGGGAGACCTGCAGAGAGGTCCTGGGGGCCGGGGAGGGCAAAAACTTTACCTCTTCAAAATCTTGGTGCGTCTTATACTCTGGTGCGTCTTATAGTCCGAAAAAACAATGTTATTAACTAAACAACTGTGTTGATTCAATTAACAACTGTGGCAAGAAGGGTCATAAAATGGAACAAAACACACAACACCTGTGTTGCTTAGCAACAAAATTTTTGGCTCAACTGGGATCACAATTCAAGGACTATCAAGGATAATCCCCTGAACTGCGCATGTGTGAAGATGCTACTGCGAGAGTCCCCGCTCTCGCAGGTCTGGCCCTCCTCTTTAACGAGGGCCCGCCTTGATGAGGGATTTATTAATCCGGAGAGGTGGGCAAAGCGCGGCCTCAGGGGTTTTTTAGCAATCAATTGGGGATTTTAGCGCAGGGTTAACTGTTTAATCTGTTTTTATTTATTATATTTATTTATTGTTTTAATTTCCCTGTGCCCCGCCTCGAATCGCTTCGGGGAGAGAGAGCGGGCTATAAATAAAAATTATTATTATTATTATTATTATTATTATTATTATTATTATTATTATTATTATTATTATTATTATTATTATTATTATTATTATTATTATTATCTGTATATAGCCTTTATCTGACTTCCTGCCAGTGAATAATGGGTGTTTAGTTTTTTGAACTATACAAAACATGGCAGAATTATATATTATGCAGGAAATATAATTAATAATACTAAGAAAACAAACATGAACCTGACAGCTTTGTAAGTACATTGAGGAGATAAGAACACTTCAATTATCTCTATGAATAAGTTCTACAGCAGAACATGCTTCATTTTACAGAGTTGCACAGACATTTATATTCCATGCATGGGCCTAAACTGGTGTGATTAATTTAGTTAAATGAAATATATTAAAATAGATATGTTTCTTCCCTCTTACTATCTCTCATTTCACTTCTAAAAATTATATTTGTTGGGCATTCTGACTTTATTTCCTATCAGCTCCAGCTAACTAAGGCAATGATCTGGAATAGTTGTCTTCCAATAATACATGGAGAAGTAACAATTTTCCTTCCTTAGTGTATCTTTATGATCTGCCTCGCAAAGCTACTTTATAAAGGAAATCTGTATGGAATGTTCATCACTCCAGCATTATTGCAGGAAATATTTGTTAAAGGTCTTTGACTTTCTGTTTTTCACTTTATTAAAAAAATAATGGCGTTTTGACTTAAAAAGACCATAGAGATACATATAGCATTTCTATCTCACTTCTGAGAAAATAGAAATTGATTTTTCTCATGTACTCTTGTTTCTCATAGTATTGTCACTGATAAAATGGGTAAATGTGATATTTCTTGAGGTGGAAAAATGCATGCAACTTCATATCCTGTTAACATCCTGTTTGACTCTGCTAATGATTCTTATTACTGTATACATTCAGTTAGCCTCTCTGTGTATTGTTATATATACTCTAGAGCAGTGATGGCTAACCTTTTTTGGCTCACGTGCCAAAAGCGGGGGGAGCACAGGGGGTCATGCATGGACATGCCACACCCATAATGCTATGTGCATGACCCCCTGCTTTTGGCACGCTTTTTTCACCCTCCCCAGGCTCCACAGGCTTTCTAGGAGCCTGGGGAGGGTGAAAACAGCCTCCCCCCCACCTCCAGAGGGTTCAGGAGCTTCCCTGAAGCCTCCAGAGGGCAAAAAATGACCTCAAAAGGCCAAATCAGCTGGCCAGAGCACACATACATGCTGGAGCTGACAGGGCAACGCCTCGCGTGCCCTAAGAAATGGCTTCGCGTGCCACCTGTGGCACCTGTGCCATAGGTTCGCCATCACTGCTCTAGCAGAATGCTACAGTGCAAGTCAGGAAAAGACACAGCTTCTTTAAGGGGATGCTGAGGTGTTTATGTGCAGCCATGCCCTCTCCAAGGCACCACACTGTCATCATGGCACAGCAAGTATCTTCAAAGATATGTTCACTAGAAATACTGCAAATTACTTTATAATCTGTTGAATATTCTGCAAATCAAGCCTTCTACACAACTCACAATATACTTTTATTTCCTCTTACACATTTTATTAGCTTGCTAGTTTTCTTTTCATTAAGGGAAAAAGTCAAATCTAACTTTGATAGAGGTTTTTTCCCCTAATCACAGTGTTCTTTTAAAAATGCATTTTAAAAGTGTACTTATAAGGTGAATAATATGGTCTAAAACCAAGGATATCAGGTTGCAAATCCCTTGGCATTTGAGACTCTAAACCTTATGAAGAACAGAATTTCTCTCTTTTAGACAAATAAATGTATCTTCATTAGGCAGGTATGTTTCTCGGGAAACATTTGATGGATGTGATTAAAATCAGTATGTTGATTTAAAATTTAAATTGATGAGATATAACTAAGCAAAAGACTATATGCCTTGCATGCCAAAACGTACATGCTTCTAATTCCTACTACTGCTGGTCAAGGGATGATCGTTAGAATGGGGGCAAAAGACCTGTCTAGATTTTTGAGAGCCACCTAGTGCCCATCAGAGTAGCCGAACAGGCCAAAGAACCACCGATTCGTACAGCAACTCCTTATATCCCAAAGCCGGCTACTGAGAAGGGCCCAGAGCACAGGATAATTCCATAAATAAAATATTGAACCCATGAACGGGCAGGAATTTGCATGCGTTTTATGTTGTTGGTTTTTTTAAGTTTACAGCATCTTGTCCGGAAGAGAATATCCAACGACGGCTGGTCCACACACCCGAAGGCAGTCCCAACTCTTTTGTCTCCTCCAGGCCCCCGTACCTTGCATGCTGAAAATACTCCCAGCTTTTCCAGCTTTTTTGCCCGCGGGAAGCTCCGCGCGTGCGCCTTGCGTTGGCTCGCGCGCTGCTGCTGACTTAATCCTGGACGGACCGGGTCACTGGTACTTCCTCCAGCTCCGCTTCCCCCTACTACCGGCGGCGTTGTAACTGCAGAGGAGGTGGCGGAGGAAGGAGCGCTAGTCTGCGGGATCCGGGTAGTTTGAGAGACCTCTGTCTCCGCCATGATGCCCAAGACCCTGCAAGACGGCGTGGGCGCGTGGCTACCACTGAGCATGTTCAGTAGCAGGGAGGGGGCCTTTGTCTATGGGTGTTGAGCGCTATTGCGCATGCTCCCTGGCATCAGTTGCATGCTGGGGAATGTATTTCTATAGATTAATGGGGAAAGGCGGCTGTCCAGTCAAAAACATATTGTATTTTTGAAAAAGGCAAATGCTGTTTTTCTAATAGTGAATATAGAGCCAGCAAAGAGTGAAAAATATGTAGAACAAATATTTCTGATTTCCCTTTGTAATTTTCAGATTTTGTAATATCTGTTGTAAATTAACATATCCATTTGTAATATGGAATGAATGCTGGTAAGGATAGACTTCTTTTGTAGGATGAGTATTTAACAAAATTTATAGTTTAAATTTCTCCTATAGATACAATGCACTATCAGTAATTTTCATGTGTATTTCAGGTTCGCTTTAATGTTTAGAGCTACACCTGAAAGATGCGTGAAAATGAATACCTATCCAAGAGTAGTCTTTATGTCTGAGAAGAATATTTTACCACTTTTGTTCATTTAAATGATTTTAAATGAATGTGACTACAAAATACAAGTTTTATCATTTGGTCTTTGATAACGCTTTTTTACCTGCTTTCTCTATTGAGATTTCAGTCACCCTCTTGTCATTCTTTACATTTAATTTAATTTTCAGCACTCTAGAAATTCCAAAGGAAGAAAAGTATTTTCCATGGTCAATATGCAAGGACTAGATATTTTTCATATTTATAAAATAAAAATGTAGCAATCTCCAATAGTGGAGAATTTAAACGATGTAAATTAGGACTAAATGTACATAGTACCTCAGATTTCCAAACGGTATAGCATGAATTCTCAAACTGGGTCATGATCCTCAAGCAATTAGGGGAGGTGTATATCTAGAGTGGTGGGTTGTTGGTTTTTTTTTAATAAAAACTGATCAAATTTGCCTTGGAAAAGTAAAGGAGCATTGTCTGGGCAGAGCTATTTCTGAATATGACCACTGTGATATATGGATAATTTTCAACAAAGTATTTGTTGAGTGCTAGGACAAAGTTAAAGATGATCTAGCTATCAAAAATGTGGTGAAAGTTACCCATCTTTTATTTTTATTTTCCTTTCCGATCTTAACCCTCTTTAAATCATCAGTTGTATTCATGAGGAAATGATTGCAAAAATGATTAACCATATTAGGGAGTCATGGTAAACAAAATTTAGAAAGTTATCAGTATTTATGTAAGCTGATATGTACAAAAACAATGATTCAAGTTAACATTCAACACTTGACTTATAAAAATTTATTTTTTTACTCATACACAACTGGAGCTTTGTATTGAAGAGACTGATGTACTGTCTTAAATTCAAATATGCATAAGACAAAAATTGCCCTGGACACTGGTTCAGAAACAAAACCCCTTTTGCATTACCAATATTGGTAATGTTGTGTATATGAAAATACCTATCATTGCTCCCCTCCCCAGCTTGAATACACTCTACCAACCTGTTTCGCTGATACACCCAACATTCTGATAGGGTTACTAATAGCATAATGCTGCTTGTAAAAAATGATCATTTTATATATTTAACAGGCTGAATTAGTGCATTACATCCAATATGTAAATAATAGGTTAATGTAGATTTGGCATACCAAAAGCCCAATGAAACCTAAGAAGAATAAAGGACTAATTGGTATATATTATTAAAAGATACTGATTTGTTAAAATGCTGGAAACTATAATACAAAAGAGGAAAATCAGCTTTCTAATGTTCTTCAAAAACATTCATAATTATAAATTTGGTCAATACAAAGCTTAGCGGCTATGGGTTTCAGTCAATCTATCAATACTACAGATTCAATTCTCTGTTACCTTCAGGTTTCTGTAACAGTCTTTTTACAGGTTTGTATGTCATTTCTGAACCAAACTTTCAAAGAAAAATGTGCATAGTATTTCTGCAACTCATTCCTATTTTATGTAACCTCCCCTGGTTATAACTTGTATTTTTCTTTAGGGTACAACCCTATCAGCTTGGGATCACCAAGCAGATCTTATAGACATATTTTGTCCCAGGAAAGGATGTCCCTTCTTCCAGGGAGCTCTGAGCAAATGCAAGAGTATAAATCCCTTCAGAAGATAAAAGGCAAAAAGGAAGAAGGGTCAAGGTTTTGAAAGCACACATTGTCCACCCACAAAGATGTAGAAGAGTGCCATTGTTCATCTAAATTTAAAAAAAATCCTTAAAAAACCAAATCTATTGTTTGTTCAGAAGAGGAATGGCCTCTGCTATTCTCACCTCCCCATTCTATTGGGGGGGGGGGGGAATCTCAGTGGAGGAGGAAAAAGGAAAAAGATCCTGGCAGCTGGTCTTCTGCAAGTGCAATTGATTCAGACACATTCCAACTGGGGCTGCCAGACAAGAATCCTTAGTGGCTGCAACATTGTCCCTTGCTGGACTGGGTACTCTCGTGGAGGCTGACATTTAGATTCTTGCCTGCTGTTCCTGTTGCACTCTGTGGTTCGTTCCTGGGAAGTTTCTTTGCTGGGGGGGAGAGAGGGGGTATACTTAGGAACTTGGTTCTTAAATTCACTCCACAGGAAAAATTAAAAGCACAAAAAAAATTGGTTGCGGGGGAAGAGATTAACTCAGATTGCCAGCTTTTTCTTGGCTAATCCTGCCCAATGTACCTGTTATAATTCAATGGGAGATGGACATTCCCAAAAGACACTTTAGGGAGATGTCCTCTTAAGCCACTCATTTTACCCCAGCCGTTGGACCATCTTATTCCATAGATTATAAGCTTCCCATGTTTTTTTACCTTGATTCAGTCTGTCATTCAACCCATTATTTTTACACCCACCTTTCTATTAATTTCTCTCTTTCCTGCCTTGTCACTCTTTCCCTCTTGCAAGTTTCTGAATGCAAGGCTACAATTTTAGAACCTATGCTCTTACCCAACACCAGAAAGATCCTCCTTTGCTTAGGCCTGCAACTTACCACAAATTTATATTGTTAAAATTCTGCAGAGTGTTTGAGAACTTAGGTTACTATCCATGAAAGAGTTTGCTTGGTGTAGCCCATGAAGTAGTTGGAGAAGATACCCTCCTCAACTGCCTTTCTCCTCCCCTTGACTAACCTATTGCCATAAAAGCCTCATTCACATTCATTGCTGTCTTCGCTGATGTTTCCATAAACAGCAAGCTGTTGTCCTCTGCATAGAGCTGGGCTTCCTGTAAGCAATCATGTCAGCAATGTCAGAATTTTCAAAGAGATGCATTTAACCTTTGTAAGCTTGGCTGGCTTCTTCTATAGCTAGACCATATCAATGTCATTAAAAATATTAGTAATATGATAAACATAGTCTCCCTAGCAAGCTTTGACCAAAACGTTCTAGCCATCCATATTTCCAAAGAGGGACTATAGGACAGATAAAATATAGAAATATTGACCAGGCATGTTAATGTGTTAAGATATAATATGTTTAATAATTCCCAGAATTAGGAATTGACTCTGATAATTACTGTACATATTAGAGGGAGCAAAGGGTTCCATTCCATTTCTCAACAATCTTTACAATTACCCTGAAATTTAAACAAAGATGGGCCCAAGTCACCATTCTTATTACAGAAGTCTCAGAAAACAGTTATTTGATCTGTTGTTCTTTTCTTGATTTACAGTTCTTTGCTTCCCCCCCCCCCCCCCCCCCAAATTTCATTGGCTGGGATTAAGGAAATCAGGTTTAAACCCACTTCTGCTGAAAACCTTGAAAGTGGGGATGCTATTGTAAGCTCACCATCTTTCTGAATTAAATGGAGAAGGAGGAGAATATTGACCAGTTATAGTCAACAAATGATTCCAGGGACAACAAAGGGGATTCAAGCTATAAAGTGTTCATGCCTAATTTTAAAAAATTGTGATTATATATAAGTTTGTACCAACCAAGGAATAAAAGGTGTGAAATAAATAAAAGATATATTGCTAAATCCAGCAGCTTTACACAAGTTAGCTGCAGTAGTCCAAAGTACAAATATGTTAATATTATCTTTGGATTATAAATGTGTAAATAAATTAAAAACTTTAAAAAAGGCAATTTCTCTCAGATTAGCAGATTAATACTTTTCATGAAGTTATATTTTTTGTTATTTTGAAATGCTTTGTTGGTTGCTGCAAACATGTATAAGAATCATGGTTAAAAACAACACATCAAATTTTATCAATAAACATGTTTAAGGACAGAATAGCAAATTCATAACAAAAATGAAATATGACTAAGGGCTTTTCTGATACATAGTTTATGGCATTAGATTTATTAGATCATTCCCCAGTCCAAACATTTTGTTGAGTAGTTATCCTGATAAGGCACTTCCAATAGTCCTTATGCAAAGAGTGAAATTTGAAAAAGATACAATTGGATTTGGACAAAAGCAATTCTTAACCATCTTATGATTCTTAAACTATCTTAAGGTATTTATTGTTCATGTAGAAAAAGCACCCAAGAACACTGCAGAGGGAAAAGCTACTATTTCTCAGTAGAAAAAACCCTCACCTACCTGGAAGTCAACAGCTCGTTTGCTGGCCAGGTCAGCCTTGTTCCCTGCCAGGGCAATGACAATGCTAGCGCTAGCTTGCCTTTGTAGTTCCTTCACCCAATTCTTGGCACGCACAAAGGTATCCTATGAAGAGCAAGCACAGCTCCATAATTCTCACCTCCTGGAACTCTAACATACATATGCCTCCTGCTCCGAGATAAATGATATCTCATGCAGTGCATTTTTCAGTGATGGGGCTCCTTCACTGGGGAACAGCTTTGTACATACCAGGTATGAGACAAACTGGGCCTCACAGAATAGATTTCCTCCCCCCACCTATCCAGGAGGGCAAAAGCTGCTGAAGTATGATGGCAAGAGATACCAGGAACTTCAGATCAGGATCTGAAGGACTGCAGAATTACCACTCCAGGAGTGAACTATGATTCTTAGTTCATATGCATTAAGCACTGAATTCTTGTTTATACTTCTGGTCACAAGAGAGAAGGAGACAGCATGTGCACAGAAGTAATTCAAGATTTAATACATGTAAATAATGTCGGTGCTTCGGATTTTGTTTATGAAAAAGTTAATACAAAAATATCAAATTGCTAGATTTTAACTTCAAATGTGTAGGAAAGCTTAGATGTCCTGAAACTTGAGATATTTTTTAATGGGAAGTACAAATGTATTGAATAAATAAACAGCTACACCCTATGGAAATAGCATTCAGCTATATCTCTGAGCTTGTTTCTCTTCCTTCACCATCAGTGTTACTAGGACTGCAAATGAAATGTCCCCAGGAAGAGAAAGAAGCTGAGAATTATAGACATCAGGACATCTATGGCTATTTTATTTCCACTACCTGGTTAAAGAAATTTTAAGTGAAGCTTCCTTCTTACTGAGGCCAGAAAGTAATGTCAATGCTATATCACTTCATGCTGCAGATGAGAGCTTTAGCCTGCCTTCTCTTTCATTGTATCTTTAAATATTGTATAGAGGGAAACTTTGTGTAGAATACGCTGTCTGAAATTGTACTGCTCTGAAATGTAACACTGTGCAAACTCGGCCCAATATTAAGGTGAAATGGCATGAAATTCAAACTATTCTGCATCAGAATAGAATGCCTGGACTCCTAGACTCCCATGTCAATGGCTTCCTAGAATGCCATTGATTCAGTGGGTGCATTCATATATACCTGAAATATCATATTCTCAAGGGGAATGAAACCAGAAAAGAAACACTGTGGCCTGTGTGGAATAATTTTGGACTTAGTCTATAAAAGCCTTACCATATTAGTGATGTCATAAACCACTATGGCAGCTTGAGCCCCTCGATAATACATGGGGGCCAAGCTATGGTAGCGCTCTTGTCCAGCTGTATCCCAGATTTCAAACTTGACTGTTGTATCATCTAAGCAAATGGTCTGCGTGAGGAAAGCAGCTGGAACACAGAAAGATTAAAGAACAGTCGGAACAGGAATTGAGGCTGGTTCCACTCAGGGGTGGCTATATTTTACATAGAAACAAGAGCTTTTTTCACCTGTAAAGTATCCAATTTTTGACTACAGTTTGTATTGACCCAATAATTACCCAACTGCTATATACTTGACGTTTTCTTCCTAGAGATATATATGGAAGACATTTTCTCCCACTGACATAGTTGAAACATAACTCTGCTAATAGAGCACATTGGTTTAACATTTGTACACCCTTTTGAATTTTCAATATTTGTGCCTACATATGACCTAAAATACACATGGCTCTCCACAGAAATTCTAAAACTAAATAAAGCGAACCCAGTTAAACAAATGAGTCAAAAACCATGATGCAGTATTTGCTTATTCATTGACAAAAATGATACAAAGCTATACTGAACTCACTGTGTAAAGTTAAAATAAATGAACCTACAACAAGCCACAGTAACAAATTGTGATTAGAAAGAAGTGGCTTAATTGTAAAATATTTTGGGACTTCACTGAAATTAGTTGAGGGAGCAGCTAGGCGTGGGGGAACCTTTCCTGCAAACAGGTCTGACTTGAGTATCGGTTCATACACAAGTTTTGATTGTGTAATTGGCATATGTCAATGATGCAAAAGTGAGTCTTGAGCTCACATAAGTCCCATCATATATAAGTGCCTTCTAAATAATACTGACAAATTAAACATATCACCTTGACAATGGAAAGTACATTTTGGTGGCTGCTTCCAAAGCTTTTAACTCTTCCTAAGTGCCAAACGGATAATACTTGTTTGAAAAATTGCAGCATTTATTATATTTGTCAGTCCAGAATTACCAAACCAATGTGGAGTGATTAACTAAGAATTGTCTAGGGTGATTGCTAAGTGCTTTATTACTCCTGATTTTTTTCTTCATTCAAATCATGAAGTACTGAAAAAGCAGATGTGTGACTGAAGCCAAACTAATCGCATCTTCCTTGTGGCATCAGGTGAGCAGGATCTACAAACCTAATGTTTGAGGCACAAGCCTTTGTTTAATTCCATTACCTCAGTATATATAGAATGCAGATTCCTAGTCCCATGAGAATAGATTCTTAGGTAACTATTACTCTCTTCAGATTCTTCATTTCTACCTAGTTAAAAAGACCTGACTCAAACCTAGCCACAAAAGCTTGCTCTGCTAAACTTTTGTACAGAATTGCCAAGGTATACAATGTACCTGGCATTTGTCACAGGAACATTTTAAAAAGGAACAGAAATAATGTAGCTATTGGCCTCAGGCCAATTGTGACACTTTAACAAAGCAAGGTTTCTGCATGACTATGTACTTATAATAACTCACCACTCCGAGTCCCCTTGGGGAGAGGGAGCGGTCTAGAAATTAAATATTATTATTATTAAATATTATTATTATTATTATTATTATTATTATTATTATTATTATTATTATTATTATTATTATTATTATGTCTTTTTTTTTTATTCTTTCACTTGTACTGGAACCACAGCTTAAAACAATCTCAAAGACACTTCTGGAACATGTTAGGAATGATTTCTGATGTTATTTAGCTTATATTTGTTTTAATTTTATTACATAGTATCAGTATCTGTTGTAAACCATCCAGAATCCCTAAGATTATGCCAGGAGAAAAGCAATAAATGATCCTAATCTCAGCATTACCTGGAAACAACTCAATCCTTCTGCCATGTTGCTCCATTCAGAAAATATATTAATAAGGGAATATTTCTGGGAAATCATTTCAGTGGCATAGTTCACTGAATAACAACTTACCATCTAGATTTGTCTCCCAACTTCCAGAATTCCCAGCAATCACGACTTTCGTTAGAGAATTCTGGAAGTTGTAGACCAACACACAGAGTATGCTGGATGATTCAGACAGATGGAAGGTATCAGCAGGCATTAACAATTGTGTCCATCCCCAGAATTTTTCTATATAGGTTAGTTTAGAAAGAACTCCTTAATGACAAATACTTGTTAACAATCATACAAGACTAAATTTCAAAGAGATTCTGAACAGCTTTATCAATGATTGTGTCACTTACCTCCGATTGTGCTTTCTTGATATTCATGAAACTGTCCTTTTACAAAGCGCAAGACAAGGCTTGATTTCCCAACAGCTGACTCTCCCAGGAGCACCAATTTAAACTGACAGATCTTGCCTATAGTTGGCCCATTAGGACGTCGACCTGCCATGGCCTATAACAATGGCACAAGTTCCAATAGAAAGATGAGACTGTCAGCAAACAATGCTGCAACTGAAAGACAGAAATATTTCAGCCAGAGAAAGAACTAGGTTTCCTTTTTTCACTGCAGCTGAAGTGTTCGATTCAAACAGTCAGTTTGAATCATCATCTGCTGAGAAATCCTTGAGCAAGTCAGTTATTAAAATGTAAAGAATACTGTTGTTCTTCACTTCAGAAGAAAATTGCAGCTGCAAACAGAAAATGAAAAGGATTTTGCAAGTTAGAGAAGTACAAAAATTAAATGACTGTTAAATTGCCATTTTAATACACCTTCAACATCACCTAAATACCAATTTGGGGTTGTATCCAAGATAAATGAACTACAAATGAATATGCTTCTACCTTATTTTTACCATAAGGTCAGAAATTGGGCATAATCAAGTTAATTCCTTAACCCCTTTCAGCTGAACCCCTTCAATCCCTGAAGCAGCCTAACAGGGCTAATACTGATTAACCATGCAGAAGAATTGAAGGTGTGTTTTTTTTAAAGTTGTGTTACATGCTTTGACCAATATTACAATATGATTGTACAGTTTATACATTTTTTTCAAGATAATAGTTTAGAATTGAAATGGAAACAATGTAATTAGCCACAAATAAAGAATCCTGAGTATCAGGATTAATTACTACTGAAGTTCAACTGTTAAAAATCAAGTTTTCAGCAAGAAACATTAAGATTTAAGTCACAATATAATTAAATGTCTCTAATAAGTTAATTATGTATAAAAATAACTAAACACTTAATGAATAAATGGTACCTGAACAGGTTCCACCAACAGATTTCCAACCTGCAGTCAGTACATGCATGTATTCCATGGGGGAAATATGTAAGCTTTATAACACAGGGTTCTTGAATAACCAATTTTAATATGTTTAAAGAAGGATAGGTTGCAGACTTGACATAATAGCAATAGCACTTACACTTATATACTGTTTCAGTCCTTTTACAGCCTTCTCTTGTAACAAGTATATAACTAATAAAACGTACTTATTTTATTTTACTCATATACCAAGATCATTTTTCCCAACCTCGTATCCATAGCTCTTGAATTACATCCATGATCATTACATTCTGGGGTTAAAGGACCTCTATTGCAGTGGGTACCAACCGGTGGTCCACAAGAAAACTTTGGTGGTCTGACAAAATAGGAAAGGGGTGGAGGGGGGTGGAGAGAAACAGTCCAATTGCCAAGGTACAACAGAGTGGGAGGCTAGCGAACTGAAGAGCTTCTTCTCCATCTTCCCAGGAGCGTGGGACTTCTTGCAACAGGGCCCTGGTCTCCCTTGCAGTTTGTTCTGCTGCTGGAAGATGGGCTGCAGCAGTCCCATCTTGGCCCATGCCTGCTGCTTCCAGTCACCCATGCAGAGAGTCTTCCCCTTCGGGGTCTTTTTTTGTGCAGATTGGAGCGGGGCAAAAATTCCGGCTTCAGCCTCCTGGTGCAGGGCTTTGGGTGAAGGCTGGAGGGAAGTGCTACTGGTGGCGAAGAACCGGAGGGCCTTGTTCCAGTGGGACAGTATCAGGGCCTGGAATTGGCTGACCATCTCAGCCCACTGAGCCTCCAGATGCCAGTACCTGGCCTTGCCTTGCCCTCCCTCTGCTTGAAAAGCCTATGCTTGTAGTCCTCAGTGAGGTAATTCAGTGAGCTTCCTCGGTCAGATACAATTTGAACTGAGCCAGTTGTTTTGCCAACTCTTTCTAATGGTGGCTGCTCAGCTTCAACAGCCCGGGCGGGGAGAGGTGAGTAGGGGCCAGCAAGATGCCCCTCGACATGAATAACATTGAGTTGGCCACGCCCACCCAGTCACATGACCACCCAGTCGCCCCCCCCCCCACCCAGTCATTAGGCAGATTATATTAGTGATCCAAGGAATGTAAAATTATGAATTTAGTGGCCCCTGAGGTCCAAAAGATTGGTGACCCTTGCTCTATTGGATACTATTGGATACTATCAGAGGCAATGCTAGGATTTTTCACATTGTCTCAAGGCTTATGATGAACTTCTGGTATAACTAGAATATTTTATATAGCAACTATTACTAGCATTTGCCAGGAGTCAATAATCACTAGAAAGCACCAATATATATATGTCATATACTGGCATCAAATATAAATAAGTCATATTAAAAGGAAGCATTCCTAGTGAGGAATGTCACACCCACCATAATCAGCACCATCCCTTGTTATCGCCATAGCTTTGTTTAAATATCAGTGATTGTGTTGTTTAGCTCTCAGGTCAAGGACTCCAGATACCAATAATCCTCAAAGCAAAGCAACAGGACCCTTGTCAACAAGTCCCAAACCCAGCGCAGCCTTTGGTAACCAAAGGAGACGCCACTCTAGTCCCAACCAATGTGATCTAATTGCCTTCAGGAAGCCAATAATTTCTCACGCCCTCGTCTACCAGCAACAGGTAGTGAGAGATATACTGCTCCAGAACATGGAAGTTTCATTTGGCTCGCCAGGCAAAGAACCCCCATTTCCAAGCCACTCTTATGTGTGACGGAGGGAAAAATTAAAGGACTCCACAAGAATTTAAAACTGGAAGGAGTTTTAGGGATTGGCTTTCGTCTTTTCCGAACAAAACCTTACACTTACCCGCTCCCGCCTGCGGGACCGCCGCGGATAACAGTCCACCGCCTCCCTACCGGAATCCCGTTTCCCCCTATTCCAAACCTCAAACACAGCCACTTCCGCCCTCGGCTTCTTTTCAGCTTCTTCCGCTTCCTCAGAAGCTCCCTACTTCTACTTCCTCTCTCTGACAGGCTGTCCCATTGGCAAATCAAGAAAAAGAATTCGGAGCCCTGCTTTTTTCGCCTTTTTTCAGCTGGTGATGTCACTTGAGGGGGAGGGGGAAAGGGTGCGGCCTTGAGTTAATGGGCGTTGAGCAGAGGGGCGTTTTTGCCGATTAGGATATGCCTGTGGCGGAAGCGCAGGGAACCTTCAGAAACGGCCTAAAATACAAATCCAATTACGTTTGACTTTAATGGCTGGAGATGATGCGTCCAAATATAGTGGTATAGAATTGAAGCAACGCTTGGTTGGAGATAGTGGCCGATGTGGAACCATATTATGCCGTTATCTTATTGTATTGCGTATGGAGGGAAGGTGGAATACAGTTTAAAGCAGGCATTAGTAACAGTAAACATTTTGTATCTCCTGCAAGTACATTTTAAAAATTTGGCGTTCCCTGATTCAGATTTGTTGATATTAGTTGTTGTTTTAAAATTGCTTATATTTAAGTTGCAATCTCTGCCTATCTAACTATCATCACTGTGTGTAAGTGTGATGAGCAACAATTCTATGCTTAGAAGAACTCATATTCCACTCTTCTTAGGAAGAAAAATTAGGAATTGGAATGGAATAGAATAGAATAGAATAGAATAATAGAGTTGGAAGGGACCTGGGAGGTCTTCTAGTCCAATTCCCCGTTCAGGCAGGAAAGCCTATACCAGGGGTCTGTAAAGTTGGCTCTTTTAAGACTGGTGGACTTCAACTCCCAGAATTCCCCAGCCAGCCATTCTGGGAGTTGAAGTCCACCAGTCTTAAAAGAGCCAACTTTGCAGACCCCTGGCCTATACCATTTCAGACAAATGGTTGTCCAATCTCTTTTTTAAAAGCTTCCAGTGTTAGAGCAGTCACAACTTCTAGAAGCAAATTGTTCCACTGATAAATTGTTAATTAATAAGTATTATTTATTAGAGCTATTGTTGCCCATCACAGATACACACAGATATTTTATTGTGCACTGCAAACACACACATACACAAATTCATACACTCATATATGTAAAGATGTGTGAAAAAGAAACACCATCTTTGAGTTCTGTATTGAATTTTACATATCAAGCCATAATTTTAAAAATCATTCGGTCCTTACCTATTCTTAAAAATAGGCAAATGCAACCTCAGATGAACATCACATGACATATTGCACCATGACACCATTTATTTTGGTGTTGATGATCTCTGGAGGGCCTGGGATAGGGGTTGTTCATCTATCCTGGTCCTGTTAGATCTCTTAGCGGCTTTCGATACCATCGACCATGGTATCATGCTGCACCGGTTGAGGGGCTTGGGAGTGGGGGGCACCGTTTTACGGTGGTTCTCCTATCTCTCTGACCGGTCGCAGTTTGTGTTGGCAGGGGGGCAGAGGCCTCACTTGTGGGGTCCCACAGGGGTCGTCCTCTCGCCCCTCCTGTTCAACATTTACATGAAGCCATTGGGTGAGATCATCCGTGGTTTTGGGGTAGAGTTCCATCAGTACGCTGATGACACTCAGCTGTACATTTCTACCCCAGACCACCCCAACGATGCTGTGGAAGTGATGTCCCGGTGTCTGGAGGCTGTGCAAGTCTGGATGGGGAAAAACAGGCTTCGACTCAATCCATCCAAGACCGAGTGGCTGTGGCTTCCGGCGTCACGGTATAGTCAGTTGATACCATCTCTGACTCTCTGGGGCGAGACATTGGCTCCCGCAGAGAGGGCTCGCAACTTGGGCATCCTCCTGGACTCTCAGCTGTCTCTAGAAGATCATATGACAGCTGTGGCCAGGGGTGCTTTTTATCAGGTTCGCCTGATACGCCAGTTGCGCCCCTTTCTGGATTGTGACGCCTTTCGCACGGTCACCCAAGCCCTCGTCACCTCCCGTCTGGACTATTGCAACACTCTCTACATGGGGCTTCCCTTGAGGTGCACCCGGAAGCTCCAGTTAGTTCAGAATGCGGCCGTGCAGGGGATTCTAGGAGCTTCTAAATGCTCCCACGGGACACCTCTCCTGCGCGAGCTGCACCGGCTACCTATGGCTTTCCAGGTGCGCTTCAAGGTACTAGTAAACACCTTTAAAGAGCTCCATGGCAAGGAACCTGGTTACCTGCAAGACCGCCTCCTGCTACCAAATACCTCCCACTGTCCAGTTCGCTCCCACAGAGAGGGCCTCCTCAGGGTGCCGTCGGCTAAACAATGCTGGCTGGCGACCCCCAGGGGGAGAGCCTTCTCTGTGGCAGCTCCCGCCCTCTGGAATGACCTACCCCCTGGACTAAGGACAATCTCGGACCTACATCTCTTCCGTCGGGCCCTGAAGACGCATCTATTTTGCGCTGCCGGGCTATCATAATTTTAAAGGTGATTTTTAATGGTGATTTTAGTTTGGGATTTTAATATCGGCCAATTATTTAATATTTCTTTTTAATACTGTTTTTTAAATTCTGTATTATCATTTTTATTCTGGCTGTATACCGCCCTGAGTCCTGAAAGGGAGAAGGGCAGTATAGAAATTAAATAAATAAATAAATAAATAAATAAATAAATAAATACATAAATAAATAAATAAATAAATAAATAAATAAATAAATAAATAAATAAAATAAAAAAATAAAAAATAAATAAATAAAAATAAATAAATAAATATTTTACAAAAAGAAAGCCAATATGCAGAAGCCATCTGTGGAAAACTAAGTACATCCTACTGTTTTCATAAGTATGAAGAGGTTAAGTAGCAGCCAGGTACTGCTAATCAAGGGCCTTGATCAATTGATCATCAGCAAGTGTGACTACCTCAATTAAAACAAATTTTAGGAGCATACTAGTCCCGAGCATTGAGGTGTATATTTACACAATGCTGAAGAGTAAAGAGTCATCCATGATCTTAAGTAATTGTTGCTGCCCATCAACCTGGGAAGGGTTATAAAATCATTTCCAAACAATTTAAAGTCCATCATTCTACAATGAAGAAGCTTATTCACAAGTGGAAAGCATTCAAGACAATTGCCACAAGACAATGGACATTCTAGCAAATTTACCCCAAGGTCAGACAGTGCACTGTTCAAACAAATTACAAAAAACCCAAGAGTTGCATCTCAGACTCTATAGGCCTCTACTGGCATGTTGATGTTCATGCTAAAGTAGTATGATTTTTAAAAGACTGAACAAGTATGCCTTGTTTGGAATAGTTGTTAGGACAAAGCCAATTCTTTTTAAAAGGAACATAGCACAGCTTAGGTTTGCCAAGTTGCATGTAAAAAAACCACAAGACTTCTGAAACAGTCCTTTGGACAGTTGAGACCGAATTTGAGTTGTTTGGCCATAATGCACAGTGCCACATTCAATAAAAACCAAACAGTATATAAGAACAAACATTTCATACCAATTGTCAAGCACGGTGGTGGAGGAGTGATGATTTCAGCTTGTTTTGCAGCCACGTGACCTGGCATCATACAGTCATTGAGTCAGCCACGAACTACTCTGTATACCAAAGTATTCTAGAGTCAAATGTAAGACCATCTGTCCAACAGTTAAAACTTGGCCAATATTGGGCCATGCATCAGGACAATGATCCCAAGAATACCAGCAAATCTACAACCGAATGAAGGTGTTGCAATGGCTCAGCCAAAGTCTTAACCTCAACCAACTGAAATGCTGTGGCGGGACCTCAAGAGAGTCTTGCATAAACAAATCTCCACAAATTTCAGTGAACTGAATGTTATAAATAAAAGTGGGGCAAGATTCTTCCACAACAACATGAAAGGCTAATTAAATCATATTTCAAATTATTGCTGGTAAAGGTTCTACAAGTTATTGAATCATAAGGTATACTTAGTTTTTCATACATGGCTTCTCCGTGGCTTTCTTTTTGTAAAATAAATTATATGATATAATGCAGGGGTCTGCAAAGTTGGCTTTTTTAAGACTGGTGGACTTCAACTCCCAGAGTTCCCCAGCCAGCATAGCTGGCTGGGGAATTCTGGGAGTTGAAGTCCACCAGTCTTAAAAGAGCCAACTTTGCAGACCCCTGATATAATACATCAAGTGTTGTTCATCTGAGGCTGTATACAGTATACATACTTTTAATAACTGCTAAGGACTAGATGATTTTTACTATGTCCTGATAGGTAAACCATAGAACTCATGACTGCAAAGTTTTCCCTGCGAGTCATGTCTTACTCTTGGGGGACGGGGTGCTCATCCACATCTTACAGTCTGAAAGTATGATGACTCAGATGTTGTCTGAAGATGCTTCTGTGGTCATGGGGCTGACATGATTATATGTCAAAAGTGCATGGGACACTTAACTTCCAACAAAGGGGTACCTATCTATTTGCATTTACATGCTTTGGAACTGCTAGTTTGTCCCCCACAGTCAGTAATGGAAGCTCACTTCATCACATGGCACTTGGTCTCAAACTGCCAATCTTCCAGGCAACAAGCCCAGCACCTTAACTGCTCAGCCACTGCACCCCCATCCATCCACCCACCCACCCACCCACCCACCCATCCATCCATATGGATTTCCTTTCTTCAGCTGCAGTGTGCATTTCTATTTTCCTGGATTTCTATTTTAATAGAAAATAAGAGTGTGCCCTTCTCTTTGCTCCTGTACTGTCCAAACCACAATACTATTCCTATTTAATTGCAGGTAGATTACAAGAACGTTTTAATAATGTTAAATATTTAATCAGTTCCATCTGCAGAAGAATATTAATATGAAGCTTAACAATTCTTTTGGAATGACCACTATTTATAGACAATTATTGGTATACCTTCTGTATTTCATTTTCTACTTTGAATGATCCAATGAACTTTGTGAGTTTTGTGCTTGGCCATCTGAACAGTTTGTACCAACAGTTTGTGGGTGGTCAAACATTCTTTTCCCCATGTAGCGCCAATAATCTATATATTAAAAATGTCTGTGTGTGTGTGTGTGTGTGTGTGTGTGTGTGTGTGTGTGTGTGTATTCCAGCATAACTCTGGAATGCCGCTAGCAATTTCAACCAAACTTGGTAAACAGATGTCTTACTTTCTGGAAACAAATACTGTAGGAGTAAGACACCCCTAGGACCTCTCAGAGTGTGTGTTCTGTTACGATACAGCCTTCTACTATAGTGCTGTAAAATGGCTTCTACTGTACAGTGCAGTAGAATGGCTTTATAGTACTCCACAAGGGGACTCCGTCTGATAAGGGGGAAAATCCAACTTTAGAAATTATGTCAGGTCCAGACATTTCCCCCCTATAAATAAATACTGGGACAATGCCGGGTTATCAGCTAGTATTCCAATAAAATTCCAGATGTGCCCACTTGCCAAAATAGTTGGACATTCCTGGCATAACATTTTTCTCAAGGTCTTATGGGAGCTGAGAAGTGGCCCTTGTTCCTGTTATTGGTTTATATGTAGCAGACAATTGTTATGAATAAAATAAGTGTGTGTGTGTGTGCGTGCACACACACACAGACACACATATATCGTATATAACCATGCTTGCCTATAAGGAGACTGGATTTAATCTTGAAGGAATCTTGAAGGTCTTCTAGTGCACAAGCAGGAGATGCTATACCATTCTGGATAAATGGCTGTTTAATTCTATCTTTAAAACCTCGAGTGATGGAGCACCCACAACTTCTGGAGGGAAGCCGGTTAATTGTTCTCATTGGCATGGAAGTTTTTCTAGGTTCAAGGTTGCTTCTCTCCTTGATCAACTTCCATCGATAGTTTATTGTCCTGCCTTCTGGTGCTTTGGATAATAGGTTGACCCGCTCTTCCTTGTAGAGGTCCCTGAAACACTGCTACTTGTGCCCCTGGTTCTCCTTTTCACTAGACTAGACATAATTCCTACAGCCCTTCTTTATATGTTTTTGCCTCCAGACCCCTAATCATGTTTGTTGCTCTTCTCTGCACTAGTTCATGAATGATTTTCACACCTGTGCTTGATTTTGTAATCCAATCTAAAAATAAAGTTTATTTATATAAAATATTTCTATATCTGTTTAGTATGAATTCTCCCATCTTTTAGAATAATAGAAAATTGAGCTGGTGACTTATTATTTAAAGTAATGAAAGTAGTTTAGAATATAGGCCATATTAGGCTGATACACCAGAAGTTTCTTGAATAATGGTCTATTCAGTTAATTCTGTGTTTTTGCTTTACATGACACAATGAGACCGCATGAACTTTTTAATTCAACATGGTTGACTAAAATATGGCCGAGTCCTCTTGGTTTAGTGTGCTTTGTGAATGAAGCCATTATTTCTAAAAAATAAACTCAAGTGACAAGGAGTAGTAAATATGGAGCTAATATGAAGCCATAATGAAGAAATGAAGAGGAAATACAGAATGTTATGGTAGTCTCTGATTTGTGATTGCAACAGATTGACTATAGTTCTATCTGTGTTACACAACTGCACACAAAAACTAACAAAGAGAGACAGAACCCTCTATTTCTTAGAGTTGAGCTCGACATCTGATCATTAGTAGTTGGATATCTGTATAGTTTTCTCTCGTCAAAAGATTAGTATGTCCAATTTTGTGGCCCTAATTGGTGCTGTTTTTTAATTGACCTGCAGAGGTCGTTTCAAGGCAAGGAAAATAGATCTTTGGTCCTTTTAGCTTCAAAATAAAACAAATTTAGTTAGCCTATCATACCTTCTACTCTAAAAACTGTTATGCCTCATCTCCGGTACAGAAAATGTTTCGGGGTATTCCTGATAACTAAACTATTCTCTGTAAACAAAAAGTGTTTATTCTGATTTAGAACACAGAGGAGACTATAAATAAATAGCACTAAATGTATTACACATACATATACAATTAATTCAAGAAATTTTATGTTTATGTTTCCTAATTTTTAAAATTCCTCATTTTTTGCCTGTATGTGTGTGTGTGTATGTGTGTATATTTGTGTATATATGTGTGTGTATGTATATGTGTATATATGTGCGTGTATATATGTATGTGTGTATGTATATATGTACACACACACACACACACATATATATGACAAAAGCAGTTGGTTTCTTTTTTCTTTTTCAGAAAGATATCTAGGTCTTTGGAAAATAATGATTGATTTGTTTAAAATCAGCTGCTAGCCTCATATAACCACAATGCCTGTTCTCTGGGGTAGGTGATGAAATGAAATGCCCCTCCAGATCTTATTAGGAAGAGAGAAGGCCAATGTTGCCAAGATAAAGGCAACTGTGCTTCTGGTTGCTAGGAGATGTAGGTCCCATCATGGTAACAGGGTCCAATCCCAGGAAATAACTAATCAAGGAGATCTGAATAACTGACAGGAGAAACACAGTGCAATGGGACCTCTATACAGTACCGCCACCTCTTCAATTTGATCTCACTAGAACAGCACTGACCATCAAGCAATGGCGACAGTTGCCATAGCAACAAACATATTGTTTTAGATGCTTAGCTGTGCAGGACTGTAGTGGTACTATGAAAAGGAAGAAGGAAAATGAATGTAATGAAACTGAGAGTTTTAACACCAGAATTTCCTGGGTCAGAATTGGAGTCTATTTACAATATTCTGGTATCTAAACATACCTGTTTAGATACCGCCCTGGGTCCTTTTGGAGAAGGGCAGGATACAAATTGAATAAAATCTAAATCTAAAATCTGTGTGCATGTTCACAGTGGGACAACCACACACATGCATACTTGTTTTGAGGTTATTATCTATAGGAGATTGTAGCATATTTGTCATAATACTTGTTTCTTTTTTACAAGTTGAACACTTAACAAACAAGCACAGAATCAATTTCCTTGAGACACTATCAACACATCTAGGATTTAGAACACAAGTTGTATACAATGTGTCATTATAAATTCCTTGTTGTCTGATATAAACCACAAGCATCTTTTGGTGAGGAAAAATATGTTTTTAGCCTATCTCTTTTCTCAACCCAGAAAGATTATTTTCATTTGTTTGTTTGGTCAGCTGGTTTAGCATAATGTGGTTCCAGCAATCTTGATTTCTCCATAGTTTAAAGATCATTATTTGTTTTGTTCATTTTGATGGTTGCAGTATTAAACATATCTAGTAGCAGTAGAGAAAAAAGATCTCCCCCATTTAAAACTTAACTTTTATTAACTGAAGAGGTTCATTCACAGCCACAGAGAATGTTAGATTTAAGACTACAGCAGCTCTTTAAGGAGCTGTGGAAAGAGCCCCTGTGGATACTAATTGGCCTTGATAACATCTGGCAGACCAAGACTCCCTTGCTTTTTTTTAAAGCACTACACAATCCTTTGAAAAGTGCAATTGAAATCTTTGCAGTGTTTGTTATAGGTAAGTGTGTTTAGCATCATGATGCCATAGCACTTCAGTAGAAGGTAGAATCAAATAACGTAGGCGGAGATACAGAATTATTTTAAAAGGATTTTAAAAGGGAACAAGTAGCCCTTTCTAAAATATTTAGCCATACAACTGCATCTCTACATCAGAAGATGTCAAAATGTGATCCAGCATGTCAGTCAGGTCTTCTGTCAAGCTTCCTCTGGTGGTGCAATCGAGGCTGATGGGAGTTGTAACTGAACAGATCTTGGCTAGAGACACTATTTTATTCCCCTCCCCTCGAAATATGAAAAATTAAGTGGGGAAGGCTGTGTGAAAAAGAACACACAAACATGCTTACCCTTTCCCTTCCAAAAAAGAGAACATGCAAATTAGCTAGATTTACAACATAAGCTGTGATTCTTACTGTGCCCCTCTTTCTAACATAATTCTTTAAAAGAAAGAATGTGAAGAGAACAGAATAGATAATATCTGATCCATTTTTATGTGTTTCAAACTGCTAGGTTGGCAGAAGCTGGGACAAGTAATGGGAGCTCACTCCATTATGTGGCACTAGGGATTTGAACTGCCAATGCCAACCTTTCTGATTGACAAACATAGTGTCTTAACCACTGAGCCACTGTATTCCGTGTATCTAAAACCTTAGAATAATTCTGATTTGTAGAATTTATCCTTCCAGATAATCTAATTCAAATTCAATAAACCTGCATTTGAGATATTGTACTTCTAATTTGAGGGGAAGGGTCACATCACCAATTATTGCTCTATTAAAAAGATCCACAGTCTCCCACAGAAAGACCCAGAGTCTCTTTGTAATGCTTTTTTTCTATATGAAACAGAACAGTTTTAAGATGATCATCCAAGATCATTGTATTGTTTCAGTAAAATTTGCCTCAAATTTAAGATCTAGAGTTGGAAAAACAATTCCAGGTATATTTACCATGCAGGAGATTTACTTCTGTTAACATTTACACAATTGACATGTAAAAGGTGGTGGGATCAGATTTTGAAATATGTAGAACTAAGTTCCCTAGTTGAGAGATGTAAAAGCATGTAATGATTATTTCCCATATTAATTGTTACTTAGTTTAGTTCTATATTATTTTAGGGACATTTTTCATGGGATAAACCTATTTCCTCATTAAAATATGCAAACAGCTCTTTTTCTCAGTCTTTCTCAGTAAAACCACCCTGAGTCCCGGAAGGGAGAAGGGCGGTATAAAAATTTAAATATTAAATTAAACTAAATTAAAAGAGCGGGGGATAGTTGTAATACAAGATCTTTCTACTTGGCTCCATATCTATACAATTCACCAGTAGAACTGAAATTCTGGAGTGTGGATGAATACCTGTTGCATCTGTAAACAATATCTGTTCATATGGGCAAGAAAAGATCCCAAAGATAACAGTGCACAAAATGTTTCAAATTTCAAATATATATTTTGGCTTTAAGACAAGTTGCTTTGCATTTGAAACAGACTGTCTAATCATTCTTAGACTGTTTAAACATTTGAAACAACTCTTAAAACACTTCAAAGCTGCTCAAAACCCCTAATTTTAAACATAAGCAACAGTTTCAAACATGAAGAAGTTCAATTTCCAAGTAATTGTCTATAGAAATAAAGAATATTACTTACTCATATAAGATTATTTAGAAATAAAGAGTACTAATATGTATTGATTCTACTAGAGGCATAGTTACTGAAATCAGTTGAAAAGTTAGCCAGCTTCTTCCTGTCTCCTTGAAATCTGTTCTACGTCACATCTGCAAATTTGGCTGGATTTATAAAGTACATAAAATAGCAGTTATATTCTTATTATACTGTAATAATGTTACAGTACAGTACAGTATACTTCAAAACAACTTATTCAGTCCAGCAAGGAGCATTCATGGCCTATAAATGTAGTCCAACAATAGATCAGTATTCACAACTCAGAGAGCAAAACAGGAATACAGGAGCAAAGATCAGCAATATTCAGAGGGCTCAAAATTCCCATTCCTGACAAACTATCTTATTTAATTTTGTCAAAATAGTTTGTCGTTTTAAGGAAATGCTTCCTTGCATTTTAGTGAGACCTTAAAGCATTTAATATATACAACATTTATGTAGTGCTCTTAGAGGATTTACAATCAAATATCTTGTGATGGTTTATGACAACACTAAAAAAAGGTTTTATAATGCTCATATCATTAATTAGGGGCAGAGGCTGAGAGAAGCAGCAGTTGCCCAGGGCCAGCTAGAACGTGAAGTTAAACTTCAACCTTCTACATCATTGGCACATTGACATCGGATCAAGTCAGCCCTCTATTTTACTTTAAAAGTGTCTTTTAAAATTGACTGTGCTCAGACTTGTAAAAAAACTGAACACATTGTTTACTTGATGGTGAATTGTTTTGAATGTTTCTGAAAACAAATCCCACATGAATAAGAACTAAATGTAACAAAAATGAGTTGCAATGAGTCTCGTGGAGTGTATCAGAAGGTGATCAAATACTGGCCTGATCATAGACATTAATAGTTATATGCCAACTCGCATATAGTTCTTTTGAAAGTAGATTCATGTGTAGGATTTTGAGCAGGTAGGTTCAGTAAAACAGAGAGTGCCATTATGTTTTCCAAAATGGAGCCACCACTATACATTTTTGGCCTCAGAACCACATTGGTTATATTGTCTTGATGAAAAAGGCAATGCTTTTTGTGTGCCTGTGTGTATTGATTTTATCACTGAGCAATCTTAAGGGCAACAACTTTTCTAGAATTATACTCTTGTGTCAGAGAAAATGCAAGCTATCTGTATCTCTGGCATCTTTTGAGTTAGAAAAAGCACCCTGGATTTGCAGTTTAAATGTGATGAACTGTCAAAATACATTAGATCCTATGTAGAGGAAAGACTGATGTTTCCTAATTAACTATTCTGTTCTGTTCAGAGTGAAAAGAGAGAGAGGCCAATTCCTCAGAATGACCTCCTTAGCAGATTATCTGTTTTATAATGATTGTGTTCAGGAATTGAAAACTGAAATCAACTATAATTGCCAGAAATTTAGAAATGATTTCTATTCCCTCACTTGCACCTTTTAACAAAAGAGAAGAGAGAAATGGAAAGGAAAAAAATAAAAGAAGGATGAGAAAATAATTTAATAGGAAAAAGCCTTTGGCTCTTACAGCAGACTTGAAAACATGCACACATATGCTCAGATAGAATAGATGTAGCAAAGATCTCAGAGTGAAGTTTTTGAGAAAAAGGAAATAGAAAACTCAAGAAATAAATTTGACCAACAAAAAAAAAAAACCAATTGATATTAGTTTGAATCCAATTGGAGAAGTAATTGTACTCTGAAGTGACATGAGACTTCAGAGAGTGAATTTGAGGTGTTATTCAGGGTGGTAGTGAGGGCATTGCTGATTCATAGACCATAATCCATTGGAAATTCTTCCATCCAAACCTCATCAAAATGAATGTTCACTGCTCTAGTGTTATTATTGTCAACTCTCATTAGTTTCAATGAGTCTTGCACTGGTAAATTTCCTGGTGGATTATGTGACATGCTAAATAGAAGAGACTGGGGTTCATTTAGATTTTCACTGCTTTGGATCAGTCCTATGGTCCCTTAATTCACATATATGCAAGAGTTTGAATATGTATGTAACAACATGCCCATTGGCCAATGATATTAGTCTGAGGAAAATAAATAGAATATGACTGTTCTGATTCAGACAAGACATTCATAATATTACTGCTTTGAAAATATATCTGCAAGATTTCTGAATCAACGGTTGCATAACTGTTATTTATAAGGACGTTGAAAACCAAAATATTTTAGCTGTCAGTGATATATAATTTTTCAAAAGAATAACTTTAAAAAAGAAATACGACAGTAATAATAATATATGCATTTTAAGAAACAGGAAATTTGGTGCTGGTGGCTGTGAAATCTATGCACAAAATATCCTAAAAGAAAAAGTTGTGGCAAAAGGCTTCTTGGCATCAGTGAAAGCTTTCCGGGCTAGAGTGGAAATAAAAGTTTGGTGGTGGACAGCCCTGTCCTGAACAGGTGGGAAAGGAATTTTGGGGGGAAAGAGAGGTGACAGGACAAAACATGGCTGAGCTAGAATGAGCAGTCATATTAACTGTATGTCCAGAGTGATCACCAAGTTCCTTGTCAGACCGAGGCTGATCTGTGGAACTTATAGAATCATAAGAGGTGGATCCCCTCCTCTCCTGGGGTTCAAAGAATTCCATGTCCTGGGAGACAGTAGAAGGCAGAGAGCTGGTGAAGGCAGAAAAGTCAAGGCTTGAGGATGCTGGTAGGCTGGGGAGCATAGGCAAGGACGAAGCCAGAAGGCTATGAGGTGGCAGGGAAACTGAGGTCCGAGAAGAAGGCAATCTGCTTACAGGAGACAGGGAAGGCGAGGTCTGCTCACAGCTGTGAAGGCAGACTGAGGTAGGGTTGGAGAAAGACTGAGTGGTAAGCTGACCCTGAAGAAGATTCATAAGATGCTGTAATTCTTGGCTGAGTTGGGAAACTTCCCGATTCAGGTTGTTTATCTGTAGGGAGGCAAGAAAAATAAACTGAAAAGCAACACCACCCAGAATCTTTTTGGGGAATGTCATCAAAGCATTTTTACAATATGATATATTGGAACAATTATTTTATGCAGCACTAGTGGAAGATAAGTAGCTTGCCTAAGATCCTTATATATTAAGGGTAAAATATATTCTTCAATATTAATTTACCACAATTCTTCAGTCTATCATGTCCGTCCATGTTCATCTTTTGTATCAAAGAGGGAGGGCTAGTTCCTAGCTGAGCCATATGATCATCCTGAACACTTCTGGACCTCATTTTCTTCCTTCTTGATTAGTGAAATAGGGCAGGTGCAACTGATCTTAGAGTAAGGTTAGCTACTCAAAAGCCCACAAAAAGTCCCCTGCTTTGATTCTTTTCTGGATATTACAATTTTATTTTGTTCTCCAGTAGTGCATTTAGATCTTACCTCCTGTCCCACCTTATTTATCACTGTCAAACATAAGCTTTTATTTAGGCATACTTACACATCTCTATATATCTCTATATATTCATTTAATAGTATAATATTCAGTAGGATTCTGGTACTGAATTTTACTCCTTTTAAGTCTTTAAGTCCTTTTATTAGTCATTTACTCACAGGTTCTATTTTAATTATGCTGTCCATAATTATTGTATTGTACTGCAACAAATGACATATGCACTCCTATTGATGTCGTAGAAATGTTTCAGATCTTAAGGAATTTTACTGTGCTTCTAGATAGCATTCCTCTCTATGTTGCCTTCCATTTTTTGTTTTTTAATTTTTTGTTTTTTAATTCTTTTATGATGTTGACAGTTTAATTTGATAGTTAGTAATTATAACAAAGATAATTATCCATAGAATTTGTTTTTTGTCATCCAACCTTCTTTCTTTTAATAAAATTCAGTGGGCGGCAGATTTGGTCACTTGTCTTCCTTTCCTTCCTCTTGTAATCAAATCCAACCCAGACAGCACTCCTATCCGTTTTAGCCAAAGTTCCCATTTTCAAATAAAATAAGGATTAACAGATTATACAGTAAAGACAAATGCCTCTGAGCATGTATCACTAGAGTATACAGTACAACACAAATGCCCTTTCCCTACTCAATCAGTCACTCAGTTAATTTCTCTGCAGAGTGGGGGGGGGGGGTTCTTTCTAAAACTAATGACAAGTTAACTATACATAACTGTTCAAAAATTAAATGATGCCTTCACTTTATGTTGATTGATGATATTTGAAGATGGCAGCCTGATAAATTGAGAGGGATAAACTTTAAAGTAACAGTTGATGATATTAAAGCCTTCAATTTAATCAATGCACACAAACCCTCTCATTTTTAGGGATGTTGAATGCATTAAAAAATGGTCTCCTTTGTTTTGCCATTTCCACCTGGCCATCCTCTTCAACAGTCTCAGCATACGAAATAGGGAAAGCAACCAACAGAGAGAAAGAAATGGAGTGTTGTGGGGCAATCAGTGCCAATGATAATTTTCATGTTCAAAGTCGAGTAAAGAAGTCACACATATTTTAAAAGTTACATGATTATTAAATTCTAGACCAGGATTTCTATTCATGCCCTCCTCTGTTCTGATGTCTGTAATGCAATTATGGACAAAAGAACCCCTGGGAAGGAACCCTAGAAAGTGAGGCCTGGTGAAGACATGGGGACTCTGGATAATCTGAGTTTTTCCATAGAATGCAGAACACAAAGGCAATTTAGAAAGATAATGGGGGGGAAAAGGAATGGGCAGGCTCTGTTGCTAGGTAATTGTCACCGAATTTAAATTTTAAATTAAATTTTAATTTAAACTCTTACACCCACAGTCAGAAACGCCAACACAGGGGCTGTCTATGCAATTTACAGTCTCATCTTTCTTCATCCTGCCAGGGCAGGGGAAAAAAATACAACTGATCCAAAAAACAAGTGTTGGACACAAGGAGTAATCTTTGGGGAGCATTTATTTTTTCCATGGCTTCAGGCATCAAGTGAGTGGGAAGGAGGAGGAAGGACCTTAGATCAGGGCTAGCTTTGCCATTAGAGAGAAGAGGCAACAGTCTCAGGTGGCAGATGCCAAAAAGCAGCAGTAGGAAAAATTGCTTGGTTTTGCTTAGTTTCTTGGTTATCTGTCTCTCGGAGCACTGATCTATCTATATCTTTAAAAACAGGCAAGAAAATGGTAAAAGAAAACCTATCCACTCTAGATGAGTAAAAATAACCAAGACCAAATAGATTATATTCCAGAGTTCTGAAGGTGCTGCCAGACATGATATCAGAACTACTGAACCATATCTGTTAAAGATCCTGGAGCACCAGAGAACTACCAGAGGACTGGAACAGAGCTAATGTGGTTCCAATCTTTAAAAGGGGTGGGGTGGGGGAACTAGATCCAGGAAATTACATACCAATCAGCTTGACATCTATACCTGGAAAGACCCTGGAAAAGATAATTAAGCAAGGAACTGTGAAACACCTAGAAACAAGCAAAGTTATTACTAGAAGCCAACATAGTTTGTCAAAAACAAATCATGCCAGACAAACCTTTTGCATTCTTTGACAAATTACTGGACCAGTGAAATGTGTGGACATAATTCACTTGGACTTCAATACAGCATTTGACAAAGTAGACCACAACCTACTTCTTGATAAGATTAAAAATATGTGGGATAGACAGCATCACCACCAGACAGTTCCTCCAGAATCTGGTGAACACTATTCACCAGATAGTGTTGACCAACAACACTCGACTTATAATCCTCAATGGAACTACAACTACATGAAGGGAAGCATGCAATGAAGTACCCCAAGATTCTGTCATAGTTCCAGGACTCTTCAACATCTTCATAATCTATTTAGAGGAGGGGATAGAAGGGGAAGTCATCAAATCTGTAGATGACACCAAGCTAGAGGGAAGAGCTAACCCTTTAGAAGAAGGATCTTGACTGATTTGAACACTGGATCCTATCCAACAAAATGTAATTGTACTGGTGAGAAAAATAAGATTTTACACTTAGTCAAGAAAAACAAATGCATGGGTTATAGAAGAGGTAGTACTTAGCTCAACAACAGTGCTTGTGAGAGGGATCTAGATGCGCTAGTGAACAACTACTTAAGTATGAGCCAGGAATGTGCTGTAGCTGCTAAAAAAGCCAATTTGGTTCTACGTCACATCAACAGAAGGACAGTATTAAGATCACATGAAGTGTACCATTTTTTGTTGCTTTGTATTTGTTTATACTTTACACTGCTTTGGTAAGACCACATTTGGAATATTGTATCCAGTTTTGGCTATCACAATACAAAAAGATTTTGAGATCCTAGAAAGAGTGCAGAAAAGAACAACAAAAGGTGCTGGAGGCTAAAATATATGAATGGTTGCAGGAATTGGATACTTTAACTAAGAGAAGGACTATAAGTGACATGATAATAATCTTCTAATATTTAAGGGCTATCACAGAGACGTATAGGGGGTGGGGTCGGGTGGTCAACTTATTCTCCAAAACATCCAAGGGCAGGACAAGAAGTAAGAGATGGAAACTTTTGAAGGAAAGATGTAACTTAGAGCTAAGCAGAAATTTCCTGATAGTGAGAACAATTAATCAGTGGAATGACCTGCCTCCAGAAGTCATGGATGCTCTATCACTGCAGTTTTTAAAGAAGAGTTTGGACAGCCATTTTTCCAGAATGGTATAGGGGTTGTACTGGAAAACCACTAAAGTCCCTTCCAACTCTGTTATTCCATTATTCTTTGCTTGCCTTTTTTATTCAACTGATCTACTGTATTCTAGTTGAAAGAACTTGCTCTCATATCACTTGTACTAAATTAAGATTCAACTGCTGCCCTTAGATCCAGCCGCTTAAGCCAAGACCCGATAAGGGGGCCGGGAGATCGAAGAAAAGGGCTATCGACCATTTACCACCTTAGGCCGAGGCCTGAGGCTTGATAAATGCTGGACTGGACTTTCTAAGGCCATACCTGAGACATTGCACCTTATTTGACTATTTTATTACCCAAGACTTTAACTTTTCTGAGTTGGATCATATGCTTATTGGATATTAATTTTAACATCTATTTTAACGATTATTTTAACATCTTTTAATCATCCCCTGGAACCAATTGATGCCCTGCTATTAATTTGACCCGTTATGTACTCAAGGGCAGACCTTATCCTACTGCGGGAGTCCCCCCCTCTCGCAGGTCTGGCCCTCCGCCCTTACAAGGGCCCACCTTGATGAGGGATTTATTAATCCAGAGAGGTGGGCGAGGCGCAGTCTTAGGGGGTTCTTATATAAATTTATGATTCGTATTTTAGGGGGTCCCAGGGAGGGGGGAGGGGTTAGTCAGGCTGGGGGCGGGACCAGTGCCAAGCCGGCAGGCGGAGTCAATAAGGAAGTGAGAGAGTCTGTTAAGAGGAGGGGGAGGAGGGATGCTCCAGAAGAGGGTCTTTCCATTCAAACGGTCGTGGGGAGGGGCAGGTGCGATGGTAGACAGATCTCATCACCGGTTGGGAGAACGTGGCCGATGGGTACGGGTGGTCACATGTCCCAACCCCCGCAATCTAGGTGGTCAGGGTTCACAGAGCCAGGGCTTGAGACTGATGTTATGCAATGCCAGGTCCGTTGTCAACAAAGCCCCCCTCATCAACGAATTTGTGTCGGAGGGGGAGCTGGACCTGGCAGGAATTACGGAGACCTGGTTGGGCCACGAGGGAGGACTTCCTCTCGTGGAAATGTGCCCGCCAGGTTACCGTGCATTTCATCAGTCATGGGCCCTAGGCAGGGATGGAGGGGTGGCGGTCATTGTGAGGGAAGGTCTTGAGCCGAGAGAGACCACTGTGCCACAGATAACCGGTTGTGAGTCCCTTTGCATGAAGTGGGGCCCAGGGAGGCAGCTGGGTGTGCTGATTGTGTACCTGGCTCCCCGCTATGTATCAGCAGCCCTGCCCGAGCTCCTCGAGGTGATCGCCAAGATGGCAGTTGAGACCCCCAGACTGTTGGTCATGGGGGACTTGCCATCAGTAGGTGAGACATCCGAGGTAGCTCGGGAGTTCATGGCCTCATGACGGCCATGGACCTGACCCAAGTAATTCAGGGCCCCACACACAAAGGAGGACACACACTGGATCTCATTTTTGTCTCTGGCCAGTGGAGGAGTGATCCGGGAGTAGGGGATTTAGTCATCGTACCCCTGTCATGGTCAGATCACTCACTTCTCCGGCTCGACTTTCCAACCACTACTCCCCACTGCGGGGAGGCGGAACCGGAATTTCCAAGATGGTTCTGCCCCAGGCGCCTGATGGAACCTGAAAGGTTCCAGATGGAGCTTGGCCCACTACCTGTAGCCCTGACCTGCGCCCGGATGGAGGACCTAGTGGCTGCATGGAATAGTGCGGCCACTGGGGCCTTGGACCGGGTTGCGCCTTTGCGGCCTCTCTTGCGGCAGCAAACCACCCAGGCTCCTTGGTTTTCCGAGGAGTTGAGGGTGATGAAGCGCCACAAGAGACGCCTAGAGAGGAGGTGGAGATCCACACGCTCTGAATCGGACAGAACACAGGTGAGAGCCCATTTGAGGACTTACCTTGTGGCGTTAAGAGTGGCCAAGCGTCAGTATTGTGCCACTCTTATTGCGTCCGCAGATAACTGCCCTGCCGCCCTGTTTGGGGTAACCCGCTTCCTCCTTCAACAGAGGCCGCGGGAAGCCCCTCTACAGGGCAGAGCAGAGGAATTTGGGGAGTATCTGCAGGACAAAATCACTCAGATTCGGAGCGAGATGGTCTCCACTGGAAGTGGTCTGGAGGGGATGTCGGAGGCGGCTCTTGAGATACCACTCTGGGAGGAGTTTGACTCTGTTACTTCCGATGATATGGACAGGTTGCGTAGGCGACTGAGAGCCACCACATGTTAATTGGACTCGTGTCCCTCCTGGCTTGTACTGGCATCCTGGGAGGTTTCACGAGGCTGGCTCCAGGAAATAATGAGGGCTTCTTTGAGTGAGGGGTTCTTGCCAACCGTCTTGAAAGAGGCTGTGGTGAGGCCCCTCCTCAAGAAGCCTTCCCTGGACCCAGCATTGTTAGTAAATTACCGTCCGGTCTCCAACCTTCACTTTTTGGGGAAGGTTGTAGAGAGTGTGGTGGCACAACAGTTTCCACGTCACTTGGAGGAAATTGATTATCTGGACCCGCGCCAATCCGGCTTCCGGCCCGGCCACAGCACAGAGACGGCATTGGTCGCGTTGGTGGATGATCTCTGGAGGGCCAGAGATGGGGGTTGTTCCTCCATCCTTGTCCTATTAGACCCCTCGGCGGCTTTTGATACCATCGACCATGGTATCCTATTGCATCAACTGGAGGGGTTGGGGGTGAGGGGCACCGTTTTATGGTGGTTCTCCTCCTACCTCTCCTGTCGATCGCAATTTGTATTGGCAGGGGGGCAGAGATCGACCTTGAGGCCTCTCACTTGTGGGGTGCCTCAAGGGTCGGTCCTCTCGCCTCTCCTGTTCAATACATACATGAAGCCGCTGGGCGAGATCATCCGTGGTTTAGGGGTAGATTACCATCTGTATGCTGATGATACTCAGGTATACATCTCTACCCCAAACCACCCCAACGATGCCGTTGAAGTGATGTCCCGGTATCTGGAAGCCATACGGATCTGAATGGGAAGGAACAGACTCAAGCTCAACCCATCCAAGACTGAGTGGCTGTGGCTACCGGCGCCCCGGTTCAACCAGTTGACTCCATCACTGGCCATTGGGGGCGAACATCTGGCCCCCGTGGATCGGGTACGCAACTTGGGCGTCCTCCTAGATGCCCGGCTGTCAATGGATGACCATGTGACATCCGTGGCCAGGGGGGCATTTCACCAGGGGGGCGTTTCACCAGGGGGGCGTTTCAATTACCAGTTCTGGTAGTTACCAGATACTCCCACGTAATACCGCTCCTGCGCAGGCTGCACTGGCTGCCTGTGGCCTTTCGGGTGCGTTTCAAGGTGTTGGTTATCATCTTTAAAGCGCTCCAGGGCACAGGACCTAGTTATTTGCGGGATCGTATCCTGCCCAATACATCCCTTCAGCCGATTCGCTTTCACAGAGAGGGACTTTTCCGGGTGCCGTCCACTAGGCAATGGCAGCGGGCGACGCCCAGGAGAAGGGCCTTCTCTGTGGAAGGTCATTCCAAAGGGCCCAACCCTTTGGAATGACCTTCCCCCTGATATTAGAACGACCACGGACCTCCGCTCCTTCCGCCAGAAACTCAAAACCCACCTGTTTCATCTAGCCGGCCTGGCTTAACTTCATGCTTCCCGCCCCAGTCTGTCATTTTAAATTATTTTATTCGGTTTTATGGGTTTAGTTTTAATTTTTATAAATTTGTACAGAGGACTATTTAATTTGATTTTAGCTTATATGTATTGTTATGGTTTTGATAATTTTAATTTATACCTGTACACCGCCCCGAGTCCCTTTGGGGAGAGGGGGCGGTGTAGAAATCTAATTAAATAAACTGGTAATTCAGTTAACCTCTGTAATGTGTAATGTATATCAAACTTCTCAGATGTAAGATAAATGCACTTTGCACATATGCAGAAGTATTTTCATTTCAAATGTAACCTTATACTTTTTACAGCAACGTTCTGATACAATAAACAGATTTTAGGATGAAGTTCAATTGACTCTGTCTGCAAATTAAGGCTTGTATCTTACCTCTTGATTCAGCTTTCTGATGTTCTGCTTTACCTCATCACTTTCGGTAGCTAACACAAGATTGGTTGGTCCTGTGAAAAAATCCAAAGAAATGAGAGATGTAACTGTAAATTGTTCACAGGTTGGTTTCTAAGTTATCTCTAATATCAGATTAATACTAAAGTGACTCTTTATGTTTGGCTAAATAAGAAAACCAAAAGAATAGGGTAAGATATCATTTATACTAAAATGTAACATCTCTCCCATTGCATTATGTCTCACAAGTACTGTGCTCCACTGACCAATGTCTCTGCTTTGTTTGACTACCAATAGACAATTACAAGCCTCTTCCTGCTTCTCTTCTGGGCTTGAACTGGGTATATTTGGAAGAGGTCGGCTTTGAACAAAGAACTAAAAGTAGATCCTAATTTTAAAAAAATAACGTCCCAAGAAAGCATAAGATTTACAAAGATAAGCCTGTGGAGGTTTTTTTTGGGGGGGGGGGGGGAATGGCATCATGTGAGCTTTGGAGGTGGTTTACAGGAATATTCAAAATTTAAATCTCTATGAAGAGAATGTTACAGAACCAGTTTTATTTCTGATAAAGAATTGATATTTGGGAGGAACACAGATAGAAGAGCTTTCAGTTATGTGAGCTTCCTCCAGCAGCAAAAAATTGGTACAGGCTGGACAGAACGTCAAACATTTGAAAATAAAAGTTGAATCCCACAATCCACCTATACATTTTTCTATTTATTTTATAACATGTTGCCCAGAGTCACCTTATAGGAAAGATGGGGACATAAAAATTTAACGAATGAACAAACAAACAAATACATACATGGAATAAAAATGTCAAGCAAGTCTAACTGCATGCCTTGATTTCACTTTTTTAATGGGGAAGAGTCAAGGTCATGCTGACACTCTTAGCAACAGAAAACCAATATATTTAGAGAGCACCAGTTAGGGGAAAGCAAATTTAGTTTATAGCGCCGTGTAATGGAGTGAACTTCCATTACTTGCCAAGCTTCTACCAACCTAGCAGTTTGAAAGCATGTAAAAATGCAAGTAGAAAAATAGAGACCACTTTGGTGGGAAGGTAATAGTGTTCCGTGTGTCTTCGGCATTTAATCATGCCGTGGAGACATCTTAGGACAGGATGAAAAGGATATAAGTACCGCCCCCTAGAATCAGGAATGACTAGCACATATGTGAGAAGGGAACCTTTACCTTTACCTTAGGCTGAATATATAGACTCATAGATCACATGTTCATAGTTTTCCTCATTGTGCACAGTAGTTCAGTTTAAATTATTTCTCATTTAAAATTGGTATATTATTTGGTATTTCCATGTATTTATTTTGCAATTTTGGGGCACTGACTATAAAGAATTCAACTATGCTAGTCAAGAGTTCAGCAGCATTAGTTTGCAAAATAGCATCCCTAAAAGAATATAAATAATGTCTCCTTGTATAGCCACATTAGACAATTGTGAAACAGATTGCAGACTACTTTATTAGCTATCTTGAAACCATTGCTCTCCAACCCCAGTTTGAGTGTATGAGGTAATTCCTATCAATTAGCATTATCCATCAATGCTCATTTAAACATAAAATCTGCCAGTGTCATTCAGCTATTGAAAAGGCATTGCTCTTGCATTTCAACTAGCATATAGTTCTACAAACGTCAATGGTTTATTAGTGCCAATTAGCAAGCAGGCTGCATAACAGCTAGGTCATCCAACAACACTGCCCACTACCATTTTGGTTATTATTTTTCTATTTCATTTAACAATGGTAAGCTAGGAAGCCAAAACAAAATCATCCATTAAAACCTCCTGTTACCAAGATATATAACAGTATTATATGAGGTTTTTCCTGGAATGCTTTTTAAATCAAAAGAGCTCACTCGGGGACCTGGACCTTGACATAGGTTTAACAAAGCAACAGATGGCAGGGCAAGATTGAAAAGCCAGGGCAATAGTCACATTATGTGGAAAAATACAGGACTTTCCTAAATAGGGCCCTCTTCTCAAAGTTTTCTCAAAATTGACAAATATACAGTCTACTCTGAGGATTCTTTGGTACAGCACACAAGCAATCAGAAAATGTTTTCCTGATGAGAAACCATAATCAAAAAGAAGATAATAAAAATAAATTAATGTACAATAAAACAAATAATATGCAAATAATAAACTCTTTTACATCTATTCCTTAAAATATGTACCGGTAATTTCATCAACCCGATGCCTTTTGATAGGTTTGATGATGCTTATCAAAACTTGGGGGCTTATATAAAACTAAGCATAGAAACAGAAGTATTATTTTTCTATGAGACCTGACATAAAGAGTTACTGACCAGTATCAGTGAGTTCCATACATAGGAAAGAAGGAGAAAGAGAACTATTTTTGCCTATTGCCATTTACAGTGACTATTTTGAAGTCTAATTAATGGGTAAAACTCTATGGAAGTTTGTGGCTGTGGAACAGAGAATTGGATTGTGTGATTTTTGTTAAATTGATTTTCTATATAGATAGTTCATTTCTAGTGATCATTCATGAAAGCTGTTTGACAAAAATAGTTCTCTAATTCACATTTTATATAAGACCTGAAAGGTTTTGGTCACATACTTGCTGCAGTTAGTTTATATTCAATTTCATTTGATTTTGTTTTGTAAGAACAAATTTGTTATCTGGCTTTCTAGTTACCCCTCATTTTTAATATTAAAATTAAAAGTCTTTAACTTGCACTATTGCATTTTAAAATATGATTATAATTTTATTCCCTTTTTTGTTGTTCATAAAAGCAGCAAACACAAAGAGCTAGCTTAGTAAGTCAAGTGCAATTAGCTATTGGCCTTTGGTTTCTCCCTTTCCAAACAAATGGAAAGTATTCAATTGCCTATTTTCCCTTTTTTATCAGATCTGTATAGCAATGAGGAAAAGATGTAAAATTAGCCAGACTCAAGCAACCCATTTTTCCCTTTTTGTTCTTCTTTCCACTCTGCCTTCAATATTAAACATCATAATTTGATGACAAATTGCTGCTTTTCAGTAAGTTGATTTTTCATATTTGTTGAGATTAAATTGAGACTGTGCTCATGGACTTTTAGGGCCTTCATGGATTTTTAGGGCCAAGTATTTCCACCCATACACTTCACCTCTGATGTCAATATAAGATCAGTATTATGCTTCCTGAAAACATCGGAGCCAAATTTTAGACAGAAAAAAAACGCAAACTCTCATCCCACTCTAAATTTGCTCATAGTCATATCAAAGCATGGATATTTCCAGATTTGGGGATCTTAGTATTGCTAATCAAAATTATTTCTAAAGACAATTTCTCTTTTTCTTCTTAGGGGATTGGGAATGGGAGAAGTTAATAAAAAGTGAAAAAATGTGAGAGATTTAAAAAAAAGAAAAAATATTTATTTTCTAAACTCATTTAAAATTCTATGACTGAGTTAGGACAAAAGAATACTAAAAACCTAATCCAAAAGTGTTCTATTTTATATTGATATTTTAATGATTAGGCTTTTTTCAGAGATTAACTGTAGTTTTTCAATCAGTTTACTTAATTGCAGAGTTTCTCATGGGTCCTCACCAGGAAAAGAAAATGTCAAAAAAAAATCTGTTCATATCTCTGTTTATATTTTTTAATTTGAATTTGTCTAAAATATATACAGTACATTTCTTCATTATAATAATATCCTGTCTTTTGCATGTAGATTCATGTATACTATTGCCTATTTTGAAATGTAACATTTTTGCAAAATCTGAGGTATCCCAACATTATGCTGAGCCTTTACAAATAAACTACTAAAAGACAGCTACAAAGAATTAGAATAACCAGGGAAGAAATGCATGCTGAAGATGACTCTGGTTTTTCTGGATGAAGAGAGATCATGAGATCACCCAAGCTGTGCTCCTTATGGCTGTCTGTTTTGAGGACATGCAAGACCTGATCTCCAAAGGATGGTATGAGATAATCAGAAGCAGAGAGAACTTGCCATGAATGTAGCCTTTCAAAGGACTTTAATTTCGCAATTCTTTTGCTCATCATTTTTTGGAAATTACCTGTTGATTGCTTTAAAGAAGTTATGAACTTTCAAAATGATACGTTTGGATACACCAGGGAGTACTTTCTATCCCTAATAAATGTATGAGATGTATCTTTGTAATCTTTAAGAATTTAAAATAAACAGAAAAAAAGTAAGACAATGTTTTGTTACAGAAAGTTTTGAACAATTAAAGGCTCAGAAAACAAGAGAATGTCGAATTTTGAATATTAAGATTTTGAAATTACTTTTAAAGAATAAATACATTTTTGTGGGAAAGAAAAACTTTTTGATTTTGGAGACATAAAAAACAAGCAACTTATAATGGAGTGCCAAGACAATTTTGAGGAACTGCATTAGGACATTGAATCAATAGTGCCAGAAGTGTTGTGTCTTCTTGGGAGCAGTCTGTTCCCCAAAGAAAATGCTACAGAGAAAGATATGCAACGAAGTTTTGAGAATAGCACGAACAAAAATTTGAACAAGAATTTGTCATTGAACATTAAAAAAATGGATAAAAATTAAGGGAATGAAATTGACAGTCACAGCAATTGGACTATGTATTTTCCTAGATTGTTTAAAGCTTTGAAGAAATTTGATACAAAAATTAATAATCATCTGAATGGATTAAAGAGTAACACTGTGTTATGTAAAAAGAAGGAATACAAAAGAAGGTTTACCTGATAAAGGTTGAAATGGGCATGTTATTCTGGGTGGGTCTTTTGATTTGTGGCATGTGGACTACAAAAATATTGTGATTGCTTATAGTTCCCATGGTGTTTAAGATTTTTTCCCCTCTAAGTTACTTTAAGATACTATTCTGACAGCATCTAAAATGGCTTTGTACCTACAGTAACTGTCCTTTCATTTCAAGTAAAGAATTTTTGTGAGTTTGTTCTCTTTAAGCAGGAAACTATCACTTCTTGTCATGTCAAAACTCAGTCTTTTGTTTCTACTGGGATTTGGGAATTATTTTATGCCATCTAAATGTGGATTTGGTTATAGTGAAGAATTGAGGTGTAGAATATTTATTTGAATGGAGATGTTATTGGGAATGGTTTTCTTTGGACTGCTGATATCTGAAATAGAAACATGTTGTCTATTGGATTTGTTTACAGTTAACGTGGTGTTTAAGTCTATTTCCCTATAGTTACTTTATCCTAATCTTGTAGCATTTAAATTGGCTTTGTATCTAATTGTCTTTCCATTTGAAGTAAGGAATATTTATGAGCTATGGGTGTGAAGCCTTCTTGGAGCTGCTGAAAGGACTGTGTTTTTAGACTGGAGATAGATGATGTCATATCCCCAGCCCTTTGCTGAGAGAGGGCTCTTTAATTTTGACATAAATGACCTCTTTCAAATCAGCTTTCCTCTCTGTTCAAAACGTGAACTTTAGCTTCTGATTTAGATTTAGCTTCTGATCTGTAAAGAACTGAAGACCCTCTCTTCAGTTGTCAAGGTTACCTGGTAGCATAGGATCCTGCACCAAAGTCTGCTGGGGTTGTTCCACATTAAAACTAAATGTTTGTGTCTCTGATGCTCCGCTGTCATCTTCAATGCCATCAACAATTCTAGAGAGGTGGGAACAGGGAATCAACCAAGAGTTATGGGACAAAAAATAAAGCTCCACATTCAAAAGCTCTTTTTCTATGAATGAGAGTAAAGAACAGGTGCCACCTTTCTCCATTTCTTCCTGTGTGTCCCCTATCAAAACTGGTGTTCTGCCTTGTGCACAAAACACACAAAATTGATTTGCAAATTCAGATCTGCATTGCTAATGAAATGGATAATATATTATCCAAACCTGCATAATATGTAACCCACTGAGAAAAAATACTCATTCATATGAAGTGGGAAAGCAGACTTTAAATGGGGGCATAGATATACATATCCACAAGAGATTTTAAAAAATCTAGATAATGCTGGCCCAAAATATTTGGCACGTGACAGAAAATCCAAATGGTTCAATCACTTTTTCTGGCTAATTAAAGTGGAGCATGATCTAAGCAGGGGCATCAAACTGGCAGCCTGTGGGCCAGATGAGTCACACATAGGCCATGCCCACCCCTGCTCCACAGAGGGGGAAAACATCATGAAACATCACGTGAGAGCAATGTGATGTGGTGAGTTTGATACCTGTGATCTAAAGGATAATTATTAAAGAACATTACCATAAAGGGCCACCAGATCAGGAATGAGCTCAATAGGAGCTACACAGGAGCTGATCATCTTTGACTCATTTCAAAAAATGAAGTAAAACCACAAATGGCTAATATTTGCTTGGAAACCACCAGAGCTCTGGGTTAGACTGGAATGTTGGAAAAAACATCCTTGGAAACGTAAGTGGCAAACCACTTCAATCTTCTTGTCAACAAAAGTACCATAGCATATCCATATTTTTTTCTTTCTAGCATTTTGCCTACTACCATAGTGCAGGGTCTATTTTGGAAGAAGGGTGTGTGTGTCAACTGAGTGTTGATCCATTGGTTGACCAGGAACTGACTGACCCACTTGTTGGGTGAGCCTGGCATTTGGAGCTGAGAGTGATTGCCCGAAGTCACCCAGCCAGCTTTTATATCTAAGGCAGGACTAGAATTCACAGTCTCCTTGTTTGAGTCAATGACATACAAGAGTATGTATGGCATTTGGCCAAATCCCAAATTTTAAGAAATAGCTGCATTTTTAATAGGATCTGTCCAGATCAAACACTGAGCTTCCCTAGTGCTTTGTTAATGATTTAGAAAGTTGTACTGGAACTGATCTGAATAACAATACTGTTTTTGCCAAGCTGCTCACTTAAGGAAAATGTAAAATCAGAAGTGGAAAGATGCAGAAGTAGTAGTATATTTCTAACCCCTTAAGTAAACTAAGTTATAAAGGAGTTTATAAAAGAGTTATAAAGGAGGTCTCTGACTATTGATTATTAAGTCTACCAGCCTGGAACAAAAGAGTTAAAAGAATATTGCTGCAATCTGTGGGATCCACACCAAACCATTAGCTTGAACAATGACCTATGTTCATATTCTTTAAATCCCATCAACCATGATACATTACTACCTAAAGAAAATAATTATGATTGTTCATCATAACTTCTGAGTTTCCTATACATTCCCTTCTGAGATTTGGTAGGTTCCTATTGAGAAGCATGTCTACTAATTGTTTTGGAATTGGGCAATGCCAAATCAAAACAAACAAACAAATATTAACATTTTCATAACAAACTGCCAACTAAAAATTTTGAAGACTTTTTAGGGCTACTTCTGCCATATCCATATTTATAAAAATCTTTTCCCCAAGGCATTCCCTTTTGGTAACCCCCTCCTAACAGCAAAACCTGCTTGTTCATAAAGATCTTGAATCTATCAAAATTGAACTTGACAAGCTTGATCCTTGCTGAAGGGGGAAAGCTATGCCTGCAAATTTTCCCTACTTTTACTAAACAAATATAGGCAGCATTCATAAAAAAACATGCAATAAAACCCAAAGCTCATTCACATATTTAACTGATACTTGGTGTTTTATACCTGGAGTGACCTTCCCTAGAAATTAAAATCAATTTGACCAAACTATTTTTTTAAACCTAGGAATTAATAGAACACTTAGATCATGGGTGTGAAGCTCATAGCTTCACGTTGCCATCACGTCACATATCATGACATTTCCCCTCTTCACGGAGGTGGAGTGGGCATGGTCTGTGCATGTCGCATCTGGCCCTTGGGCAGAAGTTTGACACCCCTGACTTAGATTTTGACCATGATTTGCATTTGAGCCAAAATTTCTAAAACTAAAGAAATGTAAGCTGCTAGTTAAGGTTAAAACAGAGCATTGTATTTGGATCAAATCTCTTCTACATATCCAATCCACACTAATGGAAAGTATGCTCAAGAACATATGGTATATTATGTTTATATTTCATGAGTTAAATCAAGGATCATGGTGAGACCCTCTTACCTGGGACTGAGGTCTGGAGGCCCGTAGGGTGTGAGAGAGGGAATGAGGAGTTTGCTAGGCTTCTGGCCAATGAGCTCCTCACTGCCAAAATGTCGCTCCTCCTGACGGCAACGTGGAGAAGGACTGCGGACCCGGTTGCAGCGGACTGGAGACCGGCAAGTTCTCCTCAGGGCAGAGAACTGACGCAAATCATCTCCCAGAAGACTGCTGAGAGACCCCCGCCTTACTGGGCTGTTGAGGTTGGGCAACATGATTTTTCGACGTGTGATTGTGGCAGGTGAAGGCTGAAAGAAGTCATCAGAGTCCTCACTGTACTCCTGAATGGAGGGTAGGGTCTTCTCGGCAGCAGTAGCACTACTTTGAGCAGGAGGCTGGCCAGGTGAGAAGAAGGAAAGTTATGGCTCAGGAAGAAGAAGAACTTGTAGACTTTAGCCTATGTAACTTTAAATTCTTCTCTCACTAGTGCTGGGTTCATAGAATATGCTCAAACAATTTGCTGATGTTCTAAAGTTTGTGTCTCTTGACTTTGGTTAGCTGTTGAGTGGTTTAACATGCAGTATTATCTAAACGTAAGCCAAATTGGATACTTTTTGATTCAGTATACTATGGAAACCAGAAAATGATTACCTGCTCTGAGTAATCAGAGCCCAGATATTGTGAATATAAAAAATGCTATCTTACTTAAAATATAAATGATCTCCAGTAAGCAATTGGTGTATGAAAATGCCCTTAGGTTTCAAATGTTCACTTATCATTGAAGCCCACTTTTTATACCTTTTAAAGTATAGATATTGATCTTGGAAGGTTAGCCAATTTTTCTTCCCATTTTATAGGTTTTTGGTAACCAGGATGAAGATAAATAACTGTGTGAACAAAACTAAGAGTAGCACATGAAATAAATTGATATGCCAAGCCAATCTTGAAAAATAAGTTTTATGAGAACAAAAGCAATTCTAGCTCAAAATCTGAACTCAAATCCATACCAGCTCACAATCTAACACAAAACTTTACTTCACTATTAAAATATAGTGCTTTTAATATCAAATCTGTTTTTCAAAATTTTATTTTGGATGGAAAGAATCATATAGGCAATTAAACTTGAGTCATTATTACAGTACGGTGAAATAGGATAAAAAAGATTCTGTGTCTGAATGCCCTTATCTGTGTAGGTCATGATGAGAGGATGTTTTCAGGATATCCCTATGTGTCACTGTTCATCAGTCTGGAAAATCTTCTATATCATTCATCTGCAGTTGGATACTTTTCAGATGCATTGAAACTTTAATATGGATTTCTACACAGATATGGAGTTAAATGCAAAGGCCTAGATAGGATTGTAAGTACAACTCTTCACAAAGTTAACCTCTCAAATTACCCCTTGCCCCCAGAATGGCCATTCAGGGCTAAGTATGTATCCCCATAGCCAATGCGACTGAGGACAGGCAAAGGAAATGGAAGAAAAATGTCACACCATCTCTTCATTATTTCTGTCACCACAGTTATATACGTCTATGAGGGTTTCTCCTCATGTCCCTAGTCCCCCAAAATATTGCTTTCCCCCTTCTTTGCTTTCTGCTTCTAGTTAGTGATAGCTGACTCTAGAACAAAACCAGATGAGGTGGTACCTTTGGTGGCTCTTCCATCACTTATTTCCTCTTGCCTACTATACGAGGGCTCCAAGATGTTTATCTCTGCAGTTTCACTATATTTATGCCAATGTGACTAAATATCAATTCTGTAATTTTTATTAGACTATAACACCCACTATTCCAAGCTCAGAATTTCATTCCCATCCACACACTCCTCCAAAATCACCCTAATCGAATGAAAAAAACTTTGCCTATTTTTCATAAACTTTAAGTTACCTGGGATAAACGTGGCGATCTGGAAAACCGGAGAAGCCCCTGGAAGAAAAACAAAGACAAGAACATGAAAAGATTTAGTTAATTACTTTTCACAAACCTATTCTTTGCCTCTGTGTTTATGTTAGGGGGGGGGGGTTTGGCTGTACTATGAAATCTCTTCCTTGCCCTTGCCTGCTTTCATCTATGTCTGAATCATCAAACGCAACCAGTTTCTTCAACACAAGCTACATCAAAGTCATCACCAAGAAATCAAATAACATACCAATGATCTTCAGAAGAGGTCCAGATAATTTCCTGTACTGGTGATGCAACAATTATGGTAAGAGATACTGTAAACTGAGAGCCAGAGCTCACAGGGCAGAGATGTCACTTATGCCAACAACTAATTGGTTTCAAGGCCAGGAAGCACAAGATAAAGGCTCTATTGAACCATGTGAAAGATAGGAAGAAGAAGAAACAGGCTCCAGCTCTGTTATCCTATGTGTTATGGTTAAACATCTGTAGTTATATGATGGGAATAGCAGTCTTTGCAAAAAAGAGAATTGCTCTTCCATTTGGCTTTATGTCCAGTGTCATCTATCTAAGATAAGTCTGAGTTTAACAACCAGATTAAATGTTGTGAAGTTAGGGGATTAAGATTTATTGTGAGTTTGGCTAGTGAACCCAATATCTACCAGCTGAACAGAGATGGCATAACTGGCCAACAGTGCAACCATAGGATGCAAGAATATTGCTGCTTCAGGACTAGAATAAGTAACACTTTCCTGGAAGTTGTTTTGATTGTCCTGCTTTCATGGAAATGTCAGATACATATCAACATATAACCCAATTATAGCAAACACTAATCTTTGCCTACTAATCCTGCTTTATTTCTTTCCTTTAGGCCAGCAGGCCAAACAAAAAGAAAATGTTTTTAAATTATTCAGTGAAAATAATTGACCACCTAAAATAGTGTCTATTAGTGAAGGTGGCAAATCATGCGAGAATTCTACTAATCCACACATTCTTATAGAGTAAAAGCAGCAATTATGATTTAAACTCTCCCCGTCTGTTAGAGGTTCTGTTTGTTCATAATAATGTACTGTACACAGAGAGTTTCTTTGCTTTGTTGAATGAGCCTAGACTGAAGTTGCGATAATGCTAACTCTTCTCTTTCCCCATGTGCATTTATTCTAGCTGAAAATACATCTTAACAGGATTTCTATATCGCCAGTCTGCCCTTTCTTCTTGCAAATAGACAGGTTTTCTCTTCTCTCACCAATTGCTTTCATTCCTACTCAACAGCCTAATAGTAACACTTTGCTGGTTGGGAGCACAAACATGTACCTTTCATCATACCAGACAGGTGAAGGCAGAGAAGAATGTCCATATGCTGTATTAAAATATTAGAAGGAGTTAGAAAAAGGACGTTGGCAGTTGTGAATTACATTATGCTAGTCTTGTACAATTTGTAGTATGGGGAGGAGGTCCAACTGATATATTAAACATAATCAAAGGCTTACATTCCTGCTACAGAGAGGTCTAAAAATATAACAACCTAGATTTTGAAAAAGGAAAAGTGACCTGACATAAAGCAAACCAAAAGAGGTTAAGTTACTTTTGGTTGATTGATTGGTCCTGGATGAATCTGCCTGCCCATAATCTCCTGGTTGAGAATAGTCCCTTTGAGATGTCAGTGAGGAGCATGTTCTCAATAACATACTCCCAAAGGCAAGGACAGTACATGCTAGTACATGGGGGATGCTATTTCTTTGCCTTTCAGAAGGTAGTGCAAAATGTTCTATTCCAACAAGCCCTGGGGGAAGAGGGAGCTGGTGAATTGCTGATAATTGCCCGGGGGAGCAGTAGAATTAGTAGAATTATTAGGTAATGCACTTTTCTACTTTGATGTTAGTAGGATTTCATTATTTCCAATGGAAGCTACCTAGAATCTGTGGAATAGGTGACTTATAAGAGGAAGAAAGAAGGAAGGAAGGAAGGAAGGAAGGAAGGAAGGAAGGAAGGAAGGAAGGAAGGAAGGAAGGAAAACATAGATAAGCAAGTTTCCCAAATTCAAAATATTTAAAAACTCTTGGCTAGTCATTTTGATGCAGAATAAAGCTATTAAATATTGCTACTTAAGACAACAATAGATTGTCAGGACAACAGGTAGCACACCATTTGGAATATCAATATACTGAGAGCAACTGCAAGAAAATTCTATTTACCTTATGTATAGCTTCAAACTATCTGAATATATATTTCCAAATACTCCCAAGTACCATATTTTTCAGAGTATAAGACGCACCTTTTTTCCTCTAAAAAGAGGCTGAAAATCTGGGTGCATCTTATACATCGAATACCTGCCTCCTGAAACCCCACCCCCTTCACCAAACTGGCTGTGCGTAGCCTTATGGAGGCTGCCGGAGAGCTCCTGGGGGCTGGGGAGGGCAGAAATTAAAAACGGGCCGGGTTTTGCCCCCCAGCCCCCAGCAGCATCTATAAGCCTCCATAGACTTATAGGCATGCAATTTATTTGACACAAAAATGGCCCGTTTTCGCGATAAATGGCCCATTTTTTTGCTCATTTTTGAGCCACCCCAACCCCTCCAGGAGCACTTTGCAAGCCCCCCCAAGGCTAGTCATGCTTTTTATTTGAAGAAAAACGGCCCCGTTTGAGCGGAGAAACAGGTCGTTTGGGAGAGGCTTGCAGACTGCAAAAACACTCTCTAAACTCTTCAACTGTTTCTGTGCCAGCAGAAACAAAATCTTAAGATTTGTCAGTGATTTCCTTCTCCAGGACATGGATAAATACACCTGGAAACATCAACCTACCTACCTACTCTCTCTCTCTCTCTCTTTCTATCTCTCTTTCTACCTACCTACCTACCTACACACACTCTCTCCCTACCTACCTACCTACCTACTATCTCTCTCTCTCCTGTATTTCTTTCTCTCTCTCTTTCTCTCTCTCTCTATCTTTCTACCTACCTACCTACCTACACACACACACTCTCTCTCTATCTCCCTACCTACCTACTGTATTTCTCTTTTTCTATTTCCCTCTCTATCCTTCTACCTACCTACCTACACACACACTCTCTCTCCCTACCTACCTACTGCATTTCTCCATCTCTTCCTATTTCTCTATTTCTTTATCTACCTATCTACCTACTCTCTCTCTCTCTCCCTACCTACTGTATTTCTCTCTCTCTCTCTTTCTCTCTTTCTCTATCCCTTTATCTACCTACCTACCTACCTACCTACCTACCTACCTACCTACTCTCTCTCTCTCTCTGCCTACCTATCTACTGTATTTCTATTTCTCTCCCTCTCTATCCCTTTATCTACCTACCTACTTTTTTTGTAATTTGCCTCTTCAAAACCTTGGTGAGTCTTATACTCCAGTGCGTCTTATACTCCGAAAAATATGGTAGTCCATATTTAAAACCCTCTGATTTATTTGGGGTTTTCTGATCACCTATGTAATACTTATTCCCATTGATTAGATAAGTGATTCCACTCTCAGCAAAAGTCTTTTTAGACCATGGGTCTAAAAAGCTTAGGCATTTCCCAGAAATGAATTCTAAATTCTCTTGCTGAATGAGAAATTTGAGATTTAGATGTTCAGATACAGGCCTTGGATATGTTTGGATATGTGCAAATGATCTTGTATGTAAAATCCCAAATCTTGCATTAAAAGTTAAATTGTCGGATTGATTTGGAAACTCTTAACAGCAATACAAGGAGATTCAGTACTTAAGGACCTCAGGTCTCATTCCTAGATTATCAAATCTCTCTCTTCCCTCTCTGCTATGATTTAACATAATTTAAACTACCATTGCAGATTTAATTAGATGAAATTTGTATAACTGTATAGCTACTTTCAGATATAGCAGCAACATCAAATGTAATTATGTGTGGCCCTGTGGCATTCTTGCCTCCCAAACAAGAAAAGAAAAGTAAGCTTGACATTGTTTTTGGAATCCTTGGTTGTAAGTTCAGTATGCATTTTCTTCCACATAATGAAGTAATGTATTAATGTGGGGATGTGCCTAGTCTCTCTTCCTCTGATATCTATATCTGTAAATTGTGCATGAGGAAACAGAGTGGGCTATACATCCTTTGGTCCTGATAACACAGCCAGGAGGGAATGGACTTATATACTGTATGTAATTTTTTTCCAACCTTTTGTTGGATTGTGAAAATAGCAACCAAGAATATTAACCAGAGAATTTTGGGTGTTGAAGTCCACATATCACAAAGTTGTGAAGGTTGAGAAATGATGGTCTGCATAACTATGGTAACCACACTGGAATTGATATGGAATAAAATCAAATCCCCCTTGCCTATTCTACTTCCATAAAGCTGTAAAGACAAAATATAAAGGAAGCAAAGGACTTCCTTTCCCTTATACATAGAAGAGCCCTGTTAGAGTGGTCAGACTGGAAGCACTACAAGACTAGTGGCTTGGACAAAGAAAATTCCTGTGGAAGTCAAATGTTCTTCACTTGGAATGACTCACTCTGCCAGAACGAAGAGCTAAAGGCAAAGGGAAATGTCATCCATATCCACCTACCTCAATCTCACTACCCTCACGTAGGTTGAAAGTGAGGTCCTGCTGGATGTCTGCCATGAACTTGGCAGAATATTCAGGGTACAACTCCAGAACCTCAAAAAGTCCACGTAGGCTGATGTATTGGAGGTCACAGTACGTCAATGCCTTAACATCTGCATTGGTCTTGATGACTTGGTCTTTACTGGGCAGGTCAGCACCAATAAGATCTCCTTTACCTACAAAAAGCCAAGGTTTGGGATATGTATGAATGGGTCGGGAGGCAGAGAGGCTATTGCAGCCTCTGCCTTTGAATACTCAAACAATACTTCAAAGTCATAGAATGACTGGCTCACAAGTTATGCAAAGCCATCAAATAATTTGCTTGGTTTTCATTTAGAGTTTTGGACTATCCTCTATATAATATGTAAATCATGGTTGATGACTTAATGGAATGTGCGAGTTTGGGCTACTGTTACTAAATCATTCCTTAGTTAAATCACAGCTTATCACAAAGTACAAATGCAGACACTGTCTGGACCTTGGGACAAGAATTTTGCCTGCTGAAGATGGATTGTTTTGCTATACTTTCATTTTGATTTTTTTTAATAATTGTAATAGCTTTTAATAATTGTAATAGAATTGCCTTCTTTCTTAGTTCCTACCACTCTTTTCCATAGCTATGCTAAAACAGATGTACATCTGTGGGAAATATTTATTACAATTTCATTTTTTATAAAAAAAAAGAGGAAATAAAAACAAGAAACAAGTTTTCCTCAGATTACATTGCTTTTTTGTTCCATGTAGTAGATCCCCAAAGCACTGAAAACTTGGGTGGGGAAATTTGACTTTCTTTTATTGTACTGAAGAGTTCCCTATACATGGCTTCTTCCCCCACCTGGCAATGCTGGCTAGGAACTCTGGACATTACTCTCAACACATCTGGAGACTGCTGGCACTCTGAATCAATTCTGAAATCTACCTTTTACTAGATGGTGACTAAGTTCACACATCATGCCAGCTACAGCTTATTTAATCAAGGTGTATCGAATAAGCACTAATGGGATGGATTCACACATCCATTTCTGAAGCTACTATTTAACAGGCCACTCAAATTTGCTCTTTTAAATGACTTTTCTAAAGCTAGACAGATTTCCCAAGCCTTGTTCTGTGAGTTCCTGTACTTGTTAGAGATGTCTAAAATGGATACCCGGCACTCACTTGTTTTGTCAAAGAGCTCATCTGTAGTTTAACCATTTGCTATACTTCACTTCCCAGAAAACCAGGTCATCATTCAATTACACTTTCTATAACTCTTTCCAAAGGTCATATTAATATGCTTTCTCCTCTCCTTGAATTGGGAGGAAAGTATATTGATATAAATTGTGCTGCCAAGACAGCCAACATAGATTGCCATAACCATAGATTAACAATAAACCAAGTAATTTTGCTACTTGGACACAATTTTATGCTGGATAGCTCCAAAGCAGACTCAACTGTGCTCTCCGGTTGTCAGCAGCTAATGGGAAAAACAGCCACCTGTTATATCCCTGAACATTGGGAATTCAAGCCTTACTTCTTTTCTATTTGTCTGCCTTCATTTTTGTTTCCTACAAAAATATCTGCATTCTTCTGACAGGATTATTGGTCTACTCTTTTGATAGAGAGACCATACATCTGATTCCCCTCCCCCTTTATATGGGAATATCATACTCCCATAAGTTCTATATTTTTGTCCGAAAAATGAGAGTCTCCTGTAATGATCTCAAACAATCTTCCAGCCCCAAACCTGCCTGAGTGACCAGAAGAGCAAATTTGGAGTACAGAGGAAAGGAGCCCAAATCCAAGAGCTCTCGGTGCTATTTTGCTTCTGGATCATCTTTTCCCTCTTGGAATCAATTTTCCCCCCAATAACCATTTTTGTTAGTTAAAAACCCTTCGTGTTCTCTCCCCCCTCCCTTATCCTATGTTTTTGGAAGTCTGTCTCATTTTCCCTGCCTTATGACCTCTGAAGTGCATGTACGCACACCCAGAAACATAATATCAGATGTAGCAATAGAAGACTTGATGGCTGATCTCCAAAGAATTCAATATTTTGGTATAAAGAAAAAAGATCAGGTGTCTGGTCTATCCCACTATCAAAGCCAAAAGATCCAACAATTGGATGTGGAGGTGTTTCTGCAGCAGTCTTGTAAGATCAAATGAACATCGGACCTAGCAGCATTACCCCCGTCCCCAAGGTATCATAGATAATTCACAATGGGAGGATTTTGTATTGAAAGAAGTAAGAAAACATTGCTTCTACGTTGGAATAATGGAATGGACTTAGTGGGTTTACAATGAGAGGGAGGCAATGTCATGAGGAAAATGCCCCTGGAAAAAAGGTTTTGTAAAGTGTCTTTCTGCTAAAAGGAAATAAGAACAAGCACCAAATCAGGACCGTTGTTTAGTCCCCATTGTTCCAAGATCTATCACTCCCTATCCAAATAGATGCTGTATTGCTTACTCTTCTTCCTAGGTCTTACCCAAAATGGCCAGCACAATGTTGTCCTTAAGGACTTCAAAGGATCCTGAGCACACAAAATAATTTGCTTGCAGGGCATCTCCCTGACGGAGTAAATACTCGCCGGGTGCACAGAATGAGGTCTTGATATGCAGGGATAAAGCCCGCAGGCAGCCACGGCTGGCACTTTCAAACAACGGCAATTGCAGGATGTCCTTGTTCAAATGCATAGCAATATCAGCCCGTAGTTCGTCTGGGAAATCATGCAGGAGCTACAGAGAAAAGGCAAGAAGGATGCTTTTGTATGGAGTTCCGTGTCAATTATATTTACTGCTACACCAGTGTTTCTCAGCTTTGGTAACTTTAAAATGTGTGAACTTCAATCCCCAAAATTCCCTAGTGAGAGGACTGGGGAATTCTGGAAGTTGGAGTCCACACATCTTAAAGTTGCCAAGACTGAGAAACACTGCTACTCTGTAATCTCCCATATTGCAAAGCTTTAATTTCCATTACTTCCAGCGTGTTTAAACTATCAGTTGCTCTCTCCCAGGCCAACTCATTCATTTATCAATGAGATGATTGATAGACAATTGTCATTTTTGCAGTAGCAGCTGGAATTAGATGTAGGTGATTCCACCATTCTTTTCAGAATATCAGCTAGATCAGGCTCTTTCTTTCATTGAATCATATCTAACTGATGTTGTTTTAAATCACTTTTCCCTTACTATGTGGCCATTGCTGAGAGTTGAATATACACACATTGAGGTGGGAAAATTTGATACACAAATCATTGTTACTCTTTAAGAATCTATTCTTCAGCTTGATGGGTTCTATTTTTCATTTCCTTCCACCTCCTTTTATACTGAGAAGGAGCTTTAAAAATATTTGCCTTTAATCCATTTTTCATATGACAGATGGGATTGAAAGTGCTTTAAATAAATGAATAAGGAGCAGCTGATTTTATTCTCCCTTGTGTGAGGTTGATGAAAACCATTAAAGCTCAGGGACAAAGCATAAAAAAAATGTAAACCTATAGTCCAAAATCCAAGAAATGGAATGAGGAAAACCTGAATGGGGATATTCATGTTGGAGTCCAGTAATTCATCATGGGGAAAAATGGTAGGAAAACCCTGGGCAAACCCAGTAAATTAAATTTCTGAAGCCAAGAAGAGAATAATGTCACCAATTCATCTCTTCACTTTGAAAATTTCTTTCTTTTGGAAAGCCAAAATATTCAAAGAGATGTGAAGCAGGAATGATTAGTTTTTGATCAGAAGACACTTGGAAGGGGAAAGCAAAAAACTTGGAAAGTTTTGACTCCTCAAAAAATAACTGAAGTGGGGTGCAGGTATGGAAACAACTATTCTGGGGGAAAAACCTTTTAATTCTTCTTTTTGCTGGTTTTCTGGTGTAAAATCCCTCTCCCAAAAGTTGCTTTTACTCCAGGTAAAAAAAACCGCAACATTTCTTCCTCCATTACAATTGCTCTAAGCCAGTGTTTCTCAATATTACCAGTTTGAAGATGTGTGAACTTCAACTTCTAGAATTCTGGGAGTTGAAGTCCACACACCTTCAAACTGAAAGTAAAATTAAAGTCTACTTTGTATCTTTAACAGGGCTAAATCCTGAGATTTGGCAACTTCATTTCTAAGCTTTTTATCTTCTGCTTTCATTTTCTCTCTCATGTCTCCAAAATTAGGGCTTTGTTTAAATTATGCTTACCTCAGACATTTTTTAAAAGCCAAGGTTCAGGTGTTAACATTTTCAAAAAGAAAATGTTTCCATGATCCAGACAGGGTTCGTTTCACAGTTACTATAATGGAAACTGGTAGTACAGTCTGGACACATTAAAGGAGGCTAAAGATTGATGTGCTGATGAGGGAAGAACTTATTTTGTGCAAGCTATATTAAAATAAACCAGTGATATGCAAGATGAGTAGTGTCTTTCTCTGAATTTGTATCATTTCAATAGCAATCCTTTATTTCCTAAAGATTTCATAGTTATGGACTCTTTCAACCCATCAAGTCCTATTATACAGACTTGATATTTGAGATTGTGAAACCTGCTCCTTGCAAATAAACAGGTCACAAATTCAGGTCTCCGCTGTCCTCTTCAGCCGTTAGACAATGTTCCCTCCCAATCTCCCTCTAGAAAAATCAGCGAATGAGTTGCCCCACCTCATTGGCATCAATGCCATTGTTGACAGACCACGTGGTCTGAAAGTATTCCAGCATACGCTGTTTGAGCTGCTGGGGCAGGCGGTGGACACGGATGAAGTCCTTGAGATCCTTCATGCGGGTATGATAGAGGGAGCGTCGCGAATACATGCGTTGTATGATGGCTGTCACATTGCCAAAGACCACGGCGTGCATCAGAGCTGAAGCAAGGAGGAGAAAGAGGATATTTGGATATGGTGAATGACCCTTCTAATAGGAGCCCTGATTCCAACAGTTATAAGGCCTCCTTCAAGGAAATCAGCGTGCAAAGATGGCATGAAAGGAGTAGCCCTTCCCTGGCTTTATAGAACATTTTGGATCATAGAGGTTTAATTTAACCATTGAGATGCAACTTAATAGACCTTCCCTTTCCTTTTTTTCCTCTTTTTTCCCTCACAACTGTCCTTGCATAGTTGGAATCATGTCTGAGAATTTGGGGAGCCCAAACATCTAAGTTGAGAAAGATGGTTTTAGATGCCAGTGCCAATTTTTCTCCTTTTAGGGCAGAAGAGAAGAGATATATGTCTACATCCAGGATGTACTTACCACCAATGAGCATGGTGCAGATGGAAAAGATTTTCTCAGCATCTGTGTTGGCACAGACATTGCCAAAGCCTACGCTGGTTAGGCTGCTGAGGGTGAAGTACAGGGAGGCAATGTAAGCACTGCGAATGGATGGTCCACCCACAGAGATGTTGACATAGGGGGACTCAATTCGTTTGCCCAATTCATGGAGCCAGCCTGTGGAGCACAATAAGGGGTTAATCCTCTTGAGTAGACAATAGTTCAGAGATTGCATGGCTAGGGTCATTTTTAAAATTGAAATGTAATTTGTTTGACTACCTTAATATAATCCTTTAATGTTTTTGTTTACATCATCAAAGAAAGCTTTTGATGATTTTGATGAACTGGTTTACATATTGTTTTAAGTTCTGTTTTATTTTTTACAATGCTTTGTAGAGTTACCCACAATAACTGGCTTTACATATACCAATCCATTGATCATGGCTTGTTAGAAAAATTACAATCGTTTGCATTCATACATGACAAGCTAAACAAACCATATTGATAAAGTCAACATGTGAACACAGCCAAACATTTTACAAGGCTATGCTAAATATGATAAGGCACCTTAGAACTTGAGATTCGTAGGATGAAAACTCAGAGGTCTGCCCTGAACAATTTTCTTGTTAAAGCAGAATAGCAAGTTAAATGCTAGAACATGACTTTTTTTAAATTCCATACTTCAGTTAGCAAAATGGGGAGAACCTCTATCATAACAACAATTTTGACATGTGGCAGATTTTGACACACTCCCTGCCAAGTCCCATCTTACTCAGAGTATAGTAAAACTTTGATTCTCCAGATCAACCTCCAAAGACTGTATAGCAATAGCAATTAGACTTATATACCATTTCATAGTACTTTACACACCTCTCTAAGCAGCTTACATAGTCATCCTAATGCCCCCAACATTCTGGGTTATCATTTTACCAACCTCAGAAAGATGGAAGACTGATTCAACCTGGAGCCAGTAAGGATTGAACGCCTGGCAATGAGCTGAATTAGCTCACTGAATTAGCCTGCAATACTGCATTCTAACCATTTTGCCATCACAGCTCCTTTTTTTTTTCATCATCTTTTTTGCACTTATGAGCCTATTTGATTACTAGGGCAAATGGTCATACTGTAAATAAGGGGGGAAAGTCTTCATATATTGTCCCTATATCCCTTACTCATCTGTCTATTGCTAGTTATGAACGAGTTATGAACAAGCTACTGCTAGTCTCTTGATTTAGGAGAGAATGAAAATTTTCTAGTCCTCCCTCCTTGCCTTAAGTGCCTTACACTCTTTAAAATTTAGGTTTTTTTAAAGTGATATTTTTCTATTTTCATTTATTTAATTAATTAATCTACAGTAGCTTTTATTTCTAATATAACGACTGTTTATTAGGATTCACCAATAGTTGGCCTAAGCCATTTTCTTCAACAACAGTATATTCCTTGAGATAATGAGCATGGTTTTTTTAGTGGGATATCATGCTACTTATTTATTCAGTGTTCTTTCAATTCTCTGCTTAAGTTCAGAAGTCTTCTAACAAAGGCTTCTTTGAATTGAAGTTTGAATCTATGACTTTTGATCAAATAGATGTTTTCTGCCCTAATGGTCTTTTAAACTAAGGTTTTGCTTATTTAAGTATTCTGCCCAAGTAATCTTGCAATTCAATATATATTGCCTTCTAAAAGAATAATTGGGGAATACTATTGGGTTAGATGAACAGCCTTATCATTGATTAACAAACTTTAACTTTAGTATCTGACCTGAAACTGAGATTAAATAATCTGACCAAGGGAAGTAAATTAATTGATGTTAAAAAATAATCTATCATATTTGCTCCCCATTCACAAATAAACACGAAGCCACCAGAATTATCATGTGTTATTGTACCATTTAAAATTATTCAATTCACCCTAGTACAAAGACTGGCTAAACAAGAACCTCATAATTTATATTCAGCTTTAGATTACCTGCCATATAAACCACCTGTCCAAGGTTTGCCAGAAAAATAAGGAAATTTGACCACCAATACTTCCTTTTAAGACCCATTCGGTCATTAAAATATCCAGAATCGCAACATGCATATGGAGAGATGTTAAAAGCAAATTGTATAATATTGTTCCAATTCTGCCCAAATATAACTAATTTGGAAATATTTAATTCCAATATTTCTAATACCTCCAATCCTAAACCTATACAATTTGCTTTTAATTGGTGGAAAATAAATATTTACAATTATTACATCAAAAATTATTACATCAAACCTTAATTGGGTTATACACAATATACAATAGCAGAGTTGGAAGGGACCTTGGAGGTCTTCTAGTCCAACCCCCTGCCTAGGCAGGAATCTTATACCGTTTCAGACAAATGGGTATCCAACATCTTCTTAAAGACTTCTAGTGTTGGGGCCTTCACAACTTCTGGAGGCAAGCTTTCCACTGACTAATTGTTCTAACTGTCAGGAAATTTCTCTTCAGTTCTAAGTTGCTTCTCTCCTTGATTAGTTTCCACCCATTGCTTCTTGTTCTGCCCTCAGGTGCCTTGGTGGGCTTGACTCCCTCTTCTTTGTGGCAACCCCTGAGATATTGGAACACTGCTATCATGTCTCCCCTAGTCCTTCTTTTTATTAAAGACCTAATAGCTTATGGTTAATTGTGTTCTAGTAAGGTTGTAGATAATTTTATTTTGGACGTTTTATTTAACCATGCTCTAACTTGGCAACATCATTATAAGGCAATACTTCTGAAAGCAAAATCTGTTATGACAGTCTTGCTTCAATATTTTTACTTAAAATGAAGATTTGTTCATGCAGTAATACATGCTTTTAATGCCAATATTGCATCTCAAATTTTACATGGAACTCCAGTTTGGATCATATTTGTTAATAACAGCATAACACAACTGCAGGTAAATTTTTTAAAATATCTTTTGAGTGTCCTATACTATGTTCCAAAGGGCTGTTTTCTTGGAAACTGAACAATGCCCTTTGATAACAAAGACTTGGTTAGTACTATTAGTTTGGTTACAAATATGTTTTTCTTAAATAAGGAAGAATTCTCCAAATGAATTATTTGTAAATATGTGATTTAAACAGGTGACCCAAAATATTAGTTACATTGATCCTGATAATGTATTCTTCAGTGGTATGTCATCATAGTCAATGAACTGATTACGAAAACAAAGACTATGGGATCATTCAGTATATGAATTAATAGCTAAAGCCATTGCACGGTATTCACCTGCAACCGTTGGAAATAATTATAGATACATTTTTCAACTCCCTAAATATTTGAATAGCTTCTATTTTGTAGTAAACACAGAACATTCTTTTCAAAACTACTTTAAATGTTTTGCCATCAAATATGCTATATGGTAGATTTTTAAAAATTCTCATCTCTCAAAGATTTTATCCCTATAATGATGCTGATTCTGAAATAGTGGGTCATTATCTTATTGTATTGTGAATTTTATGAGTCTGGCCTGTTTAAAATTTAAACCAGGAATAGGTAAAAATTTCATTTGGAGATTAAAATATATTTATTTATTATAGCTTTATTGCACCTTTGTTACTTTTTAAGTATCTCGGTGGTGAACTTGCATAATGCTCCTTCTTTTTCCCATTTTCCCCACAACAACAACCCTGTGAAGTAGGTTAGATTGAGAGAGTGACTGGCTCAAAGTCATCCAGTCAGTTTTCATGCTAAAGGTGGAACTAGAACTCACAGACTCCTTGTTTCCAACATTTTATCCATAATACCTATATGGCTGTAGATTACAGCCTAAGATTACAGTGGCAACAGACAGATTTTTTGACCATCAAAACATGGTTTTAGTAATAAAATTAATGAACTGAGGTTTTAAGTGTACAATATATTGTTAATTAAATGTTTTACTTGTTATTCAATGTCAAGTTTAGATGGGGGCCTTTTAACCATAAATAAATGAATAATAATAAACGTTGCACCACTGTTCATGGGATTCTATGTGCGAGCATGAAGTGTTTTTGCTGTTACTGGCATTAATGTTCTTATGCTCCAAAGTTGCTTTTTCCTAGATTAAACCAAATTATGTTGCTACTGTTTGGCACAAGCTTGGCAAAGGCGGTTTCCTAAAAATTTGAGAAGCTACCACAAAGAAGAGGGGATAAAATTATTCTACAAAGCACCAGAGAGAAGGACAAGAAACAATGCTTGGAAACTAACCAAAGAGAGAAGCAACCTGGAATTAAGAAGAAACTTCCTAACAGTGAGGACAATTAACCAGGGGAATAGCTTGCCATCAGAAATCGTGGGCACTCCATCACTGGAGGTTGAAGAAACTAGACAACTACTTATCTGAAATAGTATAGATTCTCCTGCTTGAGCAGGGGGCTGGACTAGAAGACCTCCAAGGTCCCTTCCAGCTCTATTCTATTCTAAATGTTGCACTTCTTTCCAACTCTTTCAAAAGTTTAGATTTTATCTTGCTGGAATACAGAATGTCCTGATTGTGAATTCTGTGAAGAGATGTATTTGATTCTGTTTGGTGCAATCCACCAGGATTTGTATGACAACAACTTCCCAATCATACCCTAAGCTCACCAATGTCCCAGGTCACAGGGTCGTTGCTCTCCTGCCGGCCGATGACATACCAGATGCAAGCCATCCAATGAGCCAGCAGGGCAAACATGGACATGAGCAAGGTCAGGACCATGGCACTGTACTGGGAATAGCGGTCCAGTTTCTGGAGCAAGCGGAGCAGGCGCAGGAGACGGACAGTTTTTAACAGGTGAACCAGGTATGTCTGGGAAAGATAGGAAGAGAAAAACAGATTGACATAAAGCAGAAGGCCACTGGAACATTCAGCCAAACTCCACCTGGTCACAAAACTTAAGAAATGATCGCAGGTCAGTAGATTCATGCATAATATTAAACATTAATGTAGTGATTTTGGGTTGATGTATAAACTCAGCTACTATATATTTAATTTATTTTGCTTGTCTAAGAAATCATGGATTTGTGAGATCCAAACACTACTTTTAACAGTTTCCAAACCAATTACATTTTACAATGTGCCCAAGCTCTTCTCAGGGATGGGTAGGTGGGAACAATGTCTTTATTTCTGGACCATGGCCCTCACAGCAATTCCTAGTGATGTAGCACAAATGGTACTACTGCACTAAATCCAGGTCACTATCATCTGAAAGACAAGGTAAAACTGGCAAGTTCTGATTGGAAAGTAAGATACTGGACATTACTGATCCTCTTTTGTGCTCTATATCGTAAGGTTGGCCAGTAACTTCATTAGCAAGAGGTTGTATTGAAGGCTTCAGGTGCTTGGTCTTGATAGCATGCATATCTCAACATGCCCACCAAAGAGTTTTACCAGAGAGACATAACAGGCAAGAAAGAAAGGTGCATCCAAAGTGAAAGAGCTAGGTGAAATGTGGGATTTGCCAGAAGAAAAATGGAGTTCTGCTGAAATCAGAACAATGTCTAAAGCTGCTCTGAAGTTCAGCTAGAGAATCTTGTCAGTTCAATGCTGAATTTCAAGATGTTCAACGTTTCTGATTTTTTTTCAAGGCTTTGAGAAATATATAAAATGTAGGCTGCAATCATGGTGTAGCTATATTATTAACGAAGACAAACTTTTGCATTACTTTGCTGACTGGTTCTTGAGAAATATAAAAAAAACACTCTAAGAGATTCTTGGATATGTGCCCAAAACTCACTATATTTTCCTGATAAAAACAAGTGAATGTAGATGACCACATACAATATACAGACAGTGATTTATTCTCCTAAGTACTAATCCAGACAGTGCATTTGTGAACAAGAGGGAAATGTGAACAATTCAGAGGACTTCAATTATGAAGAAGAATGTTGAACTAAAAGCTGACTAGTTTAATGCACATTCAACAATAATTGTCCCTTAATAAAATAAAATGGGTCGGCAGGAAGAATGAAGTTTTTTGGAAAAGTGTGTGGGGGGGTGTCACATTCACTACCACTTGAACCTCATTTCAAGAATCATGTTTACATCTTGTGTCCAATTATGTACTTGTTCTTTTAAATAAAGCACACCGATCAAAGTATGTCTGCTTCCTGTTCAGATAATGTGCTGAATTAGTATGAAAAGCCTCAGCTCCAACATTTTACCTGGAAACAAAATCACATCAGGTGGACAGGGCTTTAGAAAGAGCAGATACCAGTATTAGAAAAGAGAGGGCTGCATAGTTAAAATTTAAAATGGACGTCTGGGATGTTGCAAGAGGGGTAATTACTGTTTCCAGTAGGATAGCTTCGTGTGACAGTTTTTATTTTACTTTCTTTCACAGTAATCTGTGCCAAACCCGCTGGACTCAAACATCAAATGAGAGGATAAGGAGGAGCCCAAATCTATACCAAACCTAAAACATAATTACAAAAAAGCAAGGTTAAAGTCAGGGGTGGATTGCTGCTGGTTTTACTATCAGTTCGCAATTTACAGTGAACTGTGCATGTGCAGACACTAAAAACCAAAATGGCAGCAGCCCAACAGTAGCAAGGGAACCAGTTCGGGGGCGTGGCAGGCCTTAGTTGCTGCCAGTTCTGTGACCCAGGCCTGAATTCCACTAATAATAATAATAATAATAATAATAATAATTTAATTTTATAACCCGCTCTCTCTCCCCAAGGGGACTCGAGGCGGGGCACAGGCAATTAAAAATACAAAGAACAAAATACAGAATACAAACTACAAAATTAAAAGTGAATTAAATTATCCCTGCGCTAAAACCCATATGCTAAACTAAAAATTACCCCTAAAAACCCCTAACCTAAAAAGAGACTACCCAAGGCCGGCCAGGCGAAAAAAGTGTGTCTTTAATTTTAAGCGGAAGGAGCGGAGGTCCGTGGTTGTCCTAATATCGGGGGGAAGGTCGTTCCAGAGGGCTGGGCCCGCCACAGAGAAGGCCCTTCCCCTGGGCGCCGCCCGCTGACAAAGTCTAGTGGACGGCACCCGGAGCAGTCCCTCTCTGTGGGAGCGTATCGGCCGTGAGGATGTATGAGGCAGGATCCGATCCCGCAGATAACTAGGTCCCGAGCCATGGAGCGCTTTGAAGATGATAATTAACACCTTGAAGCGCACCCGGAAGACGACAGGTAGCCAGTGCAGCTCGCGCAAGAGCGGTGTTACGTGGGCAAACCTAGAGGTGCCCATAATTGCTCGCGCGGCTGCGTTCTGGACCAACTGAAGCCTCCGGGTGCACCTCAAGGGGAGCCCCATGTAGAGAGAGTTGCAATAATCCAGTCGGGATGTCACGAGAGCATGAGTGACTGTGCGAAGGGCGTCCCGATCCAATAGGGGGCGCAACTGGCGTACCAGGCGGACCTGGTAAAACGCCCTCCTGGCCACGGCTGTCACTTGATCTTCCATGGACAGCCGGGTATCCAGGAGGACACCCAAGTTGCGCGCCCCATCCACAGGGGCAAGATGTTCGCCCCCTATGGCCAGAGATGGAATCATCTGGTTGAATCGGGCAGCCGGAAACCACAGCCACTCGGTCTTGGTCGGGTTGAGCCTGAGTCCGTTACTTCCCATCCAGGTCCGCACGGCTTCCAGGCACTGGCACATCACCGCTATGGCATCGTTGGGGTGGTTTGGGGTAGATATGTACAGCTGGGTGTCATCAGCGTACAGATGGTACTCTACCCCAAAACCACGGATGATCTCACCCAGCGGCTTCATATATGCATTAAACAGGAGAGGCGAGAGGACCGACCCCTGAGGCACCCCACATGTGAGGGGTCTCGAGGTCGACCTCTGCCCTCCTGCCAACACAAATTGCGATCGGCCAGAGAGGTAGGAGGAGAACCACCGTAACACGGTGCCTCCCACCCCCAACCCCCCCAGCCGATGCAATAGGATACCATGGTCGATGGTATCGAAAGCCGCCGAGAGGTCTAATAGGACCAGGATGGAGGAACAACCCCCATCTCTGGCCCTCCAGAGATCATCGACCAACGCGACCAATGCCGTCTCGGTGCTATGCCCGGGCCGAAAGCCGGACTGGCGCGGGTCTAGATAATCAACTTCCTCCAGGTGACGGGGAAACTGTTGTGCCACCACACTCTCAACAACCTTCGCCAAAAAGGGAAGGTTGGAGACTGGACGGTAGTTGTTTAAAAGAGCTGGATCCAAAGAGGGCTTCTTGAGGAGGGGCCTCACCATAGCCTCTTTTAGGGAAGCAGGCAAGGAACCCTCACTCAAGGATGCGTTGATAACCTCTTGGAGCCAGCCTCGTGTCACCTCCCAGGATGCCAGTACAAGCCAGGAGGGACACGGGTCCAATAAACATGTGGTGGCTCGCAGTCGCCCACGTAACCTGTCCATATCATCGGAAGCAACGGAGTCAAACTCCTCCCAAACAAGATCCGCCTCGCGGCACTCCACTGGACCAGCAATGGGGGCTAGCTCGTTCTGTATCTGAGCGATTTTCTCCTGCAGAAAAGTCACAAATTCCTCTGCTCTACCCTGTAGTGGGGCTTCCCGCACCCTCTGTTGAAGGAGGGAGCGGGTCACCCTAAACAGGGCGGCAGGGCGGTTTTCTGCGGATGCTATGAGAGTGGCACAATGATGACGTTTGGCCACTCTCAGCGCCACAATGTAAGTCCGTAAATGGGCTCTTACCTGTGTCCGGTCAGATTCAGATCGAGTATACCTCCATCTTCTCTCTAGGCATCTCTTGTGGCGTTTCATCACCCTTAGCTCCTCGGTAAACCAAGGAGCCAGGGTGGCTCGCCGCCGCAAGAGAGGCCGCAAGGGCGCGACCCGATCCAAGGCTCCCACGGCCGCAGTATTCCATGCGGCCACGAGGTCCTCCATCGGGGCGCGGGTCAGGGGTACAGGAAGTGGCCCAAGCGCCGCCTGGAACCCGTCAGGGTCCATCAGGCGCCTGGGGCGGAACCAGATAGGTGACTCAGGTTCCGCCTCCCCGCGGTGGGGAGTAGCGGTTGGAAAGTCGAGCCGGAGAAGTGAGTGGTCTGACCATGACAAGGGTGTGATGACTATATCCCCTGTACCCAGATCACTCTTCCATTGGCCTGAGACAAAGATGAGATCCGGTGTGTGTCCACCCTCGTGGGTGGGGCCTTGAATTAATTGGGTCAGGTCCATGGCCGTCATGGAAGCCATGAACTCCCGAGCTACTGCGGATGATTCGCCCACCGATGGCAGATTAAAGTCCCCCATGACCAAAAGTCTGGGGGTCTCAACTGCCATCGTAGCGATCACCTCGAGGAGCTCGGGCAGGGCTGCTGCTACATAGCGGGGAGCCAGGTATACAACCAGCACGCCCAACTGCCTCCCTAGGCCCCACTTCACGCAGAGGGACTCACAACCGGTGGTCTGTGGCACAATGGTCTCTCTCGGCTCAAGACCTTCCCTAATAATAACCGCTGCCCCACCACCCCTGCCTAGGGCCCGGGGCTGATGAAAAGCGCGGTAACCTGGTGGGCACATTTCAACGAGGGGGAGTCCTCCCTCGTGGCCCAACCAGGTCTCCGCAATTCCTACCAGGTCCGGCTCCCCCTCTGACACAAGGTCATGGATGAGGGGGGCTTTGTTGACAACGGACCTGGCGTTGCAAAACATCAGCCGCGGGCCCTGGCTCTGCACTCCCTGACCACCTAGCCTGCGGGGGTTGTGGCACCTGACCGTTTGCAACCAACGGCCGCGTAACCCCAACCGGGAGGATGAAACTTGTCTCCCCTCAGACCTGCCTCTCCCCACGACCCTGTTGATGGGTATGCCCTCCACCGGGACGACTCTTATTTCCCCCCTCCCGTCGGGACCTTCCGCTGCCCTCCGCTGGCTGCTGGTCCGGCCCTTTCTTTCTTTCTCCGTCTCTACCTTTCTGCACCCTCCCCCCTCCCTGGTACCCCCTAAAACAGACAATAATCTACGTATTAAAAAACCCCTAAAACCACGCTTTTCCCACCTCTCCGGATTAATAAATCCCTCATCAAGGTGGGCCCTCGATAGAGCGGAGGGCCAAACCTGCGAGAGTGGGGACTCTCGCAGTCGCAATAATTCAGCTCTAGAGCACATTCCATATAAATAGACAATTAATAAATAATTATAAATAAATATAAAATGTAAAGATGAAATTCATACATGGGTCGTGGATGTTAAAAGCATCGTTGATCACAGATTAAAATAGATGTTATAAATAGATGTTAAAAATAAATAAATAGGTTTAAAGTGCACCAGTGAGGACAGATTTAAAAATTTCAGTTCGGTAGCTGCATTCAAGATCTTAAAAAACAGGACGTAGATCTTAAAAGGACCATAGAGCGAAAGGTCTTAGAGGTCTAAAAGATCTTAAGGTTGCAATATAGACTTAGGTCTTTAAAGTCAGCAGGATTTTAATAAGACGCCAAAAATGTTCAGCCAAACCGAGAGCAACCCACCTCTGGTTATAACCCAAAATAGTCAGCTGTGACTGAAGGAACAGTGAAATAAAACTTCCCGGCAGCCATTATTCCATCAGGTAGGTCCTACCCTATGGAATGAGAGAAGACTATCATCTCTCATCTCTGCAGAGGTGAGGGACTTTCAGCAGGTCCTTCCTGCATCATGTCTGGCAAGATGTTGATGGGTTTAGGTCATTTTTCTCCAGTCTCTGAGACAGTGGTAAGGCTTTATTTTGGCCCTAATCGCAGTAGATTTTTCAGCTACTTCTAATAGCAAAATAGCTGACGTATAAAGTATGCGCCTCCCTCAGAACCCCACTTCCACATACACTAGCCATGCTCCTTAAATCTGAGACTTTAAAATATATAGTTATCTTTCACATAAACTAATGATGAACTGATTTTTCAACTTAACTTTGACATGGAAAAATTATCATATTAAAAGGGATTTGGTGGTAAAACCAGTCAACAAAGAGATCTTCTGAATAACATTGTTTTAAAGGGGATATGAAACTTGTCGTTTCTAGTGAGGAGAGAATATGCCCAATGAGTATGAAATGCAGTGAGCTGAATGATGGAGGGGAAGAATGAGTGAAGTGGAACACACTAAAATAAAAACATGGCAAGCAAACTGAAGGAACACCTGAGTGGGAGCAGCTGCTTGGCTGTAGATTATCCCTGTCGTAAGAGCTAATAACATGATCTGCTCTTCAAGAGCATTGCAATTAATGTCTGTAAGGACACTGTGTTTACTACTGTTGAAACCTTTAACATGTTCAATGGATTTTTTTACTTGTGGTTTACAAGAGATTAGACACACTAATTCAAACAAAAAAGAATGAATGGTAAAGGTGATGGAGTTGGTGAAGATCCCAAAATTGACCATTTTAATTAAAGAAAGCAATCCATCTAATTTTGTTCCTAGTGGAAAATCACCTCTGGACTTTGTGCTTGAAATTGGGGGAGGGGGTGAAACTTTAATTTTAGGCTATGATGACTAGATTGACTTTGTTATAGAAATGGTTTGAAATAGTTAGACATATAAAGCAAAAGGCTGAGGCTGTAACATTTTCTTTGTATTTTACTGCACTGAAAAAAGTTGGACATTCTTTCTTTTTTTTTTTTGCCCGTCTCTTCTTTCTTCTTTATCTTTCCTGATTTTGCTGTTTACATTTTATCTCATAACAAACTTTAATAAAAATACAAAACATAAAAAAGGTCTTCCTAGATATTGAACTACCCTCCTTTATGTATTAAGGATAGCAGAGAAGATATTGGCATTTACCATTATCTTGGCACCTTATCTTGTGTAGGCCACTTTACAGGAATAACATCTTTGACCTTGTATAATTATAAAGCATCTGCTGGTGGGCATGTGGCTTAAAAGACGGTGCCTCTGAATGGGCTTCTCTTTCTGGAAATTCACCATTTGGCTGGGGCCTTTCTTATGGAGTGCTTTTGCTCATTGCCAGGAGAAGCTAAAGCATCACTCACCACTGGAACGTTGAAGGCATAGAGAAGGTCAAAGGGCAAGGCTGCAATTAAGTCCACGAAGAACCATGTTGCCACATAGTGGAGGCAAATTGAACGTGTATTGTAAACCACCTGGCCTGATTCACTAACATACGTGGTCCGAAAGTTCAAAACAATATCTGTCAAAAAAAGAAAAGGGAGCACTTACACATTTGCCAATACCAATCCCCCATGACATCATGTATTACAGGAACATTTGGTATGCAGGATAGAAGTACACAGGGCTGAGTAGGATTCAATATCACAAAGTGCTTTGTGGGTAGATCTTTATACCAGTTGCATTTCTGCCCAGGAACACATGGATGTTCTACCATATTGCCCAACTTGGTCTAGGAAACTCATAAACTGTAGAAATTGGAATTTCTGCTTCAGTTTCTAGGAATCACAGCTATTTTTGGCATAAACTTTCTAAAACTGCAAGAAAACAAGCAAGCTCAGAGAGCACCAAGAATCCCTCATTTCAACCACAAGCTTATTCAACCACCAAGCTTATTCACCTTAATTGATAATATATTGCATTACAATGCAGGTTTAGGGCCAGTGCAAGACTGTAATAAGTGAATAGCTAGACACTTAACATGTGTTAATAACAGTATTGTTCTGATCAGAGAACACTGCATTTAATGATCTAACTACTGTTATTAAAAAGGTAATAATTACTCAATTACCAATTTTGTTTTTTCTATTATATTCTACCCCGCAGGGGCAGGATGATCAAAAAGTATGGCTTTGGTTCAAAATGAAGTTTAACAGTAACAGAGTTGGAAAGCGCCTTGAAGGTCATCTAGTCCAACCCCCTGCTCATGCAGGAGACCTATACCGCCGAAATGCCGACCTTTCTGATCGACAAGCTCAGCGTCTTAGTCACTGAGCCCCCTTGTGTCTGGGGGGAAAAACATATACAGAGGATGAAAAATCTGGGACCCTATTTATTTCTCAGGTTTGATAGGTTTTAGAGGCAACATAATTGTCTTAAGTCTTGAAAATGCTTAGGGCATCCATTCAAACATTTACAATTTCTTTCCAAAATAGATTCTGGCTCTATCTGCTTTTGAAAAGTAGCCTTTGACATACCTCAAAAAGCTTGTTGTGATCCACTGCTGGGAGCTGACTGTTCCTTATTCTAGAACAATGTTTCTAAAACTCAGCAATATTAAGCAAAATTAAGTCTTCAATGCCCAGAATACCCATAGCCAGCAGGTTTTAAGAATTCTAGGAGTTGAAGTCCCTATATTTCAATGTGGTTGGGGTTAAAGAATGTTCTAGAAATAAAAAAATGCCACATGATTTATCTCTGCTCTAGGAACATGGTCTGCCCAGGTGTGTCCTTTTCATACCATTGTAAATATATATTTGACTCTCCCCCAACCCAGTCTTACCAACAATGAAAAGCATCTCGACTACAATGTCACTGACGATGGTGCTGCGGGCAGCTGTCAAGCTGTCTTCAGCGTCAGTGAAGCAGACATTGTAGGGAACAGTTACTGCCACATAGAAAGTAGCCAGGAGGATGAGCCAGTCCCACAGGGCTTTGAAGACGCTGTAGTGAAGAAGTATGAAGCGCGACTTCTGTACATAGGCCACTTTGTACTCTGGCACTGAGGGCTTGCTTTCAAAGACATCCTGAAGAGGAGAAGAGATGAAATGCAATTTCAGCTACCAACATCATCATCATCATAGTTTCTCAGCTCCTGAGAAGCCTCCTGGCAGTCTTACAATAAGCACTAGGTTGAAATCAGCAGTTTTTTCAGGGAAGACATCTTCCTAACTCTGCTGAAAAATAGCCCCAGGAATGGCATTGTGTAATAATGTCATTCTCTGGAGTGGCTGGGGCCAGCTCTGCTTGATAAGGTTTTGTGTGAGAAGCAAAATAGGAGAGAAAAGAGGAGGAATAGAAGGACAGGATATAAAATAAAAGGACTCCCTACACACATTATAGAATGAGGGTGCCTAGTCTTCAGCCTCAGTCTTCAGCCTCAGCATTCCTAAACATAGTTTTTGGAAAGCTTAGGAACAACAACCAGAGTCCCTGCAGAAGCATACCAAACTATAATTTCTATTGTATAAAAAAGTCAAAGTGGTGTGGTACATTTCTATAATCCTATTTTCTTTTGTGAATTTTATGTAATATAATTAAAATGAATTGCCATATTTTTTGGAGTATAAGATGCTCCGAAGTATAAGATGCACCTAGCTTTTGGGAGGAAAACAAGGGGGGGAAATCTGCCTCTGCCTTTACCTCCCAGCAATTTGCCTCCTTGCAGTAAACAGCAAAGAGCCCGTTACAGTTTCAGTTTCAGCACAGCCTGATTAGCACAAGCAGCTGGTTGTTGGTTTGATTGGCTTCCCAATGATCAGCTGTTTCAGGATGAATGGATTGCCATAGCCTATTGCAGCCTCCACACACCCCATTTTTAGCCTCTGCATCCTCTTTTCAGCCTCCGCAACCCCCATTTTTAGCCTCCATGCACCCCATTTTCTGTCTGTTCTGAGTGGTAAGGGGCGGAATGGGCAGGAAATGGTGCATGCGGGGGTGAATTGCTGAGAGGCAGAGGCCAAAGGGTGGGCAGGGCTACATTCGGTGTGTAAGATGCACCCAAATTTTCACCCTCTATTAGGGGGGAAAAGTGTGTCTTATATTCCAAAAAATATGATAACTTTAGTTTTTCTCTTAGATGTGTCCATTTCTTTGTCTTGTCATCATCTTTTTTATCATTAACATGGTATTCAAAGGGGAAAAAGTGGCCTTTACTATGAAAACTATCAGGCCACATTCGAAGGATTCCTCCCAAAATCTCAAAACTCTGTACCTTTTACTGTGGCATGAGTATTTGTAAGTCAATAGGCTTACAATTACAGATGGACATTCATGATTCATATTATTAATTCATACATAGTAAATTCCTTCCATGTTTCAATAAAAGCTGCTAAAGTGATAAGCAATAAAATTCAAAAACTAGGTATGTGCACAACTCAGAAGATAAAATTATGGTGAAACAAAACTTGAAATTATTAAAATGTTCCATGTGTCATCAGAACAACATTGAAAACATTTTGAGCATGTAAGGAAAGCCTTAGTTCCTTGTTTCCTTGTTTTTCATTCTAATTGGGTTAGCAGTCCATGTTGATTGCTACTGACCAGGTACCTTGTTGAAAGACTGACAAAAGACACTACTAGGAAAAAAATTAGATAAAAATCCCAGACAGCTCTAACTGAAATGACACATTCATTCTTGTTCTGAATTCATAGATCTAACATGTAAGACAAAGAATTATTTATTTCATATTTTTTTCTATTAGCAAGTAGTTAGTACCTCCCATCACAGCCATGGAAGTGAAAAAATTCAGTCCAAACAAGCACTGAGATGTTTTTCAAAAATTACAACATTTGATGAACATCGGTTACTACAATATATGCATTCTGAATACGCTCCAGTGTTCTTCTGATGTAGATTTTTCATAAGATTTTAAAATGAGAATTCATTTCATCTGTTAAAGACATTCTGAAGCTAAATGTCAGCTGGGCACAAGAGCATGAACAGAGGGAACATACAACCTCAGCAAAACAAGTCACACTAACATTTTACTGGCAATCTTTGTACAGCTTCTGAGCACTGCCAACACCTATGTTTGAAGCACAGCAGTTCTCACACCTGCACACAACTTTGCATCTACATGCTTTTTTTTTACAGGCAAATATACTCACAGTATGCATATGTGCAAATACATGCAAATACACTTTCAACTTCCCCATAGCAATTAGGGGAGGAAAGCCTCTCTTACTTTCCAGGCAAACAGGCAATAGCATTAAACAATTAGAGCAGTTTTGTCTTCTATGGTCCACTGACCAGAGCACTCCAACTGTGCTGGATGTGGTGTCTATGATGTTCAACCTCAGAGACAGCACATCCTTTCTGACCTAGCTGAATTAGTGAGTAAGACAAGGAACATCAACATTGGACAAGTGCAAAAGCAAGAGTGGCTGAATTCTATTGCAACCTAGTTGGTTCATAAACTAACAGAAAGACATCTAGATGAGCCACATGAGGTCTTCATCCAGTAGGAGCATGATGTAGATGCTCCTAGAAGAACTGGTAGAGATATATCTAAGCAAATCACATGAGGTTTCCTCCCTCTCCTATGCATCTCTCAAATGACATTGTTGTTCAAATAAGCCAACAACTGGCTGTGACTTTAACCCAACTCCATGTGTGTCTGCCTATGCTTTGGTGGTGGACGAAAAAGACCAGCTCTCAGAAATAAGTCATGAAAGCCCAGCAATGGGAATTTTATCTTAAGAAAGTCAGGATATTCCACCAAATTGACATTTAAGTGTGAATGATGGAGTGCCTGCCTTAAAGAAAACTTTACATCATGTAAATGTTATTTTTGCCAGTGGTTTACATATCAACAATTGAAAGAAAGATTTAAATCAGATAAAGAATTGTGGGTTTGGTTTTGCTAAAAATGAATTGGAAATCTTACTGTGTGGTAGTGATAAGCAGATTTATTAAATGTTATTATTGTTATTGCAATTGAATTTGGAAAGTGAACGTGAAAAATATTGCATGATTCAGTGGGCAAGGAATTTTGGATATAATGTGATGCTTGAACAATGGGAAAATATGAGGATGAAAGGTTTAAAATGTACTCTAAACTATAATTAAAAAGAAAAAAAATCATAAGATAATGTATTGCTGGTATTTAACACTAGATAAGTTGTTCAGAACATATAAAGGTATTTCAAATGAACGTTGGAAGTGCAAAAGTAAAGAAGGAACTTTTTACCATTTATGGTGGACATGTGATAAAGCAAAGACATTTTGGAGTAAGATTTATACAGAAAATTCTTAAAACAAAAATAAAAACCTTTCTTTTGGGTTTAATGGAAAAAGTTGGAGAACAATTTTGGAACTTTGATCTTTGATATATGTTGACAGTAGCAAGACTATTATACGCACAAAAATGGAAGGACACTTTGATTCCCACTATGGACGAATGGCTACAGAAGCTGATGGAGTTGGCAGAAATGGCTAAATTGACCATTTGGGTTAAAAGAAAGAATATAAGTACCTTTGTTTCCACATGGAGACCGCTTCTGAACTTTGTGCTTGAAGTGGAAAAAAATGAAACTTTGATTTTGGATTTTACCGATTAGATTGATATGTTTTTATAGAAATGGGTAGTTTATATTATTATGGAAAAACAAAATGTTGTGGTTTGATGTTTCAATGAGTCAATGTTTCTTCTTTTCTTTCCCCCAGTTTTTCCTCACTCTCCTCCTCCCACTGTGTCTTCCTATTTACTTTTGTATTTTATAACCTAATAAAAATGTTAAACTGGAAAACTTTACATTTTGCATTATTGATTGGTATACAATAGATGTACAATCTGATACATTCATGCCAAGTTTTCTAATTTTAGTATTGGTTACACAAAACAAAAATGGGTCCATCATCATGGGTCGATCCTTGGTTCATTTAAGCAGGTCAGGACAGCATATAATGTCAAGACTTAAGGAGACACATATATATGTATCTTGCTAAGTCATCTGTGACCTCTTGTTGCTCAAGCAGTTACATGACAGCTCATTGGGTCAGAGGAAGAGGGTTTTAGGACAGATGGAATCCAACTTGTCTGGTCTAGTATCTCCCTTCACCTTCACTGAAAACACTCAAGACTTTAGTCCTGAATTAATCATTTAGCAAAATAACCATATGCTTAGGGCACCAAAGGAAAGGGACATCACATAGTTTTTCCTCCTGACTACTATTTTATCTATAAGAGTGCTTCATGCTGTTTAGTAAGACCTTGAGAATGAAACCTCCCAAACCAAGCTATTCCGATAAACAGATGCTCTTTATAATAAACATTGCAGGAGATTAAAAAGTGTTAAGAATACACTGCACTCTGTTTTCTTGTTTCAAAAATAAGACATTCAAAGCAGTTGATATATCATGATTTAGACGTCCCAATTAAAAATAATGAGTGAGAATCCACATCAAAGCAGATCTGTTTAACTTTCTGTGCAATCAACTATACAAGTTACATTTAATTCTAAAGAAAGCTGAAAAAGGAATTAAGATCCAGCTCCTGAATTTAAGCAATGTTGTCAACGAATTTGAATTTTTCTATGGCTTGGAATATTAATACTAATATAAATACATAAGATTCCTTAACAATGGCCTAACATGCCAATTTCCTCTATTGTTCAAGGAAATCATAGGTGAATAGTCAAGAATGTTTAGAACATAGTTCCTTTTTTAAATAGAAGGAGCCATTTATAGAAAATGCAATATATTTGCCCATACCTTGCTGGAAAGAGATGGGCGAGTATCTGCTATAAAGAAATAAAAGGCTAGAAATAGGTTGAGAATTACAAGTAACATTTTGCACTGCAAATCTAAACCTTCTAAATATATATAGCTGCTTCCTCTTTAGGGTTTTTGGTGGAGCAACAAGAGTATATTATCTGTCTCTTCATTCTTCAGCTTGTATATATATAAATAAAGTCAAATATTATAAAGTGTCTTAAGCCACCAGAGAGCTCCCTTCTTACAAAATGAACCAAGGAAATGGTAACCTGAGAGCATTCTGGAAAATTTAAATATTTTTAACTGCACATGTAATATTTTTCTCTCATACACATTTTGTCCCTTCCATCTGTTTCTCTTACTTTCTCAGTCTCTTGCAATAAATATTTAAAAAGGAAAAAGAAAATGTAGTTGGCATATGAGTTTGAAGTATTATAATTGCAGGTTATTATAATTGCAGGTTAGAATATGGTTATTCATCAAGATCTGGTTACTGGCCATCACTCATCTATGATGAGAAGGAAAACAAGGAAGGGAGGGGGAAAGGAAGGAAGGTGTGAAAACCAAGAGGTTACTTCCATAATAATAATATCTGGCTATTTCTTTTTTGTGTAGCTACCAATCATCTCACATTACAGCAAGCATCTACACATGCTCCATATATGAAAAACAGAAGGAAACAGGATGTTGTCCTCCTACTTTTTCTACTGTCACTATAATACTTTGGGGGCCACTTTCTTTCTAAAAATTCTCTTCCAAAACTCTTCAGCATGTGCACACATGTGCACATCCCCTCACTGTGGATGAGGATCAGGAGCAAAGGTTAGCCACCATTATCAGCTTAGTATAAGTAAATACAGATTTTCTCATGGCAGAGAAGGGAGTTACCCAGCTTGTAGCTGGAATAGATAGCCTGCCTGCACAGCTGCTTAGGCAGTTCTTCAACTAACTCTCCTCCCTCCCAACATCCAACCACTTCCCTCAAATAGATCAAAGCCTTTTAATCTGCCCTGGTCTTAGATCAGGAGGGAGCAGCTGTCAAGGCTCTCTGAGTAGGAAATGAGAAAAGCAAAAATCTGGATTGTTAGGTGCACAGGATGGTTTTCTAACAGCTATCAGAATCTACCCCATAACATCCAGATGTATCTGGCTTCACTTCAATTGCATTGCCAGATAGCATGTCCATTTCTCTGTATGCAGTTTAGGACAAGACCTTTGTTCTACAAAACAAGCTCCACTGAAAACAAGAAAGAAGAGCTGTAGAAAGGAAGCTGAAAATGCTGACTTAGCAAATTTGCAGAAGACTCTGGAATAAATAGTGCTGAACTCATACTATTTTATTGCATCTCAATGTAACATGGAATATATGATATGGCATACAACTATGCCAAAATATCACTTATTCTTCTCTTTCAGACTGCACACACATACAAATACAAACAACTGCAAATGAAATTGCAGGTGATTTAACTTAGAGGTATTATGAGAGTTATAATATAGCATATCTACAGGGTGTGTGGCTTGAGAAGACTACATAGGCCCATCACTTCTATACAAGACATGTGATCCTAGTTGGATAGGAAAACCCATCTTGCTTTGGTGCCACAAAATGACTTTTCAGCAATGACTTTTAAGGGGAACCCTGTGAAATTTCCTTTAATATTGAGAAAGATTGCTTCCCTTCACAATGAACTGCTTTAGCTGTACAGGTTGCAGCTAAAAGGTGAGCTTTAGCAGAGGTTAAAGCACTTCTTCAAAGTGAGTCTTACTGCTATTAACCACACACAGACCTTGTGGTTACCTCAATTTATGTCTCCCAATTCATATCTATTTGGGGATTGAGTTTTGCTCAGAGATCATATGGGAATGGCCCTACATTAAAAGCTGTTAAGCCTTTAAAGAGAATTGCTCTCCCCATCAAAATATCCTCTGTGTCAGATGATCTATAGTGCTAACATATAATAGAGACTGCAAGCTCTACTTTCATGGGCATCAAAATCTGCAAGAGGGCAAGGGCTATGTTGTGATCATAGTACTGCCCCTTTGTACATTCAGAACATTCAGAAACGTGGTGGGGCTTGGGTTGTAATGCCAAACAGGCCTTATTGCAGGTTTTTGATACGCTGCTCCATAGACACTGCACTATCCTAGAATTTCCTCTCATGTTGGCATTGGGCAATTCTAAACAGATGAACCACAAAGTCCACAAAGAAAGATGATTTTTGGATGTACTAATGGAAAAACTATGTGACTATCATCATGGTTACTTGAAAAAGCTTGGACCCAAGGAAGCCTTAACATGTCCCTTGTCCAGAAATAAGGGATAAGAAAGTAGGTGATAACTTTACACTGTTTATCTTCATCTCTGTTCCTTCCTTCTTGTTGAACTGCCTGGTGAGATGGTGCAAAGCAGTTCGCCCTTGTTTCCTGGCCACCCACAAGTGGGAGCTCCTTGTCTTCTTGCATTGAGGCTTTTCTGGAAAAGAACAAAAAGAGTAAGACTAGAATCATGGTACCAATTATCAAACAGGAAGTGCTTGCTTATGTACTATGATCAGTACTATGATCACGTTCCTTCAACATAGCCATTCTAACTTGCTTCCTTCTTCAACTAGAGGTACCATTGTCCCTTGATCTTACTACCTCATTCTGAAATGCTGATTTCAGAATTTTATCTCACTCTCTGTCTTGTATCTCCTGGCCAGTTCTTCCTATCACTGAGAATTTCAATCAAGAAATTTGAGAAGGAACATTAATTTTATGTGTTACATACATATTATATATGAGCTAATTACCGTGTTTTTCCTAGTGGAATTCTAAATGCAAAAATAAGATAAATGTAACAATTGTATGTATGTCTATTAAACACAATGTACTATTGAAAATAGGTATCTTCCTTGAAACTATTTTGGTTAATGCACCCTTATTGTTAAGGACCTGTATGCTGATTACTGATGACTTTACTTCTTCCTCTGATATAGGGGCTTCTTTGATTTAATCTAATCAAATGTTTCCTTGGCTGGCATATTCTAATGGAGTTTCAGTTTTTCAAAAAAACCCAGTTAACTTAGCCTTCCAAATTGTTCTTCTGATTAGCCAATCAAAAATATAGTTTGAATCTAGAATTTCCACTATCACTTTCACTGGTGAGATGCACATAGTTCATAACACTTAAGAATTCCAGTCTTTGAGAATATTTTTAGAAATGTGTACTTTAATGAAGCATTTAACAGCAGTTTCATGCCTTTTTCTTTAGTTGCAAAATAACAGGGAAATCAAATTAAAGGATTTCCTAGTAAACATTTGCAAAGGTTACATGAACTGAAAACAGGCTGATTATTTCACTGCATATTAATTCAGTCCCCTCTTCTTAAGATTGTTGTTTTGCCTCGAAACATCCTTACCTTCCTTTTTTTCATTGAGATTATTCTTCCCACGATTCTTGCTAATATCTTTGAAGGAGAAGAGGAAAAGGACCACTTCGCTTTTCTCATTCTTGATAGGGACAATGTCCAGCAGGCACCAAAAGGCTGTTCCTAAACCAAAGAAGAAAAGGGGGAAAAATTATCTCACACTTTAAGGGTCTTTTACCAGCTCTGACAGGGTGGGCCTGCTCCTAGTCTCCTCTGATCAATTGCATCATTTTGCAGGGTTGAGGAAGCATGCCTTCTCTATTATGGTGCCTGCCCTATAGAACAGGAATTCCCCCTCAAATTCAGAAACCTGAACTCTCTTTGACTTCCAGGAAGCAATTAAGATCTGACTGTTGCTTCAGGTAGTAGAGCCAGGAGGTTAAGGGAATTCAATACAGATTTGTTTGCGAAATTGCACTACAGTAATAGGGCCTTAACTTTTCTTCCAAATGTTGGGTTGTTTCTAATTTGTTTTTCTTTTGTGAACTGATATGATGATATGAATGCCCATCTTATATACTAAAGATTGCTTTGAATTGGGATCATTCAGAGCAATGTTTAGTATATAAGATGGGCATCTGTATTTATATACTTTTTCTAAATTAAAAAAATATTATAGTTGCAACTTGATCTTATTTCAAACACTGGAAAGTTAATCCAATAGGTAAACAGACATAACAACAACGATAATGATAAATCATTTTCTTTTTAGCCCTTTATTAAGACAGAGGTCAGGTCTTTTTAAAACATCTATATGTATATCGTTTTTATTAATGATATTTTAAAAGGAAGGTTAAAACATACATGAGAAGAGCTGGTGGCAGAGGTATATAGTGGTCAATGGCTCAGTTATTTACAATTATTAAAAAGAGTTAAAGTAGATGAAAGAATTCATAGATTTGAACATTATAAGACTGTGTTTGAAATAAAATTGTGTAAATATGATGAATATGTAATTGCTAAAATTTGAAACAGAAGAAAAAGTGAAAGAATATATAATAAAGTGGGCTACAATGTTTGATTATAATATACAAATACACTGTGTTATCTTAAAGAAAGTTTACATAAATGATGTACCATTGGTCTATGTCACCTGTGAAATCGTCTAGAATGCATAAAAGCTTTTCAAATCTATATTGGAAACGTGTTGGAAAAGAAGAGACATTTTTCATGTTTGATAGACGTGTAAAAAAGCTAGAACATTTTGGATTGACAGGATTTTATACAATTGGAACCAGAGGTTTTCCTTTTGGGATGGATAGAAAAATTGTAAATTGGAAAAAAGTCAAGGAATTTTGCTGTTATGCATTACAACTGCAGCTTGATTATTTTATGCACAAAGATGGGCAAATTCATCATTAAGCACAATGGAAGATTTGGTTGGTAAAGATGATGGAACTTGTTGGTTAAATTGTCTTCTTTGAAATGAAAATACTGCATCTATGTTTATTGCTAACTGGGAAAGGTTTAACCTATTGCATAAAATGTTGTTGCTAACATTTTGGATGAATCAGAAAAAAATGAACTTATGATTTATGACATTGATAATTTGAATGAATTATAGAAAAAAGAGATATACTAATACAATAATACAATAGTAGAGTTGGAAGGGACCTTGTAGGTCTTCTAGTCCAACCCCCTTCGTGGGCAGGAACCTTATACCATTTCAGACAAATGGCTATCCAACATCTTCTTAAAGACTTCCAGGGTTGGGGCATTCACAACTTCTGGAGGCAAGCTATTCCAGAGGTTAATTGTTCTAACTGTCAGGAAATTCCTCCTTAGTTCTAAGTTGCTTCTCTCTTTGATTAGTTTCCACCCATTGCTTCTTGTCCTGCCCCCAGGTGCCTTGGAGAATAGTTTGACTCCCTCTTCTATGTGTTGTCGAAAGAGAATAAACTTATAATTGACTTACAACTGCTGAAAATTGGAAATTATTTCTCTGATTCTTTTTTCTTTCTTTCTTTTTCTTTTACTTTTTTCCTTTATTGGATTGGTAGCTTTATTTTTTATTTTTTTCCCCTTTCCTTACTTTGTATTATTGTGTGTGTGAGAGAGAGGGAGGGAGGGAGGTGATAGGAAAGAAAGTTTTAGGTGTCTGGAAACTTGTAGCTACTTAGAAATCTAGTGAGAATCAACCTTTCATCTGCAGCAAAAGGTCTTTTTTATAGGCATCGGATGACCTCATAAAATATAGATTACAAAAGAATGGCTGCCAATAAAACTGAAACTCTGTCTGCCTTTCCAGATGTTTTTTGGACTGTAATTCCTTTCAAACCCAGCCAACACTTTACTGACAATGGATTATAGAAGCTGTAGTTAAAACATCTGGAGGGGGGCATCCTGCTGATCTTTGCATATATCCTTCAACTCCATATATAGCACAGAGGTGAAATAATCATTGCTTTTGGCACCAGGATGGATTAAGAACAGCCACACGGAGAATTCATTTCAGAGGTTTGCAAAGCTCAAGCTGCTTAGTGGCTTTGTCATTTAAGAAGCCACAAAACCCATCATCTCAAATTGCCTCTAAAAAATATGGGTATCCTGGGTTCACATTGGAACACTGTTTTGGCATTCCACTGGTAATACTTTGCTTCCTACAGTTGTAGGGAAAACCAATTAATTGTGCATCCTGCATTGTCCTATTATACTCCAGGATACTGTGTATTCTTCAATTTAAATAATCCACTTAAAGAGCATCTCTCCAATTCTGTCCTCTAAAAGGATTTATGTTCTACAGAAGCCTCCCAATACCAGTAGAGAAGAGCTCCATCACCAGGGATTTGTCTTCTGGCTTGCATTCCCAGACTCACACATGGAAGCTCCCATCAGCATTAGTCAGGGAGTTGCCCTTTAATGGGATTTTCCAGAGATGGTTATGGTTATGGAGCTCCTGAAGGCAAATCTACTTCAGGCTTATGATCTAATGCAGCCTTAGTGGGAAGGGGAGGGAATTAAATTCAGAAATCCACCCCTCCCCAAAAAAGGAAGACAAAAAAAAACCACAATCTGGAAACCTTATCTCTGCCTCAGATTTTGGCAGTCTATGTCCTGCTTTGGATGCACTGTAGTTTCCTTGACAAGCCATCTTTTATGGCAAGCCATCTTTAAATTCCTCTGACTTTCAATATTTACAAATCATTTCCCTATCCATCCTCCTTCCCATTCAATAGTTCTACAATTATATTGTTGTTGTTGTTATTATTCCTTGCACAGTCAGCCAAATGTTCAGACTTGGTTTGTTGTTGTTGATCTTGTTGTTGTTATTGTTATTATATCTATATTTCTGGCAAGTTACCAGCAAAAACAGTATATGGACTGTCAGTCAGACTTACAGACTAAAAAATTTCCCTTTAAAATATGAAGGCTAATATTTTGAGGATCCTAACTTAGGTAATTACTAACTGTTTCTTCAGTTGAAAAATGTATACAATGTACTGGCCTCTTATTTTACATATAGAACATAAGGAATTCTGCATCCTTGCATTCATAGCAAATGTGTAGGATTTATCAGATAAAAACTTTGACCTGATGTCCTCAAGTTCCACCCTAAAACCTATTGTTGTCATATCCTCTGGAGTCACATTCTGAAAGACAGGAGAGCTACCTGAAAGGGCTTCCCAAAACTCACCGCCCTTCTTGTAGAAGCAGACTTCTGTCTGGTATTCCTGCTTTCCTTCCAATACTTTTTCAATGCGTTGCAGAACTGCTTCACTGGTCTCACTGCCATAGAGGAAGCGGCAGCTGCAGTTTTTCTGCATGACTTCTGTTCGGGCAAAACCAGTGAGGTCACAGAATCCATCTGAGCAATACACAATAGGGAAGCCACGATGTACTTGCGCGTTGGCCAGAAGGAAGTTGCTATCTGTGGAAGATATAGAAGAAACAACTTGGCCCTAAATTAATACCGGTACGTCAACTTGCAAATAGTTGAAAGATCAAGTGTTAGTAGGGATTTCAATCCTAGATTGTTTCATGGAATGCTTTCTTCCAATGAGAAGAAACCTAAGGAGCACCATTTCCCAACCCCACTGCCATCTGTTGGCTAGAAAAAGACTTCACATTTCATCATAAATATGTCATTTCTGATGCTGTTGTTTCAAAAGCTACAAAATTTGTGTGACGGGAGAAGATGAAAGACATATATGTGTGCCATGTTCAGTGAACCAAATGTCTTACGGTACTCCTTCCAGAGCTGGTGTTCTCCAGATGCAGTCAACTTTCTTAATCCCTACCCTATACTTTCGGAGGTCACAATATTGGGAAAGGCTATCTTAAGAACTGCTTCCAACCAGATAGTTCATTAAAGTATTTAAAGAAGAAAAATATCTCTGAGCACAAATTAATGAACTTTGCCAAGGGTTTTGATGGGAAAGAGGCAAAGGAATCAAGAGGGTGACCCCTAAAGCTTTATCCCTTTTAAAAATAAGCAACCCATATATAAAACAGTGAGGGCAAGGCTTCAGTTGTGTTGGAGTAGGATCGTGACTTTTTGTCCTCCTGCAGACAGCCTTGATTTTTTTTTTAATTGTGCCCTACCTTGACAAGCATATAATTAAAGAATCCTTTTTTCCCCAACACACAAGGTCAGGTTCTCATCCCACCTTCGTTCTTCTGAAAAGATGCAGAACTAAGTTGCTCCTGGATAATACAATGAGAACACAGTCCAAGTAATATGTGCCAAATATTGAAACTCACTGCAATTCTATATCAGAAACCTACATGAATGATGTGGCAACATCTTCCCACATTTCATTAAACTTTTTCAACTGCTTTCTGCATTTTTAAGGTCAGAATGAAGGATAAATTCTGGGCTGCTGTTTCTTTCTCTCTCTCTCACAGAATTAGAATTCAGGTTCCTGTTTTTGTTGTGTCACCTGCTTAGTGGCACTCCCAGCCTAGAGAATCTCCTCTGTGCTTGCTGGTCTCTAGAGAGCTTTTGAAAGCTGACTAAATCTCTTTTGTTTACATTGGACATTTTGTCTCTCTGCTACTTGATGATGTTAAGGCTCTGCACTAATACACAGAACATTGCCTAGACCAGGCATAGCTACTGTATGAAAAATGGCACTATAATCAGTGATGGACAGCTGATATTTCCTAAAAGTCACACTTTAACAAGACATTGTGGACAAGGTTTGCTATTCCATGGTGTTTAGAATTTTAGTCTGTAGGACTCACAGATTATAGAAATTAGCCCTGACAAAGTACTTCAGAATGTATAAAGATTATATGTCTTTTCAGAAAAACCTCTCTTGGCATACAGAGATGTGGTCATGTCTAGCACATTTTATGTTATTTTGTCTGTCAAACTAGAGTCCATCAGTTCAGGGCTTCTGATCTTGACAGCCTTCCTTAACGAAGAAAGGAAACCACAGGGAAAGATTGTCAGGAGTTTGGGAGTGTAATGTCATCAGAACAGAGACAACACCCAGTGCAATTTCTCTCCAAAGAAAAGCTTTAACTTATTGCAAAGGCCACTGGCCTTGATAGAAACTGGTGTTATTACTCTTTTACATTTCAGTTTGCATGCTATAATATGCTTTGATGGTTTAACAGACATGTTTCTCTACCAAAGTGAAACAGGGCAGCAGGCTTTTAATGATATTAATGGCAGCCCAGTGGCATGGAGATAGATAATCAAATATGGAATCTATCTATAACTGTGACAGTTCTCTCCTTCTGGGGAAATAGCAATTTTAGAAGGGATCATCATTCTCTGGAATGCTCATAATGGACTGTTTCTTATTTTCAGGGTGACTTCCTATCCTCACCCAGGAAATGTGCTTACACACATGCACACACACACACACAGCTCAAAGGGTACATCCTCCCAGGCCTGCCCTGATGTAAGTGTCTTTGAATGTCATGGCTAACTGTACAGTTTGCTTCTGAAAAAAATTAGGGATTACTAGGATCAGATACTGTACACTTGTCCCTTCTGGCCATAAGAAGAGATGCACCCAGACTTGATCCCTGTCAGGCACTTGAAGAAAAATTGGGATAATGAATAAATTGGTTTGCATGTGGATATATGGATATGCGTCCAAAGTCAAGGGGAAGATTCGTGCATGCAGCTTTCCTATCTTTTTTCTCTGTCCTATTCCCATCCCATTCTCCTTTCAACCACACATGCTGAGATGCAGGCTGAACGTTCAAACATTCAGGCAAAACCTTGAAAGTCAGCACATATGCTTATTTAGGGAAATGTGTGTGTCTCAGCAGATTTGTATTATTTAAAAAAATGTTATGCAGTCAAAGTGAGGTACAATACAAAGAAAGAGTCACATTCATGGAGGACTAAAGGAAAAAAAATCAGGGTGCATGTTGGCAAAAGTTATCTGATGTTTTATGCCCCTGGTAAGAGCATTGTGACCTTGTTAGAATCATGCTGTAGTGGTGTTAAATTGTGTTAGGTTCTGGAATTCGTGGTATTATTGGGAAAAGGGCCTTCCTAAGATGAAACTGTGTGTGTGGTGTTTTTTTTAATTTCAAAACTATGTAAACCAACCCGCTACATTTTTGGCCCTATCTGCTCATTCTACTGATTAGGGCCCAAGGTCCTATCTTGATTATCAGTACATTGAAAGCTTCATTAATAAACTGTAATAGTCAATGTGACTAACTCTCCCCTGGATTATGTATAAAACTCCCCTGCACTATGGATAAAAACGCAATTGCTTCTAGGTTTGCCAAATCCAAAATATCCAGAAACCTCAGAAGTGAGAATGGAAAGCTGATGACTTTTTCAATTTTCTCACTCAGCATGATATGCAGTATGGTTGGTGGACATAAAGTTCTGAACACAGAAATCACTGCAAAAAGTTTTTCAAATACTATTTTAGTATTTAGTATATAGTAATAAATCACAGCCTCAAATTCAGAGGCACATTACATTACTAAAATCTTGTAGATTGACAAAAAGAACGTTTCAGAAGCCAAGAATAGACACGTTTCGCACTAATGGTCAGCAATGCTGATATAGAAAGATCTGTTCTACCACCATTATACTAGAACTAAAGTAGGACCAGAATCCAGTCCTGTATTCTGTTTTCTATGCTAGTCTCATAATTGTGAGCAAGGAACACTCATAAGCAGGCCAGGGTGTATTCCACACACATTTTCAGCCTTTGCACTCCCCCCTCTCCTCATAATGGATTGGAGGTCTATTTGAAATGATGGGCAGAATTGCCTAATTGAGCAGAACTCAGATTTGTGATTTTTTTCTTCTGCATTGGGCAAAAAGGTTTCCCTCCCCATTCTATGCTAACCCAGTTGGAGTTTTACCCGAGGTCACTTCAGGTCAGGGCTTGGATTAACTTGGGAGGGGCAAAGTGTATCTGTGTGTCTGTCAAAACATAGTTTGCATCTGTAGCTAAGTCTAGTATTTGGCTTCCAGACTGCAGGATTAGGGGGATGCTTAAATGGTTGCGTATTAAAATATGCACTCTCCATGGTCCTGAACACTATGCTTCCATTCTCTCTCTCTTTCGCTCTCTCTCCACACTGAAAGACTAGCTTCCTGTGTAAGTACAAGAACTGCAGCCAATAAGCTCTGCATTCAAGAGAACCCTAATGAACTTTCAGGCTGAATAACTAACCACTGGAGTTCTCCCAGTGGTCTGGAAATATTATTTGGGAACAATCAAAAATTATTTTATCATGACGAGTCTGTTCAAGTTCTAATTCTTTGGTTCAGTTTGCATTTTCAGCTGTAATAATGAAATAGGATAGCAAATAAGGAACTATAAACTGTATTCAGCTTCCTCTGAGGGATGAGATATCACTGCCAGTCCTTAAAAACAATAATTCCCACACACTAAAATAATGTTTTATGCTTCGGATTTGTAGAATTAGTAATAAACTTGTACATTGTTAAGGCACAAGTTTTTCCCTTTATATTTGATAATTTTGTAACAAAGGAAAGCACAGAAAACTTCTTAGAGTTCATCTATTGGTAAATACTGAATGGAAGAATGAGGGTGAGAGATAGGATGGATGAATTTATAAGTGAAATATCTTCATTTTAGTTGGCCTTAGGTCTATGCATCAGTTTCTATATAGAGCACAGAGACTAATAATGTTTGGAATACAGGGTGTAATGTTTCAGAAAATGGAAAAAAAACCAGATCAACTAACTTGATTAGGGGAAACTGTCTATATCAGGGGTGTCAAACCTGATTTCATTTTGACCTTGGGGGGGGTCCAGGGGGGCAGAGGTCCAAAGGCCAGCTTGACGACTGGGGGCACGAGAGCTCTGCCAGCGAAACCAGGCTCCTGAGCTCCATTTTCACTGTGATGGCTTCCTGCAACCCTCTATCAGTAAAAATGAAGCTTCAGAGGGCCATCCATGGCTCTCATGAGCTCTGTTTTTGGCTGCAATGGCATCCTGCAATCCTCTGCCAGTGAAAACAGATCTCAGGAGCTCTGTTTTTGCTGGCAGAGGCACCACAGGCTGCTGTTTGCAGGGGGCCCTGCAGGCCAGATCTAAACATCCCGTGGGCCCCTGGCCCTTCAGTGTGACACCCCTGGTCTACATAATCCTGATATTAATTATTTCATGAAAGTATAGAACTTTAGATATCTGATTTAGCAATAATACATGTGAAAACAGTGACCTCAGCAGGGTAAAAGGAGGCAGAATGTCAAAAGCAGCCTTGCAACAGAAATTCTGTCCTTGTATACATGCAGTGTGACATAATACAAATGTATAAAAGGAGTGGAGCATGATGAAAGTAGGAAATCTCTGCAGAAGCCCATGTATGAAAGGTTTCTTGATGATCACAAACTCAACATCAGTGTTTCTCAACCTCATTAAGATGTGTGAGCTTCAACCACCAAAGGTCCTCAGCCAGGACAGAATAGTTGGTGAATTCTGGGAATTGAGGTTTGCACATCTTAAAGTTGCTGAGACTGAGAAACTCTACTCTACATGCTCAGCGTAGAACAGTGTAGGGGTGTCAAACCCGCATTGTCATAACAGTGTCACGTGACATATTGGGACTTTCCCCCCTCTTCACTAAACTGGGTGGGGGCAGGGCCAGCACGTGACACATCTGGCCCATGGGCCGTGAGTTTGATACCTCTGGTGTAGATCATGTTTTGACAGCTATCAAAAAAGGGGCAGTAGAATGTTTAGATTGCGTTATGATAATTTAGAACTTAGTTTTTGACTTTCTTGAAATAATAGCACCACTTTGTTGTCCACTAGTCAAACCTCATGGGAGTATTGTGAGTAACACATTTTTAAAGGATGTAGACAAACTGAAAAATGTTTGGGAGGGGGAAGATCTGTGAGGAAAGGTTGAAGGATCCGAGTAACTTTTATTCAGCGAATAGAAGATTAAAGGGAAACATGGTTTTTCTTCAAATATATGAAAGATAATCACATTCCAAGAAGGAGCTATATTAGTTAAATATTAGGAAGCAGGTCAACTATGGGGTTGTAGTTGAAGAAAGGAATGATAGGTTCATGCTAAAGAAGCAGAAGCTAGTTTACCATCGGTGATGCTGTTGCTCTGGGTGAGATTCTTGCTGTAGGTCAGTGTTTTCAACCTTGGCAACTTAAAGATGTGTGGATTTCAACTCCCAGAACTCCCTCCTCCCAGATTGCTGGCTGAAGAATTCTGGGGTTGAAGCCTACAAATATTCAAGTTGCCAAGTTTGAGAAATACTGTTCTAGATTAAAAAGAAATGGAAGTAAATATTATGCAGAATCCAGCCAAGTAATAATTATGCACAAGTTAGATCACCATGTTTGCACACATTTATAGCAATTTCAGTGTTTTAGAACAGAATCTTTTCCAGATGTATTTGGAAAACCATGGTTTGAACTAGGAACATTTTGCATGCAAGTAAATACCCTAATGCTGAGTTATTACCCTTTTCAGATAATCTCCCCACTAGAGGACTTGATCTGCTAAGCTTCAGCAATGGCATCAGAGGGCAGAATGGACGATGTTTTGTCACGAAATGCAAAATCTTTGGTCAAATGTATGAGCAATAGCTCCCTTCTCCATGCTTTTATTTCTATGGTTCTGAAATCTTTCCATTCTGTGTGATGAAGAGCTTTGTGGAATCTGGATGGTTTTTGGTTTTTCCCCCAATTTTGATAACTCAGATCCAGTATTGTATTTATTTACTTTGCATCTCTTTTTAAGATCCCTATGGTTCTAATGGACAAACTGAGCCCGAGGGAACTTGCCAAAAACAGGAGTCATGTATATTTAGATACCAGCATAACATTTGTTAGGTCATTAGGACACGGCATTTCTGTGATGGGAGATAATCCAACAACAGCCATTCACGTCGGAGGGAATGAAATTTGTGAATTGAAAATCCTAAGCAATTGAGCCTCAGGATGAATGAATTTCACAGACTCTGTGAAACGAATATTAATCTCTCAATATGCAGCAGCCATGCCTGATCCTTGAAAGAGCTTTCCAATTACAGTGCATGTGAAGAGTCAGTTTAAACAATTTAACCATTCCATCATGTGTTGCTTTAACCAAAATGTATGTTGGATATAGGAATGAAGAGTCTTACTCTACTTTTAATCTAATTCATTAAACATTAACCTTTTCATAATCTAAACAGAAATACAGGATTCCTGGCTTAGTTCCAAAGTTTAGGACTAACCTCATCTCACTTATATAACCAACAAGCTCTCTCTTTTGAAGTATGATGGCAAATATTTTATACTCACCAGCATTACTCTTCATTATTGATTTCTGTGTTCCTATCCATGAAAAGATATTTGCTTAGATTTCTGTCTGAGCTTTTAGTCCCATACTTGTCTGACCCCATTTTCAAATGCAAGAGTCATACAAAAATATATAAAGTGGGTATATTTGGTTATATATTTGAGTACATACGCAATATTCCTTGCACCATAAGGCAAGAAGGCACACAATAACCTTTCAAAGTGCTTTTAGGAACTGTCCAATGTACCAGATCCTGTTTGCATTGTTTGGCAACTCAAGACACTCTCCCCTACCTCTTCATGATAACCAAGTTGAACTGACACAGAGTCACTGAAAATGTTAGTGGAGCATTTCTTTGCTCTCATTTTCTTTGTTGATAGGAATCTGGGTTCTTTTGGCAGCCAAAAGAATATGAAAACTAGACAATGAAGAAACTTACAAATAGAAACCATCCCAGTACAATCCAGTATAAAGGCATACTTCCTTTATATTCTTCTACAATGAAATATCCCAAATATTTGTGAAAATTGCACATTATTATGTGTCCTCTAATTTTCTTTAATTGTACAGGGCATTTTTGACCAAACATCTGTGCCCAGTTCTAGATATGTTACCATGACGAGCATACTTTTCTACAAAATGTAATTATAATACCTCTTTTTCACCTATTTGCGCTAGATTATTGTGGGTTTAGTGAAGAACAAAGAGATGGATTATGATAAAATGCAGGATTTGGCTGTAGGAATGAGGATATCCAGATACCTATGCTTAGAGAAGCATTTCCAAGTTAGTCTCCATAATAAAATGCTGAATTAGTTTTCATTGATCTTTTTGAAAGCATTTAAATCCTCCCCTCACACCGCAACCCAATCCACACCATCAGAATCCTCTTAAGTGAAAATCCTCTAACCACAATATGGCATTTTAGTTGTTTCTTTTAAACCATGCACGATTACTACACCTTTCTTTTCTATTCCCATCTTTCCACCTAGGCAAGGCAGGTTGAAAGGAAGGGGGAGAAAAGAGACTAACCTACACTTAATTTAAACCAATGTCCGAAACTAGGAATGTATCAGTATAAAATAAGAAGACCATTTATAGAACATGTAAAATTAAGTTTATTTACTTAATTTACCCCACACAAATTTATCTAGAATAATGAGGCAGAGCTTTCATGTGACATAGTTTTAATCCTTACGTTTTTATACCTTGTGATTTATTTATTTATTTACTTAGTTTAATTTTAGTGTAAAACCAGCCTTTGGTGTCAGGGATTACCTAATAATTCCTCACGTTAACATGAAATACAGAGAAATACAGACTGTGTTACTGCTAATGAGTGTGAATAAAAATTAGCTTTGCATATAGGCAAGGTGCTATTGGTTTATACTTTACTCCCCCCCCCCCCCCTGCAAAGACTCCATATGGCTTGGATATCTTACTTCTTATACCATTTATGGAATGAGAAGTATAGTTATTTAGTGGAGGTATAATTCTCCGGACCATTTTTAAGGATGGAGTTCTGGTAAATTGTTTCAGTTAAATGAAACTTCATATGCATTGATCTAACTGAGCCTTTTCATATAAGCATATTCTTGGGGTTGAGCTCAAGTACAATAAACTAATGGAAGTCAATAATTTATCACTTTGGATATGGGTTTTCAGGAGAAAAAGGGGAAAAATACAGTTACTGGACTGCCTGGAAAATAAAATCTAGAAAACGTAGAGTGAGAAAAAGAAACTGGAAAACTATTCAACCAGAGCATGCTGATTCCATAAGTGCTGTTATGATAAAGGATTCATACTCTAGTTACTAAAGACATCTTAAAGTAGGTCTACTATATCTGGACTACAGAAATCTGGATCACCACTAGATGGCGTGCAAGGAATATGATACAGATTTGTAACCCAACATTTGTAACCCAAAGACCAACATATTATTAAGAGAGTGAAGGTCTAAATTCTAATGACACCGTTCTAATGACCCATTCTAATAATTGTAGTGTAAACTGTAATCTTCATACCGTGGACAGTAATTTAAAAGTTTGGTTTTCATTTTCAGAGAGATAATCCCTAGACACAGAGATAGAAGATATGGGTAGCCCAAAGAATTCACTGGTATTTAAACTTTGATCCTCGAAATTCTAAATGAACTTGCCAGCATTGTATAATCTAATCAAGCAAGTATATGTACACTTAAGAGTTCCATTGAGTTTTATAATTCTTATTTCCATTTAGACTAAAAGGAAAAAGGAGTTTAGTGTATTTATCTTTGTAAAAAATATTTTTTAAAGAAATAATAATGTACTGAATCATGGACTGAAAGACTGAGACTGACACAGGAAACAGTGTCCAATAGGAATTGCTTGGATGTAATCATGTATAAATAAATACACTGGGGTTTATTATACTGCAGTGGAAGAAAAAGCAGTTTCATGCCAAGGATCCTATATAACATGTATCATGTACCATTTCCTATCTTTAATTCACGTACCAAGTATTTGTTAGTGAGGTCCGAGGTTTTGGAATGCATAATCAGCCTTTTAACTAGCACACAACATTTCTGGGAAGTTCCATTAGTTAATTTTTCCTGAAAGCTAGAATCATGCAATGGTTAGACAATCTGGAATCAGAAAAAACGGGTTCAAATTTTCATGGACTGATGTTCTATATGGATGGCCGTTCCTGATCAGTGGATTCTATGCATCTTTACTTGTCCCACCAAGGACAGGAAAACAGGTGCAAATCATTTTTCTTGAGGAGAGAGGAAAGAGATTTCAAGAACATCTGGTTTCCATTGATAGACCTTGTTTCCAGTGGTGGGATTCAAATAATTTAACAACCAGTTCTCTGCCCTATAATTTCTTCCAACAACCAGTTCACCAAACTGCTCAGAAAGTTAACTGGTTCTCCCGAAATGGTGCAAACTGGCTGAACTCCTGCTTGTTTCCCCACTTATCCATTCCTGCCAATATTTGATACTAATATCAAGATAGAAGTACTTGACAGAATTGCCAATTTGGTCTGGTGCTTAAGTCACCAGGCTAGAAAGCAGGAGATCATGAGTTCAAGTCCTACATTAGCATGAAAGCCAGGAGGGTTACTTTGGACAGGTCACTCTCTCTCTCTTATGCCAGTCTCCCTTACTTATAGAGTAAATCTGCCTTACTTATAGAGTTGTTATTATGGGGAAACTAGGAGGAGGGAAGTGTCTTGGATATATTTGCTGCCTTGAGTTATTTGTAAAAATAATAAATGTGTGATATAAATAAATAAAAAATAAAAATGCATCCGGCAGTGAGAAGGAGGGCAGGAAGGAAAGAAGGAGGGAGGATCTTTCTATCAATCAATTAAAAAGAAGAAGAAGTTTAGTTTAGTTTAGTTTATTTACATTTATATCCCGCCCTTCTCCGCAAAGGACCCAGGGCAGAAGAAGCAGAACCCAATCTTTCAATGCTCCATCCATAAACGAGTAAATCCAGACCAACTACTTCCATGTAAATTAAATCCTTTGCCCCTTCTGAAATTATATTATTTGGAGCTGTGGTGGGATTCAGCCAGTTCGCACTACCTCGGGAGAACCAGTTGTTAACTTTCTGAGCACTTTGGTGAACTGGTTGTTGGAATAAATCATTAGGGCAGATAACCGACCTGGCTGCTATATTACTTGTTTGGGTGGGTGGGAGATCGCCTCATGCTTCCATTGAAAGGGATCTACCACATTCTGTTTCGTTGGCATTATAGTATTGCAGCCAAGATATCTGGCTTATTGTAGGCTTGGCACTGTCCCTCAAAGAAACCTATGTCGCAAGGCAAAAGCTGATCAGGGCCAGCCTTGTTTGCTCCCACTCAGCAACAGAAGTAGCCAACTTTCCTCTATATAGCAAAACTGCCTTACCCCAGTAATGTAAATAAGTGAATAAAATGTCTGTTACCATCTGACACATAACATCCCATATCACTATTAAACCAAAATCTAATAATATCTTACTGCATCCTCATTATGCCACTTTCTGTTAGCAGGAATTGTGCAGCAATACTATAGTGTGAAATGTGGCACAGTTTAGATACAGATTTTGATACGCTTAATGACACCTAGAAGCTCCACATCAGAGTCTCTAGAAATTCAAAGAACAAAAAGTTCTTTAGAGTAAAAAATTGCAGAATAATAAGCTGAGAAGTTCTTAAAACAAATGATATGTGTAAGTTGTGCTCTCTGATTGACAGATTGCCCTCTTCCCTCTGCAGCTTTGGGCTGTGGTTTCACAACCTATGTGCCAGGTGATTTATCAAAAAGAGGTGAACGGCCGGTGCCTCCATCCCGTTCTCTCCCCCTCCCACTGTCCCAAAGAGAAATTAGTACCTAACATATTGCAGTGACAGAGAGGGAGGGGGAAAGAGGGGGGGTATATTTATTTCCATTGTTGGTTGATAGATAGATTGATCATCTACTAGGAAAGAAAAGCTACTTTGCACATACTCAGAGGCACTCTCCTATACAGATCCACATTTCCTGGGTTTGAAAAGAGTAAGCAACATTTTGGGGCAGAATCCCTCACTCCATCCCAAACTCAATAAGATGGCTTATCCCACTTTGGACTGAGTATACCAGCTCCCTTTTTAGAGTGAATTTTGGAAGTTAGCCAGTGGTTCAACTGCTTTATTGAAAGACAGATTTGGAGTGATTCCTCCTGGGGGGAGGGAAAAAGATTAAAATGTTCCCTCTCCCTTCCCCAAACTAGGCTTGTCTAAAAAAGACTTTTTTTTACCCTTCGTCTCCTTTCACACAAGGGTAGTTTAAACAAGGGTAGTTTAAAGAAGAGCGCAGGTAAATAACTTCTAGTGTTCGGTGCATGACTCCTAAAAATGCCAGTCTGAAAAGCCGAAGGAAGGAGTTCATCAGTTCATCTGAACAGCCAAAATTGGGGACCAGGGAGGAATTTTTCCTACAGCTGCTGAGGCATACCCGCCTCCGAAAATATCGACCTTTTCCCGGGATGGGAGAGTGACGGGAGAGAGTGTCTCAGGTTGCCGTTCGAATAAAGACAAAGAGGGTTTATCGGTTCTTTGTTAACTCGGGAGCGGAGAAACGGGCGGGGGGTTAAACGGGCGCAGAAAGAGACGGCGCACAAAGCGGGACGGGAGGGCGCGGGAAGAAACGGCATGGGGAGCCGGTCATTGTTCCTGGAGTTGGGCACATACCTCGTACACCCCCCATCCCATCCCACAAATCTCTTTCCTAGGGGGGGATCTTCAGGTAAGGCGGTCTCGCATCCCCACCTGCCTGTCTCCTTCCTTCTCAAGTGGAGTTTTAACTTTCCAACCAAGTGTAGGGATGGCGCGCCGGCGAGAGAAGGGAGAAGAAGCTGTCTGGGTGCGGAGGAAAGGACGGGGACGAGAAATCCAAGAGTTTGCCCCGATACCTCCATTGAACTCCGCGAGGGACCAGGGCGGTGCCGCAGAGCTCTTCCGCCAACCCTCCAAATACAACCCTGGCCGACGGGCTCTCTCCCCAGTGAAGGGGAGTTCCAGAGGTCACTTACGTGTCCCGTCGAACCTGTTGGCGATGTTGTCCAAGAAGGTATTCTGTGGGGCTAGCAAGCCTTTCATCACCGGCATTGCGGCGGGGGCACCACCATCGGCGCCCCGCTACCCCCGCGGGGTCCGCTGGCCAGCGGCGAGAGTCCAAGTGCAGCCGCGGAGAAGGAGCGCAAGATGGGGCGGGGGAGACGCTCAATGTCCCGACTGAGCTGGCGCAAGGGGAACGGCGAGGCGAAACAGCTGCCTGGGAGCTCACCGCCTCCCTCCCTCCCTCCCGGCTGTCATTTCCCTCCCTTCTAATCCCAGCCGTGCAATTAGCGGGCTGGCGCGGACGACAGGGCTGGGGAGGGATCCAGAGGGATCCCGCCCAGATTTCAGCGCCTGCTCTACCTCGCGCGGGTTCCCACGAGCGGCATCTCAAGCGCTTAGTTCAGTGCACAGCGTGCAAACAACGCGGAAACACCTTGGGCCGAATGGCCTTGACTCGCAATTATAAAGAGCGGGCATCATTAATCGAGAGGATTTCTTCCTTCTTGAAAAAAACACATTTAAGTGTTACTGTAAAATAGAAATAAGAGACACGTGTATAACAATGGACCCACTGAGTATGGTAGACTTAACCTGGCTACTGAATTATTCCTTTTTCTGAGATTTCAAGATAAACTAAAACAAGGGGCTGAATTCACATACTACCAAAAAAAGAAGTTAAACTTTATGTTGTCACAATATACTTTTTTAGGTTTATATATGACCTATTTGGTCTGTGATCACAACCACATAATCAACAATCCCTGATCAAAGAATGTAAGTGAGGTCCCATTTTTACTTGTAATTTCAGAAAACAGAAGGATAATAAATTCTGGGGCTGAATTTTCATAACCATAATTGTGCCACCACCAATAAATGTTTATCTTTTCTTTTTTCTGAAATTGGAGTATGTTACACATGTTACACACGGCATGTTATATGTTACATACACATGCCACAATATTTTGGTTTTATTTATTCTGTGAAAATTCAGACTTTGTGATTAGTTTATGCTACAGAAGGAGGGCCTCACTGAATGCTGAAGCCTAAACCCAGCTTAAACACAATCACTGCATCCCTTTTTAACCCAAACCTGATTCTACTTTAGGAAAACTCAAACTGACCATTTAGAGGATTTCCTATTGCAAAAGTGTCTTTTTCAAGTATTTGCATTTCTCTCTATCCCTCTTGGTTTGGGTTTCCCACCTTCCCTTCATTAAATTAGTCCAAAGACTCTTATCAAATTGGTTGAGAACCCCATGCAAATATTCTATCAAATTGCCAATAGTTTAATTCAACAGCAATATAATTGACTGCTTGCCCTAATGAATCTAGGGATTATGGTGGCTGCTGTCTGCACAGAAGATACTGTTGGCTTGAACTGTATTTAATGCTGGCTAGAAACCAACTACTGCTCAATTTACAAAAAGTGAAAAAGAAACGAATCTTCTATTATGCTATTCTATGATTCTAAGTGGATCTATTTAGATTACATCAAAGTTAGCTTCATTTGGGCTAGGATTCTGCACAGCAAAGAAGCCCCAAATAAGAAAAGTGTTCTTGAACCAACTTTGTATTAATCACAATGATTTCTTACATAGTTTGAATTATAAATTCCAGATCAGACTGCCGAGACGGTCAATCAAACATCTGTCAGCACACAAAAGAATCTAGCACACAAAGACATTTGGAGTAGCCAAGCTTTCTTTGCCAACACTGCCCTCTGGCTGCCAATGGCTGCCAACCCCATGAAATCATAAAAAAGCAACAACAGATCTCCTGGTCAGACAGTCTTAGACAGGTAGAAGCAGATAGATCAGCAGAGCTAAAACAGTTTGGGAATACAGAGATAACTGCAATTTGCCTTTTTAACATAGCTTTAAAAACCTTAGCATGAACTATAGCTGGTAGATATTGGGGTGGTCGTTCATGCTGGGTTAACATTTGTGATTGCCAAGGAAATCCTGCCTGGATGCTTGGCTTGATGGAGATTTATTTGGTAGTTTTATAGGCAATTGGCAGCAATACATCTCTCTCAGTATTGAAAGACAATCTGAGCTTTCCTATTCAGAGGTGGTTGTGGCTCTGAGCAGCAGAAGAGGAAAATGATTTCTAGTCTTGTATATCCTGCTTTCTCTATAAAAGAGTTTGAGACATAGAAAGCTGGTTGAGGTGGATCTTTGGTTGATCCATCAAGCGTTCTGGGTTGAATTCACACAGATCTTTGGACAAAGCAGTTATTAAACACAAGAGGCTTTATTTGGAAGAGAATGTGGTGACAGATAAATGAAAGAGCTATTTACAAAATGAACAAACTGCACCGCTGCTATCTTTGGACAGCACCTAGCACCTGGCGGGTGTAAAATAGCAGCCAACAGCAGTGATGAGAGAAAGCAGGAAGGACTCGTGCAAACTCTTGAAAAGGGTTTCCTTATTTGTGATTTCTTAGTAAATGGGATTTAATGCACTGGTCTTCTGGGGAATCAGGCAGCCCATGACTGGGTCAGGCTCTGCAGCATATGGGATGGGCATCATCTGGGAGATGCTGGGTGCATTCTTATTGAGGGGCAAGGGGAGCCCAGTCGCTCTCTTGCCCATTGTGAGAATCCCAGCAGCCTGGTTTTCTGAGCCATGCAAAAGGCGGTAGAGGCGGTTCTGGAAGCCCTTGGTGGTCATGGCACTGCTACGCTTGCCGATGGTCAGGATGCCGGCGGCATGGTTGCCCATCCCATGGAGCAGATCAAGGATGCGGCATGGACAGCTTTTTTGCCTGCAACAGTCTGGCAGGGCTCCTTTGGCCCCGGCAAAGGAGCACAGCAGCAAGAGCAGGAGAACTGAGGTGGCTCTCTGAACCTGTAAAGACATGATCTAAATGAGCACATTTTAAGGATAGGTCAAAGTTAGAGAAAGTGCAATACTTCAGAACTACATGTCCCAGCATGCCTCACTATTATAAAACCTGATGAAAGATGTAACTTCCATCAGACAAATGGTTAACAACTAACGGAACTTCCCAATTTCTGCCTTAAAAATATATTCTGTTATATTGATTACATCAGCAAAGTTCTCCTGGAACGATATTCATGAATATAATTAAAAATATAAATTGGGCTCACACTATTTAACCACAGTTTAATTTAACGTATGTTTTGCTGAATAAGTCATAGTGGCTGGGTTCAAACATTACACTGTTAGAAAGAAAGAAGTGCATTGTGGCTGGCTACAACGTGTGAACCAAAAAACCTCAAAGATTATGAGTGAGCAGGAATCAATATCTGGAACAGGATAGATACCAAAGATTTAAGGAAATTTAGCTGAGAGGATAAGAAAGGCAAATTTAGTTTACTAGGTCGGAAGGACTTATTGAACTCTCTTCAAGATAACTTTTTTAAATAAAATCTGCTGAGAGATGTCACATCACAGCCATCCATTTTAACTGAGTATTGACCCAAGACATTTTGCTGTCTGAAATAGACTTGCTTCTATACCATTAGTCTGAAGCCAGCTGCTGATTTTGTACTGAATTGCAACTGAGCAAATGGTTATATTGTTTTACCATCATTAGAGTTGAATTCAGAGACAGAGGTGGTATTCAGCAGGTTCTGACCAGTTCTGGAGAACCGGTAGCGGAAATTTTGAGTAGTTCAGAGAACTGGTAAATACCACCTCTGACTGCCCCCCCCCCCATCTATTCTCTTCCTCCTGAGTCCCAACTAATCAGGAGGAAATGGGGATTTTACATTAACCTTCCCCTGGAGTGGGAAGGGAATGGAGATTTTACAGTATCCTTTCCCTGCCACACCTACCAAGCCATGCCCACCAAGCCACACCCACAGAACCATTAGTAAAAAAATTTGAATCCCACCATTACAGTGAGAAGGATCTGAGATTTAAGTTAGAGATTTTAGCCGGCCTAGGATAGCCCCCCGCTTCTGACTTTTAAATATAAATTATAATTTGGCTACGGTTTTAATAATGGGTTTTAGCACGGGTGAATTAATTTAATATATTTTTAATTGATGTATATTGTATTTATGGTTTTATATAATGCCTGTGCGCCGCCCTGGGTCCTAACAAGGAGAAGGGTGGGGTATAAATTTAATAAAATAAATAAATAAATAAATAAATAAATAAGTTTAAAAAGTAACTCGAGTAGTCCTGGATATTATGATCAGCTCTGAATAGCATCCAAGGCAGGTCTCGGGGGCCCTGAGGCAGAAAAATCCTATAAACATCTCTAATAATAAAGGGAATAGCTAGCCATTTGCTTCCTGCTCATGATACTGAAAATGATTGACTACCTCACTCTGCCTAATAGATAGGATACTGGCCATGAAGAAGAAAATAGTCTGCAGGAGTTTGGGGGGGAAGGGAAGAGAATTGGATTTGATGTCTCCTGGATGTGTGTTTGTATATATATTGATTTGCCAAGTAGTTTCTAAATTAGGGACTCTAGCATGAACATCCTTGAGCTAAAATATGGCTCTGTTGTGTTGATGGCATATTGGCCCAAATAAACAGGAAATATCAGTGCCCGTTGCTTTTAGCAGAGAATATTGCAAACGGCATAAGTGTGCTAGACTTCTCTTATTAAAAAAAAGCCTTGTGCAAAATCCTTGATTGATCGATCAAAGCTAGGATGGCATTAAGAGGCCAAGGTCCATCTGATGATTTCCTTTATGAAAAATTGAGATTTAAAACATGGGGAATAAATGAAAAAGAATGTGAATTAGCAAATGAATGAAATAAAAAATAGATACTTTATGTGACTTGTGAAATTAAGAGAAAGGGGAAAGATGTAATAGATCTGAATGAAGTCTATTCTCATAATGGAAAAATGGATGAAATACATTTATGGAAGGTAAAATATGGACTTAAATTATGAACCAAAGGACTAAAATTATGTCACAAAGAATGAACGGGTGCTTTCTTGACTGTGGATGTGTTTGAAAGTAGGATTTTATAGTTCCATGATGTACCCCAGAGAATGGGGATAATGAAACCACCAGGGAAGTGTTGAATCTGACCTATAGGAAAATGTTTTTCCACTAGGTTATACAAAGTGATAATGTGGAAATGTGAAGAGAGAGTGCAGAAAAAGCGATCAAATCATTTGGAGATCCAGACAGAAATGCCAATGACCATTCAGAATTGAAAACAATATTTTTATTATATATAGATCTAAATCTGTTACTAGTCAGATGTGCAAACTATTTTCATTGTAATATGTTGCATATTTGACTAGACTCTTGAATGGCCTGAGTGACTAGAAATAAATAACAAGATTTTCAAGGCAATTAAATTGCAAATTAAAAGTTCAGAATAGGTTTTATTTTAGTGTTTTCCAGATATATAGGTAGACTTACAACTACAATTCAGCCTAAAATTTATGTTGCTAAGCAAGGCAACGTAAGTGATTTTTGTTCCATTTTATGGCCTTTTTGTCACAGTTGTTAAGTGAATAACAACTCATCATGCGGTCATTAAGTGAACCTGGTTTCCCCCATTGACTGTTCATAGAATCCTGGCATGTTGCAGTAACATTCATTAGGTCATATAAAAGTCAGAATGTCAGGCATCCTTGATCTCCTTCTGGATACTCCCATACATTTTCTCAGAACTCAATTTCTATCCAATAACACAAACAGCCAACGCTGGGGTCATCAACTTTTTGGACATCAGGGACCACTAAATTCATAATTTAAAAACCCATGGACCATTAATATTAATATGATTTAAAAAAGAGATAAATAATATTTAGTGCAATATAAAAAATGCAAATCATTTTTCTGTGGACCATCAACATTTTCTCATAGACCATCAGTAGACCATTGTTGGTGACTGGTTGGTGACCATTGTTCTATGCCACCTACAGTACTTATTTTATTTTTATTTGTTTAGTTATCTAACAATCAATTTTCAGTACTCTCACTTACACGTATCTGAGCAACTTAAAATAAAACCACAGAATCATGTAAAAGCCATAATATGCCTGGTTTACATTTGTGTTCTTTGAATCATTCTTCTCCCCAAACACAATTAGAAAATTTTGCAAGCCTTTGTTTTCCTTTTATGTTGAATGATCCATTTAGGCTATCAAAGAGCAATTATAGCAACTTATTATTAAAGACTTAATAGAAGTTTTAGTCAGGTAGTTAATCTGTTAATCTGTTTTTGTGAGTTCACACAGTCCACTAAATTAGTGCTTCGTCAGCCTTAGCAACTTTTAAGATTTGCAGACTTGGAGAACTTCCGGTTTTCATGGGTGACGGACGTGTTTGATACACGTCTGCTGCTTGCTGTCCTGGTGGCCCCCCGGGGGGGGGCACAGGGGTTTTTGGAGGAACCCCCTGCCATATGGGCAGCTCGCTGGAGACCCCCAACCAGGTGGCGGCCGGTGGGGCATCTTCCAGCCTCGCCCCAGGAGCCGGGAAGCAGAAAGGGGGGGCTTTGCTCTGTCGCCGATTGACTCCGGAATCAATGGAAGGATTTGAAAGCTGGCTGGAGTGCTGGGGCTGGAGGGTCTTTCCTGATTTCCAGGTCTGCAATTGAGGGACAAGCGAGCACTGTGAGTTTTACTTTCGATCAACTTTAAACAGAGAATGGAGGGGAGAGTTAATTTGTTTTGACCCCCCCCTCGGAATAAAGCGGTGGTTGAAAAACGTATCCCCAGGAATGTGGAGAAAAAGAGAACTAGACTGCCATCTGAAATAACAACAGTTAAAAAAAAACTGTATCTATATTATCGCAGTTGCAACATTATATTGTGGAAACTTTTTGCAACAAGAAATTGAAACTTTCACTCTTCTTCCTGTGAGAGGTGGGGAAGATGGCTCCTCTTTGTTCCCTGCCGGAAATTTTCTTTTTGTTTTCCTTCGGCGTTTGAGATCGTAAGACTTTGAATTTTCCAGCTTAATTCCTCCTCGGGAGACCTTTGGTATCTCTCCCAATACGTGGACATCCAGATTGATTTTTCTTCTTGGTTTCCTTGGTTTTCTTGGTTTTATGTGCCACCCGGACTGAACTTTTATTCGGGTTGTTCCGATACCTCGGACTTCATTGGCTGCTTGCTTTTCTGACGCCATTTTTCTTACAAGTTAGAACTTATAATTGGGACAATGGATTCTAAAAAACCACCTATTGGAAAGTCCTTTTCTGCTCCATCATCAATCCGCTCCAGTCCAGTTATGCAGCAGACAAAGATCACTGCATTGTTGCAAAAAGAAGGGACTGCCGAGAGCACTCAGGAATTGTCAACAAAGGAGGTGCTCCAGGACATAATGAAAAATGTACATGAAATCCGAAATGACCTGACAAATTTAAAACTAGAGCTGTTGGAGACACAAAGAAATACAATGGATAATAAACAAAAAATTGAGGCATTGGAGGGGAGGTCAGCTGAGATGAGGGAAGAGGTAAAGGAAATTCGGAAGGAAAGCACAGAACTGGGAGGTCATATGACCAAGATAGAATTCGAAAGAATGTCTTTTTTTCTCAGGTTCCAGAACGTTCCAGAGACAGAAGGAGAAGATCTTAAAGATCTTATGAGTACAATTTTAGCAGATTATATTAAAAGGAATAAAGAACAACTCTGGTGGGATATGGACCTGGTTTATAGAATTAACTCAGCATACGCTAGAATAAATGATGTACCAAGAGAAGTCCATATTAAATTTTTAAGGAGGTCCACAAAGGATGAGATATTGAGGGCCCAGCAGGGAGGACCCCTGAAATATCAGGAAAAAGAAGTTGCTATTTTGAAACAAATTCCCCCCAAAATTAGAGAGATAAGAAGGAAATATTCCTTCTTGTCCAAAAAATTATATTAAAAAGGAGTTTGGTTCAAATGGTTACTGCCAGAAGGAATGTTGGTCTTCTGGGACGGAGGTAGAATTAGAATTAAAACACTAAGAGAAGCGGAGGCCTTTCTGCAAAAGCATTCCTTACTCCTAGGAGACGAAGAAGAGGGAACAGGGGGGGCTGTGGGTCTGCCTGTTAATGGGAAGGGAAATAGCAAAAAGACTTAGATCCCAAAAATGACTTTATTTTAAATTTTACTGTGATAGTTGAATTAGATGGCATTGAAAAACATGATCGAATGTATGAAATTTACAATGTAATTTATATGTATGCTTGCCCTTTGGTTGTTTTTTAAAAAAAATATTGTATTTGTACGAAGTTTTGGTGGGACCACCACCCCCGGCATGGAAGCCACTAAAATGTTACTTTAACCCTATAACCTTTTCCCCATATATACTGTAAAACCAATAAAAATTGTTTTATGACAAGATATGCAGACTTCAGTCCTAGAACTGAATAACTGAACAATCTGGGAATTAAAGTCCATGCATTTTGAATTTTCCAAGATTGAGAAACATTGCACTAAACCAGACCAAAGCTGGTCTGAATTTGTCATGCAGACCAGCTTTGGCTGACATAAAAAGATGATTGGCTAGTTTGTGATGTAGTATATTGCATATGAACCAAGTCTATGCTAAAGCATACCGTTTTCCCTGAGAAGCTGACATGAATTCTGACAAAGAAACTTAAGAATGTACCAAGGAGACCAGAGAATACAGGGTTATAATAAGGTTGCCCTCCAGATATGCTGCACTGTAATTCCATCCAACATTTCAATTATTCTTTCTTTGGTTAAGTTAATATGCATTCAGATTGTAACAAAGAGATACTTCTAAATAGGAGGGATTGGGAAGGGGAGCAGAAAAAAATATCTGGATTAATAACTATTTGGGACTTTTTGTTATTCTAATATTAATGAATTTTTAAAAGGAGGAGGCTTTACCTACTTGTTATGGGTGTCCTTGCACTAATGACTTCTTTTTAAGCCTCAAGGTATCTCACATAGTTTCTCCTTGTTGCTTCCCAGTTCTATGATCAGGGTTGGAACAGATGCATTATGCAAAGCAGCCACTGGGGTTATTTTATGCAGTGGGATGATTGAACAAATCATGGGCAGGTTAGCCATAAGTATGTTCTGGGAACTAAGCCATTTTTTTTTTGCATTTTATATGCAGAATAATTGAGGTTTCAAAATGCAGGTGGCAGTAACTAGTCAGAGGCATGGGAATATAAACCTTTCCTCCTTGATACTGGGTGGAAATTCCCTATTGGGACTAATTTCATGAATTGGAGCAAGTCAGTGCACCATGACCATTTTGTGTAATGGTTAATGAGATGCCTCAAGCCTCAAGCTCATGAGTAGGATGCGAAAATCTGTAATAACCTCCAGTTTGCATTCTCCAGCACAAAGTGTTTTGAGTCATATCCTTCAGTGATTACATATAAATGGCAACACTAGTGGCCGTCAATAGCCCCCATCGATTTGTGTGTTCCCCTCTTTATAGTGATTTAAGCCAGTGGCTAGAAGGAGAAAAAAGAAACTCTCAGTCATTTCCTGGAACCATGCATAATTTCATCAATTGATGCTATACACCTGTAACTTAATCATTTATTTTTTGAAACTAGCAAATCTACCGGTAACTTGTAAACTTTCTCTGCATCAAAAGTGCTTTAACTCACCACTCCATTTTAAACTATTTAGGCTTATTTCCCCCCCCCCTTCCCCATCCCCAATTTAGTATTTTCTTTCTGACATCAGGCAGCCAGAACTCTTTACAGTTTTCCACCCGTGAATTTCCTGGAGTAATTGCAGATATATATATATATATAAAGGGAGACTAGTATAGATCTATTTCAAGCTATTTAGCTCTCATCAGCTAGCCATACCCTTACTGGGATTGTGACACAGTATATATATATTAAAATTATATTAAATATTATATCTATATCTATATCTATATCTATATCTATATCTATCTATCTATCTATCTATCTATCTATCTATCTATCTATCTATCTATCATCTATCTATCTATCTATCTATCTATCTATATATATATATATATATATATATATATATATATTTGTTTTCGTAGATTTTCACGGGTGTAGGTATGCTGGTATTGCTGGCTTCGGGGATTTTCCCGTGTATATAGCATGGAGATGTTATTGCAACGTTTCGACAAGATCTCACTTGTCATCATCAGGCAGGCTTCTGTATATATATAGAATATATATTCTATATATATATATGCTTTTTAAGGGCTGATTAATAAATAAGAGACCAGGATTAATCAGCCCTTAAAAATCTAACACATATGTACAAAATTCACACAACAGTAATCTCATTGGCTTTCTGCCCAGATGGTCTCTGGGTTGAGCCAACAGGCAGAGAAGGATGACAGTCTGTCTCCTCCCTTAATAGGGGCCCATAACAGGAGTTATGAAAATATTCATTCATATATATATATATGTTAGATTTTTAAGGGACCAGGATGGATCCATTTCGGGCTTATTAGCCCTCTTCATATATATATTATATATATATATATATTATTCATATATATATTATTATTATTATTAATCATCCCTTAAAGAAATTTAACATATATATATATATATATATATATATATATATATATATATATATATATATATATATATATATATATATATATATATATATATATATATGTTAAATGTTTTTTTAAAGGAATGATTAATAATTAATTAAGAGACCAGGATGGATCCATTTCGGACTTCTTAGTCCTCGTCAGCTGGCCATACTTTCCTACAGGGATTTGAACTGGTGCTCTCCAGCATTCGAAGCAGGCTTCTCTATGCCTTGAGCTAACCAGCTTCCCTGATTACATCATCATATATATATACACACACACACACACACACATACATACATATATATATATGTTAGTTTTTATGCGCTGATCAATTTATGAGCTGAAAAAAATTATCTATCTATCTTTATATATTAAAAGGAAGATAAAAACTAATTCAGGTGAATATAAAATAAGAAAAAGCGGAGAAAGGAAATCAAGGTGAGGGTAAAAGTATAAGAAAGGAAATAGAAAAATAGGAAGAAAAAGGAAGAAAAAAGATATACAGAATTAGGTTCCAATCTTCTTCACAACAGTTATACGTACAGTCAAAAATGTACCTGTTTCTCTTACAACATAAATCTCTTCTTTCTACAATCTACCCTATTTGTCAAAACCATAAACCATAAACTATAAATTCATCTTTTTTTCTGTTTTACACAAAAAGTCCATAAGGTGTTTGCAGTCATTTACTTGCAGCTTATTTTTCAGATGACTCCATGTAAAATCTGGTATTGAATACACCAGAGGTACTTAAATTATTCAGCACCTTGTCCTAATCCAGATATATTTTTGCCCAGATCAAGAAAGACCATTCTTACGGTTTCGTTCTCCATCTTCCATCTCTTACTTACCCTATTCAAACATATTTGCTGCTGTCCCTTTGGTTGTCTTCTCAGCACTGTTTCTTCACGTAGGACAATTTCAATTTTTTTGCTCCCCAGCAAATTCCTGATCAAGGTCATCCTCCCCCATAATGTCTTTGCTGATTGAAGGTTACTTGACTCCGTTTCCTCATCCATTTAATCCAAGGTTAACATCAACATTCTCAACCTGCATTTATCCATTGTGGACATTTCTTCAATCTAAGCTCTCTAAATTAATCTGAACAGAGATAATAGTATTGCTTTTCTTCTCCATACCCTTCTTAGTGTTCTGATGCAACCCAGAAATGAGAGCATGGTAGAAATCAAGAGAAATTGGCTACTTCTAAGCATAGTACAAGTTCAATATTATCCACTGCATCAATTTTAAATTGATTCAAACACTTGAGTCTTCTTGGATTCTTCTGTTTACTGCACATTCTATACAATCAGCAAGAATGCAATCTGCCATATAAGCACAAGCCTACTGAAGAAAGTATTTTCAATATACAGAGTTAATTTCAAGTTGTATAGTAACATCAGATTGGTCAATTATTTTCCATTCCTTTCTAAATTAACCCTCAGCGCTCTTTGAAAGGGTTTTCAATTTGAATCTCTCTTCAATTGCTTTTTTAAAGCCAACATAAACCTCTCCTTGTACATTTTGGCCAATTAGAAAGGGCACAACTGTTACCTTAATATTGTGGTTCGTCATAGTCTTGGTTTCTTCAAGGCCACAAGAGGGCTTCTGATATAACCTTCCAGGACAAAGCTCTAATCAAATGCTGGAAGAAGATGCCGTTTTATAAGCTCAGGTTATGTGCAACCACATTGTTCCCGTTTATGTCCTCCCCCCTCCACCACTCCCAAAGTAAAATGTTCCCCACCGTCCATCAAGATAGGGGTCGGAGGGGGGGGGAAGCTAAATAACCTTTTTGTCTACTGTCTCTTAGAGACAAGGGGAGACATCTACCTGCTTTGTCATTTTTCCTCAACTAATAAAACCTACAACTGTCTGCAGAACCAAGCAACCACTTAGAAACCTACAAAAGGAGCTGTAGGCTAGCCAGAGATAATGAGACAGGCTGTATTCGTAAGCATGGCCCCATTAGACTAATTGCCTCAAAAACACAGACCAAGAAGCTAGTCATGCCCTTTCCTTTTTCCCAGTCTGGCACGTGGCATCAACATACTTCCACAGAGGCACATGGCTCTTCAAAGAACTGAGGGACCCCAAAATTACTTTGGAGAGAATGCATCACCCAAGAGAGTCTTGCAGTTTTCAACTTGAAAGGGATATTAAGAATAAAATAGTCAACTCTCCCTAACAAAAATAGAATCTTAAAAGCATACCATCTTCGTGATGATGTCTTTATGCATTGTGATAAGCCATAATAGGGTTCATTTGATTCTGGCTTAATATGTGTTATATGTTTATAACACCAGTCGCTGTATAGTGTACATTATGGCTGAACACATGTGAGCTCAGACAACTGTAATTTATTAAACCACTGTTAAACAAATCAAGGCTTAATTCATCAAAATCATCAGTTTCCCTAGCTTCAAATTTTTAAATGAGAAAAAGCAGCCCTGATACCAAAAGTTAGCTCCTGAAAGAGTTGCATTTATGTGATATTCAAAGCTATAAATGGGTTACAAACCTACCTGGAACAAACCTACAAGCCGAGGATTTTTATTCTTACTTTGTCATAAGTTCCTTCACTCAAACTGCAGTATACTCTGCCCAGGATTTTATTTTTTCATGGAAGTTCTTCTCAATGTTTCTGTTGTAATTATATTTCATGCTCTGCAATTCAATGTTTTCCTCAAATTAACTTTTATTGTGACCAAATTCACTATTGTGGACAGCTGCTTGATTGTTTTTTTTTTAGTAAAAGGCTTATTGCACAAATCTGATGAACAGTTTTGCAAAAGTACTATTAAAACTGGGAAATTGTGGGAGGAAGGATTCAGCCATTATGACTCTCTTCTCAAAGTTTTTATTTCCTTTCATGTCTCTAAAATTCATTCTCACAAAAAAAAGAAATTCTATTTGTATTTATTCTTTGTTTAAAAATATATAACTAATCGATTTTCAGAAAAAAATACAAAGTTAAAAGATTAATAAACAGAAAAAAGATTTGAACAAAGAAAAAACTCAAGAAAGAAAAAAGTTAACGTGCAAGCAAGCAAGAGGAGAATGAGAAAAAGAATGACTCCCAACATTCTTTGGTGGGTGGGTGCTTACACACACATGTATGTATGTGTATGTGTGTGTATAGATAGATAGATAGATAGATAGATAGATAGATAGATGGATGGATGGATGGATGGATGGATGGATGGATGGATGGATGGATGGATGGATGGATGGACGGACACTACATTTTTGCTGATAAATAATTTTTTTCTGCCTGGAAGGCTCCTAGGATGGAGCTGAAAGGCAAAAGGGAAGCAGTATGCTCCCTCTCATATTTGGGCATACCAATCTCTATTCTAGCTTTTAGTCAGGCCACCATCATATTAAAAGGCATAACCTTTCTATGCATCATCTCTTGCTCATTTTAATACTTCAATTCTTATTTGTGTTTTGGCTTGCTTCCCATATTTCTCTCTTCGATTGTTGTCTCTATTTCTATCTACATCTTTACTATTCAGTCTAGATATTTTTCAAGCATTTTAAAATGTCTTTCCAAAACAGCATCTACCCAGTTTAAAAGTCCTTTTTTTATTTTTAAACGTTTTTTACTTTTATCTCCTTAGTTCTTTTCTTTCGGGTCTGGGATTTTTCTCTAAGTAATTGTTCACCACTTTAATAGATAATTCTAAGATTAAAATGTTTTCTAAGATAGTTCTTTCTTTTCTTGGATTTTTTCCCCATTTTACAGTTGGGTTCTAAGTAAAAAATAAATCATCTCACCCAGTTCCAATCACAGTTCATCTACATTGCTCCTGAACTTTCTTTGTTGCCTTGGCTGTCCCAGTTTCATGGCAGCCATGAAGGCTGCCTCTTCTCCTATTCGTGCATGGGAGGGAAGAAAGCCCTGAGTCACTCCTCTTTTCTTCGCCACATCTACACGGTGGCTTTAGCTCCTTTTAGAGCTCTCCAAAGGGGAGAACTCGGTGCGTTACCGCATCTGAACTTGCCATGACGTCAGCTGGAAGTTTGCATTAAATGTTTTAAGATTAATATTTGGCTATATTACATCTATATACTCGAGAAATTCTAAGCAACAAATCCAAAATCAAGTTTTCATTTCTTTCAGTTTCTCATAAATGGGTTTCCCAGTAGAAATAAAATTTATCAAAATCTTTTCTTTCATCAAGACTGTCCCGTCTTTGTCAATTCCACCAGCTTCCCTTCCAATCTTCCATTGTAGGTATTTGTAAATCCTTCCACCTTCCATTTGTGTTTATTCTTGCAGCACTCTCACCATACAAACGTTTTTACACGTTGCCTTTAGTGAACAGTTATAGTCTGAGAGCTCTACCCAAGAACTCAATTCTTAGACTTTCTGCTAGTACTATACTAGGACTTCTTCACCTTCTACTGCTTTCCTTGTGATGCATTGGGAATTTGCTCTGGACTAGCCTTAGTTGAGAGCAGAAATAAATGCAAAGCACTAACATCTAGTGGCTATCCAGTCTTTTGCATGCTGGAACTGATGTCCCCAGAGGACAAGAAAGAACACAATACCACCACCCCAAGAAGGTTTAAAGTGTCCTTTTGAAGAAGTGGGCAAGACCGATAGAAGAAAGCACTCACAATAGAGGAATAATGGATGAAGATGATGGAATTTGTGGAGCTGGTAAATTAACTTCTTTGATCAGAGAACAAAACAATACCTACATTTATGACTGACTAGAAGACTTTTAATAATAATAATAATAATAATAATAATAATAATAATAATAATAATAATAATAATAATAATAATAATAATAATAATAATAATATTTAATTTGTAAAACCGCTCCCTCTCCCCACAGGGACTCGGGGCGGTGCACAGGGAAAAATAAAATAATAAATATACAAACATAGCATAAAAACGAATTAAATCTAATACCTGTGCTAAAATCCCATTAAACACTAAAATACCCAATAATTAAATAAAAACCCTATAGCAGAGAGACTACCCTAGGCCGGCCAAGCAGAAAAGATGTGTTTTTAGTTTCAGACGGAAGGAGCGGAGGTCCGTGGTTGTCCTAATATCGGGGGGAAGGTCGTTCCAGAGGGCAGGGCCCGCCACAGAGAGCGCCCTTCCCCTGGGCGTCGCCCGCTGACAAAGTCTAGTGGACGGCACCCGGAGAAGCCCCTCTCTGTGGGAGCGAATCGGCCGTGAGGATGTATGAGGCAGGATCCGATCCCGCAGATAGCTAGGCCCCGAGCCATGGAGCGCTTTAAAGATGATAACTAACACCTTGAAGCGCACCCGGAAGACAACAGGCAGCCAGTGCAGCTCGCGCAAGAGCGGTGTTACGTGGGTAGACCTAGCGGTTCCCATAATTGCTCGCGCGGCTGTATTCTGGACCAACTGAAGTCTCCGGGTGCACCTCAAGGGGAGCCCCATGTAGAGAGAGTTACAATAGTCCAATCGGGATGTCACGAGTGCATGAGTGACTGTGCGAAGGGCGTCCCGATCCAATAGGGGGCGCAATTGGCGAACCAGGCGAACCTGGTAAAACGCCCTCCTGGCCACGGCTGTCACTTGATCTTCCATGGACAGCCGGGCATCCAGGAGGACACCCAAATTGCGCGCCCCATCCACAGGGGCAAGATGTTCGCCCCCTATGGCCAGCGATGGAGTTAGCTGGTTGAATCGGGCAGCCGGAAACCACAGCCACTCAGTCTTGGTCGGGTTGAGTCTGAGTCCGTTGCTTCCCATCCAGATATTTTTTTGCATGAAATTGGAAAATGCATTTATTTGTGGCTTTGATAAATAGATAACTAGATAGTGAAAAGCTTTTTGTAATTCCTTTTTTAATCAGATTGAGAGATAACTTTGTAATTATGCTTATGCTGTATTTTTTGCAAAGATCTGAAGCTTCTTTCTGTTTCACTTTATTTTTTTCTTTTCACATTTTTGTTTTTCTTTTCTTTGCTTCTTTTACTTTCCACTATTTATGTTAGCTTTTATGTTCTTTGTATCTAAAAAACATTGACAAGAGAAAGCCCATGTGTGTTATATACTCATGACACTTTAATCCTGAGTTTAGTTAACTACAGTTTATTGAATTACCCCAATGATCTGGATTTGCATAACACACTGAATCATTCACTAATAGTTCAGTTTGTACAACGTTTTTTCAATGGGCATGGCTGTGCAAATACAGCCAATGAAACTGTAGGAAGATCTCCCTCCCCAGAGTAAAATATTCTTTATTCTTAATATTAAAAAGAGGCAAAATAGAATATTTCCTCTGAGCCATTTTCTTTTTCTTTTTTATATAAAGTTTTTTTATTTTTTCATTTTCATAACATATAACCACATGTATACTATTACATAACCAATATCGTATTATATTATTAAATGTTTACATCAATTCGTCTTACCATCAACTCCCAAAAAACAATTATTGGCTCTTCTGCTCTCCATACACCATATTTGTACCTTATCCATCACTTTCTTCTCCCTCTCTCTCCTCCTCCTCCCTACCTTTCTCCCCTCTGTCATCCTTCTCTTCCCTACTTCCCCTTCCTCTCTCCCCCTCTCTCCCCTTTCCACTCCTTCTTTCTCTCCTCTTCACCCCCACCCCGCCCTCTCTCCTACCCTCTCTTCTTCCCTTACCTCAGAGGAGAGCTATTTTCAAAGGCAGAAAGCAGCCTCAATCTTCCTGCTGTAGGAAAACAGCCTCAAGCTGAAGCCTGAAGAAGCTAGTCTTTACGTATGGATTTTTTGTATCCATTTAGAAACACTGGGCCACTCTATTCATAAGCAAAGAGCAACCAGAAACTCCAAATAAGCAACACAATAGGCCAGAAGCCAAAGCTGACAAGATTAGCTCAGACAAAGCACCTAGGATGTGCATTTCCCCTTTTGCCTGTAGAGCCAGTCATGACCCCTATATGACGCCATAGGAATCTGGCAATAGCCATTAAAATGTTAAAGGGCATATACTTGTACAGGATCACAAAGCCCCAAAGAATGTATAAAAGCTCACCTACTCTCAATACCATTTTGTCAGTCACCCCAGAAACATGCTGCTGTCACTGAAATTTCTGGCTACCAAATAAACACAGACCTTTTTTCCTGCAGCCTGCCTCCATTTCATTTTAGCATCTTTCTCCTGGCTAGGAACTGGACCTTATTTTAATTCCAACTCAACTAAGAAATAAAATTAAAAATAAAACTTAAGATCTAATAAACTCATTGAGGAAGAAATGTTATCTTTTCTCCACTTAGCTGTAGCATTTCTAGCTTGTTGCAATCCTAAGCACATCTAGTTTGGAACCTGGGAAATGAGGAAGATAGAGTAATATCAAGGAAAGTTAATCAATTATCCCCTATATTCTTTTCTATACAACCGTTTGCACTTCATTTTAGTTTTCATGGTAGGGCTGCCATATCTGGACTGCAAAATTCAGATATCCAGTACTCCTCCTCTTCCTGTTCTCCTACGCCTCCTGTTCTCCCTCTCTTTTATTTCTCCTTCTTATGTATCTAGATATAACTCTAGATATAACATTTTCTTTGTTTTGTCATTGGCCAAAATTAATTCATTATTGGTACATGATTCTGAGAGTAGCCAACATATCAGCAGATGAGCCGTGCTCTAGATCTCTTTACATTCACATAGTGTGCTGTTATCTGGTAAAAGCTTCCACTTCGGCATATTCGTTTTACATTGTCAACTTATTCAGGGTCCTCCAAGTAGTATAAGGAACACTGGCCCCTTCAGCCGTATCCTCCTTTAATGTTATTCCTGTTGTTGGTACTACATTTACAAAAGAAAAGTCTGGATCTTCTAAGTCAGGGATGGCTAACCTTTTTGGTGCCAAGTGCCCAAAGCACATATGTGAACCCCCAAAATGCAATACGAGCATCCTTGTGCACATGCCCCCACACCATTTTGGCTTCCAGGTTGATGCATGAGGCCTCCCAGGCCCAAAATGGGACACAGGGGGTAGTGCGTGCACATGTGCAAACCCCCAAAATGCAATAGTGCCCCTTGCACATGCACCCCACCCCACACACATGCAGGGCATGGAGGGAGATGTGTGAGCTCCCCTGTCCTCCGTTTTGGCTCCAGGTTGGTGCAGGAGGCCTCCCAGGCCCAAAATGGGACACAGGGGGTCATGTGCACACATTTGTGAACCCCCAAATACAATGGGAGTGCCCCACACACATGCGTGGCAGAGACCCAGAGACCAACTGACTGGTGGGAGACGTACATGCATGCGTGGTGGAGCTGGGCTGGGGTGATGGCTGGTGTGCCCCCTTAAGTGATTCATTCAGTGTTATATGTTCATTCATATATAATTAATGCATTTGCATAGGATTTTTCACCATGCAGACTATTAACAAGTTTATTCCAGGTGGACAGAAACAGAAAACGATCAGTCTAGGAGGTGTAGGGGCAGCACAGTATATCAAAAGGGACCACCTGACCTTCCCATCTGGTCTCTACATTAGTGCCTGGTGAAAGTTGAGGATTGGGACCAAGTAAATTGCCTTACAAACCTCCAGCAGTCAAAGGCTCCTAAATAAAGCAATCGCTTTTATAAAATGCCCTTTGATGCCTATTGAGATGGATTCAGCTGTGTAAATGTTATTAAGTTCCCTAAGAATTGCTTAAAGAGAAGGAAAAAAACATCTAAAATGATAACTGCAGCTAAGTATTGAATGACCATGGGAACAGTCATGACAATATTGGCCACAGCAGAAGGATAAAGAACAATGACATAGCCTCCAGACAACTCTTTTGATGTTGAAGTAGGAAACTAGAGAGTGTCCCAACTGGGAAGAAATAGAGTACATCTCCTTCTGGCATAGAGCACATGTGCCTTTGCAACTGGCATGTATTTATGACTATTGCACTCTCCTGGAATCATGTGAGGTCACCATTTGTAACCTTCTCAGTCGGCTTCTGACTAAAAGTCAATGAGAGAAGGTAGATCTGCTTAATGATTGCATGATTCATTCAACTGCGTTCACCTAATTTCATTCATTCTATAGCAAAACGTGTTGCAAAATGGGACAAAACTCACTTAGCAACTACTTTGCTTAGCAACATAAAGGTTGGAATCACTTGGGATTGTAAATCAAGGACAATCTGTAATTGGACCTGGTGCAAAGCTATAGCAAGTATTTAACTTGGATGCCAAAGACTCAATTCTCTAAATATAGAAAATATTGTGTAATACTGCCTGGTGAAACAATTATTTGGTTTGATGGCCCACTTTGATCACAGGAAGAAATTCCCAGTAGCTGAAGCGTATAGAATTTTGAGTACAGTGTGGAATATTCAAATATCACTTGTGTATTTTGATGTCATTACAATGAACCATCTAATTTGTCCAGGAAGCATTTGCCATCACTCATAGATGATTTTGATTTGTCACCCATCAAAACAGACAAAAACAGGACAAAATTCAAGGGGATAAGAAGACTCTCAGAGAATTACATATCTACATTTCTTCCATGAAAGAAATATTTTACAGATTCTTCAAGCTGAGCCACATAAAAGCTTAACCTGTGAAACTTGTTATAAGGCACAAATATAGAAGACTGAGGACAGTCCAGAAGCAACTTAGCAAGAGAGATAGAGTAACATTTCTTGCTAACTTTTCCAGAAATGAAGGCAAGAAGTGCTTTTATATAGAATTTTATGGCTTATATATAATTTTTGAACTTACACAGATCAAAAGAATACCGAGAAGGGAATATAAATTTCTAAAAAAAGAAGCCACAGTAGGAGGGTTACTTTTTTAGATTCCATAATACCTTTTCATACTGATTTCTTTTCTTTCTCAAAAGGCTAGGATTGGAACACCACGGCAAATAATTTCACACTGATGTTGTTAGAACCAGAAAAGATTGTGGAAAGCATTTATTGGTTTATTAAGTTCTTCCAAGAAAGTAACAGGAGACATCAAATGTATGTTGAAGAAGGATCTGTGCCTATCACTGTGGAATCAAAGATATTGTTTCTATCTCTGATTCAAAGAGTAGAATTCCAGGTCTTCAGGTGAGACAGAATGTTATGTAGCACAGGCAATGTCATATATATGTACGCATGGGTTACCATTAGATTAGATGACACCGAATGGAACAAAACTGCATCTTTACTGAGGATGGAATGTATTTCTGAAATCAATATAAAGAATGAAGTGCTCCCTCACACAATAAGACAATTAGGTGAGAAGATCTATTCTGCCATTCCTATTTAGTAAGTTGTTGTCAATGAGAACAAACATCCGAAGTATCTCTTCTCCCAAACAACAAAGGCAGAGAGTTACACTCCTAGGGCAGCAACTTAATGCTCAATTTTATGTGTTTGTGGAATGTTGTTCTAGTGAACTACATTAAACTAGAAGGCCAAAATGAAAGGCTAAACCTCCATAATTCTTCATGCCAAGCATCTCAAGAAGTGTTAAATTTTGTTTGTGCTGAAATATAAGGAAATGCATAACAATAAAAAGAGAAGAAATTTGCCGAAGGAGAACTGAAGGGAAAAGTAGAACTTGCTTTGCACACATGTAGTAGATGATGGTCTTAGAATAGAGTAAGTGTTGGAAGGAGGTCTTCTGGTCCAACCCCCTGCTAAGGCAGGAAAACCACACCACTTCAGACAAATGGTGTTACATGGGATCACTTCTTAAAAACTTCCAGTGTTCAAGCATTTACAACTTCTTGAGGCAAGTTATTCCATAGATTAATTGTTCTGTGAGGAAATTTCTCCTCAGTTCCAAGTTGCTTCTCTCCTTGATTAGTTTCCACCCATTGCTTCCTGTTTTACCCTCAGGCGCTTTGGAGAATAGTTTGACTCCCTTTTTTTGTGGCAGCCTCTGAGATATTGGAATACTGCTATCATGTCACCCCTAGTCCTTCTTTTCATTAAACTAGACATATCCAGTTCCAGCAACTGTTCTTTAAACTTTCTTTAACCGTTCTTCTTCTTTACTTCTTTTACTGTTTCAGGTATTGAGGGAGTTTAGTTTAGTTTTAATCATATTTATATCCCGCCCTTCTCCACGAAGGACCCACGAAAGATACAAAGTTCTGATTCTTGCTCTCCTGGCAGCCTCAGCCACAGCTAATTAATGGTGTTGTAGTGTCTCTTTCATGTTATCTCTCCATCTAAATGATGGTTACCCTCATCAAGTGTTCTGTTTTAGAATGTTCTAATATGAGCTCTGTGCTGGTGCTTAACCAATATACCTGAATGTTTAACACAGAAATACCATGTTTATAATTCATTGTCTAGGAACCATGCAGTGGCTATTATTAATAAACTACTTTTGATTCTGTTGTATTAGTGCAGGGTTCTAACATCAAGGATGACGCATTAATATAAGGAACAGAACAGCCAAAAGAGAAGTTCAGGGTTTATTGTCAACAAAATCCAACCCATTAATTCCAGAAGAAATCTTCTACAGTGGGCAAAAAAAAAGTAATGCAACCTTAACTCCTCCTTCCAAACCCCAAAGAAAAATGTAAAGTAGAGACCAAGATACCCAACCAAAAACCTGCTTTTCACAAAGGCAATTTTCATCTCTACAATTTCCAAATCTTGAAAAACGTTGGAAAATATCCAAAATCAAAAGAGTTGTGGATCATTTCTCAAGATAACGTTAAGCATTAACTTCTTTTAACTGAATCTTCTACAGAAAATGGTGTGACTGCAATGAGAATATAATTGAAGAAACAGTGTTTAACATTTGGATTTTATCTTCATACTGATTTATGATCAACATAAATCTTTGCAAGATTAACTGGTTTCATTTTCCCAGTCTGACTACCTCGTTTCTCTCCTTTTTCCCCTTTGATTTTTTTGAAAAGGGCAACCCTGAAATTCCCATTAGGATAACAACCAAATTCAATTTAGGAAACCTTAAGAATTCTCCACCACCATTCACCCCACACCCTTCATTTCAGCACTGCAGGAGGAAAACAAAACAAAATAAAAACAAAATAAAAACAAGGAAGACCTTCCCTTTTAACCCACTGGTTCTCTCTCCTGCCTTTCTCAGAGGTTGTTAAGACTGCATTTCCATTATTTTCAGCCACCCTAAACCGTGTTCATGGATTGTGGGAGATGTAGCCCAACATCATTTGGAACCATTCCTACTTCAGCTGCTAAACTGTTCTGAGGAAAATTACAGATAACACTTCAGGGAGGGTGGAGTGGACCAGAAAGAGAAATTGTTACTATCTCAAGAAAGTCCAAATAGCAGCTCTCTCTCCCTCTCTCTCTCTCTCTCTCTCTCTCTCTCTCTCTCTTTCATTCGAGGATTTGCAAGAACTCATTACCAGTAAGACCCATGTTTGCAATGGATCTTCAGCCAAGAATCCTTGAACAAATTAGACAGGAACTCCGCTTGGGCAGTACCATCAGAGTCTATCACTACTCTTGCTAGGAGACTCAAGTAAGGAACTCCAGAACATGCCAGCTGCTACATCCCAAACTCCCTTCAAAGGATCTGCATCAGGCATTTGCTGCTGTCCCAAGCCATTGGGAGATCTGTCTTCATTAGCTATTGGCTCCTGAAACTCTGCTGAAATCACACAGAGGTTTCTGTTAATTTCAGTGTCAAAAAAAGAATAAAAAATCTCTAGCTTTCACATATGCTATTTCCCAGGTAAAAACCATATTTTCTGTCACCTATTTTTTCTTTCTTTTTGGGGTGTTTTTTTAAATCTTGCAGTAAGGGATCCCTATCTCTTGTTATAGACACAAATACTTGCAAATTGATTGACATTTTCTCATTTGCCTTCCCAGGGTTATAGACAACTCTTACTCCATGTAAACACCTGCCACATTGTCTAAGTCTATATATGGCAATCTGTGTCCACAAATCCCACTGGTTCCCATAGTCTTTGCCCTTTCCAGTCAGGAAGATCCTGGCTCGCAGGCTCCTTCAGCTTCTGGGATGGGGTCAAGAACAGCTCGGTTGCGGAAGAGGTCAGGAGAGGCAGCTCCATTCCGTCCAATGCCACACGACTGGGCTGCATTGTGGATTTGCCATAGCGTATCTAGTGCCTCAGCCTTGGAGTGCTTAAGCAAATCAGCTTGACCCTTAAAGAGTGGGGGGGGGGGGGGGAGAGAAAGGTATGAGAAAATAACAAGCTTAGGAAACAAAATATGAAGTTAAAAAATGGAGAACACTGAATTTTTAATTACATTTTTAGTCTAGTAACTTGAGAAATCATCAAGAACATCAGAAGAAGAAATGAATGAGAAATAATTATGGTTGGGAATGGAACATTGCTCAAATATAATTTTGCTCAATGCAAGTGGTCCCCAAATAATGTTTGAATCCTTCTTCTCCAATCTAGACACTTCAACAAACACTTTCATGGAGAGCTAGTTTGGTCAAGTGGCTAAAGCATTAGGCTAGAAACCAGGAGAGTGATAGTAGTCCAATGAGTTCTAGTCTCGCTTCAGGCATAAAAAACAACTGATCTTGGACCAGTCATTGTCTCTTAACCCAACTCACCTCATAGGGTTGTTGTTGAGGGAAATTTGGAGAAGGAAGGAGAATTAAATATGTTTATTGCTTTGAGTTGTTTATAAAAATAATAAAAGTGAGATATAAATTAAATAGAGCCGAGTTGGCACAGTGGTTAGACTGCAACACTGCAGGCTACTTCAGCTGACTGCTAGCTGAAGTTTGGCAGTTCAAATCTCACCATCCTAAGGTTGATTCAGCCTTCCATCCTTCCGAGGTAGGTAAAATGGGACTCAGATTGTTGGGGGCAATAGGCTGACTCTGTAAACCACTTAAAGAGGACTGTAAAAGCACTATGAAGCGGTATATAAGTCTAAGTGCATTTGCTATTGCTAAATAAATGAATGAATAAATATGCACATATTATATATTTTGTCAAAGACGAAAGAGGAAATACTGCAAGGGGTAATTCTTAGGTATGGCTCTAAAATGTGTGCATTTATAATAAAGAGATATGAAGAATGTTCTGTGTATAAGATAGACAAATGATTATATGTATTAACATTTCAAGTTTAAAGCTTGCATTTCATTACAGATATACAGACTTATCAGCAAGTTAAATACTGCTTTAGCTTTTCATTTGTCTAAATGATTTGCTTAATAGAACTGCTTAAAAGAATTAACCTACAAATGTAGTTTTTAAACTTAAACTTCAGACTTGCATATTTAACAACCTGGATAGAATTTAAATTGCAAACCTGTTATGTGCATTGGGGACAGATATTATGTAAGGGGCATCAAAAAATACTGGCAAACAGAAATGTTCAAGGCTATGAAAAATGACACCAAAATGATTAAACATGTCTTGTGAAATCATGACCCAAGATCCATTGCATTATTGCCTATACATACTGTATATAAAGGAAAAACTTTTATTTGCAATATGTTAATCACTTCCACCACCATCTGCCTATGTCCCATGTATGCCCTTCCCCATCATAATAACTTATTTATCTTTTAAGTAATATTTGTTGTTATCTCCCTTATGAAGATAATTCTAGGCAACATATATATTTTATTTCTAAAAGCTGTTGAACATGTTTTTCAACCTTCAGCCCTGAAGATAAAGTGGTAGACTTAGATTCAGTACAGCAAGCCTGTATCTCACCTGCTTTCAATACAATATCTATACACTGAAATAAAAATCCCTATTATGTGCAGTGAATGCTGTTAGAAAATGCAAAAAGAAAAAGAAAAAATCCAATCAATAACCCTCTCTGATTAAAAGAGAATTCCATACAGTACAATAATAAAAAATGTGAAGAGTATAATGCCTGTTGAAGAAAACTATTGATTTATCTCAATGTTGATTTGTTCCTTCCTTTTTGACTCAAATTTGAACATTCGCCAGAGGTTAATTTTGTCCTATTTTGATACTCCATGTTATTCAATTAGCACTACAAAATTATTCTAAACTGTTCATTTAATTTTGTTTAATTACATTCACTTTTAGCATAAATACAATTAAAACAGAATTATCTTTATTACTTTAAATCTTGGCCCATGTTTTAGATAGCACTAGAAATGGAAAAAAAACAGCTGGCAACAACAAATAAGTATTGCCAAGCATAAATTAAGGATTTATTAAGATGACGTTAAGGATTTGCTACTTGATTTTTGAAAATTAAAATGAGAAAATAATCAAAACATATAATGATGACAAACCCTTTACATTGGTTGGAATTGCATGAAATAGTAATTCTATATAAAAACGAACAACTCCCTAATACTATAACGTTTGACATTTGCTTTAGATTCTCTTCATACACTTCTCAAGAAACATACATTGTCTTCTCCTCACTTTGAGTTTAAGAAGGAATTTTAAATTGCAATCTGATTGTTGGGAAAGAAAATAAAAGATTCCAGCGGGAAACATATTTTAAACATCTACTTCTTACATTAAAAATGTGACCCACAGAACAAAAACAGTACTCAACGAGTAGTCCTTAATGGTACCATATCCACATGGAGAGAAGCAAGCAGTAGGGTACCACAAGGCTCCATCTTAGGCCCAGTACTCTTCAATATCTTCATAAATGACTTAAATGAGGACATAGGCATTAATGACTTAAATGCCGCCCTGTTTAGGGTGACCCGCTCCCTCCTTCAACAGAGGGTGCGGGAAGCCCCGCTACAGGGTAGAGCAGAGGAATTTGTGACTTTTCTGCAGGAGAAAATCGCTCAGATACAGAATGAATTAGCCCCCATTGATGGTCCAGTGGGATGCCACGAGATAGATCTTGTTTGGGAGGAGTTTGACTCTGTTACTTCCGAGGATATGGACAGGTTACATGGGCGATTACGAGCCACCACATGTTTATTGGACCCGTGTCCCTCCTGGCTTGTACTGGCATCCTGGGAGGTGACACGAGGCTGGCTCCAAGAGGTTGTCAACGCTTCCTTAAGTGAGGGTTCCTTGCCTGCCTCCCTAAAAGAGGCTATGGTGAGGCCCCTCCTTAAGAAGCCCTCTTTGGATCCAGCTTTATTAACCAACTATCGTCCAGTCTCCAACCTTCCCTTTTTGGCGAAGGTTGTTGAGAGTGTGGTGGCACAACAGTTTCCCCGTCACCTGGAGGAAGTTGACTATCTAGACCCGCGCCAGTCTGGCTTTCGGCCCGGGCATAGCACCGAGATGGCATTGGTCGCGTTGGTCGATGATCACTGGAGGGCCAGAGATGGGGGTTGTTCCTCCATCCTGGTCCTATTAGACCTCTCGGCGGCTTTTGATACCATCGACCATGGTATCCTATTGCATCGGCTGGGGGGGTTGGGGGTGGGAGGCACCGTTTTACGGTGGTTCTCCTCCTACCTCTCTGGCCGATCGCAATTTGTGTTGACAGGAGAGCAGAGGTCGACCTCGAGACCCCTCACATGTGGGGTGCCTCAGGGGTCGGTCCTCTCGCCTCTCCTGTTTAACACATATATGAAGCCGCTGGGTGAGATCATCCGTGGTTTTGGGGTAGAGTACCATCTCTACGCTGATGATACTCAGCTGTATATATCTACCCCAAACCACCCCAACGATGCCGTAGCGGTGATGTGCCAGTGCCTGGAAGCCGTACGGATCTGGATGGGAAGAAACGGACTCAAGCTCAACCCGACCAAGACCGAGTGGCTATGGTTTCCGGCTGCCCGATTCAACCAGCTGACTCCATCGCTGGCCATTGGGGGCGAACATCTTGCCCCAGTGGATGGGGCGCGCAACTTGGGTGTCCTCCTGGATGCCCGGCTGTCCATGGAAGATCAAGTGACAGCCGTGGCCAGGAGGGCGTTTTACCAGGTTCGCCTGGTTCACCAGTTGCGCCCCCTATTGGATCGGGACACCCTTCGCACAGTCACTCATGCTCTTGACATCCCGACTGGACTATTGTAACTCTCTCTATATGGGGCTCCCCTTGAGGTGCACTCGGAGACTTCAGCTAGTCCAGAATGCAGCCGCGCGAGCAATTATGGGAACCGCAAGGTGTACCCACGTAATACCGCTCTTGTGCGAGCTGCACTGGCTGCCTGTCGTCTTCCGGGTGCACTTCAAGGTTCTAGTTATCATCTTTAAAGCGCTCCATGGCTCAGGACCCAGCTATTTGCAGGATCGGATCCTGCCGCACACATCCACACGGCCGATTCGCTCCCACAGAGAGGGACTTCTCCGGATGCCGTCCACTAAACTTTGTCAGCGGGCGACGCCCAGGGGAAGGGCTCTCTCTGTGGCGGGCCCAGCCCTCTGGAACGACCTTCCCCCCGACATTAGAACTACCACGGACCTCCGCTCCTTCTGTCTAAAACTAAAAACATATCTGTTCTGCTTGGCCGGCCTAGGATAGTCTCTCTTCGATGGGGTTGCCAGAAATTTTAGATGGGGATTTTAGTTTTTTAATTGGAATTTTTAGCGCAGGGAAATATTTAATTTGTTTTTAACTATATGTATGTATTTATTGTTTTATGAGCCCTGTGCACCGCTCCGAGTCCCTTCGGGGAGAGGGAGCGGTCAACAAATTTAATAAATTATTATTATTATTAATTATTATTATTAAAAATTATAGAAGAACTCATCAAATTTACAGATGATATTAAACTGGCAGGAACACTCCAGAAGACAAGCCCAGGATCCAAAAAGACCTTGACAAGCTTGAACAATGGGTCCTATCAAACAAAATGAATTTTAATATGTAGAAAAGCAAAGTTTTACATTTAGGCAGGAAAAACCAAAGGTATAATTTAATTTTAATTTTTATAAATTTGTACAGGGGTTTATTTAATTCGATTTTAGTTATATGTATGTTGATTGTATGGTTTTAATTTGTACCTGTACAGCGCCCCGAGTCCCTTCGGGGAGAGGGGGCGGTCTAGAAGTCCAATAAATAATAATAATAATAATAATAATAATAATAATAATAATAATAATAATAATAATAATAATAATAATAATAATAATAATAATAAAAGTACAGATTAGGCGAGACCTGGATCAAAAACAGTAACTCTTGAAAGGGACCTTGGAGTCCTAGTGGATGATCACTTAAATATGAGCCAGCAGTCTGCAGCCGCTGCCAAAGAGCTAACAAAATCCTGGGTTGTATAAACAGAGGCAAAGAATAAAATAAAGATCACGTGAAGTATTAGTATCACTTTATAAAACTCTAGTAAGACCACACCTGGAATACTGCAACCAATTTTGGTCACCATAATATAAAAAAGATGTTGAGATTGGAAAAACTTCAGAGAAGAGCAACTAAGATGATCAAAGGCCTAGAGACTAAGACACATGAATAGCTGCAGGATCTGGGTTTGGCTAGTCTAAAGAAAAGAAAAATTAGGGGTGACATGATAACAGCATTCCAGTATTTAAGGGGCTCCCACAAAGAAGAGGGGTCAAATTATTTTCCAAAGCACCAGAAGGCAATGGATGGAAACTAATCAAGGAGAGAAGCAACCTAGAATTAAGGAGAAATTGCACAACAGCGAGGACAATTAACCAGAAGAACAGCTTGTCTTCAGAAATTGTGGGCGGTCCATCACTGGAGGATTTTAATAAGAGACTAGACAGTCACTTATCTGAAATGGTTCTCCTGCTTGAGCATGGGGCCGGACTAGAAGACCTCCAAGGTCCCTTCCAGCTCTATTCTATTCTGTTCCGTTCCATTCCGTTCCAGTTTTCTTCCTCAAATGAGTACATAAATATCTAGTGACCATCAGATGGCAGTGTGTGCCAGCTTTAGATTCTAGGAAAAGCAGCTTGCGGGAGAAAGATTGCAAAATTTGAATGCATTTAAAATGTTTGTTGTTATTTTTCTAAAGGACAACCACAGGAGGCCCAATTAGAATCAAGGCATGACAAAGGAGGATTAGTCTTTTCCAGGCCTGTGTAAGTCTAGAAAAAATCACCCTCCTAATCCTATGAATCTCACCACCACTATCAAAACAACTTCTCCCTAGGTGAGCAGAATTTTCCTGTGTGGAAGTCAGTTTGCCTTTCTTTTTAATCCAGTCCGCGCTACATCTATAGTTAACAATGCAGTTGCCTCTTCTCATGTCTTATTCTTTAAACTCATTATTTATTACTATTTATTTTTTAAAAATTATATGGATCATATTACTATACATAAGCAATCCTAGGTGGGTAACAACCAATGCTTCTGGATCAATTAAAGTTTCCGGATGACATTCAAGAGCAGCCTCCTATACAGCAGGTTCCAATAGTGTAAATGGAAAGGGACTAAGACATGGGTGACCATGTACAGAGTTTTCCAGTTTGGAAATGGATGCAATTGGCACACAAGGTGAATTTGTACAAAGTAACTCCAAAGCTAAAACTGCTGTCTGCTTCTTAAGCAGGAGCTATGAGTCCAGGAGAACTCCCAAATTGTGTACCAACTCTACCCAAAGGAGTGCTACCTCGTCAAGAGTTAGAATCAGCAACTCTCCATATACAGACGACCCCAAAACTCAGAGGCGCTTCATCTTGAGTCGTACCTCAGTCTTCCCAACTCAGAACCTCATAACCTCTAGGCCAGCTTTGCTGGCTGTGAAATTCTGGGAGTTGAAGTCCACCAGGCTTAAAGTTGCCACGGTTGGAGACCCCTGTTCTAGGTGCTGGGTAAGAATAGCATCATTTGTTTGGCCTGGGGAAGAGATGTAAAACTGCATTTGCACCCTCTGCTGTAGAATGACCTTATCCAATGTTTTCCTGCAGATTATAGATAGGAGGGATATCCTGAGCAAGATTTGGGAGGAACAGCTAGGAATGTGTTCAAAATCTCTTCTAGATTTTGGTAGGCATGTTCTGGAAAGTCTGCTGGTTATGGAGTTTGCTAATCATGCCAAGAATTAACAGTTGTGTACTCTTATGGATATATGAGTTCAAGACATAGCTGAAAAAAGCTCCAAGAGCTATGTCATCCCAGTCCAATGCTTCATCTACCTGGAGAGTAGTGCAGATTCATGCCCATAATTGGTACACAACCATTTACCACGTTGTCATTGATTCATAAAATTTCCATAGCTCTTCTAACAGCTGTGAGGCACACAATGAAATGTGGAGACTTCTCATGAATGGCAAAATTACATGCATCGACTTTTGCTAAATATTATGGGCCAGAATAGGGATGGTTTGCAAAGGAGACCATATCCAGCATCCCTGTTATAACATACATCCCTGTTATATTTAAGTCACCCAATTTCATTTACCCCGGTGGATTATGTTCTGACTTCTTTTTAATTAGGAATGTTTCCTATTTTGCCAACATGCTGCGGAGTGTACTTCACTTCAGATATTTTGTGCATTCCTGGAAATGTTTGTTCCTCTGCTTTATTTCTTATGACCGAAGTCTCAATGGTGGAATTACAATGCACTACAGCTTCACATTACCTTGAGAACGGTGATGTTCCAGGCAAAGCTTTCCAGAGCTTTTTGTAACTTCCGTCCTTTCAGGCCTTCTTTTGCCTCCAAACGGTGCAATTCTTTATGAAAGCCTACCCCTGGAGAAATACAAGAGCAGCAGCACAAGGGATGAAGGAGAGGCAAAACAGACAGCATCAGAGGCTGTGACCATCTTCTAATTATATGATATATCTCTGATTTAAGTTTGAAATTTTCTTGTTCCAAGAATGCTAACAGCAGAATGAAAGTCAACATTGCCCAGCTATGTATTCTCACCTCACTATAGGCCTATACAGGCTATGTACTATTATTTTGTAGTATTTTTTTTAAAAAATCATGGTTTTTGACCAATGTAAATGGGATACTAGTTGCGAAGTCGTGTCTGACCCATAGATAATGTTCCTTTAGGCCTTCCTGTCCTCTACTATCCTCTGGAGTCCATTTAAGATCACACCAACTGCTTCGGTGATTCCATCCAGCCACCTCTGCCCCCTACATACAAATTGATTAAGAAAGTTTGGGCTGGTTATTCAAAACAAAGTTGAAGTAAAATCATATGTACAGTAGTGGTTTCATTTAAAAACGACTATGCTTAAAGACTGAGTTGCCAGTTCCAGCTATGGCTGTTAAATAAGGACTATTTATAAAACATTATAGGTTCCATCTTTTAGGTAGAAATAGTTCCTTAATATTATTTGCCATCAAGTTGATGCTGAATTTTAGCAATTCGGGAGAGATATTGCTACCTCTATTCGCAAACTACCAGGAAGGGGGCAGTGATGAAATATGCAGTATGACATTGCAACGCAAACTCCATGGCTTATATACTTGTGTGCAATACCACAAAACAAGTGCAATAGAAATAGAACTTATGTTGCTGTGCCATGATGCATGTTGCCTCACTTTGATAGTGTTGGAGCTAGCTGTAGACATTTATGGTATCAACAAAAAATTCACATAGAAAAAAATAATGCACATAATAATATTGCTTTAAAAAGTATATTGAAAGTACACAAAGGAGAAAAGTTTTAAAAAATAGACAACCAGATTCAATTCAACATACTGATACTAAAGCAGCAATGATATCAGATGGAATTTCCAAAACACCGTTCATTCAAAGATAATCAATTCACATATTCCATTTGAAATGATGAAACGAGATAAACCACAATATATCAATATATGAAACTGACCATAATCCAACAGATAATTGAACCACAGTGGCTGAGGAATCACTTACCTGCTTGTTGCACCTGAATAATCTTGGCATGAACAGCATCAGCTGATTCAATTAATGTCCTGCTGGTTTGGATCATCTGGAGATTTAAATGTGGGAGAAAGAGAGAATATCTGATAGTTGGATGGGTTTAGAACTGTCAATAAAGTGTCCCAAACTCTCAGGGGCCCTTGGATCAGCCTTCCCCTTGCATTTTAGCATTATAACAGGATACACAGCATTTTTTTTATTTTTTTTTACTATTTCACTATCCCTCTGAATCAGTGTTTCTCAACTTTGGTAACCTGAAGATATGTGGACATCAATTCCCAGAATTCCTAAAGTGGGGAAATTCTGGAAGTTAAAGTCCACATATCTTCAGTTGCCAAGATTGAGAAACAATTCTGTTACTTGGTGCCATGATTCTCCAAGAGAAGATAAATGTGGGATTCAACTGTACCATTCACTGGGAGTTAAATGTCTCCTCCATAACCACACTCCCAACAATCTCCTTCCATGAGGATCTCTATCTCTGTTTACGCAAGTTAGTCTCTTTATTAATTGCCTCTGTATTGTTGTTTTGGGATTGAGGGTTATTGTTACAGTTTGTTTGTTTGTTTTTTGTATTTTGGTAGTTTGGAGAAATGTTTTGTCATATCAACCCCTTCTTTATGGACTGTGTTAGTAACCCCTAATTGAGCTTGCCACCACATGTCAAATGTCAATGGAAATACAAGCATACCTCTTCAAAAAAATTTATAAAATCCTTCAAACACGAGATTAACTCCCCAGCTATGGTTTTCCAAATGTGCTGGAGAATAATTACCAACATTTCCAGCCTAGACTGCTGAGAATGATGGAAAATGTAGCTCAAAAATGGCTAGATTCACATAGCATACTATATCACATTTTGTTAAACATGCCACATTGACTTGGGTTCTCTCACAACAGAAAGGCATAGATGGTTGTTCACAATTTCTGGCTTCAAATAAATATTACTATGAGTTAACATGATATGTAAAAGTATCTAATGTCTAAGGATCCAAGAATAGGAACTATGGCTTTAAAAGTTCTGATTCTGGACTAGAAACCAGAAGATGGTGAGTTCTGGAACCCCTTACATTTGAAAGCTGGATGGGTGACTCTGAATCAGTCACCTTCTCTCGGCCCAATCATATCAATTAGATTAGAATTATTGTGGGAAAGGTAGTATGTTGCCTCGAGTCATAGAAAATAAGCATGGGAGGGGAATAGCATAATTTTTGAAGCTTGTATATGTGTAAGAGTGTGACCTCTCTCACACACACACTTTAAACTATAGCTATTTTTGCATATATTATTTAGTGTCCTATTCATAACTTAGCACCATTTCTCCAAACTATCATATGTATTTCCCCATTCTATTCCCCCTTTCTTATGTGAGGGAGATCAGGATAAGAACGAAAGACTAGGCCACGATCATCCATTGGCTTACACAAGTGGTCTAGCCCTCCTCCAAAGCTAGTTGTCCTCTTCCAATATTTGCCTGCTTTGTTCCCAATGTCATTCATTCGATGCTTTCAAACATTTTCCAATAGGAAAAATAATTTCCCATCTGCCTCCCACTCTGCAAAAAAGAACGTTGTGCCCAACTGCCAACTACGTTCTCCAAAGGCATGCTGGGTAACAAATGGAACTCAAGAAAGGGAAGAGACAAATGTGCTGCTTTTTCTAATCTGGAAAGAGACTTTTTTCTGGGTTAGATTTGGAGAGTTGTGCACATTTTAAACTCCCAATAAATGGTTGACAAGTATCTGGAGCTGCTCAAAAAGAGCAGCCTCACTCTCCATTCTTGTGCTAGATTAATGTTCTAAAGACCAGTATTTCATGCTTGCATGGGTCTACTACAAAATGGCTTATATTACAAAGGTGAATTTGCCGTGTAGGCAGATTAGGCAAACTCGGGCCAAGTTATCAGAATAGAGCACAATTCACCAAGAAGAAGAAGCCAGCACTCAGTGCAGTGGCTAGGACGACATCTGCACAATCACCAGTTGCACTCACAGTGTCATAGGCAGCAAGTACTTTTCTCAAGAGTTCAGGAACAGGCCCCTGGGTCTCCATGGAAGGATACTCTTCACCCAGGTTGAGGGTGACCGTGGGAGGATTGTCCTTCTCGCTGGGCTGAAGCCACGTGGCCAGTTTCAAGATGCACTGTTTGATGTTGGCGGCTGGTGTTAGGCCACAGAGTTCTTTGAAGGAGACCAAGGCATTCTAGGAAAAGAAAAGAGGATGAGGAGAAACACTAACTCGGAAGAACATCACTTTGCCCTTTTCATTTCTGTTTACTCTTTTCTACTGCAACTTATAATGTCTCCATCCCCAAGGATTTAGAAATATGAAGGTCTGGATTTTATCCCTCTTTTGGGGGCAAAATTTCTGATGCATTTCGAACATCAGAGTCGCTCTAAACAATTTCGAAGATGGAAGTCCTTTTTCAGCATAGTCACACGTATCACGAAAGCAGTGAAGGGTGGAGGTGGGAGGCAGGCATCTAATATTTTACTTTAAACCTACCCAAACAGTGGGGGCCGATGAATTGAGACCACAGATAGGTCAACAGAACTGAAACTGGCTTTTTACTTCATTTCTCCCAATCTATAAAGTGAAAGTTACAGGTGGTCCTCAGTTAAGAACTACTCATTCAGCGACTCTTCAAACTTGCAACAAGACTGAATGAGTACTACTTACAATCTGATCTCCTCAAAGATCTGGCCATTGGTGGTCCACGGTCACATGGATGTCTACTGTGGCCCATTTTGCTAGATTCTGACAAGCAACTTAAATGGGGAAACGGGCAGGTCGTCACAAATGGCAACCAATGACATCCTCACTTAATGACCAGCAGCGATTCATTTAATAATGGCAACCATATCAGAACTGCCATTGCTAAGTGCTGCAGCAACATGACACCACACTTTGTGGCTGTGTTAGGTAGCAATGGAAGTTCTGGTCCCAATTGCCATCATTAATTGAGGAGTGCCTGTAGAATCAAAGATATCATCAGGGGCAACAGAGAAACTACTAAGTATTCAAATAGAATTAAAGAAAGGGAGATTCATTCATTCCTATAGAGCAGGATCACTAATTTCAAGTATGGTAAAATTTAAATCTGACACAATTTTTTAATGAACTTTCCTGTGTGTTTGTGTTTATACACGTACACATTAGCTTGTATTTTTATTATTTAACATATTTCTATACCACAAAGAACTTAATACTAATGTCATTGATAATTATATGCATTTTATCCAATTGTTACTGGGTAACAGTTTAGTAATTTATCAAGTTATTTAATTTACTGGAAAAAATCTCATAAACTTCTCTATAAATTTTAAAATTTCTGTGTTAATCTGTAAAAAATGGGGTTTCATTTGTAGCTTGAATTCTTTAAAATATCTGGGAATAATAATTCTCATAAATGTTCTTTGTGGCTGAAAATATATCAATAGTTTAATCTCTGATGAAAAAAATCAACAAATAGTTAAAACCTAGTTATGGAAAAAGAAAAATGACTATTATTCAAGATTTATGTATTTACTTAGAGGTATTCATCTGCTGATAGCTGCAAGTTATTTTAGGCAGATTGATATTTTGAATTTTTTCTATGACAAGGACAAACACGTTAATTTATGGCTATCATGTGATGACAGGCAGCCGAATCTTAAGTTTTCTGACCTTCAGATTAATGACTGAGCATGTATTTTGATTTCAATTTCTCCAGGGTACATAAATGATGTAAAAAAAAAAACCTATGATGGGCAAGATTAGAAAGTTATTGTGATATCTTCGGATATCATAGCAAGGGCTTCCTTCCACATTTAGCAATAGCAGTGTAGTATTTTAGGGCTGTGCTAGAGGCTGCAAGACACATTTGGAAGCTACTGTGAGTCAAGCATAATGTCAGTCCTTATTTGCATGACAAATTTAGACTCTGAAATCACCCCGGTTTTAAAATTGTAAATAAACCATTTATTGTTGCTTCCCAAAGTCATGAGTATTTAGGGATATGAATACTCTGGCTCAGCTTACTGACAATCAATTTTTAAATGATATGCATTATTGCAAGAGAAATCTGTATTGTTTACAGCTGCATAATGGCTGATTATTCAATTAAAAATATTTCTTGATTTCATAATTCAATCCAAATGAATGTTGTCTAAGCAATATCTAAAGATCCCAAAGTAATGTCAGTAGGAAAATGTGTTTGAATGATTTGCAGCATTTTAAAACAAACAATTAAAGAGTATTACTGAAGTCAGTATTAGGTATTTGCAAGAACTCTGGAATAAACAATCAGAATATCCCAAATTAGCAAATCAATGTTTTAAAGAATATTAAATATATTCCTCATGATCTTAAGACAAGATATTTCAACAAAAGATTTTCTTTCATATTTGCCAGACAATCCAGGTGGTTCATGTCATTTCTATTATATTGGAATAATAAAATGGATGAAAGAATATTTATGATAAGGGCTTGTCACACTATTTCACCTTTTGGTTATATGTCAATAAGTTCATTAATGTAATATTATAAAGAACCAATGTTTAAAAATATGAATGCAGTTTATGTGCTGGAAGGCTGATCAATATTCTTCTATGTCATCAAGATTTAATGTGCTTAAAAATGGGCTAAGTAGCTTTTTATATGCAATATGATGTTTGTGCAAGTTTTTTAAATTTTTTATTAATTTTTTTTTGTTTTTACATTAAAGAAATTAGAGTACTTTTTGCAAAAAAAAAAAAAACCACCCCAGATCTATCTTCAAAAGATTTTCCCCAAACCTCAAAAAATGTCAGTCTCCATCATCGTTATGCAGACCAATAGAAAAGAGCAGTCTTGCCTTTAAGTCATTTTCCTAAAGTAAATTCATTTTAAAAATTATTTTTTTTCATTTTCATGTGTTTCATCTTTATCATTTTGAAATGTTTCAGAATACAAACATGGTACAAGAAATAGATTACTAGATGGTTTTCCAGAAAAGTTCAAAATCCAGGGGGCACATTTTGCTCTTTTCCAAACTTTTGCAAACCAAATTCAGGAGCCCAAGTTATTGCATCCCACTATCTGGATACCTGCATGTTCTCCCGCAGGTCTGTTGCTTCCCGCAATGGCTGAGTAGCTGTGCGAAATACTTCGTCAATGGCCTTGATTCCTGTGGCCTTAGTGGATGTGTATTCCCGCATGTGCCGTCCCTTACGCCCTGAGAGCCCCCGCCGGTGTGCTCTGCCTCCTCCGCGCCGGTTGGTGATGGCCACATGCACAAACAAAGTAGCGTTGGGGAGTGGCTCACCAGCCACAGATTGAAGAGGCACATGATGATAGCCTGTCTGGAGACACTCAAAGGGGATGGTATATTGAGCAATGAACTCATCTCCAATATAATCATCATCAAGCACCATGAACCGGAGAATGGCTAGCTCGGGGAGATTAACCTGAAACTCCAGAGTCTCCTCAAAAACAGGGTTATCTCCACTCTGCAGCACTGTTTTGGTGCGTTTTTCTGCACAGTCAGCAGGAATGCCATGAATCTCAACACAGACATACGGCTCTACCACATCTCCCTTGGCTCCAGATCCTTTGGGTTTAGGCAGATTCTGACCACTAATGACTTTAAGATGCAGTAACTGGGCTGAAATGCCAGGTAAGGTGTCCTTGGTGTTTGCACTGAAGTAAGAGATCTCCTCTCGCATAATTGCTGGGCGGAGAACATAGCCACAACCTCCATTCTGGCGGAACCAGCCGGCATTCAGATCTATCATGAGACCAGGTGTCTGGTAGTTCATGGCCACCATCTGGCAGCCACATTTCCAGAAGTCCTGAGGGTTCATGTTGCTAGCGTCAATGCGCATGGGGCTGGGATAAACACGCGATAAGAAGCGCTTGTTGTAAGCCACAAAGTCCTCTGGCTCCTCATTGGCATAACGTCCAGCTTCCACCTCGCTGAAAGAGCACACCTCCCAGTAACACTGGCTCCGCCGAGAAGTCTCAAAGGTTTGGAAAGACACAGACTGGCACAGGCTGACGAGATCTGAAAGTTCACGGCACAAGATGCTTTGGGACCGGGGATGCTCTCTGTCCCGTTCAGAAAGTGGGAGGCCTAGCTCTGAGGCCTCATCATCATCAGATACATCTCCCTCACTTGATTGACAGTTTGGAAGAAGCTTCCGGCTTTTTATGAGGATGTATCCCTTGAGTGTTTCTGGAGATGGCAAATAGGTTTCATTTGGGTTTGGAGGTGTCAAGTACAGCTTATCCCCAAAAGACTTCCTCAGATATTCAGCCACGAGCCTCTGCTGGGGAACACAGCAGCGCACTGAGAGACAGAGGATAAGTGGAAACTTGGAGGACTCAAAGGCGTGTTCAGCAACAGCAGCCACTACCCTGGAGAAAGCCAAACGGCTCCCTGCACCAACCACAGGCTCACCAGATGAACCATCACAAACCACAAGTTCCAAGCTACGGCAACCAGCCTTAAGGGCTGCCACATAACCACCAATGTCTGAGGTGGAGCCTCCCCAGAAGCAACTGTCCTCAGCCAAGCAGGCTCCATGGGCAGAGCTAATGAAGTAATGGGAAAGTGGCTGAGTCATGTCTTGGCACACCTTCCGGTGCTGTGGGTCAAATATGTCACAATCAGCTGAAAGGAGGTAGCGAGTGAAGCCATCAATGGCCAAGTAGCCCTTTTCCCGACCCTCCTTGGATGGCTCGTATTTGGCAATGATCTCCATGCACATCTCTTCGGTTACTTCTTCCATACCCTGCTCTGCCTCTAAGAAACTCATCAGATCCCTCAGAGCCATGTATTCTTTATTGCTGGAAAATTGAACCAAGAGGAAAAATACCTCAGGCCTGGTACATAGCTCACAGTACCCCTTTATGAAGATCTGGCAGTTCACCTCCTCACCAAGTGGCTCACTGGCTGCTTTCTGGAGCTCTTTGAACTTCAACTCAATTGTCGAGGCCTTCATGCCAGGGTTGAGAGCACGAATGAGCTGCACAGCACGAGAAACTGGGATTTGACCCTCTTTTTCTAGATCTGCAATGTCAAAGACAGAATAGATCCAGGAGGTGCGGGGATTTGGGTAACCAGTCTCAGGAGCCTCATCCGGAGTGTGCTTCCCATACGAGGCCAAATATCGCAGGCCCATCACCCATGCGTTCACCACATCAGCAGAGCTTGCCACAAGGTCAAGGGATTCATAGTTCTCTCCATAGATTATGGAGAACGCGCATTCATCTGGGAACTGGTCTGAGAGGCCATTGGAACGCAACACGGGAGTCTTTTTTCCAACTCGCACTTCCCTGACTGACTTTATTTCGATTTTGGCTTTCTCGGAGTCCTTCTTGGAAGGTTCCCAGTGCATGAAACGTAGGTCTGGGTCCAGCACAAAGAATCGGCTGTACATGCGGGAGTTAGAGCGCACTTTCTTCATCTCACAGCCCTCCAGCATGAAAGAGATGCAGGCAGCTGTGCTGTTCAGCTTGCGATTGCTAGGCATGGTGCTGAAGGAGACTGTCTTCTTCTTCTGGGGCTGCATACGGCGCTGGCGGGATCCATCCTGCAAGAATAGGAAGGAGAACAGATAAATCAGGAAATGCAATGGAGGGGTAATGCCTCTTTTCTTTTTTCAAGGGGCAAAACAATAAAAAAAGATGAGGAAGTAAAGGAGAAATGTTTGGCTTCATTCTGAATTACATCTTCCTCTATGGCTTCCTCTTATAGCAATGCTCAAGTCTGTCAAGATCCTTTGGGATCCTGAGCTTGTCAACACCCCATGAGGCAAGCTCAGGATCCCAAAAGATCTTGACACACTTGAACAATGGGCTCTATCCAACAAAATGGAACAATGTGGAGAAAAGCAAGGTTTTACACCTGGGCAAGAAAAACCAAAGGTATAAGTACAGATTAGGCAAAACCTGGCTCAAGAACAGTAACCTTGGGAGTCCTAGTGGACGATCACTTAAACATGAGTTGGCAGCAGCCAAAAAACCTAATACAATCCTTGGTTGTATAAGCAGAGGCACAGAATCAAAATCATTTGAAGTATTAGTTACCGCTTTATAAAGCCTTTGTAAGACCACAGCTGGATGAATACAACATCCAGTTTTGGTCACCATACTACAAAAAATGATGTTGAGACTTTGGATAAAAGTACAAAGAAGAGCAACTAAGATGATCAAAGGCCTGGAGACTAAACACATGAAGAATGGCTGCAAGATCCTGGTTTAGCTAGTCTAAAGAAAAGAAAAATTAGGGGTGACATGATAACAGTATTCCAGTATTTGAGGGGCTGCCACAAAGAGGAGGGGGGGGTCAACCTATTCTCCAAAGCACCAGAGGGCAGGACAAGACCAATGGATGGAAACTAATCAAGGAGAGAAGCAACCTGGAATTAATGAGAAACTTCCTAACAGTGAGAACAATTAACCAATGGAACAGCTTGCCTTCAGAAGTTGTGGATGCTTCATCACTGGAAGTTTTTAAGAAGAGACTGGATAGTCACTTGTCTGAAATGGTATAGGATCTCCTGCTTGAGCAGGGTGCTGGACTAGAAGACCTCCAAGGTTTCTTCCAGCTCTATTTTGATTCAATGTGACTTGGAAGGCAGAAAAATGCCTTAAGCCAGAGTGAAGAGATTACCTCAAGAAAAACAATACATAGCATGCAAACCATAGAAGAAGAAGAAATAAGGAGATTGTGAATGGTTTTTAAAACTCTCTGTTTGGATCTACATTACAAATGAAGACAAAATGCTTGGCATGTTTTTTGTTGCTGCTTCATTCAGGGTGAGAGCACCATGGAAGAGACCGGTTAGGCAGGAAAGGAGAAGCAGCCTTTTCCCCAATGTGATCACGTTTAACCTTACCTCATTAGATAAGTCCCACTCCCAAGATACAGGGGCCAAATAAAGCCCATTCCTGGTGCTAAATATACCTACATCCGACCATTCTGCTCTCTCCTTCCCCTCTTCCTTCCTGATGGTTCAACCGGAAGACCAGTTTGGGGGTTGTGGGATGGTGGCTGGAATTGACAGAATGGAGTGGAAAATAATAGGCAGGATGGAAGAAGAGGAGACAAATGACAAATCTGACTGTTGATTTCTCAAAAAAGATCCTGAGTTAAAAATTCAACTAAGGCTTAAATACTAAATATTACACTGTGTTGTACAATAATGTGGTCAAAACCACACCAATCTTGATTTGTGAGAACTGAGTTGCTTGAGATATTATTAGCCTTCTACATTAAATTAGTATTATAATATTATATTATATTATTACTGGACAGCATTTTTTTTCAGTTATGCTTCCTGAAGACCTTTTAGTGGCTATGATAGACCCTTCAAATTGAATACAAATATAATTTCAGAATGTTTGTATCTCATGGGAATCTTGAGAAATATGAAATTAACTTTTAATGACTCTAATGTATTTAATCACATAATGTTTCTGACATGCTGCGTGAGTTCAACAGAGCTAAAAGTGTTTTGCTGCTGGTTTGCATTTATATTCAATGTCTGATGAATTTTGCTGCTGTGTCCAATAAGAGTCAGCCAGCACTGATGGATTGTTCTGATATAGTTTTTCCATTGTGGCAGTGTCCCGGTAAAACCTTTCACTATGTTCATTACTGACTGCACCTAGATTTTAGGAAAGAAGTCCAGGGTGGATGAAGAAAATGAATCTTCAGTGAATGTTGCACTTCATGATCTTGTATGCTGTGAGAAGTCTGTCAACCGGCTAAGTATGGTTTGGTGCTCGGTAGTTGCCCAGAAAGTTCTCAACATCCTTGAATGCTTTCCAAGCAATTTTCTCTGATCCCACTAATACAGGGGTCTGCAAAGTCGGCTCTTTTAAGACTGGTGGACTTCAACTCCCAGAATTCCCCAGCCAGCATAGCTCTGGGAGTTGAAGTCCACCAGTCTTTAAAGAGCCGACTTTGCAGACCCCTGCACTAATAGATCATCAAGCCACTTGTCATTAATGAGGTATCTGATCTGTGGATCAACAAAAACGTCTTTCTTAATCTTGGCATTAATTATTCTTGGAAACAGAGGAAACAAAATTTTTCATCAGTTTGAGTTTAATATGAAACAGAGGCAACAAGTGATTTATGTTCCATGTTTTTCTGTCCTGGAACCAAAAAATTTTCAGAGTGGCCATTTCTTTTTATTGTAGTGCAACTTCTTTGCATGGCTGTCCCATTTACTTATGCAACTTCAGTACCTGATATATCCAAGTTGCATTCTAAGCAGCAGATCCACTATCTTTAGATCTCCAGAAACATTTCAGTTGTACTTGATGTACTGGATGTGTTTTAACAGCAGTTCCATGTCTTTGTATGTTCTTTCACATGTAGCCAACAGGTACTGAAGGATGTACATTGCTATTGTGTAAAAGCAGAAAATTTCTATAAAACAGTATGTGATAGGTTAAATTACAGGCTATTTTCATGATTAGCAGCCAGAAATCTGTAAGATACACCCCAAAGTGTTCAGGAAGCACAATCTTTGTTGTCCAATATTATTATTATAGTACTTTATTGTGATTTTTTTTTACCAGTAGCTGCTTTGAACTTTTTAAAAGGAAACCACAGGTATATTTTAATAATCATTAAACAATTTCTCCCCATGTAGCTTCAGGCTACTTGTTGATGCTCTTTTTGGAAAACACTGTCCACTTGTCAGAAATATTCCTGGCTGATGATTTGAATTCCTCGCCAAACACTGCAAAGAGAGTAACAAAACATAACAGAATTGGAGGGGTGCGTGAGGGTCTTTTTTTTGCCATTTTTGCTAATGTTATTGCTTTAAATGCTACAGACATTGTTTGCATGACACCCTAATTTTTTTCCTCTCCACTCTTCAGCCATCGGAAGAAAAACCAGCATAAAATCAACTGTTAATATCAGTCTTGCCATTGTAACTGCAGTTCTCGTGGTTTATTCTTATTTTAGGTTTCCAGAATGTATTAAACAGACCTATTGGTTAAATCCCCTGGCTTAGCTGTGAGCCACTTTTCGTAATATCACCAGTTGGGGGAAACCATCCACCAATCATACTGTTGTGATTGGCAAATAGTTTTGAGAGATGTCCAGACCTGCATGCTTTAGCATCTGTGAAAGCCAAGGACCTTTGCAAGCCCACATATCAGATAACAAGTGGGATGGGGAGCGATGCCTGATAAAGTGGGAATGCACAGACCTCCATGGATCAGTTATTTGGAGGGTTGCTTTGAACACGGGTTTAGTGTTAAGTTAAAATTGCACGCAGATAAACAATCCATGAGTCAGTTCTTTCAAATCCAGAGAAAGATTTTAACTCTCCCTCCCAATTTACCCATATAATGAATCAACAGACTGCACTGAGTTGCCAGAGGAGGGGAATCAGAACCAAGGGGCAGAAACCTATAAGCATCAGCCTGAAGTGACTGGTAAGTGAAGGACTCATCTCATCCCTCACATTGACTGTACCACCACAAAGTTTGGCAGATTGTACACACTGTAAACTGCCAGATGCTCTCAAGGGGAAAACAGTAGTTTAACTCTAGTAAAGCTTACCGGGCTTAAAGCTGCTCATATCATGGGCACATGGAAAAATAAAAATATTGCCAGAGAATGTTTATAGCATCATAAGGTAGAAATGGGAGACTTTAAGCTACATTTAGCATTAATTAGGCTGGGAAATAAATCTGCCATTCATTTCCCAAATCAATCGAGTTATCTACTGAGTCACTGGATTTTGCTCCTTCGTTGTGGAGAGGAGATATCCCAGCAACCTGTGTCCATGACAGTCCAATGGCTCAGAACCACTCTTTGTGTGTGTGTGTGTGGGGGGGGGGGTTATTCTTTCCTCTTCTTTTCTTCCCCAAATAAACTGAGCCTCTAGAAAGTGAAAAATGTAATTGAAGCTACAGAAGCAGTGATACATGAGCAATTTCCATTTGCAGTCACTTTGACTCCCCTTTATATCCCTTTATATCTCATAGACATTGAATTTTGTTTTGTTTTATATTCTAAAGTAAAAGCTAGAGCATAACAGCAAGTCAGGCAGAAATAAAATGTTGTGGAATCAACTAAATATATGTCTAATAGTAAATTTAAAAGCTTTTTTTTTAAACTGCTCCAAATCCAGTGGGAGACAAACTCATTTTGCAAAAGGAAAATACAACAAATCAACACATTTCAAAGACAGAGATCAGCTGTTCAAATAATTCAGTCCAAGGAATTGTGATTTAGTCACCAACTAGACCAGTTGGAGATGGATGGGTTTAAAAGGAACAATTAACATATTATTCTATGTTTGTATATATATACTAGTATGTATGTATGTATGTATGTATGTATGTATGTATGTATGTATGTATGTATGTATACACACACACATACACACACACTTTTCCGTCCATGCCCTCCATATTTTCCTTTCAACCTTTCTTAAGGTTGTTGAGCTTGCCCCCCCCATTTTCCAAATTATTCTGTTTTCTGACCCACTCCGAAGATCTACAAGAAACTACTTAAATGTGCAAAGGTCACAGGGGAGCACTAATCCAAACAGAGGATTTGTTTGTCTAGAGGATATCCAAGTGCCTCCTTTATGCACAATGTAGTAAACTGATCAGAGTCTTGCAAAGAGTTGCAATAAATATCTCAGTGCTAACTAAGGGCTGGGATAATGGAATGTAAGAAAGAAGCAATCATTCCCCACCATTTCAATCTGAATCTTTTGTGAGCATTCACTCCACTCATTCATGCCTTGGCCAGCAGAGAGGGAAAAGAAATCCTATTTACTTTAGAGTTAAATTGATGCTAAAAAGCTGTGGTTGAATCCAAGATCTGCACACCCATCAAGGCAATACAGGGCTTTTGACCACTACGTCAAACCTAACTGGGCATCTTTACACTGGACTGCAAAAACTCTGACCTGAAGCTCACAAAAGCTGTTAACAGTCAGTGTTGCTTTTCTAGATGGATTTTTTAAATCTATTAATTCAATTTCTAAGGCTGCCCAGTTGCAAAATGATTCAAGGCAGTTCAAGGATTCAAGGCAGTATACAACTAGGAAATGATAAAACAACTATTCAAAGGGATGAAAAATACAATTTGCCAACGTAAGATCTGGATATCTGAAAATTAATGGTATTTTTCTTCTGTCTTACTTTTGACCATTGGGCATCATTTTCTCACTGTGTAATATCATTGTCGGTAAAATGGGAACACTTCCAAATTCAACTCAAGGTTCCGGTGATGGCTTATAAAGCCCTACATGGCCTAGGGCTGGAATATTTGAGAGACTGCTTCACTCTAATTTCATCTACCCATCCCCTCAATACAGTAGAAAATAAATGTTGTGGGTCAACATGTTCTTGATGGGACTCAGTAAAAGAGTCTTTTTTATCACTTTCCCTGAGGTGAGACTGGCCCCAACTTCGATGACCTTTTGGAAGAACTTGAAGACATGGCTTTGCCAAATAACTTTGGGACCCGGTGACATTACCAGAGAGCCAGATAATTGCTGCCGTTTGGGAAAACGAATGAGTTCTCCCATAGGTTACATTTTTAATTGTTTTAAGAGTTGTATTGTTTTTAATAATACAATAATTCTTGTATGGTTTTGTGAATGTTTAGCTTTGAAAGACTTATGGCTATTTAATGGGTGTCTACATAAATGTAAACATAAAGGGGTGCCATGGCTCAGTCGCTAAGACACTGACCTTGTCAATCAGAAAGGTCGGCAGTTCGCAGGTTCTAATCCCTAGCTCCGCGTAACAGAGTGAGCTCCCATTACTTGTCCCAGCTTCTGCCAACCTAGCAGTTCGAAAGCATGTAAAAAACGCAAGTAGAAAAATAGGAACCACCTTTGGTGGGAAGGTAAACAGCATTCCATGTGCCTCTGGCATTTAGTCATGCTGGCCACATGGCCACGGAGATATCTTTGGACAGCACTGGCTCTTTGGCTTTTAAATGGAGATGAGCACCGCCCCCTAGAGTCGGGTTTGACTAGTACATATGTGCAAGGGGAACCTTTACCTTTTTAAAATATAAATTTAATAAACAAACACTGTGATACATCCATGTCACAGGACTTGCACAAAGGCCAACTTAATAAAGTATTTTAAACTGATTAAAAATGTTCTATGAATGAAGCTTTTCTTCTCCATACACACAGCATATGGAGCCAATGTTCAACTATGATTAATAAGCAAAAGGACAAAACTGGCTGCTCTCCCAGATTGCAATTGGCTGCTGAGAAGGGAAATTTATTAACAGGAAAACCAGAGAGCCAGTGCTGAGGGCCACCAGAAGTAATACCCACCTTCTTTTTTAAAGCTGCCACCTGCCCGCATTTTCTCAAGTCACTGTGATTGCAGCCATCAAACCCACCAAACCTGTTCTAACTGTTGGCAGCCAGACACCAGCGATGTCAATGGGGCAGAAAGCCAAGGTGATTTTTTTTAAGATGACATTTCACTTTGCCATCCTGGGAAAGAAGCACATGAATATGTTAGTAATGGGTTCCCAGGATCAGAACGGACAGGTGAAATTTTCAGAGAAAAATGACAAGATATCTCTAGAGGTGGGACAGGCACTGGATCTATTGTTTGATGTCCTAGACTGGAGAAATGATGGTTCGAAATATCCATTCAGCAATTTAGCTCACCTACAGTAGGCAATTTTCACCCAATCTTTCATTTTTAGCCTAACATGATCGTTCTAAGTGTAAAATTGGGACAAATGGAAATGTTCCTGGAAGAAGGATGTAAATACATAACAAATAATAAGGTGTTTCTGGATGAGAGCCAGTTTGGTGTAGTGGTTGAAACATCCAGTTAGAAACTGGGACACCATGACTTCTAGTCTCTTTTTAGGCATAAAGCCAACTGGGTGACCTTAGGATAGCTTCTCTCTCTCTCCCTCTCCTCTCCTTCTCTCCTCCTCCCCCTCCCTCGGAAGGAAGGAGGCATGGTAAACTTCTAAATGGTCTTGTTAAGGCAGTCACTAGGAATCAACAGCAACTCTAAGGTGCATGTGTACATGCACACTTACACACACACACACACACACACACACCAATCTAGACAATCTGTGCCCTAAGATCAAATCTGTAGCCCTTGGTTGTGTTGACCCTGATGAAAATCTGTAGCCATATTTTATTGTAGCCTTTGTACGTCTTTTTTAATTAGCTTTTAGGTTTGTAAAAGTAAGTTTCTAACTTTCTTTTCTAACTGTTGAAAGGGGGGTTACAGTTATTCCTTTCCATGGGAACAGAGAAAATGCCTGCAGCTGGAGGAAGTTGGAGTTTGGAGCCACCGGACTGTTGGACTGAGAATTGATTGGAGATTGTGATTCAGGGGGGATGCTTCTGTCTTTTGCTTTTTATTGGGTGTAATTCCAGATCCGGGTGAGAGTCGGAATTGCACCAAGTCCTTGCCAATTTGATATGTTCCTAATAAATAGACTCTAATGGAAAATGGATGCCTTGGATTTCATTTCATGGGACATGTTACTTGGAAGCTTGACATTATTCTGACTCTGCTAAAAGAAAAGTTTTTTCTCCGATTCCTCAGTGAGGATCCTGAGCCCTTGCTGCTTACCCAATCGAGCAGCAGAAGACAGTCAGGGAAGATGGAGAAAAAATGGAAGCCCGAGGAAGGCACCCGAGAATGCAAACTTTGTGGAGGACCTTGTGTGAAGCTGCCGATCCCCACCCTGCAAGTAACAGCTGTGGCAGAGGACATTGCATGCCAGGTGGACTTCTATCCCAAGAGCCAAACCGACTGGGGAGCTGCAAGGGGGGTGGAGAGGGGATGGAGAGGGACCTGCTGGAACAAGAGACAATTCCAGATCTGTTGGCAGATTGCTCCCTCACAACATCCAGAGAGTCCAGCGCTATCATCCTAGAATGGAGGCCCACCGGAGCAACTGACCTAAGCAAGAATGGCAGTACAAAAATGTGAACATTTGGCATCTGATGATGTCAGATGTTCGAGGGACTACCCAACCAATTCGAGCAGCTGAATATTGGATGGGAAACCTGAGACCAACCAGAATTGTCTCCCTGAATGGGACCGATCTACCTGAGCTATGACTCCATCAACCCTGGGTTTCACACAACTGATCAGAGAAAGAAGCCCCCTCTTCAGGACAGCCTGGCCTACCGTTGCCAAAGCTTGAACAGCCAGCTCTCCTGTACTAGGGTTGACCCGTACCAGGCAAAGAAGCCAGCAGATACACCATCGAGGAGCCAGACCTTCTCCACAGCCCCGGTTCCTTCCTGCCAACCAAATTCTCCCTGGATGGGAATATTACCCCAACCGAAGATGCATCCAAGACCAGGATCAACAGATTGCAACCCAATTATCGGTGCCATCGCCATAGCCACCACCTTCTAGGGCGAATGCACTGCCCCCCTTTAAACCAGTTTTTGATGGGGCTGCTAGCAAGCTAGCTTACTTCCTGAATTGAGTCTAGTCTTACATCGATCGTCATGGGGATGAGTTCTACAATGATAGTGAGAATATCTCCATCTTGGATGACAATTTATTTATTATTTATTTATTTATTGGACTTCTAGACCGCCCCCTCTCCCCGGAGGGACTTTAGAAGACAAAGCATCCAACTCCATGATGAAGGGAATTGGATGTGGGTGATTTCTTGCGAGAGCTTCAGGCCCATTTCGAGGACTCTTCTCGAACCCAGGAAGCAGAAGCTAAGGGACTGGCCGCAAAAGAAATTGTGTAAGAGTTCTGCCATCTTATTGGGAGAAACTGGCCTGGACAAATTCTCATGCATTAATTCAAAGAATGCCTTGATGAGGAACTATTAAAAATATGCTTGTGCCGAGTGCTAGAAGAGTGGATCCATGAGTGGTACCAGGTGGCCACCGCCATGGACAATGAAATAAGACAAACATTGCTCCCAGCAACCACAATTCAAAGTAGGGAATAATCTATCTACAAAATATTTGAAGCTACAGTGGCCCTCTAGGACAGTGATGGCTAACATTTTTTGGCTTGCGTGCCAAAAGCGGGGGGAGTGCAGGGAGGTTGTGCGTGGGTGTGCCACACCCATAAAGCTTTGTGTGTGACCCCCTGCTTTTGGCGTGCTTTTTTCACCCTCCCCAGACTCCAGAGGCTTTCTAGGAGCCTGGAGAGGGTGAAAACAGCCACTCCTCCCCACCTCCAGAGGCTTCAGGAACTTCCCTGAAGCCTCCAGAGGGCGAAAAACAGCCTCAAAAGAAGGTTAAATCAGCTGGCCAGTGCACACATGCGCGCTAGTGCTGACAGGGCAACGCCTCGCATGCCCTAAGAAATGGTTCCATGTGCCACCTGCGGCACCCGTGCCATAGGTTCGCCATCACTGCTCTAGGAAGTTAGGGCCAAAGTTCTTAGGCCCTTTTGAAATTACTAAGGTAATAAACCCAGTTACGGTGAAACTGAACCCTGTTCAGCTAGGAAAAGTGTATCCTGTTTTCCACAGCAGCTTGTTAAAATTGGCTGCGGGTTCCTCCCTGAGGCCAGTAGATTGGACACCATCTAACCTATACTGATTGTGGGTCATGAACATTATGAGGTTAAATCAGGGGTGGGCAAACTTTGCAACTTTAAGTCTGAAGGACATTAGTTCCCAGATTCTTCAGCCAGCTTTGCTGGCTGAAGAATTCTGGGAGCTGACGTCCTTCAGACTTAAAGTTGCAAAGGTTGGAGACCCCTGCATTAAACAATCTCATTTGACAGGACACAAGTGGAATGATTTTTTGTCAAGGCACTCATATTCTAGAACTTATTCCTTTTAAGTTCCCTGTATATCTCCAAAGATGTCTGTTTTTTTTTAAGCTGGCTGGAGAAATCTGGGAGCTGAAGTCCTTCAGACTTAAAGTTGCAAAGTTTGCCCACCCCTGAGTTAAATGAATTTTAGATTCCTGTATATAAAGGGGGCAATTACAGTATTTAATACATTGGAAAATTTCTAATTTCAGATGCAACCTGGGTTAAAAGCTGGAAGATGGATGCACATAGTTTGATCAAACGTTTCCATGAAAAGGGGGTTCCTGAAGGTGGCAGGAGAGGTTAGAGTTTAATTAATCTTTTATTGTTGCGTCTTTGGAGGAAGTTCTTTTCGCTTGAAGGGGGGAAAACCTATCAACCCTGAAAATGGCATAAGTGTAGCTATATTTTATTGTAGCCTTTGCATGTCTTTTTAATTAGCTTTTAGGTTTGTAGGTAAACTAATTTAATAACATTTCAGGCTCACCATTTTTTAACTGTTGAAAGGGAGTTTATAACAATTAAGGGAGAATATTATGTCTAGATGGCATTCCTTTTCTGTGGCAACAGAGAAGATGCATGCAGCTGGACAAAGGTAGAATTTGGAGTCACCAGACTATTGGACTGAGGATTGATTGGAGATTGTGAGTCAGGGGAGATGTTTCATACCTTTGCTTTTATTGGGTGTAATTCTGGATTACACCAATTTAATGTGTACTTGTGTACTTTCAAATAGACTTTGAAAGGAGGATGGATGCCTTGGACCTTATTTTTTGGGACATGTTACTTGGAGATTTGACTGATTGGTCTTTAAGGTACAGAATTGGTGTCTACTATACTCTCTTTTCTCACCACATCATAAGTCTTTATTGTATTGGATCGGTTTACTTCCTCCCTCCCTCATGTACTGTGATTGTGACTGAACTCCAAAACATACCAACCCAACAATCTGAGTTCATGAATCCAGTCATTGCTGCCTCATCTGAAATCACATGTCCATGCCTCAAACAGTTACAAAGTTGGCTTGTTCATTGTAGTGCACATCTAGCAATGAGCTCTCCCTTTAATTAGCCTTTACACAGTTTTTAAAGTAGGCTTCTAAGTGTGAAGAAGCCAGCTTTCCCAAGTTTGGTATAATGCAAAATGGTAACATACAGTTCCTATCATCCTGACTGAAAATGATGGGAAGAGCAATATAAAGTGTGTGTGTGTGTGTGTGTGGGTAAAACATCGGGTTTGTTAAGTTTCCAAGTAACTTGTCCCATGAAATAAAATCCAAGGCATCAATTTTCCATTACAGTCTATTTATTGGGAACATATCAAATTGGCAAGGAATTCTGACTCTGACCCGGATCTGGAATTACACCCAATAAAAAGCAAAAGACAGAAACACCTCCCCCACCCCCCAAAGTCACAATGTCCAATCAATTCTCTGGCCATCAGTCCAATGACTCCAAACTCCACCTTCCTCCAGCTGCAGGCATCTTCTCTGTTCCCACAGAAAGGAATGGCACCTAGAAATAACACTCCCCCTTTATCTCTATAATCCCATTCTCAACAGTTAAGAGAGTGGCGAGCCTGAAGTAATACTAAATTCCTTTACAAGCAAACCTAAAAGCTAAGAAAAGAATAGACAATAAAAAAGGCTACATACATGCGATCTCCAGGGTCGACAGGGCTAGAGAAACCTGCTGTAAGTCTAAGCATTCCTATATACAAACTTATAAGAGGTACTTCTTGTCTCCTGCAGTTAGATATGGAAATAGATAGATAGCAAAATAGATAGGAAAATGTGAGGAGGCAAGCATCATTTCCTCTTAATATTATGTCCACTGCAGAGGTATTTATAATATGTTCAACTGGAGAAAAGAACTCTATAGGTGGCCACATGTAACACAGTCAGTCCAAAACAAATACATATTGCTGAATCTAGTTAACACAGAACACGGGTCCCTCGGATAAATTGGTGATTCTGGAACTTCAGAACTGAGGTTTCAATCAATGGCAATAAGAACTGTGAAAAGCAGAAGGAGTAGGCAAGTGTATAATTTGAGAAAGAAAGAAAGAAGAAAGAGCTGGATTGTCTCCTTGACCCGCAACTGGAATGATGCCAACCTAAGGGCTTTCCCAGCCACCTGGAGATGTTTATGAATCCCATATCTTAGGAGGGGAAAATGGTACCATCCTGAGAAAGGGAAAGACAAAATGGAGAGAGGGGGAGGAGGAGATGAGTCAGGCATCATAACAGTTGCATAACATGCCATCTCTACGGTTACCACAAGAAGGAGGAGAAATTGATGGTTTCTAAATTGACAGAGATCAAGGGATGGTGATGGAGGAAGGGAGATGCTATTTCCACCTCATCAACTTTTGGCAGTAATAATGGGAAAGAGAAAGGGGTTTGACTCTCAATGTGTAGATGATTATTTCTGGAACTATTTGGCTCCCACACATTAAAAAAAACATTGACTACAGAACCCTTTGAAGTGAACATCGTATTTTTTGGGAATGATGAGAGTTGTACTTCAATCATAGATGAAGTACACTACGCTAAGCTTTTTTAAATTATTTGATAAGAAAAATCTGTTCATGAGGCCTAACTTTGTTTGTTCTAACTATAGCGGCTGTCCAAGTCCTCTGATAGAGGTTATTTAAATTTTTGATACCACATAATTTTCTTTTAAACCAAGAGTTAGACCTAGGGTGAGTTTAACTCTGAAAGAAATTTAATATTCAAATAGAAACCACAAAGAATAATTGAGCTGAAATGCCAGAACATGAATTCAAGATCATCATTTAATTCATTGCCTTTTGTCTCAAACAAAGTTATAGAAACTTACCACAGTCTTCTACAACTTAGTATCCTCCAGAAAGGATGGGACTGCACCTGCCAGAGTTTTAAACCGAAGGAGCTATGATATCAACACACCTGAAGAGCACTAGGTTAGCAAAGGAACACCTCACACAAAGGGATGTTGAGGATTTTGAAAATGGGGGAGCAGGGCAGCACACTAAGTGCATAC